>JAZHRO010000002.1:17720000-18345000 GCA_037157565.1 Thalassia testudinum | reverse complement strand
AATACTTACATATATATACAATAATAAGTAATAATATATACTATGCTAACTTAACTTAATATACTCACATATACAGTAACATATATAGTATGTACAGTGACATATATAAACGTCGCTAAACCTTAGGAAAAAATATATACATAATCTAAGGTAAAAACTAGGGTCTATAGTGACACTTATTCTATCTATAGTGACAGATTAGTCTATTACTAAAGCTATGCTATTATTTACGTACATATATAGCTCAAATATTACTTATACTACATATACTTCTTATACATATTATTTATTTACAATATACTGTATACACTGTTATATTTATACTATATACATATATATATTACATATGTACATACGCAAATATACACTTAACTCCTTTTCTTCTTTACTTCTTCGCTTCTTTTTCTTGTTTGTTCTCTCTTAGTTAACCCCTTATTAATTAAGATCTATGGTTACTATTCATTAATCAAAAATTAGGTTATTAATTGACGAGCGCCCGTTTCGAGAGATACACAGCACCCTCAAGGGGTGAGACCAGACCTCCATTAAGGACCACTCTAATTCGTTAATTAGCCCATTTAATCTGGTTTAATGCTCAATAATATGATGTAAAAATGTTTACACTACTTAAGATGTCTATTTATGCATGTTCTTAAGCATAGGATTGCATTGCATGCTATAAATATTGCATAACATGCATCATCTTACATTTAGAGTAATTTGAATTAAATGGAGGTTAATTGTCTCCTTTTATGTTCATGGACAGGGAAAACTTTTTATCGAGGCCTCGGATCAAGGATCCAACTATACGGATGTGATCAGGGTGACGATTGGACTTCAACGACTCCAAGATCGCCCAAATCAAACATCTGTAGCATCAGATAGAGCCCGAGGAACCCTAGAAGATCAAGGGCCAAGATGGTGTAAATCTGCACTTCAAACGACAAATCCAACCGCACGGATGGATTCGGATCGACGATCACAGCCTAACGACGTGAAAATCGACTCAATCCGACAACCGTGGCACCATCTATATCATCCAGAAGATGGACGGCTCAGATGGCGCCACGTGGGGCCATCTCAGCCGCCCAACCAGCCAAAGCACCACCGCACCTTCTCTTCTTCAATCAGAGCACCACTTCTCCGCCGTTGGATGGGCATCCAACGGCTATGGATGAGCACGGCTGATTGAATCCACGCGACCATCTCGACTATGTAGTGCAGCGGAGACGACGCTGCGGGCGAAGTAGAGGTCGCGGGGTCGAGCCCCTGCGAGCCTCAAATCAAGTGCGGGCATGGAGCAGGCTCAATTGAGCCGTCGGATGGTGAGCGGACGGTTCAGATGTGGAGACATGGCATGATATGGGTGCACGAATCACGCACGCGCGCTTCAACGCTCGATCTGATGCGGGCAAGCGTGCAAAGGAGGAAGGCGGTAGAGCGATCTCAGCCTTCCGATCTCGCGATTGGACGGCTGAGAGTGGCTAGACGTGTACGCGCGTTACATGCGCAAGCAAGCGAGCGAGCACGTGCACGCCGCCCACTACGCCCATGTTCAAACCTTTAGCGATGGTTTTATCCATCACTAAAGGTCTTGAATTAATGTTTTTAAAATTGGATTGACCAAAATGCCCCCACTCCTTGCAACTATAAAAGGAAATCCCCTCCACACAAAATTCCCATCCCTTCCTTCTCTTCTTTCCCGCTCCAAAGCTCAAGAGAAGCTTGTCCCACACCCGGGATACTTCTCGCGAGATAAAGTCAATTTTTTGTCCCCTTTCGAAAGCGGATCCCGCGACGACGACGACGTGCTGCCTCGTTCCCGTTCTTCCGCTTCGTCCTCCTTCTTCCTACTCCGTCCTCCTTCGTCCAGGCATCGTCCCGTCCGACTCGTCCTCCAAGCAACCGTCGAGGAGGATATTTCTCTCTCCATTCTTTTAATGCTTTCTAGAGTAGATTTACTGCTTTCTAAAGTAGATTTACTGCTTTCTAGTGTAATCATTTTCCCACTTTATAGTGTAATGAACAATCGTTCTGATGATGAAATTCTATGTTTATTCTACATCTTGTTTTGGTTTTTATTTGTAATATTCTCTCTCTCTCTTATTCTCTCTCTCTCTTCTATTATTGTAAATAGTTAGATAGTTCTAATCAATTGAATTACTTCGTGACAAATAAAACAAATGCATGTTTTTAAATCAAACGTCTGCCTCCCTGTGTTCGACCCGGGATTTTCATTCCAGTATAAATTTTATTTGTTGAACACGAGTTATTCGCTTTCATACTACGACGACAGGTTTCCAAAACCAAACACGTTAGCGAAGCAACCTGACGTTCAACACCAGACCTCTATTAAGGACCACCTTAATTCGTTAATTAGCCCATTTAATCTAGTTTAACACTCAATACTGGGCCTACACAAGCCCACGCACAGTACTAGGCTCCCAGCCCGCACAGCACACATTTTCTCAAATCAAGCCAATACTCATTCATATTCTCATAAGGGGAGGGGGATGTTCACGCCCAGCGCTTAACGACTGGAGAAGGAGGAGGAGAAAATTAATATAAGTGCCTGCAGGCACTTTTGCGTCCACGATGTGATGCTAAGTTTAGCACCACACAAGCGCTGCATTCTCAGTGTGGCTATCTTGATTTGATGATTTTGGCCCTCGATTTGAGGGCCATAAATTATTATAATTTAAAATTAAATTTTGGGATATTAAAGTATTTACATAGGTATACTTAATTATATAATTTATTTATAGATTTAATTATGTTTACTTTATAAAAAAATTACCTAAAATTTACACTTTATTCATATTGTTAATTGGGTTTATTCCTTAATTACAGGTTAAATTAGTTAATTAATGGTCTAACTAACCCTATACAGAGTTAATACATATAATAAAGTATTTAATACATATTTTTATTGTATTTTACAACATTTATTTGGATTTATTTATATTTAATTAGGTGAATTCAGGGAGTTATTCCTGTAAATTAAGTATAAATAATATAATACATTATAAATATAGTCAAATTAGTTTCATTTACTTAAAATAATGTAATACAACTATACAGTATAAATTATCTTAATTATTACTTAAGTTACTAATTTATTTTGATTTAATATAGTAACTTAACTAGGAAGTTAATAAATTAATTATCTATTATATATAAATCATTAAATTATGTTACAGGATTTATAATTTACATAATACATATATAAATATGTATATACAGTACTATTAGTAAATATAATTATTTGCAGGGTTCTATTAATTTAGTTAGATTATAGTACATATAAGTTAGTATAATTAGTAAATAATTACACAGATAAGTTCTATACAATTTAAGTTATCTTAAATATTTAATGTATATTATATAATATATACGTAAGTTACTTATACCTATTATATACCTATTTTACAATATATACAAATATAACTTAATATATCGCTTATATTTACAAGTATATACCTAGTATACATGGAAAATATAGTATATTATGGTGCAAGAGGCAGATGGAAGGATCGCCTCCCGTCTATAAAATGGAAAATAATGTACAAATGCACACACGCACACACCACCGGTAAAACAACGGCACAAAAAAAACCCACAAAACAGCGCAAAAAAGATGCGGGTTTTGCACTTCTTTCAAAGGAAGGAAGAAATTCCTAAGATACGCAAAGTAATTTGACGCAAACAAATAGAGTAACAGTATCAAAATATGTGTCCTAATCTGTGTCTACGCAGGTGTGTACCTTAAAGCTCAAAGGTCCAAAGTCTAGGATCGAGACCGCTCACTACTGGCTCCCTAGGGCTCTAGTAGTGAGATAGACTTGTTGATCTTCGACCAAAGCCCTAATAGGTACAAAGATGAGAGAGAAAAATAGACTCATGTGACTCTAGTGATCGCGCTGTGTGCGCAAAAGCATGCAACAGATGATAGCGATAGAAAAACCCGCATGCATTCTGCAATTAGATTTAAGTCACAATTTTTACTTCCTCTTTTTAGTTAGTCTTTTACAAAAATATATCAATCTAAAATACAATGGCCGCTTTTTAAATCTTTTCAAACAAAAATATGTGGTCTTTTTAAATTTCCAAAGACAGGGATCTATGCGGGTTTTCTCGTATTTTCCCGCTGATGCAAGAAAAATAGCAAAAAAATTCCCAAGTCAGATTCGCATAAACAACTAACAGATAATGCACTCCTAAGAATGTATGCCTATGTATATGCTGCTGCTACTCAAATAAAGATGTATTTTTGTATTTTTTTATTTTTTTTTGCAACAATACAAAAGACTAAGAAATACTCACAAAAAAAAGAAACAGCAAAACAGTTTCCTGCCTTCTCCTGAGATCACCCGCGAAGGTAAACCTGAAAAGAAAATAGAAAACAAAAAAAATAACTACAAAACAAAATACAATTAATTAGAACAAAAGCATTAAAAACAAAAATATAATTACAAATACCTCTTAATTAAAATAATTAAACCAACTAAATTTTAGTGAATTAAGGGATTGCCACCCCGACAACGACGCCATTAAAATGATGTGTTTCTTTACTCAACTCAATAATTAAGTTAATTTCACTTAAATTTAGAGTAGAGAAAAGTCACTTAGGTTAACTCGAAATTATGTCGGTTGTGTAGTATAGGGTCGAATTAACCTAACATTTTAGAAATTTTTACTGGTTAAGTCCAGGTCTTTCGCTGGGGGTATAATTCATTCTAAATTCACTATTTATCTTTTATTTTCTCTATAAGGTTAGGAGGTATAATTAAGTTAATTTATAAACATGAATTTTGTCAAATGATTTAAACTTTAAGAACATACAAAATTCCATATAAAAACACATTTACTCAAATGATCTACTTTATTAGCAAGTAAACATGTTAGTTTTCCAATTTTATTTCAAAGAAATTAAGGCAATAAGAGTTCTTTTATTAAAACATGCCTTATTACAACAATTAAGAAAGAAATTTAAAATAATGCAAGTAAAACAATTTATTCTCTTTATTTCTTTAGCCTCTCTCTTCTTCTTTCTTTCTTTCTCTTCTTTTACTTATCCTTTATCTTTTACTTTCTCTCGAGCTCGTTATTTATTCTTCTTTTTATTCTCAACTCTTTTCTCTCTTTCTCCTGTTCTATTCCTGCCTTCTTATCTTCCCTTAGCTTTCTTCTTAGTTCCCTTAGTAGTGCCTGTTCTCCTCCTTAGCTACTGAGCCTTAGCACTTCTTCCTCAACACTTAGCCATTAGCTCTTTCTTAATTCCCTTAGCCTTAGCCTTCAACTCTTCTTTTCCTTAAGCCAATTGAACCGAGTTTATTTTCCTTTTTAACCAAAATTATTTTATTTGCGATAAGGTCCTTTCGAGATACACAGCACCCTGAGACCAGGGTGGGACCAAACCCTACTCGGTCCTCGCCTGATTTCAATTAGGTTCGATTTCGGTTTATTTTTCGGTTCATAGTTTCGAGCCACTCCAGCTCAACCAGCCTCCCAGGCCTCACCCTCCCAGGGCCACACTCGCTCACGCCCACTCAGGCGCACACCCGCAGGCACACATGCCTGCACACACACACATGCTCAAAAGGTTCAGATGCTCAGATTGCGCCAAGTGCTTGACGACTAGGGAGCCAATACAACAAATCACTTTTATTCCAAGGCACGTGCTCGTAGTTAACCGATGTGGGATTATGTTCCTCCTTTCCAGACCCAACTTCAATCGACGATTTCTCCTAGCTCAGAGCTCCATTCCAAATGATTCAAGGCTTGTTGGAAAGCTATAAGGTTGCTCTATAAGATTGCAGGGTCAATTTAAGGATAAGATGATGTTTTCCTCTTCAATTTGAAGAGTAAAATCAAGGGGTTCCTACGGGCTAAAATGCCTGGAAAGTGAAGTTTAACTTAACAGTGTCCACAGATGGACTTATCCCTCTTAACTAAAGGTCTGAACAGTTTATACAAATGATTTCGCAGCTGTTGGAGAGAGTCTTGAAGCTCTTAAAGCTTCAGGCACAGTAGAGAAGCTTGAAGCTTCTCTGAAAGCTTTAGAGATAGGAATTTACAACTTAAAATAGGTGAACGAACACTTAAGAACATTTCTAACTAATTAAAACATATTCTAAGGGTTGAAATTGACTTATCTGGGCAGAATTTAAGATTGAATCTCAACAAAATGCCTCTGTCATTAGTTTGGGTTCGAAAACAACCCAAACTAGCAGAGTTTGAATTTTCACCAAAATACAGGTCTGAGCTCACTTTGATTGTTCTAAAACTTTTCAATAGAATCGCAGGAACAACTTAAACTCCTCAATTCCTCAATTCAAGCTCAAAACTCCATAATCAGACTCATGTTTGACTATAAAGGCTTAAAATTTGACTTTCTGTTCAAAGCCTTCTTTCAAGAAATTAAAACCTCAAATAGAGTCTCTTCAACATCAAGAACTTGCTCATCCCCTTTAATAGGTGTTCTAACCCTAGAAATTAGGGTTTCAAGCTCGCCGCCTGAGCTCGTAATAGTGTTTGTTCATCAGAGTACTTGAGAGGTTGCTTCACAGATTTGAAGGCATGAATAGCTTTAGTGCACTGCACTAAAGCTTCTAGGTTCACTAAATGCTGCTCCTCAGACCTCAAACTTCTCCAACTCCACTGGAGTTGGAGAAGATGAAACCTCAATTTGAGCTCCAAATACTTAATCCTCAAATAAACAATCGCAAATTCATCAGTGATCATCATTTCATCATTCTAGAGCTTCACACCAAGTTCTGTAGGCTGCAGAACAGATTCTTACTCGTCATAGCTTGCCAGAGCTCCGGTGAGTCCAGAAAGAATGAAAAGTGTGCACAGATTGTGAATTTGTACCATTTTTAATCTAAAAAGGTTCCTAAGGTTGCAAGAAATCTCAAGAATTCAATTAATTCTTCATTATCTCATTGGAATTAAGGTTTAACGGTAAATTCATTTCTTTAAGAATCTTATTTGGATTAGGCTCAGGACTTGTTTTGCCACTCAATTGAGTGGTTAAAACAAGTCAACAAGTATTTACGATCATAAATATATATATAATTAAAGATTTGAACTGCTCCTGAGCCTCCATGGATAGCAAGCTCAGGAGCTTAATTAAAATTGGGCGTTTAATTTATACGTGGTAATTCTACATATTATAGTGTCGATTAGGGTCCTTAAGTGATGAATAAGTGATGATGGACCCAGTGGAGGTGAATCTAAGCCCACTACTGTCGCCATGGACAGTGACAGTAGTCGGTGGAGGTGAAAGGTGAATTAAGCGATTAAGTGATCAATTAAGTGTTTTAATGAGCTAGAAGTTACTGTGAGGGTTAAAGGAAGGTGGACAGTGAGTTAAAAAGATAAAACTAGGGCTCTGGAGAGCTCAAGGAGTTCGCCGGAGTCGGAAAAGAAGACATCTGAAATCTAGAATTAACTCTAATCTATCTAACTATCTAACTAACTAAGCTAACCTACTCCTACTCCTAATCTACTGTTACCTGGACGAAGGGGTCAACAGGGTTCTGTCGAAGGCTCATGGAGGACGACGAAATCAAAGTGTGTAAAGAAGAATCTCCAGCAGGCGGATGTGAGCGAAAGCAGAGGACTCCTTGGTCGGTGCCTGTGTCAGAGACGCAGCTGACCACAGCAAATCTCCTCGGCTAATCAGAATGGATGGAGGAAGTTGGAGAGTAAGATGGAAGGTCATCGGAGTTGCAAACGAATAGCCTATCGAAGTCAGATGCAGTGTTAGAAGAGGGAAGGGAGCCAGGTAGGGGGGTATTTATAGTGGTTGGCGACGAAGAAAGTGGCGAGGTCTGGACGAAGAAGGAGCTTGAGGAGCTTAACCTCCGACGTCGTCCCTGACGACGGTAAGGTTATCTCCTACTGAAAATTAGGATTTTTGGTTAATCCAGACCGGTAGATGAAAATGGAGTGGTGAGCGTAAGCTGTAAGAGCTTGGAGAAAGAAAGGTGATGTCAGCAGGGCGGTGATCGTGCAGTGGTGCAACTCTCCGTCGCCAACTGTCCATTCGGCTGAAGAAGAAGAAGAAGACGAAAAGAGACTTAAATGTAATGAAACTTAAGGACCTGTGTGAGAAATAAGGACCCGATTGCAATGAATATTAAGGACCAAAATGTAAACCCAGGTTTTGAAGGTTTATTTTAACTTAGATCCTTTTCAACTTTTTATATATGTTAGTAAATCAGGCAAATATTATGTTTTCACCTTGAATTTACATTTTTGACCTTTTCAGGTTAATTTATTAGATTAAGTAAAATTACTTAAGTTATTACATACTTAGGTATACATTATGTTTAAGTTATTTAACTTATTAATTAAGGGAATGATTAATAAGATTTCGAGTCTAATTATTAATTAAATTGTTAATAATGTTAATTAAATGATAAAATGTCATTCTTAACTTATTTCAAGGTCCTTTACCAAATATCCCTTATTTAATAATTAACCCTTATATATTCATAACCTTAGCTAATTAACTAGGAAGACTAATTAATTAGGGGTAATTAGAGATCATGATGAGCCTCTCATCAAGCAGAAGCTCCAAACGTCTAGCACTTAGTTCAAATGGCTTAAAACCATTCAAATGGCAACTGCAGTGCATCAAGAAATCAATCTAACAGCTACAATAGGGTTTGGATCCTTAATTCAGCAGATCAGACGTTAATTCAGTACATGCATATCCCAGATCAAACTTGAGAAAGTCTGATCAGAGATAAAAAGTGTCCAAATCAGAGAATGATTTTCATGGAATTTAGGGTTGGGAAACCCTTAGAATGTAGCTGCTAATGCAACACCTTACTGTATTAATTGGGGATTCAAAACACAACATTAAGCACTGTAAAGTCTGACAAGGTCTGAAAATCACAATAAAAACAGATTAAGGTGTCAAACTTTGCATAAAAAAATTCTCAACAACAAAACTCACTTTAAATCAGGAAGAATATCCTAATCTAACACCTTCCTAATGCTATAGACAATATGAAGGAGGGTCTTAGATCAGTCCAATAAGTTCAGCCAACTATGAATCCCAATTCTCTTAACTTTAAGGAATACTAATAATTCACTAAGTTAAAAATCAGAATCTCTCAATCAAAACAATAGAAAAATTCTTGGTAGAGTCTCAAATCAACAAAGTGAATTTTCCTTAGCTCTACCTCTCATTAAAAAGCCATCAAAGTCCCGATTCAAACCCAACTCAGACCTAGCTCATTTGAGGAAGAGTTTATCATCAGAACATCTCAAACTCACAGCCAAGGTCTGAATTAAACAAAAATGCATCAATCCACTTGATCAAAAATCCTTTAAAACCCAATTTTATCAAAATCTCGCGATCTTGCATTGAAAACCAAATTGAAATCAGATCAAGCAAATCAATTCTTTTCAAATCAGAATAGGGGTCTTTGTGAACAAAATGACATGAATGGGAGACCCCTAGGTGGTTTTTGAGCGTAAATCCTCATCTTAAAGCTCAAAAGCAATGGGATGGGGATTTGACTCTTAATGAATGGGTGGAATGCAGATTAAAACACGAGGAAATCAGAAAGCGGAGTGGAAATATGAAGGGGGAGAAAATCGTGATCAGTGAGGTGAGTGAAATCGCCTCCTCTGATTTGAAATTATCAGAGGAGGTGGAATGTGAATTCTACTCTAATCTACTCCTAAGCTAACCATTACACCAGTGAATTTCTAACTGATCTACTCCTATCTGATCTACACTACTCTATCAGTCACTACATCTATGCTACAGCTAGAAAGCATTAAAACTTAGTCTAAATGGAAGAAGGGGACCTTTGGATCTCCACCTAGTGGATGGAGAGAAAGAATGGAGGGAGGAGGTACTCCAGCGGAGGGAAAACTCGCTAGTGGAGTTCTAGGTCGCCCTCAGGTGCTACGATGTCCTTAGCGGCGAGGAGAGCCGGAGAGGAAGGTGAAGCTTCACCACCAGTGGCAGTGGAACTGAGGTAATAAGAGGAGAGGAACTAGAGTGGATGAATGATCGGCTCAAGAGGTGTAGAAGGGAGCGATCCCTCGCACGCGAGGCAGCCGAGGTGTTTAAGTTGCGAGAGGGTGTGATTCTCCTCACCACAATGGTGAGAATAGGCGATTAGGTCTTGGACAAAGGAGATTTGAGGAGAGGAGCGCACACAATCCTAGGCCAAAAGTGGACCATAGGATCAAATCTGGGTGAGGTGGTGATCACACACGCCAAGTCATGTGAAGGTTCGATTCAAAACAAGCCATAGATCAAATGGTTCAAAGGATGGACGGTCACAATGAGCCATGTTCTTCGTGTGCTACAGTGCACGCGTAGGCTACATGTGCGCTGGGTTTCTATTGGTGATCTTGCAAGAACACCCCTCAGCAAAGGGGTAGAAAAAATGCAAGCAAGCCCATAAGTGGTAAGAAACGCTATCAAAGAAGTCCTTAAGGGCTTGCAAAAAGGTCCCTATGCCTACAAATGGGTCCTTGAAAGGTTTTTCAATTAATGAAATGTGATATGTGAAGGACCTAAATGTGAAACTCTAATTTCAAGGCCCTAATGATATCCAAATACACCCAAGTTTTTATTAAAGCTCAATTGAACATATTAGAAGTTAATTTTACTTTTTGATTTGGAATTTTGAGCTCATTTGTGTGTTAAATTTGTAATTGGATGACCATTTTACATTTATTAATAGATTATCTCAATAATTGACCTAATTATGCATTTTTAGCACAAAATTAATGTTTTAGGTCTTTTCCTATATTTTCCACACTTAACCCTTTTTATGTGTTAATTTGATAGTGTTTAACCTAGTTTTTAGCTTAATTTAGGCGATTTAGCTATGATGAGTCACAACTCATCACCTGCCTACACAAGAAGCTCCAATTGTGGGAGCTCGAGTGCGCGAGGAGCTCGGGCAAGCTGACGATGGAGCTTGGAGGGAGGACATGCATGAGAAGCTGAGGGAGCACCATTGCTGCTATAGCTCCTAGTGTAGGGTACGATGTTTCACGAGGAGAAAAGGCTCACAAATGATTCTGCGGAGTCATTTTTTCGTAGAACTAGACACCTGGGGAATCTAACAGACATCTAGTCGAATGTCCAAAGCTATCACCGGACGTCTGATACTGAGTAAAATCTGAGATAACGCCCTGTTCAAGACTTGTGCATGATTTTCAGTATGCTCTCCTCTGCCCAGTCTGCGTAAGGCTGAGCACCTTGGTATGTGTGTGCTGCACAGGGTGTGGGTGACTTCCGTGAGGAGAGTAAGGCTCAAGAAGGACTTTGGGGAGATTTTTCTCCGTAGATCAAACATCTGTACCTCTCAACAGACGTCTGACCAGACATCCGGAGGTAGCACCAGATGTCCGATAAAGCAAATTCAAACGGTAAGGTCCTGTCCGCCTGTATTTTTCATATGCGTTGTCTGCGAATGATTGTACATCATTGTGCATGTGCAGGGCCGTTGGGAAGAGGCACAGGCGCAGCTCCCCAAACACTTTAGGACGTCTGGACATCTCTCCAGACGACTTATACCAGTCCCAGACATCCGAGTGCACTGCCAGACGTCTAGAAGGACCCCTGGACGACTGTGAGGGGTTCCAGACATCAGTTTTCAACGCAGAATGCAAAGTGAGCATTCTGGTGTCGTTTAAGACATCTGGAAGTTATTCTAGACGTATGATATTAGCCTGTTTGGAATATTCTAGGTATCAGGAGGCCGGTCCAATTGGACCTGCCTGCCTTGACCGGTTTAGGGCCTAAACAAGGTCGATTTTTCACAAACGAAGTACCATTGGCTTTCTGTCCGATTTTCCAATGCGATGAAGCTTTGTTCTAAATGTTTTGAGTACATTCTTAACATGTGAGATGTTAGTAATGTGTTTGTTAACCGTTTGTGTTAAATAGGTCATCCGTTTGTGATATGCACGGGACCAGCGAAGGCTGCGAGATCCACCATTTGTGCCCCTACATCTTCCGGTTACCCTGGTAGAGTGGGTTTGCTATGCCCTGTGAATTACATACTTGAAGTGCGTGTTACATGAGAACTATTGATAGAACCCTTAGGATGTGAAATGAACTGGGGATGAGATAGAGGAATATGCATTATTTGAATGCTTAATCCATTGTGTTGTTTCCTGAATAAGTCATGAGCTACCTGTTTATAATTATTGAACCCTGACTTGAATTCAAATATATATTGTATCCTGTATAATTGATTACTAAGATAATTATCGAATTGTGAAACCATGAGCTACCTGCTATGCGTTTAATTAATCATGACATGAATGGAGATATTTGGATGCTAAGGAAATAAAGAAAGCTATGCATGAACTCTACGGGGAATTTGAAAGAAAACTGAAACCGTGATGTGGAAAATCTATGGAATGATGGAACATGTTTCCTACAGGTGATTGTTCGGACTTAGTAAGGGAAGTGAGCTGGCCCGCGTGTACACAGTACTGAGGAGAGTAATTGTCCCTTGGTATGGAAGTGGGTTAGCCCTCGTGTACGTGGTACCGAGGAGAGCTATTGTTCCTTTTCTGTAGGGGGGAGCTAGCTGCCCCACGGGGCCCGGGGTGAGGACTGGCCCCCTACACTGACTCCTGTTGAGGTCCACTGGGCAAACCGAGAAAGTCGGGCAAGGGTACATAAACTGTTGAGGGGTGAGACCCCTGTTCAATTCTGTGCTGTATGTTTGGGCGTACCCGCTAGCTGACACGACTAATCGCGTGCCAGTGTGAGGTAGTGTTACGAACGCGTGCCCCAGACGTCTTTTAAGACGTCTGGGAGGTGGCCCAGACGTCGGACCAGACGTCTGGGATCACATCCAGACGTCTGACAAGACGTCTGGGATCGTTTCCAGACGTCTGGAAATCAGTTATTTTCGACATGCGTGGGTCATCTGCGCGCCTGAGCGCGCAGACCGCATATTCGCTTATTATTCTCTCTGCGGCTGCAGACGCCACTGCCGTGCTCCCTCTCTCTCCTCCTCGCGTGGCCTTAAAAAGACCACGCCTCCCCTCTCTTCCATCGCCTCCACCCCTTTCCTCTTCTTCTAGTGAGCGAGCACGAGAGCGGGCGCGGGGTTGCTGCAGCGGCGTCGGCCGCAGTGAGCGCGGAGGGGGTGCTGCGTGCGAGAGCGACGCTCAGCCGTGAGATCGAGATCGCCGGGGCTGCCAGGGCCGGCCGGTGGGGAGCGCAGCGGGCGCGGAACGGCGCGGGAGGCCTGCTGCGGCTCGAGCAGCAGGAGCACGAGGTGCGACGAGGCGCGGCGTCGCGAGCGGAGGGCGAGTCGTGCCCTGGCTCTGGAAAAATTTCCAAAATCAGACGTCTGTGCTGATAGCCAGACGGCGAGGTCGACGTCTAGAATACTGTCCAAACGTCTGAAAGGTGAGCTTTCCGTCTTCTTCTTCCTTCCTGTCGACTGACCGTACTGAGGGAGAGAGATGGGTGTGCGCAGGCTCGGTGATTCGCCATCCAACGCGGATCAGACGTCTGGCTGTAGTACCAGACGGTGGGAGCAACCCCCAGACGTCCGGGGTTACCATCGGACGTCTGGGAGCCAGGCCAGACGTCCCCGCAGACTTCTGGACGTCTGGGAAACCACGCTGAACAAGGTAATTCTCTGATCCACTTTTTAAGACGTCTGGAAGAAGTTCCAGACGTCTTATTTTACACAATGTCGTCGTTTTCGACCCGTTTAGGGCCCGTTCGGGTTCCGTTTTCCGCGATTCGAGTTGCGTTCTTTTCGGAATTAATTCCTCTACCCGTCTACAGTAGCTATACACTATTTTGAAACATTCCTTGTGTTTGATCCTTGTGATAGGACCCCGTTCCATTGCAGTCTCGGGGGTCGCGGAGGCACGCGGGATTCCCGATCACGCCCCCATTACTCCCGTTGTACCTGGTAGAGTGGCTTTAAGTTATTAATAGAATCTGTTAAATTATGGAACCATAAATAGAACCTAGGACATTGCATGAATCCTAGGAATGAGAAATAGATGGAATGATAGCTCCTAGGTGTTGCATGAATCCTAGGGCTGGAAAACTAGATTGTATGATAGATCCTAGGATATGGCATGAATCCTAGAATGGGAAAACTAGTGGAATGTATAATACTGCAGTCTTGGAAAATGGAAAGAGATATAAAGCTGCCGGTAATTCGAATTAACAGCTGTCTGTTGTTAATAAATAACGTGGTTGAGAACATGGATTGTAAGAATGTGAAACTGGAAAGTGAAACCTGGATGTTTGAGTAAAAAGGATGGAACCCTACGTGGGAATTAGGAGTGGAACTCCTGGAAAGAGAAAGGAATGGAACTGAGATGTAGTTGTGTACTGTCTCTTGGGTACGTAGTACCAAGGGAAGTACCTATACCTGTTTAGTGCAGAGCGGAGCCAGCCGCCCCAGGAACCCGGGGTTAGGACTGGCCACTCTGTACCGACTTGCTGGTCCTTGCATACGTAGTACCGAGGAGAGCTACTAGTGTAGGGAGGTACTAGCTACCCCACGGGCCCCGGGGTTCTGCTAGCCTCCCACACCGACTTGTTAGGCCCGCTGGGGCAAACCAGGGTAGTCAGGCGAGGGTGCGCGAACTGTGGAGGGGCAAGGCCCCGGTTTGGTTACTGTGGAGGGGTGGACCCCTGTTACTGAGAGGGCTCTGCCCTGGACTGGTTCCGTGCTGTGCTTTGGGCGCACCCGTTAACTGAAACGACTGACCGCGTGCCAGTACGGGTTAGCTACCTGTGCGTTTATCGCGCGTGCCGTAGTCACCGTTACGTCTGTCAGTGACCTTGGGGTGGTTGACTGAGGGTAGGATCACCACGGGGGACTCTCCCGGCCAGGAAAGCACCACGTGCTACTTCTACCTTTTGGAAAAGACTACAATCAAGATCGTTCCCACGAGGAACATTCGAGATCAAGAAAAAGATCTGAGGAATAAATGAAATAGTGAGACAATTGAAAGATGTGAATAAAGAAAGTAATCGAACATAACAGCTACTGTACACTCTACTGTTGTCTTTAGTTTAGTTGCCACTCTACTCAGCGTTTTGCTGACATGTTACACTCGTTACCTTTTTCAGGACCAGGTGTTGAGCAGCCAGGGTCAACGGCTGCAGAGGACGCTGGGCCGAGTAGGGTCCAGTAGAGTTACCACTGTCTCTTGTACCTCTTTTTGTTACGTTGTAGTGAGTAGTTCTTGTTTCCGCTGTACTTTCTTTACCTGCAGTTCAAATTATATTATGAATGTTGTTCTACTGTTGTGGTGGTACATACTGTGGTAGTTTCTTTCCTTACTGCTGTACTTTCTTACTGTTAGTTATATTCATACTGAATGTGGTTTATTTTACTGCTCTTTTGGTTACTTCCTCGTTGGACGACTAGGTCTTGGGATTAGTTGAGTCGGTCCGGTTCTCGTGTCTCGTAGGGGCTCAGGAACCGGGCCGTTACAGGTAGCTACCCATGCACATATCGCGCATGTCGTAGTCACAGCTACGTTGTGACCGTGACCTCAGGGTGGTAGACAGGGTGTAGGACTACCACGGGGTGCTCTCCCGGTCAGGAGAGTGCCACATGTACATCCTGCATCATGGGAAAAACTACAATCAAGATCGTTCCCTTAAGGAACAGGAAGATGAAGAGACATCATGGACCTTTGTTAGAGAAATGGTTCATAAACACTTAGTAGTAAATTAATCGTATAATTGGATAATTGGATAAATGCATGCACAAAACTACTTTTCTTTATTATTTTTAAATACTATAACTACTTTAAATATACCACTCTACTTAGCATTAACTGACCACCGTCATATACAACCGTGTACAGGTTAGGGAGTCGAGCAGCCAGTACCTCCGACTGCAAAGAGTGCTAGGCCCAAGCGAGCCCAGCCATAGTTCTACTTGTTCTTTTCCATTTCCACTATTTTCTATTGTTAGTGAGTACTTCTGTCTTATGTTGAGAACTGTTATCGTTATGCCTTTTTACCTTAGTTGTGATGGCTAGTGACTATATTTTCTGCTTATGACATGTTACCATTCTGAAATATAAATTAAATTTCCATTGATGGCTTTATTTAAATTGCGTAGTTACTTGCATGCGTGGTTTGTGATTTGTTTCATACGTTTAGGATAGTGATTGCGCAGCCATCATAGGTCTTAATTGACCTAAATTAGGCTAGGACTTAGCATAAGTTAAGGTAATTTATGCATGCATAAGCTTTATCTACATCTTTACTGCTTTCTTTTAGCTATGCATAAAATAATGGTATAATGTGTTGATTAAGTACATTATGTCAATTACAGGTAATAAGCTGGATCTAAAGCTGGATCTGGAGCTGGATCTGAAGCTGGATCAAGAATAATTGGTGTTGCAGCAGAGCTGAAGCTAAAGACTTAGAGTAGATGTAGTAGATAATAATGTAAGGGAGTTAAGGTATGCTACTCTATTAAGTAGGAATAAAGCAGTAAAATGTGAAGAACTTGGGTCCATCCTAGCCCTAGGATAGCCTAGAGACTTCCCCAAGCCTTAGCCACCCTTAGATTAGGTCACCACACCCTAGAAAATCTTAAAACCCTAATTTCAACCTTTGTCTGGACGTCTAAATGAATTATAGGACGTCCAGAACCCTTAGCCAACTGCCGCACACCTTAAACCCACTTTTGCAGTGTTATTGAACGTCCAGACACTCGGTCAGACGTCTAATTTCTGCAGAATACCCAAAACAGAACCTTGAATTCTTCCTAACTCTGATTGGATGTCCAAACAACAAGTCTGGACTTCTGATTTTTGAGTATAAGGCGTCTGATTCCATTTTTTGATGTCTGGAACTGTTCTCCAGTTCCTATTTTGAAATTCAAGCCTTGATCCTGGATCTCTAGCTCCCTAAACCCAATTCCAACCCCATAGGAACCTAAATTAAGGTATCCTAACCATAGTACATCACCTCTAGATCTCCCTAAGGACCTAATTAGATCCTCACTAAACCTAATTGACTTAGATCACAGTCAATTACCATTACCTAAGTCAATTGGATTCTTAGGGTCCAATTGAGCACAGATCTCAACCCACACAAGTCCAATTGGACTTAGTGAGAGTCCAAATGACCTAAGCCCAACCTAATTGAGTTATTTCACTCTCAATTAGGTTCACACTCATTCAATTAAACTTGGGTTAAGTTAAATTGCAATTCCCCCTTAGCAAGTAGGGTTTGCAACCCTAATCTAAGGCCTACACCTACCTAAACCCCTTAGGACCTAACCTAGACCACTTAGCCACCTAGGGCATGACCACACACCCACACACACACACCCATTTAGAGTTCTCTAGAACTCTCTTCAAGTGGCGCCACTCTTGGTTGCCAAATTTAGCAACCAAGAGTCATTCAATTCTTAGATCCACTTTTTATGGATCTAAGAACTACCCTCTCTCTCCATGGCTGGCCACTTATGGGGCTCTCTCTAGAGAGTTCCACACTTCTCTAGAGAGACTCAACCTAAGGGGTGGCCATTTGCACCCATCCATTCTTGGCATTCATACATCCATCTAGGTTAGCTACCCTCACATCCATTCCACCTCCACGAGGAGCACCACCATGGAAGCCACCATCTCCACGCCAGGATGCTGGATCATCTCCCCAACCTCTCTCCAAGGGTTGACCTAAGCACCATTGGCCGCCCCTCCTTCTCCTCTCAGCCACTCAAAGGCCATCGGAGCCCACTTCCGAATGCCCTTCTTTTCTGATAGATTAGTAACTTAGCTCTTCATAGTTTTACTGCTTTCATTTACTGCTTAGTAGTGTAGCTCTTATTCTCCCCCAATGATGCATGCAAAATCCTCCCATAGATTCCTGTATGCGATCATTTTCTGTTAGCTAGATTTGTGATTTTCAAGCTTTCCTTTACAAGCTTTCCTCTAAATTCCATGTTGCAAACATCCTTTTGAATGAATGAATAAAATTTTATATATATATATATACATATCTCTATGTTGGAAATCGCCATGAGCTTATTGGTTGACATCTATTTCGTGTGATTCAAGTTGCCTGCTTTCCATTTATATATATATTGCAACAAGCATGTCGGTTCCGGAAAATATAGAAGATTTAACTATAAATGCATTTTCTGTAAATAGCTACCACATCACTAGAATTGTGCGCACTGAAACTCATACTTTCACTTTCGTTATCTATCTAACACACGCGCAGGTGATCAGAATTCACAATAGAAGTGGCAAAACTCTAATCCGAAGATTGGAAACCGGCGTGCGATTCTAAATAAAGTAGAGCGATAAAAGATCGATTTCAGATTTGAACAAACGCCTCCCAAAGACGAACGACCGAGACTCAAAGTCTCGTTATCTTGTTATAAATATTTTTGTTTGATCGTATTGCGTACTATACTACGACACTTTTCCTATCAAAATGAGCTATACGACTACCAAACAGAGTCTCTCATTGGACGACTAGGTTTTGGAGTTAGTCGAGGCGAGCCATTCCCAATTTCTTAGAGGGGCCGAATTCAGGTCGTAACACTGGGTCCCAACCCAAGGGGTGGTTAGCCCTCTCCCTACACAAAAGTGGCAGTAGCTCTCCTCGCTACCACGTACACGAGGGCCAACTCACTTTCCATACCCAAGTCCAAACAGCCAACCAACATTCTCGTAAACAACATGCTCCATCATACATCATTTATCCATATCATTATACTTTGATTCATTTCCTAGTTCCCCATAGAGTTCATGCATAGTACTCGTCTTATTTCATTTCATGGCATGTACTTCTATCACATTCTAGTTTCTAATTCATACAACAGGCAGCTCGTACATTAATAAGATAAGCAATCATCAACAGGATAAGCAATCGTCACATCATTTTAAATATTCCATTCCTCACAGTAGGGAATTTAACAACATGCATTCTCAGGTTTTATAACAAGCAAGGTTCATGCGTCGAATATAAATCATTCACATTCTCAGTCCTAGGGTTCATCTCATAACCTAGGTTTCAGGTAGATATTTCTAATTTAGCATGCACTTTACTAATTTAAACCACACAAGTAGAGAGGACTGTAGGTTTTCCGGGCCCTACGAGGAGGGGGTGACGTAATAATTGCGGAAATAAAATAAACAATCTTCACAAAATGCAATCACACAAGTACACAAGAATTTTTAGGTGGAAACCCAAACCGGGTGAAAACCACCACCTAACCCTCTCGAGTTAGGATTTTCCGATCAACCTAGTTGATCAAATCCACTAACCGAATCACTTTAAAACGAGGGTGATTCAACCTCAGTACAACCACGCTACTTAAACGAGGGTAGCGTACCTCAACCCCTTCTCTCCACAAGAAGGATTTTGTCTCGCGAAGGAGACGGGAATTCGCAAAGCGAATACCCAACCAAATAACAAAGATAAAATAAACAACAAGTCCTATAGAGCCAACAAAGTAATTTTAAACCTAGCTTCTATAGGAATTAGGAAACTCCCCTTTGCAAGGAGTGCGTCGAGTTGATGACGCGGTGCGTGTGCCACGCGACGGCGCAACGTCGCTCTCGTGAACAACGGCGGGAGAGCGGGTGCGCAAAGGTTGATGCTCTCAAGAGAATGGAACTTGAGCTTGGAGAGCAAGAGCTAGCTAAGACACAAGAGAGTGTGAAAGTGTGTAGCCAAGTGTGTCTTGTGTATCTAGGTGTGTGTTTATGTTGCAAAGGTTCCCCTCTATTTATAGAGGCCTTAGGAAGGCTTTGGAAGGCTTAGGAAAGGTTCTATAGCCGTTGGGAACAAAGTCCAAGAGAATCAGCCCGAAATCAGGAACAATCATTGTTCTGACAGGCTTATCAGACGTCTAATTCTGGCATCAGACGTCTGGAAGTTCACTTTAAGACGTCTGATTCCAAGGTCAGACGTCTGATTTTGGGCTGGCCTCTTCCTGACTTGAATCAGATCTAAACAGGGTTCTTGCGCAAGTCCATCAGACGACATATAGGATGTCTAGCACTATGTCTGGACGTCTGGAAACCTACTTTTACTGTGGGAATGGATTTCCAAACGTTGCAACGGCTAGAAAATCTTTGAGAAGAGATTTTGGGTCAGCCGAGGCAAAACGGTCAATTATCCGACGTCTGGACAGTCCTATGGACGTCTGATAAGGCTCTAACGGTCATAATCTTGAGTGTTTGCTAAGCCAGCCAACGGTCCACTAATTGGACGTCTGGCAAAATCATCAGACGTCTCCTAAGACGTCTGGTCTAAGGTCTGGACGTCTGATTTCATCAGACAGAATACAAAGTCCAACCTAATAGTTATCAAACATCTGAAACAACAGTCAGACGTCTTAAAATACTTTATCAGACGTCTGATTTTGGAATTAGACGTCTGGAAGTGCTGTTTAAACCCTATATTGGTTTTCTAAGTTCTCTACAGAAAACCTAAGTATCCTAAGGTTGTGCAGGTGTTCCTAGGACTACTGTTAGGGTACTTTGAGGCTCTTTAACATAATTTTCTAAGGAAATAAAGAGCAACAAAAGAAACGAAAAAATACAACAAGTACAAAAGAAGGAAATATATCATATTCTTCATTTCCTTCCATCTTCAATATATCGCTCCTCGCGAATCTCTTCTGCTCTCCATCGAGCTCCTCCAAATCCGTCCTGGATGCGAGCTCGAACTCTGTCTAATCACGTATCCATTTGCGATTGACCTAAAATCTAGGACTCAAAGCGCAAATATTAAATGACATGTGTTTTGTTATCATCAAAACAAATGATCATGGTGCTCTAGCACCAACAATCTCCCCCTTTTTGATGATGACAAAACCATAAATAATAATGCAGGAAATCCTCCCCCTTTTTGACATTATCAAAAAGGTTTAATTGATTTTACATTTCCTATAACTCCCCCTTAAAACATGCTCTTCTATAAGTTTCTTTGACAAAGGTAATGCCTCCCCCTTTTTTATAACAACAAGATAGCTATTATTTTTCTCCCCCTTTCTAAAGGAAATGTAGCTACTGAAAGTTCGTCCCTACCAGGAGGGGTGACGTAATAAATTGCGGAAATAAAAATATAAAGCAATATCACAAGAAATTAAGCAATCACAAAATGTACACAAAGATTTTTAGGTGGAAACCCAAATCGGGTAAAAACCACCACCTAACCCTCTCGAGTTAGGATTTTCCGATCAACCTAGTTGATCAAATCCACTAACCGAATCACTTTGAACGAGGGTGATTCAACCTCAGTACAACCACGCTACAAGTACGAGGGTAGCGTTCCTCAACCCCTTCTCTCCACGAGAAGGATTTTGTCCCACGAAGGAGACGGGAATTCGCAAGGCGAATACCCAACCAAAATACAAAGATAAAATAAAATAACAGTCCTATAGAGCCAACAAAATTAAACCTAGCTTCTATAGGAAATAGGAAACTCCCCTTTGCAAGGAGTGCGTCGACGATGACGCAGTGCGTGTGCCACGCGATGGCGCTACGTCGCTCTCGTTATCTACGGCGGGAGAGCGGGTGCGCAACGGTTGAATGCTCTCAAGAAAATGGAGCTTGAGCTTGGAGAGCAAGAGAGTCTTTTCTTTGGACACAAAAGGTTTGAAAGTGTATTGCAAGGTGTGTGTCTTGTTTTTCTAAGTGTGTCTCTTATGTGTTTTTGTGTTGCAAAGGCTCCCCTCTATTTATAGAGGCCTTAGGAGGGCTTTGGAAGGCTTGGAAAAGCTTCCATAGCCGTTGGGTGCAAAGCCCAAGAGAATCAGGCCGAAATCAGGACAATGATTACACTTCACAGGGTTATCAGACGTCTGATGCCACTTTAAGACGTCTGATTCCAAGGTCAGACGTCTGATTCTATGCGGGTTTCTCCCTGACTTGAAACAGATCTAAACAGGGTTCTTGTGCAAGTCCATCAGACGACATACAGGACGTCTGGAACTATGTCTGGACGTCTGGAAACCTACTTTTACTGTGGGAATTGATTTCCAAACGTTGCAACGGCTAGAAAATCTCTGAGAAGAGATTTTGGGTCAGCCGAGGCAAAACGGTCATTTATCAGACGTCTGTGAAGTCCTATGGACGTCTGATAAGGCTCTAACGGTCATATTCTAGAGTGTCTTCTAAGCCAGCCAACGGTCCACTAACTGGACGTCTGGCAAAGTCATCAGACGTCTCCTAAGACGTCTGGTCTAAGGTCTGGACGTCTGAATTCATCAGACAGAACTAACTATGTCCAGCCTAACAGTTATCAGACGTCTGAAACAACAGTCAGACGTCTTAAAATCCTTTATCAGACGTCTGCTTCGTGAATTAGACGTCTGGAAAGTCAGTTTTAACCCTATATTGGTTTTCTAAGTGTTCTACAGAAAACCTACGTATCCTAGGGTTGTGCAGGTGTTCCTAGGACTACTGTTAGGGTTCTTTGAGGCTCTTTAACATAATGTCTAAGGAAAATAAAGAGCAAGAAAATAAATACAAGAGATACATGAAAGGATAAAAAAGAATCTATCCTATTCTTCTTGTCTTCCATCTCCAATCTTTCGCTCCACGCGAACCTCCTCTATTTTCCGTCAAGCTCCTCCAATCCGTCCTGGATGCGAGCTCGAGTTCCATCTAAACACGTCTTCATTTGCAATTGACCTGAAATCTAGGACTCAAATTGCAAATGTTAAATAACACGTGTTTTGTTATCATCAAAACAAATGATCGTGGTGCTCTAGCACCAACAGCTACCTTATCTCTCCCCCTTAAAAATTTACAATTAGCTCATAATTTTTTAACTCCCCCTATCTAAATGCTACTAATAAGAGGATAGGGTAAAGGGTTTTTACCTCACCTACCATGGCCAATAAAATGGCCCGAATGGTGGTGGTGGATGCCACATCGGATGGGGCTCCCACCGTAGCTTGGAGGCCCAGGCAATGGCGCCGATCTCCAATCTGGAGGTCGACGTGAGGCGGGTCCGTCGTTTGTTCGCCGTCTCGTCGGTCTTCTTGTTCTCCTCCTTGGTCTACTCCTTGGTTCTCCCAACTCGAGTTGACCAGACTTGAGTTTGTAGGTCCAGTCCTTTGTGTTGTAGTTATCCCTGAAACCTACAAAACAAGATTCCAAATTTTTCTTCGGTATCCAAGTGAGCTTGGATCCGGATCTGTTAGCGGGTCTCCTTGATGGAGATCCTTTCTCAACCTTAGGGCTATAAAAATTATCTACTTTATTGATAAATTTGTTAGAGTTTTCCCTAAGACATGTGATTTCTTTTTCTATAATTTGCATCCTAGTCTTTAAATCATAGATTTCTAACTTTAGACTATCATTTTCCTCAATCAATTTATTATTTTCATTGATGAGATTATGATTTTCTAATAATAGGTTATCATTTTTAGGACTAGCTTCTATGTCCTTAAGTTGCTTTTCTAACCTATTATTTTCATTTTTAAGAAAGCTAAGATTCTTTTTCATGCTTTTGTTTTCTATTTTTAGTGATTTACTAATCTCAAATAGTTCATTAAAAGCTTCTTGTAAATCGAAATTTACCTCGTTGTCGGAGTCGCTTCCACTTTCACTGTCGCTATTGCTTCCTCTGGCCATGAAACCAAAGAAAGTGGTTTCTTCTTTTCCTTCTTCTTCTTCCTCCGAGCTTGAATCGTCCCAAGTGGCTTGGAACGCCTTCTTCTTAGATTTCTTCTCCTTTTCCTTCTTCTTCTCCTTTTTGAGAAGAGGGCACTCTGGTCGTAGGTGCCCTTTCTCGTTGCAGTGGTAGCAACGTCTCGGGCTCTCCTTCTTCTCCTTCTTCTCTTTCTCTAATTCCCTACAAAACTTGGAAAATTTTTTAAGTAAAATTCTAAAGTCTTCGTCGTCGGAACTTACCTCACTATCCGACGCGGCTCTGAAGGCGAGAGTCTTCTTCGGTTTAGACTCCGATGTATCCTTCTTCTTCTGCTTCAACTTTGTCTCGTAGGCCATTAGATTGCCTAGGAGATCTTCCATGTTGAGCTCCTCCACTTCGTTTGCCTCCTCGATGGCGGTGACTTTCTGTTCCCACTCCGGTCCGAGGGAACGAAGAAGCTTCCCTTGAAGCTCCCCCTTAAAGAAGGTTTTCCCTAAAGCTTTCAAGTTATTTACAACGAGAGTGAACCTAGTGTTCATCTCACTTAAAGACTCGTTAGGTTTCATAGAAAAAGATTCAAATTCTTGAGAAAGTAAATTAATTTTAGAAGTTTTTGTTGGTGCTAGAGCACCACGATCATTTATTTTGATGATAACAAAACACGTGTTATTTAACATTTGCAATTTGAGTCCTAGATTTCAGGTCAATTGCAAATGTGAACGTGTTTAGACAGAACTCGAGCTCGCATCCAGGACGGATTGGAGGAGCTTGACGAAAAACAGAGGAGGTTCGCGTGGAGCGACAAATTGAAGATAGAAGACAAGAAGAATAGGATAGATTCTTTTTAATCCTTTCATGTACTTTTATCTTTATTTTTCTTGCTCTTTATTTTCCTTAGAAAATTATGTTAAAGAGCCTCAAAGAACCCTAACAGTAGTCCTACGAACACCGGCACAACCCTAGGATACTTAGGTTTTCTGTAGAATACTTAGAAAACCAATATAGGGCTCAAACAGCACTTCCAGACGTCTAATTCCCAAATCAGACGTCTGATAAAGTATTTTAAGACGTCTGACTGTTGTTTCAGACGTCTGATAACTGTTAGGCTGGAGTTAGTACTCTGTCTGATGAAATCAGACGTCCAGACCTTAGTCCAGACGTCTTAGGAGACGTCTGATGGATTTGCCAGACGTCCAATTAGTGGACCGTTGGCTGGCTTACAAACACTCAAGAATATGACCGTTAGAGCCTTATCAGACGTCCTTAGGACTATCCAGACGTCTGATAATTGACCGTTTTTGCCTCGGCTGACCCAAAATCTCTTCTCAGAGATTTTCTAGCCGTTGCAACATTTGGAAATCAATTCCCACAGTAAAAGTAGGTTTCCAGACGTCCAGACATAGTTCTAGACGTCCTGTATGTCGTCTGATAGACTTGAACAAAAATCCTGTTTAGATCTGATTCAAGTCAGGAGGAAACCCGCACAGAATCAGACGTCTGACATTTAAATCAGACGTCTTAAAGTGGCCTTCTAGACATCTAATGCCAGAGTTAGACGTCTAATTACCCTGTCAAGTGTAATCATTGTCCTGATTTCAGCCTGATTCTCTTGGGCTTTGTTCCCAACGGCTATAGAACCTTTCCTAAGCCTTCCAAAGCCTTCCAAAGCCTCCCTAGGGACTCTATAAATAGAGGGGAACCTTTGCAACACAAATACACACTTAGAGAGACCAAGATACACAAGAAACAATTTGTATTACACTTTCCACTCTCTTGTGTCCTAGCTAGCTCTTGCTCTCCAAGCTCAAGCACCATTCTCTTGAGAGCATCAAGCTGTTGCGCACCCGCTCTCCCGCCGTAGTTCACGAGAGCGAAGTTGCTCCGTTGCGTGGCTCACGCACCCGCATCATCGTCGACGCACTCCTTGCAAAGGGGAGTTTCCTAAATCCTATAGAAGCTTAGGTTTATTACTTTGTTGGCTCTATAAGTTTGTTGTTTATTTTATCTTTGTTATTTGGTTGGGTATTCGCTTTGCGAATTCCCGTCTCCTTCGTGGGACAAAATCCTTCTCGTGGAGAGAAGGGGTTGAGGAACGCTACCCTCGTACTTGTAGCGTGGTTGTACTGAGGTTGAATCACCCTCGTTTTAAAGTGATTCGGTTAGTGGATTTGATCAACTAGGTTGATCGGAAAATCCTAACTCGAGAGGGTTAGGTGGTGGTTTTCACCCGGTTTGGGTTTCCACCTAAAAACAGTTGTGTACATTGTGCGATTGTCTTTCTGTGTGATTGTTTATTGCTTTATATTATTTCTGTAATTTATTACGTCACCCCCTCTTCAAAGGGACACGAATCTACAATTGGTATCAAAGCAGGTCTCGCGTTATCGGCGTTACAAACCGGCGAGGATCTAGACATAGAGGGAAAAGCATTCGTGTGCACTGAAGGACACGATACCTCGCGACCACCATACTTTGCAGGTATAGATTTCATTTATTGGAAAAATCGTATGACTATGTGGTTGCAGGCCTACGACTTCCAGGTGTGGGAAAAATGCGAATCCGCATTTTTGATTCCCAAGAAACCCGCAAAAGGTTACTCAGAAGATCAGGTTCAGAATCTCAACCTCAATGCAAAGGCAATGAATGCCTTGTATTGCGCGTTGAGTCTAAAGGAGTTCGAGAAAATCCAAGAGTGCACCACTGCCCACGAGATATGGAGGAGGTTGGAAGGCACTCATGAAGAGACAAGCTCGGAAGAAGATCACGAGAAGGAGGAAACCGCTTGCTTTGGTTTCATGGCCAGAGGAACCAATAGCGACAGCGAAAGCGGAAGCGACGACAGCGACAACGAGGTAAATTTCGATTTACAAGAAGCTTTTAATGAACTCCTTGAGATTAGTAAATCACTTAAAATAGAAAACAAAAGTATTAAGAAGAACCTTAGCTTTCTTAAAAATGAAAATGATAGGTTAGAAAAATAACTTAAGGACATAGAAGCTAATCCTAGAATTGATAACCTATTATTAGAAAATCAAGACCGCATCAATGAAAATAATAAATTGATTGAGGAAAATGATAGTCTAAAGTTAGAAATCTCTAATTTAAAGACTAAGATGAGTATTATAGAAAAGGAAATTGCATGTCTTAGGGAAAACTCCAACAAATTAATCAATAAAGTAGATAATTTTTATAGCCCTAAGATTGAGAAAGGATCTCCATCAAGGAGACCCGCTAACAGATCTGGATCCAAGCTCACTTGGATACCGAAGAAAAAATTAGAATCTTGTTTTGTAGGGTTCAGGGATAATTACAACACGAAGGACTGGACCTACAAGCTCAAAGCTGGTCAACTCAAGTTGGGAGAACCAAGGAGTAGACCAAGGAGGAGAACAAGAAGACCGACGAGACGGCAAACAAACGACGGACCCGCCGCACGTCGACCACCAGATTGGAGACCGGCGCCGATGCCTGGGCCTCCAAGCTACGGATGGGAGCCCCATCCGATGTGGCATCCACTACCACCATTTGGGCCATTTTATTGGCCATGGTAGGTGAGGTAAAATTCTTAACCCTATCTTTTTATAAGCATTTAGATAGGGGGAGTTAAAAAATGATGAGCTAATTGTCAATTTTTAAGGGGGAGATGTAAGGTAGCTAAATTTCCCTTAGTAAGGGGGAGAAAAATAATAGCTATCTTGTTACAAAAAGGGGGAGAACATCACCTTTGTTAAAATAAATTCGTAGAAGAGCATGTCTTAAGGGGGAGTTATAGGAAATTTAAAACCAATCAAACCTTTTTGATAATGTCAAAAAGGGGGAGGATTTTTATGCATTATTATTTACGGTTTTGTCATCATCAAAAAGGGGGAGATTGTTGGTGCTAGAGCACCACGATCATTTGTTTTGATGATAACAAAACACGTGTTATTTAACATTTGCAATTTGAGTCCTAGATTTCAGGTCGATTGCAAATGTGGACGTGTTTAGACGGAACTCGAGCTCGCATCCAGGACGGATTGGAGGAGCTTGACGGAAAACAGAGGAGGTTTGCGTGGAGCGACAGATTGAAGATAGAAGACAAGAAGAATAGGATAGATTCTTTTTAATCCTTTCATATACTTTTATCTTTATTTTTCTTGCTCTTTATTTTCCTTAGAAAATTATGTTAAAGAGCCTCAAAGAACCCTAACAGTAGTCCTACGAACACCGGCACAACCCTAGGATAGTTAGGTTTTCTGTAGAATACTTAGAAAACCAATATAGGGCTCAAACAGCACTTCCAGACGTCTAATTCCCAAATCAGACGTCTGATAAAGTATTTTAAGACGTCTGACTGTTGTTTCAGACGTCTGATAACTGTAAGCCTGGAGTTAGTATTCTGTCTGATGAAATCAGACGTCCAGACCTTAGTCCAGACGTCTTAGGAGACGTCTGATGGATTTACCAGACGTCCAATTAGTGGACCGTTGGCTGGCTTACAAACACTCAAGAATATGACCGTTAGATCCTTATCAGACGTCCCTAGGACTGTCCAGACATCTGATAATTGACCGTTTTTGCCTCGGCTGACCCAAAATCTCTTCTCAGAGATTTTCTAGTCGTTGCAACGTTTGGAAATCAATTCCCACAGTAAAAGTAGGTTTCCAGACGTCCAGACATAGTTCCAGACGTCCTGTATGTCGTCTGATAGACTTGAACAAAAACCCTGTTTAGATCTGATTCAAGTCAGGAGGAAACCCGCACAGAATCAGACGTCTGACATTTAAATCAGACGTCTTAAAGTGGCCTTCCAGACGTCTGATGCCAGAGTTAGACGTCTGATTACCCTGTCAAGTGTAATCATTGTCCTAATTTCGGCCTGATTCTCTTGGGCTTTGTTCCCAACGGCTATAGAACCTTTCCTAAGCCTTCCAAACCCTTCCTAGGGCCTCTATAAATAGAGGGGAACCTTTGCAACACAAATACACACTTAGAGAGACCAAGATACACAAGAAACAATTTGTATTACACTTTCCACTCTCTTGTGTCCTAGCTAGCTCTTGCTCTCCAAGCTCAAGCACCATTCTCTTGAGAGCATCAAGCTGTTGCGCACCCGCTCTCCCGCCGTAGTTCACGAGAGCGAAGTTGCGCCGTTGCGTGGCTCACACACCCGCGTCATCGTCGACGCACTCCTTGCAAAGGGGAGTTTCCTAAATCCTATAGAAGCTTAGGTTTATTACTTTGTTGGCTCTATAGGTTTGTTGTTTATTTTATCTTTGTTATTTGGTTAGGTATTCGCTTTGCGAATTCCCGTCTCCTTCGTGGGACAAAATCCTTCTCGTGGAGAGAAGGGGTTGAGGAACGCTACCCTCGTACTTGTAGCGTGGTTGTACTGAGGTTGAATCACCCTCTTTTTAAAGTGATTCGGTTAGTGGATTTGATCAACTAGGTTGATCGGAAAATCCTAACTCGAGAGGGTTAGGTGGTGGTTTTCACCCGGTTTGGGTTTCCACCTAAAAACAGTTGTGTACATTGTACGATTGTCTTTCTGTGTGATTGTTTATTGCTTTATATTATTTCTGCAATTTATTACGTCACCCCCTCTTCGAAGGGACACGAATCTACAGTTTTTACCTTAGAGGTACCTTCGTGAGTTACCTCAAGTGTGTGCCAAATCTCGTATGCGGTGGCGCATTGCGAGATTCTGTTAAACTCCTCCGAGCTGAGTGCACAATACAACGCGTTCATTGTTTTCGCGTTGAGCGAAGTTCCCGAATCTGCTGCTGCGAGTATCCTCTGGCGGATTTCTCTGGGATGTCGAAGGGGGTCTCGCACCTGGCCCAGACCGTGAAATCGGTGGCTTGAAGCCACGTCTTCATTCGCAGCTTCCAGTAAGGGTAGTTGCTCCCGTCGAAGAACGGCGGACGAGTCGTAGACTGGCCCTCGAAAATCCTACCCGCGGAACTGCTCCCCTCCATAGATCTTCTTGCTTGGTTGTTACCCCGAAATAGCAAGACCTGCTCTGATACCAACTGTAGGTTTTCCGGGCCCTACGAGGAGGGGGTGACGTAATAATTGCGGAAATAAAATAAACAATCTTCACAAAATGCAATCACACAAGTACACAAGAATTTTTAGGTGGAAACCCAAACCGGGTGAAAACCACCACCTAACCCTCTCGAGTTAGGATTTTCCGATCAACCTAGTTGATCAAATCCACTAACCGAATCACTTTAAAACGAGGGTGATTCAACCTCAGTACAACCACGCTACTTAAACGAGGGTAGCGTACCTCAACCCCTTCTCTCCACAAGAAGGATTTTGTCTCGCGAAGGAGACGGGAATTCGCAAAGCGAATACCCAACCAAATAACAAAGATAAAATAAACAACAAGTCCTATAGAGCCAACAAAGTAATTTTAAACCTAGCTTCTATAGGAATTAGGAAACTCCCCTTTGCAAGGAGTGCGTCGAGTTGATGACGCGGTGCGTGTGCCACGCGACGGCGCAACGTCGCTCTCGTGAACAACGGCGGGAGAGCGGGTGCGCAAAGGTTGATGCTCTCAAGAGAATGGAACTTGAGCTTGGAGAGCAAGAGCTAGCTAAGACACAAGAGAGTGTGAAAGTGTGTAGCCAAGTGTGTCTTGTGTATCTAGGTGTGTGTTTATGTTGCAAAGGTTCCCCTCTATTTATAGAGGCCTTAGGAAGGCTTTGGAAGGCTTAGGAAAGGTTCTATAGCCGTTGGGAACAAAGTCCAAGAGAATCAGCCCGAAATCAGGAACAATCATTGTTCTGACAGGCTTATCAGACGTCTAATTCTGGCATCAGACGTCTGGAAGTTCACTTTAAGACGTCTGATTCCAAGGTCAGACGTCTGATTTTGGGCTGGCCTCTTCCTGACTTGAATCAGATCTAAACAGGGTTCTTGCGCAAGTCCATCAGACGACATATAGGATGTCTAGCACTATGTTTGGACGTCTGGAAACCTACTTTTACTGTGGGAATGGATTTCCAAACGTTGCAACGGCTAGAAAATCTTTGAGAAGAGATTTTGGGTCAGCCGAGGCAAAACGGTCAATTATCCGACGTCTGGACAGTCCTATGGACGTCTGATAAGGCTCTAACGGTCATAATCTTGAGTGTTTGCTAAGCCAGCCAACGGTCCACTAATTGGACGTCTGGCAAAATCATCAGACGTCTGGTCTAAGGTCTGGACGTCTGATTTCATCAGACAGAATACAAAGTCCAACCTAATAGTTATCAAACGTCTGAAACAACAGTCAGACGTCTTAAAATACTTTATCAGACGTCTGATTTTGGAATTAGACGTCTGGAAGTGCTGTTTAAACCCTATATTGGTTTTCTAAGTTCTCTACAGAAAACCTAAGTATCCTAAGGTTGTGCAGGTGTTCCTAGGACTACTGTTAGGGTACTTTGAGGCTCTTTAACATAATTTTCTAAGGAAATAAAGAGCAACAAAAGAAACGAAAAAATACAACAAGTACAAAAGAAGGAAATCTGTCCTATTCTTCATTTCCTTCCATCTTAATATATCGCTCCTCACGAATCTCTTCTGCTCACCATCGAGCTCCTCCAATCCGTCCTGGATGCGAGCTCGAACTCCGTCTAATCACGTATCCATTTGCGATTGACCTGAAATCTAGGACTCAAAGTGCAAATATTAAATGACATGTGTTTTGTTATCATCAAAACAAATGATCGTGGTGCTCTAGCACCAACAAGGACCACTCTACCAGAGTGTACGGGTGGTATGGGGGCACGAACGGTGGATCCCAATGTCTCCACGGGTCCCGTGTGCACTACGAACTGGAGACCTATTCCAAACAGTTTATCAACCAAGACATTAACATTGTTGACTATTATGTCAAACAAGTTCAAAACAGTATGGACACAACCCTAACACGTAGGAAATTCTGAAAGAAAACCAACGGTACTTCGTTTGCGCAAAATCGACTTCATTTGGGTCCTAAATCGACCCAAACACACACACCATGACCAAAATCAGACGTCTGGGGTGAGTCCCAAACGTCTTAAATGGGCGCAAGATCTCACCTTGCTTTACTGCGGCTGTTCTCGTCGTCTGCTACCCCTCACAACCGTCTGAGGGGGTTATTAGACGTCTAACACTGCTCCCGGTCGTTTGGGAGAGCAGTCAGACGTCTAACGCTGCTTCTAGACATCCTAAAGTACCTCGAACACCGTGCAAATGCGCCTTTCCAACGTTCCTCATACCTATGCATGCACACACAGCCAACACAACACCTCAACACTACCATGGTACCTATGCATGGCTCAGAGCTCAGGTAGAGAAAATACCTCGGCACTCTGCGTGCTATCAAACGTCCTGAGCTCACTCCGGACATCCGATGACCCCTCCAAACGTCTGGCAAATGTCGCAGACGTCTGATAATGCGGAAATATCCGCGCGTAGAGCCTTCTCGAGAAGCTCTCCTGCAACTCCTTCTCCGCGTGCTGCTGCAACAGCAGCTAGACTCCCCGTAGCAGCAACTTCAGGACCACCCACCACTCTCCCTCTTCCGCCCGCACGCACTCCTCTCCTCCGTGCTCCTCCTGCTCCCCTCCTCTCCTTCTCCCCCCACTCACAGTTGCAAGGGGAAGGAGGGAAGAAGATGGGTGGCGGTGGTGAGACAAATGGAGGAGTGGAGGTGTGGTGTCATGGGGTTGGGAGGGGGGAGGAGTGGAGAGGGTTTTATAGGGAAGGGCTTAGGGTTTGGGGTTGGTGCGCGTCCGGGTTGCGTGGGATGAGGTGTGGGGTCAGGTAAATTGTGACCTTTGCCCCGCAAACTTCCCCCATTCCTGCAAAGCCCACAAAGCCAATCCAAGGGGGTTTAGAATTGCGTTATACCCATCTAAAAACCAAAAACTCCACACGAGGTTCTCTAGTGTACAGAAAAATTTACCATGACACTTCTAAAATTTCAGAAAAATCCAAGCGACCTTTAAGAAGGGTTATTTCAACCAGTAATTCAAAATAATTATTTTTAGTACTAAAATGAATGAATACTATAATCTGCAAGAAAGAATAAAAAAAAAAAAAACATACGCATACCATGTTCTACGGATGCTTAATATCCTTGTTTTGTTCCCCTTGTTGCAAATTAAAGATCGGCAGTCTACTTCTTTTCCAGCAGACATTAGTTGCACTGCAAAGGATAGGTTCATAAATCAAGGTATATTACTGGTTGAGGATCAAGTCTCTTTTTTGGAGTGTTTTTTGGCTTCAATGTCCAAGAAAGAAGTAGACTGATTTACAATATAAATTAAGAATTGCCCTGAAATACTATTCACAATCTTGAAAAAATTATTTGTTAAGTTACAATTGTCATGACTCTTCCTAGATAATGTTCCTAGATTGACTATATATTACAAACAATTCCTAACATATATATATATATATATATATATATATATATTGTGTGGGATATCTCCTAACTTATAATATAAATTAAGGATTGCCCCGATGGGGTATCTTCCAATTGAGGAATTTAGGTGTTTAGGTATCTTTCTATTAAGGAATTTAGGTATTTAGGTTTTAACACTAGGTAAATTTTTAGGAAGTATTAAATTATACCGGTGTTGTATTTGTAGTAAAGTAAGTAGTGTGGCTTCATGTAGTGTATGATTTGACATAATTTAAGTAGAGTGAACGTTTAAATTTATTTATTTTATATTTGGTGATGATGAATATATATATAAAAGAGAGAGAGATATTTGTCATACGATGTTTCTTGAAATCTTATCTATTTTGGTAATTTAATATTGGACACATCAATTGATATTTTTCCCTCCTAAAGGTAATTTAGTGATAGGTTGTAAAGGAATTCTAAACAATCTTATTTCGTTAAATACCTAACGGCAAACTCCTGTCCCAATCAGAGTTGTCAATTATATTTATGAAATTGAGAAAAAGGATTCCACAGAAGAAACTCATGCTTCCCTTGTGGAAATACGTACAAATGATGTAATTCTCGATTTCCTAAGGATGAAGTTTGCCCAATTTCCAATTTTGTACGTTGCAAAAAGGAAGGATATGGTAGGTTTGGGGTTTATTTTCCATAATAGATTGGATTGTACCAATAACAATCCTTTTTATTCTAAGGCAAAGATTCATTCACTTAACCTATCTCCTTTGTCACCTAACCAAATATAGCCTCTGTGCCTTTCCTTTTTGTTTCCTTAAGAAGAGTATTACTTTTTGTACATAAGTTTGTCCACCTACATATTTTTAACAAACTAAGTCATTTGCCCTTGGTCAACCTCTAAACTAGCTAGTATGGTGAAAGTTTATTAAAAGTTGACAATTATGAGGATAACCATTCACATACTATGTTTGAATGAGGATTGGTATTTAGAGCTGGTTAAATTTTAATGTGTGTTAAGTGAAAAAGGAAGTAAGTTTGGTGGTGGAATAGAGTGTACTATATTTAATGTGATAAGTTGATTTAACTTGAGTTGATTTAAGGTGCTAGTTATCTGTTTATTTCATGTTTGTTGCTGGATTTTTTTATTATTATTTGTTAGAAAGTAAAGAACGCAGTAGCTGAATTTGATAGGCAAATCAATATGTTTAAAGTAGGAATATATAGTGATAAGTTTTGGATGGTCATCAAAAGATTTGTAAAGATTAGAAGTGTTACATAGTCATGAAGATCCATAATGGAGAGGGAGTGGTCGAGTCTCCATTGCGATAGGAGGACTTAACCCAACAAATATCAAGCCATCACAAGGGGGACAGTAGAATTTGGTGACCCAATTTTACTATAAGGGAGGTACATCTGGAGGGAGGATGATACTCCCAATTATATACTATAACTTATGAGATTACAAGATTTTCTCTCTTGTCCCGAGTTTGCGTCCCCCTCGCCGCTCGGGAGTCTCTCCTCACTATTTATAGTGTGGGGGAAGCTTGATTAGCAAGATCTTTCCCATGATCTTTGGCACATCACTTGTCAAGATGCCTATCTATTGTCAAGTTGTAGGTCTTCTTATGCCGCTATCAGTATTTATTGGAGACACAGCCCTGCTGTACTTTCACCACCTCCTCTAACAAATAGGATCTTTCGGATCCGGCTGTATATGACCTTTTCTATATGCAGGCGGGTTGAGTTCCCGGATCCATTTGCATAGAAGGTTTTCTTTAAATATAACTAGGTTGGATCCTCAAATCTGTCTATATCCAAATTTTTCTAGATTGTATCATTCTTTTCGAATATATCACGGAATTTCAAATTCAAAAATATTTTTTACCCCTCGTTATGTAACGACATCGCTCATTGAACGTATCTATTCTACCTATGCTATTCATTTAAACTTACCAACTCATCCTATCCCTCGTACAAGGGAAGATATAGACTTGGCATATAATAATTGACTGAGAAATTTTTCTACAATGCTCAATACTAAAATGTAAATGGGAAGACTCCCTGCTAACATCTGCTAGTCGTGGGATCAAATCCTGAGATCATCATTTTTATCCCTCCTAAAAAATGTAATCATTTCATTGCATGGATCAAGGTTAATAAAGAACATTAGGAAATTAAGAATACATTAGTACTATCACTTTACTATTTAATTATGCTTTACCATACCTAGCACAAGCATTGAAATATCTATTATGGTCTTAACTAAATAATATACTATGGTCAAGGGTAAGAAGATTAATTTAATTTAACATATTTGTCTAAGATTTGATTTTACTTGTGATTTCTCAATTCCCTCACCTTTAGGGAAATTTAATCGTGCATGTCTTTAGCCTTTGAACTGTAGGAAAAAAATTTTTCTATCTTTGTCAAATTTCGCAGCCAGTTGATTACCATATAAGCTAGTAAGCTACACATATAGATTTTAAAGGAAGGACTTTATCTTCCGGATAGTTAATAAGCTTTAGTTTAATCACCTAAAATTGTAGATTTAGTGATCCTCAATTTTTCAAACTAGTCCAGATAGTTTTCCGTAATTGGCCAGGACATGTGCATGGCATGATATCACAGAGTCTTTTGGTTTTCCTTTCAACTTCCTCGTCTATTTGGTCGGCTTTCCTTACTTAAATATCTTCTTAATTTGACTGGTTTACTGGCTTGTGCAAACTCAATATTGTTTAGTAAATCTTGCATATATATATATATATATATATTCTTGGAAGATGGATTCAAGGGCTTCAGATCTCTACGTTAAAAAGTTTCTTCGCGTCGCAGTCGCTTGTCCAGACATTTCACACGCACTTGGAGAGATCACATTCATATATAGAAAAGTCTACGCTCGTGTCGTGAACGAATTACTACAACTCATGAGTCCAAATCTTGAAACTGAAAGATGAAAAAAAAAGGAAATTTAGGTTAATTTGCTTGAAGTTTAGCTTAGACTGAGACGTTAATGACCTCGTATTTAGCCTAGACGTGTCCTCCAACCGTTGACTTACTACTCTGATCAGTAGAAAATTTTCCTTCTTTATTACCTCTGCCTACTCGCGGTTGAGAAAAGGAATTAAGCCCAGTATTTCTTCTTTGTGATATTTACCTTCCTTTTTTTATATTTTCATGCACAACCATCTCTTCCCATGCCATTACACCTCTTCAGACGAGTGCTGCTCGATGGACACTCATCTCGAGGTGAGGGCTATGTGCTCGCTGTGGGTGGGGGTGTTGTGAAGAGTGTGTTGTGCGAGGAAGACGAGGTAGAGGAAAGGCTCGAGGATGTCGAGGATAGCGAGGCCGATGGGTGGCGATGAACCCAGTTGGCATGAGTAGAAGCTCAGTCGCAACCTCCGTCGAACGGCAGCAGATCAAGGTGGGATGCATGCTAGAAGAGGTAAGTGGAGAAAGAAGTTTGTACTCGCTCAACGCAAACAAGTGAATATTTCATTGTATTTATAGGTATCGATTACAAGTGTTCGAGATGGAGCATATCTTGGGCTCTTGGAATTTTTTGTATTAGAAATAATCCTTGTATCGTGGATTTTGTTACAAAGTTTCGACTACTCTTTTTTTCATTTATTTGCAAGTTATTTGAAGTGGTGGGAGGTTGGCGGTGCAGAAGATTGGGGTTTGAGTTTGATTGGGAAATGTCGAAGGGAGAGGGTGCTGATGAGAGGGAGAGAGTGACGGGTGTAGCATTCCCCGAGATGCGTGGGTGGTTAGGGGACGGCGAGGATCGTTCATGCATTTCCAGGCAACCTATCTGCCGTTGAAGGTAACAAAAGGCCATGACACCAAAGTTAATACTCCAACGACCTCGGTTAGGTTGCTAATGGTTCACTGATGGAAAGGCATGCATGCCTGCTAATAGAGAAGGAAATTTAGGGGTATTTATGTAATATTTAAGAATTTGGAGATGTAAGTATAATATTAAAATATTATAAGGGCATATATGCGAAAGTCCCATTTGAAATTTGATTGAACATAGCAAGGAAAATGAGTAAAAGGGTTAAAAACAAAAAAAAAGAGAGAAATCACTAGAAAATTTGATACTTAAATCTATTTTTTATTACTATAATCATGGATATTTGAATAATTCAGGATAGGGATGAGTATTGAGTTGAGTCCTTACAGGCTAAATTCGATCCAACCTTGAAAAGACACCGTAAGGTTCAGTCTAAAATAAAATTTTTTGGTCCAAACCTAACCTAGGCCAAAAAAACATGGGCTCAGATCGGGTTGGGCCGTCCCATTTATTGATGATGTTATTGTTGATTTCACTTATGCCTGTAAAATAATATGTAAATAATAGTTTCACATCAATAATTAGTTTAAAAGTATAGGCAGCAATATGATTTGATATAAGTAAAAAAAAGACTCCTAAAAGATAATTATCATTTTCACTTATGTAAATAACTGAGTATTATATTTGACTTTTATGTAAATTAAAAGGTCTCTAAGTCCTTGTAGGTACATGTGTAATCAAAACGATATAGTTATTTATATTGCAAATATTTTGGTTAAATATTCTACATATATAACATATTAAAAACCAACCAAATGAAATTAGATAGGGAAAAATTACAATAAAAAATTAAAATACTCATCTTATATATTCATATTTAGTTCAAATTTGAATATCCATACTTCTATATGACAAGAAGTCAATGATTTATAAGTAATTCGAACGAAATTGAGAAATTACATTGCATATATAACTTACGGTTACTAAGAACATGACGGTTAAGATTTTATTAATGAAAAAATAATAAGGACAGTATATGTTTTTTTAATGCTTAATGTATAATGTATGTACATATATATATATATAAATATATATATATATATAATGTAATTAGATTAATAGATTAAACCTTAAGTTAAACTCATAAATGAATCACATGAATTGGATTGGATTTAAATCTTCTCACCATAAGATCCAACCTATTTAATAAATAAATCATATTTATCATCCAAATATGACCCAAATTAATTCAAGCTCAAGCTTAAATCAACACAATCGGGCTGGGTTCCAAACTAAGCCCGACCCAATGCTTTATCAAGATATGTATTCCATTTGAAATTTCATATTAATTTACCTCTCGTCTCTCCATTAATTTCCCTTTTCGCGACCACGTGAGGGTTGCTTTTCTTACCATCAAAGACAAAAGGGCCCTCTCCATCTCCCTCTGCTGATTACTTATCGAGAAATAACACATAAATGATGGTTTCAGAGACGTTAAGGAGACAAATTTGGGAATTGATTGAACATAGCGAAGGCAAATAAGAAAAAAGGTTTCAAAAGAGAGAAATCTTGCCCACCGCGATACGCTGCTTAAGAAATAATAATATATGATTCCACCAATTTGAGTATGGTGGAAAACTATTTCTAAGGCATGGAAGTTGATAAATCCAGCTAACTGTAAATTTTGTTTTTTTTTTTTAATTATTCAAATAAGGCAATAAGGTGGATAAGACCAAGATCTGTTGGGTGCATCAAGAAGGAGCAAAAACTCAACACAACTCATGTGACAAAGGAAAATAAAAAGACAAAGAAGTACAAATATAAAGTAAGGCGGACCATCAAAAGACCAAGGCTGTCAGGTTTTGTTCCTTGTCTAGGGTGACATTTGATAAGAAAAATTATTAAAATAAATAAAAATTAAAAATAGGAGGAAGGAAGGAATTAAAATTTTTTATTTTATCCGAATATTTGGTTAGATTTATTATTTTGCCAAAGAAAATAGAGAATTTTATTTTGCTTAAAATATTTTTTTATATAAAATAAGAAGAAATTTAGTTGAGAAGAAAGAATTGATGAAATTAAATAATTTCATAGGAGAGGGAATTGACTAATCCTATAATTACATCCCAATTTTGAAATTATGTGATTTTGAAATTAGAGATGTTAAATGGTAAATTAAAAGTAAAATTGATGTTAATTTCGTGTACCAAATAATATTTGTACTCAAAAAATCTAACTCAGGTGGCAAAGTGGACCATTTCTTCTACTATATCTCGTGATCCATAATGACACTTGTATCCACTTTTTATTTTTCTATGACCCAAAATATTATTTAAATAAATTGGAGAGGAATTAGTTATCCTTATACACCAATTCACATAAGATAATGCAAGGATGAAAAGTTAAAGCTAGATCTCTTTCGTCAAGGTTAGATTGTCAGAAATTTTCACCATTCAATCTGCATCTCATAATATTTGCTACCTCCTCACTTTTCAACTCATGCACTTAATTGCGTGTTAAACCAGTGATGGTCACAATATAATCCAAAAATAGGAGAAAATATAAGAAAAAACAACGAATCTTAAATAGAAATGAAATTAGGTACTCATTAGGATTTATTTCACAACCTATATGGTGCAAGGACAGTGCTTTAACAATCTATGAACCCTTAGGCCAATTTGGGATGAGGATTGAATTTGTGGGATATTAATTTTTAGAAAGGTTATCCAATATGTATTTCTATTAAAGTCAAAAGGATTATCCTGTTAGATTAGCATGTGACTGTTTGGAATAGAGTGGAATAACTTGAAGAGTTATCTTATTTGTACAATAAGATAACCATAGTTTACTTTATTTCTGTGAAATGAGAGATGACAAGCATTAACCTGCATGATAACTTACATATCACACATTAAGTCTATATAAGTTATTCGAAGTTAACCCCTTATAATCCAAGTTAAATCAACTTGGCAATGAAACTAGATTATCCTCATTTTAAAGGGATAACTCACCAAACAAACAAAGTCTTAATTTTTTAATATCCTTCTTGAATTGAGATAATAGAATAAAGATCTATATAGCAAAAGTGAGTAGCCATATGGATTCATTTCACAACCTCCACGGTGGAAGGACAGGACTTCAACACTCCACGAACCCTCAATTTCTTAACATATTGAATTAAACTAATGTGGTATAATTTATATTCGATCCTCATACTTGGGAGATTAATTAGTTCCAATCACATTTTTGTCACCAGTGTTTTAAGATCATGCTAATTAGTCCCGTAGTGGTTCAGTATATGCAGGCAACTTCCTAATATGAGAATATGAAATGTTTCTCTTTAGTACATTGGAGCATATAGAGGGTAAGGAGTGAATGTAAAGTTGGGAGATTGAAATCATTTAATAAAAATATAAAGTGTATCAAACTTTCTTGAGCTCGAATGACCTTGACAATTTCGTCAAATGAAATCCAACTTTATGATACCTAAGCCATCAAAATTGATTCCCCATTCGATGCATGAGGTAGGAGTCTCAAATTGACTTAAAATCTTATATATAACATAATAATGTGGAGTGATCTCAAACATCAAAACTCAAATTTAAAAGCATTTTTTACTGTGAAAAAAATCAACTATGCACTACCTAACTTATATGCAACTAAGCTACCCTCACATTCTCTTTTCTGTATTTTAGATACATGTATTTTTCCAAACAAAAAAAAAAGGTTTCTCTTATATGTTTTTATTTATAAATTAAATATTATTGAATTTTGAAAAATAAGTCCAACCTATATATAGACTCTAGGATAAAGTAATGATATAGCTCAGTGATGGATCAAAAGAGGTTATATTTAAAGGTGCGGAATATGGAAGATTGACTAAAATAAAATGTCATTGGGGTATAGTTCTTAAGGAACTTCATATATAATTAGAAAGGTAGCTGCCCTCGCTTACTCCCTTAACTTCACTTTTAGCGAACATCAACGGTCATTGAAGACTTCAAACAGACAATTAATATAACCAAGTTTTGCTGCAAGGCTATATAATTTGGTGATGATTATGACTTTTATCCATATATCTAGTAGCCATAAGCTGTTATTTGATGTTGTGTTTTCAAGCCTCATCTGCAACCATCCACTTGTCTGGTGACCATGTATTTCACTGTCAGGTTAAAATCGTGTGGTGATAAATTTGCCTAATAAAATTCACTGGAAATTCTTAAATATAAGAATTATATAAGTATCTTCTTATTGTGACCTTGCGGCTGACTTAATAAAAGAAAAATCCATGATTCCAATTGACTGGTAAAATCTCAAGTGATGACCATATGCTACATCTTATGGTAATTAAAAACATACTGTCAAATAACCAGAATAGGCGACTACGTTTTCGACCTGTAAATATTTGACACATTACACATCACAGCCTTAACCTCTACTCTGTGGCAGATATGACGATCATCAAATTTGATCCCATGACAAATAGGATATAAAGCGGGATGATTATTAGCATTTTGCCTATGTGTCGCTAATTGGCCCAAGTTGCGTCGTTGAATCTTCTTCCAAGTTAGGTTGAGACGCTTTCTGTAATTAATTAGATTAAGACGTTGAAGTATCTGCTCCATACTGTGGTGTGGGGACAGCCAACCAAGATTGCTTTCTTTTTTGCTTTTAGGGTTCAAATCGATGTCGGCGAGATGAGGACTTCATGAGGTCATGCAATCACGAATCAGTGGCCCATATGTCAGTATATATCGCGAGATCAGACAAAGATTGGAAAAAAAAATTATTATACATACGTTGGATTCGTAATTTCGGCATCATTGCCGACAGCAATAACAAATATTTCGACGTTCGTGTGGTTGCTGAATAAGGTTAATCATGGAACTCATATTATATACTCTGACATCATGCAAAGGCGTTACAGAGGATTAGGTGGAGAAGGATCACAAAAAAATAAAAATAATGAAATAATGAAGGCAGAAGAAGAAAAGAGGGGAGGGAGAGAGAGAGAGAGAGAGAGAGAGAGAGAGAGAGAAAATTTTACTTTTTAATAATTCAAGATCCCATTTGAGCAAATGGGAGGAAAATTAATCATTCTGGAGCATATTGAAAGTTGTAATTTTTGTTTCAATGGAAATTGAAACATCTATGATTTTTTTTAAAATGGTCTTTTACTGCTACTCATGCTACATTCTCATATCATCTACTATTGTTATTGCTACTAGTACAAACTATTACTATTCACATAAGGGTGATAACTAGTAGGGGATATGAGTAAAGGTCATTGTCTCCCACTCCTAATTATTTATATTTTAGCTGTTGCTATTTGAGAATGTTTTCTCATCTACTATTGCTCCTATTACTGTAGCCTACTATTGTCGACTACTGTTACGATCTCTTCTATAGTCATACTACCATTGTCTATGGCTGCTACTTTTATTATAGTCTTCTACCATTACTTGTTACTATTGCTTGGAGTTGTCTCTGACACTATCATTATTTGAGATCATCTTTCAACCACTGCTTGGAATTGTCTCCCATCTTTACCTACTACTTGATACTATTTGGAATAATCTCACATCTCTATCTATTACCTGATACTTCTTGGAATTGTTTTTTATTGCCTACCTATTACTATTATTTGTCTACTGCAGTTACTACTTCTACCATGGCTACAATATGCTCCTTCAATTTGTTACCTACTCCTTCGAAGTTAACATTTGTTCTTGTAATAAGTTAAGCATTACATGCTCGAACTTCAAAGGAGCGTATTAAAGTATTAGTTTAGTCAAAATATAGTTATCTCTCGAGGTTTGTTAGATAGTAGATTATGTATTTTTACATTTCTAATAGATTTCTTAATATAATTTTTTATTTCCTTCTCTCTGTGTAAAAGACGCTAGAGTTATATTCTCTAACGACAAAATTCATTTTCTCTGACAGACAGCTTGCACAAAGTAACGTAGATGAGCTTGAAAAATCTTTAGGAAAGGTTTCGTACTTCTATAAAAGAAAGCGTCAAAAGGAAAAATAAATAACTTTTCTTTTAACCAAGAAATCTCCGTCATTTTCTAAGAGTTTGTGATTTTTCTCTTTCCTTCTCGGAATTGTATGACTTTCTCCCTCACGTATGCGCTGTCTTTCTTATGGAATGGAATGGGATTCGGAGGAAAACAAATGAAAAGTTGATTTTTACATTAATATTTCTTGCTGCACGTACAAGCGCATGAAAAATTAATCAAAGAAATTCACGTTTCTTTACTTTAATTACCTAAACTTTTTTTTTTTTTTTTCAATCCGGTGAACAAACTTTCTGAAGGGATTCCATTTATTTTATTTTATTTTGAAAAACCAATGAATATTTAGACACTGCAATAGAGATGTATAGAAGTCGTCGGATCTCATTAGAAGAAGTTTTCCGAACTTGAGAGTCTCCATAAATTAGCCTCTTGTTCTTTATTATTTGACTTTCCAGCCTCTTTTAATGGGCACTTTGACCGCAAAGGAGACTTTGCAGGTTTGCGATAAGCTCGTGTGAACAATAACAACTTGATCCTCGGTTTGCAATAAAATTATATCTAGACATTCCATCAACAACTTTGATGTAATATATAGGAAAATGCACTGGACGTTTGGTCCAAAATTTAATTATTAAAGAATGTTGACTTTCAATTAAAGGGGTATGTTATTTTCATTTTTAAATTCTTTGATCGTTACAAGAGGCAGACAGATCGACGAGGACCTCGTCCCATGCATGTCAAGTTGGTTCGATGCTTAGAACTAATCACCATGTATGAGATATCGACTATAGTTGACTTCGCATAACGAAGTTGATTAATATTACAGCTGTAGGTTTTTACGACAACGTTTGATCATATTGCGATTTTAAGAAGGTTATGATGATTGAACGGTTGATTTATTGATGGACGAATCTCTGTCCTATGGGGCTTAAATGCTGATCCCACGGATCCAAAGCCCAAAGCATGCAATTTTCGTCGCTCCATCCTCTTCTCGTTATCGCATTCGAGATTATAAAATCTACTTTTCAGGTGAAAAAAAAAATGGCTTTAATTATTGGATTGGTTTTCTTACAAATTCAAATTTTGGGTTCTCTGTAAAAATCAAAACCAAACCTTTTTTTCCTACAATGAGCTTTTTGGAATTATGATCTTAGATGTTATTCCAACTATTTTTGTTAATGCAACATTCTCTGGAATGTTGACTTTCACTTGTGTGGTTCGGTTCTTCAATCACCACTTGATGCAATAATCAAGATCAATGAGGGCCACATCCCAAAGTCAACTTGGTCAGACGTTTGATTTTCCTTTTTTTTTTTTTTTTAACGTAGTTGCCAAATTGGGTCAGTATGTTTAATGAATTCTTTAATATATAATTGCCATGATTGCCATCTGCCGACAATACTTTGTCCACACTGAGATTTAAACGATCAGCAAGTTGAATTACTCTGTCTAGACGAGTACACTTTCATCGAGGCTTCTCTAAAATTTGCTTTTTAGTTGATGGTATTTACCGATTACGATAGAAAAGATCTAAATTTAAATCTAATCTTATATTATTCCGGAATTTGTGTGGTAGGATGGCCAATTTATTTAATTTAATCTCAAGAAATTCTAAAAAAATCAACAACAAATTCTAACTTGTTAGTATTCATAAAAAAAAAAGAAAATCCAAAAGATCCTAGAAGAGGTCAACGATGAATTTTGTGTCCTAGTAGGACCACAATCCAAAATTTATCAATTAAAGTGCCTAGAGTTTGCACTTCCTTTTCCTTCGACTCGTTGGATCTATCTTTGCATCCCTTCGAATGCTTGAACTTCTTCTTAGATGGATGATGTTATCTTTGAGTTTTTACTTTAAAAGAAAAAAGAAAAAAGGTCTACAAGGAGAGCCTTAAATTATCTCCTGGCCATTTCTTACATTTGACCTTTGCCCGCTAGCTGTGGGAAAAGAATTAATATCAGCCCCTCGGTATATCATCTTCAAAGTTGCCGCATAAAAAATTAAAATCCGACGGTGCCAGTTTTCGTCCTGCTTTTTGCACCTCATCTGCAGCAGTTGGATAATTTATGTGAATTCCCAAAGTTTGATGTACCTTTCAGCGGGGTATCATTTTCTATTCGAGAGGAGAAAAATGTTACCTCTTTCTCATAGATAAATATAATTTCTAGAGCACAAAATTGGATTTCATTTAAAATACCCAAACAATCCACAATGTAGTGAATCAACTGAATTTTCCTTGAGAGTTTGCTTCCTCCATGTCAACGCCTTTTTAAGTTCAAATAGGAATTGAATGATTTTTATTATTGGGATCACCTTTATTTATAGATCATATAAAGGAGCTTCAAAGTGGAAAAGATTACATAAGAAATTATATTTAAAAAAAAAAAAAAAATCAGATCCAGTTAATACAAAATATTCCCTATGATTTTATTCATGCTAACATAGATTATTTTTCTAAAATAATCTCTTGTCACGAACATCAGAAAAAGAGCATTCTGGCAAATGAATCGCGATGTAGGAGCCACCAATTAACTCACTTATGTTGGAAAGAGATCTTCATATTAGCTGAATATTGTAAACTATTTGGTAGAAAATTTTGACCTCAATCTAGGAATGATGAACCAAACTTTGTTCGGGAAAGGGTTTGCATGAGCTATGGGGTAAGGAGGGTATTTCTTCGGCATTGCAATGGAGGACTTGCCATAGAAGAAGGATGGGTGGGGCAAATAAAATGCTTCCTAGAAGAGGTGAGTCTTTCTTTTGTAAGGGTGCAAGTGAGGTGGGTAATGGTAATGCAAGAGCTCACATGCCTTTCTTCTATTGAGAGGTTGGTTGGCAGGAAGGATTTTGACTTTCAGTTGGATAACTGGGCAAGGCGCGATCAACTTGCTGATAGATATCCTCGCTTATTTGCATTATCCTCTGATCACCTTGCTTTTGTTTTGGACAGTTGGAATGGTGATGATTCAGTTTGGATGCCCACTTTCAGTGGTATTCTGTTGGATCGGCAAGTGGAGGATTTCCTTGCTTTGCAGGAGGACCTCATGCAACAGTGGTCTAGAATGGGTGTTTGTTTATGAATGTTGGTGTTGGGAGGATGGTTCCTAACTGGTTAAATTCACTCACGGGTCCCTTGTGCTGTAGCCAACTAATGTGGCCCATAACTTTTTTTGCGGTTACAGGTTGATGTGAAAAAGCTAAGATGCCTAAGATTTTTGCTCGACTCTTCAAGAGGAAGAAGATTATGATTGAAATGTCAACTTATGAATACCCCTCAAGAAGATACCATGTGTTATTTTTGCGATAATATGAGATAAGATTATGATCACCTCTTCTTCAATTATCCCTTTGCTGGAGCCTATTGGGATAGAGTTTCTCAAGCTGGCCTTTGACGTCTTCTTGGGAGGGAATTTTGCTCGTCATTCAAAATGGGGAGCTTTAGAACCAAAAAGGAGCTTGCTGCTCCATTTGTGGTTCTTTTCGCAATCTGACTTCAACAAAATGACATCATCTTTAGAGGGGTGAATCTTTCCATTAATGATGTTCTTTCTAATATTTGTTTTCCCGAGGGATTTTGGGGTTTTTATTTGATTCTTTTCTGCAACTCCCTTATTTTATTAATAAAATGGATCATCTCTAACCTCATGTGATCATCATTCTTTTTTCAGAGAAAAAGGGGAAAAAAGAGAATCAGAAAAGGGCATGTTACAACACGATTTTCGAATCTCTACAGGATCCGAGACCTGCTCGACTCGATTAATTTCAAGATCCAATCGTCCAACAAGAAATAATCAAAAAGCAGGAAAGTAAACCACATTCACTATTCTAAGTAACTATCAGTAAAATAGTACAGTAGTAAAGAAAATAAAAGCTGCTACAGTACATATCACCATCACAACAGTAAAACAGTAACAAGGTATCGGAACGTAAAGGTACAGAAAAGTAAAGGTACAAGAGTCTGAACTCACTACAACAGAAAGCACTACGAAAAGAAGACTACTGCTACTGACTCTACTGGGCCCAGCACCCTCTGCAGCCGGAGACTCGGGCTACTTAACACCTGGACCTGAAAAGGATTATGAGTAAATACAGTCAGCGAACGCTGAGTAGAGTGGTAACCAACTAACTAAAGCAGTAAAGTTAACAAGTAAGCTAGCTATTCTAATTCTTTAATTTACAAGTTATTCATTTTCACCCATCGATTTATATATTTTCAAATCTCTTTCTTAATCTCGAATATTCCTCATGGGAACGATCTTGATTGCAATCTTTTCCGGAGAGTAGAAGGCACACGTGGTGCTCTACTAGCCGTGAGAGTCCCCCATGGTGATCCTACACCCAGTCAACCACCCCAAGGTCACGGACAAACGTAACAGTGACTACGGCACGCGCGATAAGCACACGGGTAGCTACCCCGCAATGGCACACGGTCAGTCGTTTCCGCTAACGGGTGCGCCCAAAGTACAGCATGGAATAATATAGTACCTAACTCTCTCAGTAACAGGGGTCTAGCCCCTAAGAACCAAACAAGGGTCCCACCCCTCCACAGTCTGCGTACCCTCACCTGACTACCCTGATTTGTCCAGTGTGCCTAATAAGTCAGTGTAGGGTTGTTAGCTGAACCCCGGGTCCCGTGGGATGACTAGCTCTCTCCCTACACTAGTAGCTCTCCCCGGTACAATGTACACGAGGGTTAAGAAGTCGGTGCAGAGTAGCCAATCCTAACCCCGGGTCCCAACACAAGGGCGGCTAGCTCCGCTCTACACTAAATAGGGGACAGTCGCTTTTCTTGGTACTACGTAGTCAAGGGCCAGCACATTTCCCCACTCACATTTCCAGATCCATTCCATTTATTTCCAGGAGCTCTACTTCTAATTCCTCGTAAGGTTCATGCTCATATTGCTCATGCCATTCCATACCAGATTTCATCATTCATATTTCCATTCTCAGGTTATATACATGCAGCTCGTATTTCTATCATTCACATTTCCATTCTCAACTTATACACATGCAGTTCATATTTCTATCATTCACATTTCCATTCTCAAGTTATACACATGCAGCTCGTATTCTCTCGTTTAACGTATACAACAGGTAAGGCCACATGTAACTGTTAACTAGCACAGGTAATTCATATTTCACAGGCAGCTCTTGTTCATTACAGGCAGTTGTTAACAATTCGATCTACTCATTCAAGACTGTAATTCAATCACGTGTACAGACATTTCAAATACTTCTCGTCCTAGGATTAATATCATATCCTAGGTTCTAATCATTTATTCCACATATGCATTCAGGTTTACAATTAAATTAGGGAAAGTCACTCTACCAGACAACCCAGGAGTATTGAGGACTCGAACGGCAGGCTCACGTGCCTCAGCAAGCCCCGAACCCGCAACGGAACGAAGTCCTATAACAAGGAACAATCACCATGGAATATTCAGAACAGTATAAAAGGCCTCCTAATAAATAGAAGAACTCTCAAAAAAAATACTGATAACTTGTTTGCGTAAAATGGACCTCAAACGAACCCTACACAGGTCAAAAACAGGGTTACTGACTCAAATCAGACGTTTGGCACAATGTCCAGACGTCTTAAAAGTGACCAGAAATGCACCTCAGGCTCTGCATCAACCTCAGACGTCTAAGACCTCTTCTGGACCATATGGACCCAACTCTAGACGTCCGACCTCCTCTCCGGACGTCTGGGAGTGCTTCCAGCCGTTTGGTAAGCTTCCCAGACGTCTGAACCGTGTAGGAGGGCGTGTTCCGCGCCTTCCCGAAACAATCCCTACACGCAACAACAAATCTCCCTCAATAAGCCACGCAAAACGTAGCTGCGGAGCAGCCTGCATAGCCATATCTGCAAAAAGGAAACGTACCTTCATGAAGATTTGACTTCAGACGTCTTGAGTCATCTCCAGACGTTTACTTCGTCGTTTGAACATCACTCCAGACGTCTGATTCTAGGAAAAACCTAGAACCAGAACCTCCTCCTGCTCGCCCTCGCCACGCGCAACCGCGCCTCGCCTCCTCGCCTGCAGTTCCTACTGCAACAGTGTCAGGAATGACTCCCCCGACGCTCTCCTCCTCCCACACGCGACGCTCCGGCCATGCATCCTTCGACGAGCTCCTACACAAGCTCACGAGCTCGAACTCCTCTACTCACACCGCCTCTCCTACTCATCGCCACTCTCGCGCTCTCTCGCGATCGTTCCTCTCACTACAGTGGAAAGGAAGGGAAGAAGGTGGCTGTGGAGTGGGGAGAACGAGAGAAGAGAAGAGGGGCATTTTTATAAGGCTCATTAGGGTTTGGATGGAGGAGAGAAGAGGGAAGGAGAAAGAAAAAACGTACTGTCTGCACGCAGCCCACACGTAGACATGAAGCTCGTACCAAAAATTTCGATTTCCAGACATCTAAGAAGAGACCTAGATATCTGACCAAACGTTTGACCGACAGTTCAAACGTCTTAAAAGGTTCAGAACAAAACAGATCTTTACAGGACCCGACCAGGATATAAGTTAGGTAGGCAAGGTTAACCTAGCAAATGAAAATCTACCCCTTCACATATAGAGAGCAGTTGACTGTTAGTAGATTTTCAATGAAATGTAAAGGAAACAAAACTTTTGATATGATGACTCAAATGATTTTGCACTACTAGATTTCTTACAAGTTAGGCTCTTGGTTTCTAAACATCCCTAACCGAAATCAATGTTATTTGTAGAACAAATGCTTAGCATACTATACATCTAATATTATTTTCAACCGCAACTATACACAACTTTAGATGCCAATATAAATTTATATACATAATCATAGCCTTATTATTTTGGGGGAACAAAATAGACCTCACAAAAGAGGGAAAAATAATCATAATATTATTTTGGGGAACTACATTCACAATCAATGTCGTTGACATTGCTGCAGCCATTCTTGGATTGTGGAGCGCAGAGAATGGTTGGGGATGAGCTGCTTGGTGAGCAGCTTTATGTTGGTCATTGGTGATGTATCATGTCCTGCTTCAAGCCATCCTTTTATAGCTTCAGCTTCATATGTGAAGCCATCAGCGGCAACTTGAGGGTCCCTCATGACCTCCTATGAATAGAAATCAAAATTCAATTAACTCAATAATATGATGGTAATATCAAAATAAGAAAACACTGAATTTTGCAGTTGAAATAAACGTTTCCTCTTCATTCAGGAAAGTCCATGGTAAATAGAATTACTGATAGAATTGGTGCCAAACAACAAAGATTTTGTCTTCAATTATTGAAATGTATTTGAATACTTGGTTTCTCAAAGTTGCACATGCAAAAGAATGGGCTTGGAGAATGCTTAGTCTCAATTGTAGAGGCCATTTCACAGTCGGATGAAACAGGATTAGATTTGTTCTACTTAGCTATGGATGTTGTGGATCTCAGCAAACCACCGAATCCGAAAACATGAAACAAACAACACATTACAGTATTTTTTACAAAAGGCACACTTTTGCTCTCTCTCCTTTTTGAATTACAACGTATATAATTGAGCTGTCTTCTACAAAAGTTGGGGAGTCATGCAGGTTAAAAATATTATAAAAGCATGCCTATTCAGTAAAGCAAAAGCTTTAAACTTCATATATTTTGGTGATGCTGCAATGCCCTGAAAGCTAAGTTTTTCACTACATGAGATTCTAAATAATAGATCCTCTTGCGTGCCCTTCGATTCTTTCCCGAGTGATTCAACCATAAGAAAATCTTTGTTTCAAATCCTAAAATATTTTCCAAAAAGGAAGATTCCACCAACTATTTGGAATGCATGATATATAAGGCATCAGCATATGCTAACTGGTAACCGACCTGAAAAATTGGGCAAATGAAGTATGAGGGAACATTGTTATTGTCTTCTGTTAACCTGAAAGGCAACAATGGCGGCCCCGATAATGTCCGTGTCATGGGTTCAAGGACTATCAAAACCTGTGTTGCAAGATCTGGCCGTATCGCACCATTCACTGCACTACACCTAAGTCCCAGGTGTATTAGTTGTTGAGCCTGAACAAATGGCCACTTACCTGCTCTAGGATCCAATACCTCATGCAGCCGCATCTCATTCACTGCATCTTGCACTTTCTTAACAATTCCAAAAGGTTGCTTACCAGTCACGAGGCATAGTATGAGGATGCCAAATGCATAGACATCAGATTTAGGAGTTAGCATTCCCCCAGTTGAGAGAACTTCGGGATCCCTATAGACAAAGGTTCCCTTCCGATCTGTCCTGTCGTAGATGGCAGTAGTAGTTGTAGGAGGAATTAGAAGATGGCTGATGCCAAAGTCACTGAGCTTGCTCACAAAACTGGCACCGAGCAGGACATTTTCGGGCTTCAAATCTCCATGGACCACATTGCCGGAGTGAAGGTACATCAGAGCTAAGCATATCTCAGCACATATCCGAGTCCGAGCCTGCCAAGAGAGAGGAGGGCTGCCATTTTTGCACATAAGATGATCTGCCAAGCTTCCATTTGGAAGGTACTCATTAGCAAGGGCCTTCAAGTCCAAGCAAGTTCCCATGAGGGTAACCAAGTTTGGGTGCCTCAACCTACTGAGAACTTCCACCTGAAATGAAAATGAACCCAATGCAAAGTTAATTTAGATCAGTTTCACCCTTGTAGTCTCATCATTGCATGGAAGGTCTCCCATAATGCGATAGATCTCTCTCTTGTGGACTCATGTCATATTAATCTCAGCTTCAGCGATAAATTCTCGTCTAATGTTTTCCTTCATGTGGCAAGACAAAGAATCAAGGAAAAAATTAAACTGCAGCAAGATCAATGTTCACAAATGCACAAGGGGGAAAAAGAAAAAGAAAAATGCAAGAGTTTCACATGAGCTTATGGGCAAACTAAAACCACATGCATGTGTTGTGCTTGCAATACAACTATTGGATTTACCTCGCGATGGAATGCAGATGAGTCCTGCAAGCTAAGGGGATTTATGACCTTTATAGCTACTGCAGTGTAACGAAGGAAACCTTTATATACACTTCCATATCCTCCTCCTCCAATCTTCATCGAACTTTCAAAATTTCGAGTTGCTTGCTCAATCTCAGAGCGAGAAAATTCCACAAAGTTCAGCCCAATACTTGCACTAGTGCTGTCCCCAACTCTGCTTCTTTGAAGTTCCATTTCTCCAAATGCCTCATCTAGCCGCCGTTGCAACTCATCCCGTTCTCTTTCTAGGCGCCTTAGAGACATGACAATAGCATTATGTGCAGCAAGCTGAGTTTCCAATGCTGTCTTCTGGTCATACAGTACTCTTACTTTCTTAGAGGCTTCCTCTTGCTGACTTCTAAGTTCAAACTCCAGTTTTTTGCTTTCCTGCAATTCTATAACAGCTTCACCTCGCTCCTTTTGAAGTTTTGCTTGCTTTTCATGAAATTCCTCTCGCTCTCGATTAAGTAGATTTATTGAATCTTGAGCTTTCAGCAGTTTCTCTTCCAAATCCTCAGCCCTAGAATTATATGCCACAAGCTGGGCTTCCAATGCTTTCTTGTAATCTTGTGTTACTTTCAGTTCCTCAGTGGTTTCATCTTGCAGTGTTCTGAGAGCTTCACTGTCTGCCTTTTGTGTTATAAGTGCTTCGTCAGCTTGTTCTCTTAATTTTATCTCTCTAGATATCTTGATTTCTAGATCTTTAATCTGTAAAAAAAATAAATTTATACTTCATTTACCTGCTTAATTATTCATTTTGAGAAGATATGCTCATAATATTTATGTCCAATACTTGTGTGGATGAACTTTTAAGAATTACCTTGCGCTTTGCCTCTGTTGCTTCCTTCTCAGCCTTGTGCCACTTACAAGACTCCTGAAAATTCTCATATTTTAACTTCTCCACTTCGGTGATGATTTCTTGCAACTTATCATACAAGCTGTCATCTGTGTCTAAAAGTTCCTGCAAAAAGAAAAAAGGAATTTTTCAAATGTAAAGATCTTTGTTAGAATGCTCATATGAGTCCACACCTAATATTATGGTTAGTGGCAATACATGGTCCTGGTGGGCAGTGGCGCAGCCAGAAATATTCATTAGTGTAGGCACAATAGTAGCTTAAGATATTGATGTTGCACATAAAGTTTACAATTACAGAATAGCAATAACAAGAATAGGTTATTCTTTGGTATTCGGTAATGAAAATATATATATATTGTATTTTTTTTTTAGTATAAACATTGTTGATGTCTTCAATGATATCATTGTGACATATTTGGTTGAATTGGAAAAGATCGTTTGTTAATATTTTCAATGGATGGTTGATTCGGAAAAGATGATTGATGTTAATAACAATAACTTCTTTCAAAAAGGAAAAAAAAAAACAACAATAACTTTTCAATACTTAGATACGCTCACAAAGAAAAAATGATGAATGAAAAATGTATGGATGAAAGGAATAACCTTTACATACTATTCATATATGGGCCACCAACTATGGGATCCTTTCTACAGCCTCAAATAATAAAAAAATTTTACAATTTTTTTCTGCATGAAATGAAGGGTCATCTACAATATCAATAAAGTTGTTTTCCTGCATGCACCAATCACATTTACTTTAGCAATACGTGGGCACAACTATATAAGCTCACAACCTCTGTTGCCATTTGAGGTGTAGATCATGTGGGCATGTGCCCACCCTCGTCCATACATAGCTCCACCACTGCTGGTGGCCAAAGAAACAAATGAATTCATTTAAAGCTCCAGTAGAGAGAGAAATCTCTTTAATTTTCACACCAGGGAAAATTTTACAGACGTTATAGAGACAATAGTGTGGCTATTTTTGCACTATAGATTCTGCATGCAAATTATAGATGGTTAATGTAATTAATGGATTTTGGAACAGGCACTAGCTAGATCATGAGTTAAGAATTCAGACTATATAAGACAAATGTGGTTCTCAAAGCATCTCTCTTATGGAGCATGATCAAGTACTAGACAATTTATTTTTTGATATTTATGTTTCTACATAGCAAGTGGTATATTTTGGTTATGGTTCTATACGTTGGGCATATAGTTAAAGTGCACTTTCTCTTGCACAGTAATGATCAATTGCTTTAACGGTTCATTGCATGTTGGATCATCAGGTGTAAACATTGTAGTTGTCATAGAAACGCTAGTTAATTTCTGGTCAACTTGGTTCTTTAAAAAGATGGACGAAAGTCATCTCAGAGGAGATACAACTAAGAAAACTAACATTTCAGGAAAAATCTAAAAGATTTGTCAAAAATACTAATAAAATGTATGTGCAACACCATGATAATATGGCAGTACCAAGATATAATGTGGAAATCCCTGAAGGGAAAAGCCATGAAAGAAGATCACTAAAAGACCGGATCTTGCCTTGAATAATTCTCAGGAGAAATAATAGTACAATGATCTTTACACAAGCCAAACCCTTAACACTAAATACCATCTTCATCCTAGTCTTAATCATAATCCTAATGGGTGTGGGACCAAACTCATTAATACTTATGTGAGTCAACACTCTTGGCTCTCCCTTAAGTTGAAAGTTGTCAAGTTCCGGAGTGTTACATAAGAGAAAAAATCACACTTCTCCAGGTAGATCTTCAGGCAGATGAAGCAGGAAGATGGGCTGGAGAGTAAATCTTCATGCAGTCAGACAGATAGAACAAAGATACTCCAAGAAGATAAGTTTAAAATGCCCTCCAAGATGGTATGCAATCTCAGATAGAGATATGCTAAGATGTCCTCTAACAGAATTACCACTCCAAGTAGAGAGTCAACTACCTCAAGTTTCTTCTAGATTGAGTGATGAAATACCCAAAGACCTCTATCTCTGGGTAAATAGTTAGCAGCGTCAAGCTTTTATCTCGGATTGGGCAGTGAGATGGGCAAAGAACTTTACTCCAACTATTGAACCTGTTTTGAAATGGGAGTATGGAGCTTTTAAGAAAATGGAGAAAATGTCTCAACAATTTAAAAGAAAGAATGAGGCATCTTGAAATAAAGAGATAGGGAGAAAATATCCAATCCACTTACAAGATGAAGATGGTGAAATCCTAAATACAGTTTAAGAACAGAGATTGTAATATGATCCTTTGTTAAACTTCTTCTCCAACTAGAGAGTGGAAATAAGAAAAGGCATCTATTACCAACTAGAATTTCAATAAGAGATAGAATAACCATGTATCCCTAAGTAGAGTTTCCCATACAACAACCTCAAAGAAAATAGGTCTTCCCTGTATAGAGATTTGGAAAATGAGTATGTCCTATATGGAGACCCACAAAAGAGTTGGTTTTTCTCATCTAGGGACCTCAAAGGGCAGGTCTCTCTCATATGGAACCTCAAGAATAATGGAAGACGAGCAACGGCAACTATATCTAAAATGGTAGCCTGTCTCGTATAGAAACTCTAAAATGGTAAAAAGAAACTCTCCTTTGGAGTAATAATAGCAGCGAGTGTTGGAAGATATATGCATATATGTCTATGTTGACAGCATCAGACCTTGTCATCAGAGTGTTCTGATAGCTTTAGCTCTGCCACTTTCACATCATCTAGAGCAGCAGTTGTTTCGGTCTCCTTTCCATCAGGTGCTTCCATATCTTTTTCAATATTCACAGGAGGATGATAAGAAATCTCACCAGATGGAACTGGAGAATCGTCCTTACGACTCTTTGATTCCTTCGCATTATGGCGTGAAGCTTTATCGGCCTTGCCACCCAAGGACTCCATCTCGTTGGAATCACCACGTACAGTCCGATCAGAGTGTACACTTGGAGAACCAGATTCCGCTAACAACCCATCTTCGGCAACGGGAACAACACCATTGCTCACAACATCCTCTAAACCACTCCATTCCATGTCCAACTTCTCAAATCCCCATTGCAGTTGTTTGCCACCATCCTCCAGACCAGGAGCATTCAGTTCGCCATTGCACACGGAGGCCACGATCCCGCTATAGTCGCTCAGGGAAGCACCAACAGCGCGAATCTCCTTCAGCAAATATTGCCTCAACCTCGCACCGCATTTCCCAATCACGCTCTCCCCTAATTCTCTATCGGCGTCCTCGTTTTCCTTCCTCACACTATCCAGGAGACAACGGATCAGCTTCGACGGGAAATCGTAGCTCTCTTCTACAACAACTGTCAAAACCGTCTCCATCTGCGCATAGGCGCCCTCCGGATGAGGCGCTTTCCTCGCGCAAAACAGATGCCGAAACATCTCGAGAATCAACCGTTCACAGTCGAGGTCCAACATGACCACGCAAGATCTAACCTTGGCAACGGTTTCGAGAATGGAAAGCCTCCTTCGATAGGACGGCACTCGAGAGGGGCTCTCGTTTAGCCCTCCGAAGGCCTCGACGATCAACGAAAAGATCACCTTCATCAACTCATCACGGTATGGAGGTAGAGGTGCGGTTATTCTGGTGATCTCGCTGAGGCAGGATGCTAAGGCGACCCTCACATCTGTGCTTCGATGCCTCAAGAGGTCTCCAGAGACGAGACCTTTCCTCACGGGAGCAAGAACCCTAAGCATAGATGGGTGCGGTGATTGTTCAACTTTCGACAGTAGTGTCTCGGCGCGCCCGAGAAGATCCAGAAGGCGGTCTTCCTCCGCCAGGGGCGGCTTCAGGAGCTCGTTCCCCACCTTCGCCATCTCCGCCGCGAGCCACCGCATCGCCACGACCCAACGATCGCCACTGGTTCAAACGCTAGTAACGACAGGACGACGGAGGAGGAGGAGGAGGAGGAGGGTCAGAAGAGAGCGGGAAAAATCACGATCCCTTTTTTTTTCGCTTTGGGGTTATTTACTTAAAAGGTCCCCAAACTTACACTCATATTTTAACGTAGTTTCCAACATTTAGACCATGTCAGTGTCGTCCCCAATCTTTCTATTTGTATTCACGCAGTCCTTTTGACGTTGTTTACCGGTGAAGTTGTCGTTGGTTAAACTTGGACAGAAAGGGTTGAAAAATGATAACTACGTCAGATCGAACGGTGAAAAGAGGGGATTATATTGATACAACTAGAAAATTTAAGGACAACATCGACGTGTTGCAATGTCCAGGGAGCATATTAAAATTTAGGTATAAATTGACAAACTTTCATGTAAATTACTCTTTTCTGTTTTTCTCTTCTCAACGTTCGACCCTCGTCGTTTCTCCCTTGTTTTCACGTGGAAAACCAGAGAAAGAAAAAGGATGATCGCGTAATCTGTCATGCGGTTGAGCAATCCCGCAGAATTCCAATCCATATATGTGCTCTACGCCTGTGTGAAGATAAAAATAGGACGCGAGTACCAAAGAAGAATAAAATAATAATAATAATAATAATAAGGTAATGCATTTTATAATGTAATGATTACAGTCAATCAAAATAGTAAATTTAGAGTGAAAATCATGTTATATATCACTCTTTTATGTAAAAAAGCAACACAAATAATGTTATATGGTGTGGACCACCAATGCTAAAAAAAATCATCACTATTTTTAAAAAAATGTTGCAAAATAAAAAAATACATCCATGAAAAAGTAAAATGTATCGATGAAGACCATCAAAATTATATTTAAAATTATTTTACATTGATACAAAACCATCAAAAAAAATAATTTCATATCTATTTTGCATCTATACAAACTTACCTTTAGAAGCATTTACACATATACAAAACTATCAAAATTATCTTGGAAATCAATTTATATCAATTCAAAATTATAAAATATACTAAAGGATACGTTTTGATTTAAAACAAAAAAAATATCCCTTTGACCATTAACTTATAAAGTAATAACTTTTTTAAGTGAAATCAAACTTATCACATAATAAAATTTACATTATTTTTTGAATTTCTTTACGTCACGTGATCTCTATATTGACCGGAGAAGAAGAAATGAATTTATCCCTTTTCTATTTTTATGTTTTTTATTTTAACATTATTTTTTTAGAAAATTTATTTAAAATTTGATGTGATTTGATTTAAGATATGTTTTCCTTTATTTAGAATATTATATTAGGATTTGTCTCCTTATATAAAGAGATTAAATCTCCCTGTTTCTCTTTAAATTTTTCAATAATAGAAGTGTTTCATGTACTAGAGAAACTCCCTTTACCTTGCAAAAGTACCACACCCGTAGACAGATAAAAGCATAAAAAAAACTTACCGGGTTTTGCTGAAGTTGCAAAAGCATACGCCCTTGCTCCTTAACAGCTATAGCAGCAGCAATTACCTGAGTAAAATAGGTAGAGTAGAGAATGAGCAAGTGCTTGCTAAGAAACTGAAAGAAAAAAAACAAGGTTATTCCTTTAATTGTTCTTACCAATCTAGACTTATTACTTTATATTCTCCAGTTTTTCAAAAAATTGCTTTATACTCTCCAATTGCCACCCAACCTTAATCATAAATAGACATTTTTATTCACACTACAAGTTGCTCTAATCACCCTAAACTTCTGTTCTTAGATTGTTTTACTAACTTTCCAATCTCTTCTCCAGTGAAGTACTCGCATTTCTTAATTTAACATCTCTTGTAAGTTTCCATAATAGCTGTTTGATTGCACTATTTAAGGAAATCTCGAGGATTTCTTTCCATCGGTTACTTATGCCTTCCGAGATGATCCACTCTCACCATTAATCCTCTAATTCTCATCCATTATCACTTATATTCTTTCTTGGTCCTATAGACTTGATTTTCTTCCAAGTCATCGCTATTTAGACGTTCTTGAAATCTTCTTGTCTTTGGACCTGATCTCAACATGTATTACCTTGAAGGGTCTGCCAAGAAAGAGGCTTACCAAGGCCAATGGAATAATGTCATTTTCTTGGAATATGCCAAGGAATCAACCTCAATTCACTAGTACCTTATTAGACCCTAACAAGTGTTCAAGGAGGCCCTTACCTTCCTAATTTAGTGATTACTCTAAGTAAACTATGCACTAGATAGCATGTACAAAACTCACTAGTGCTGGATTCTCAGGTTGTGGCTTAGCTAAGCTTTTAAAGTTCAACTCCAATTATTGAAGAGTTCCATGGAACTTGCTTTGTTCAACCACAACAAGAACTCATAGGTCATACTTGACGTTGCTTGAGGCATCGTCCTTCCTTTCAATCTTCTTATTCCCATTGTAACCCTTTGATTTTTTTGTTTTTTGAATATCTTGAATATCACCCATCCTTGTCTGGTTCACAACAAAACTATTTTATTCTTGCGTTGGTTGACTGGTTCCCAGGCTAATTGTCTAGGTAGTATCTCTTAAGTGTTAGATATGGGCTTTTAGTTAATTGACTAGTTCTTGAGCTAGTTGGCTAGTTTTAATTGACCTTTTACTAAATTATCATCAATCAATCAACCTCCCAACCATTAAGGCAGTCTAATCTCCAAGATCAATCAACCTTTAAACTATTACAGGATCAATCAACCTTCAGGCTGTTAAGGTTGTTTGGTTTACAAGATTGACTGTTTAACCTAGTCGACTAACATTTTTGACTAGTTAACTTAGGAGTAAACTAACTCTACCTCAAGTCATCTTCAAACTTCAACTTTTTTCAACCAGTCAACTACCCAGATGGATTTTCCCTAATTTTTCTACACAAACCCTACTTTTGTTTCAAGTTTGTACAATGTAGGATCCTACTTCAAGTTATCTCAAATTCTCCATTAGAATTACTTGGATAACAATTAAAACACACCAATCAATTCCATAAGCTAAACAAAGCTAAAAGCAAACTTGACAAGGAATGGCTATTTTACTCGGCAAGGAGAGCTTCAACCCTGAGATTGGGGTTTTTAAGCTTCTTTTCAGGCTTAAGAGATCGATCAAGATTCCAAAGGCCTCAGAAAAATGTCCTATATGTTTAAATAGGAAGTTTTTGCACTACTCTCATTTCAAACACTACCTTTTAGGTAATAGTTCACTACCTGGCAATGTTCAACCAATTTCCAATCTCTTGGACATAGCTCACACCTCCTTTACATCAGTATCCTATATCCCTCTTCTAGTTGCTTGTTGTGCAAGAATTTTTGAAGCCAATGTCACATGTTCGACTAATCGAATTGATCATGCAACCTCTCCTTCTCCTCTCTACCTTTTCTCCTCCAGGTTTATCCCTTCTCTTCCCCCATAACCTATTTAAGGGCTCCAACAGTACCCTCAAGCAACTTCCCAGTAAATTGACCTACAATTCCCACAGCATGCAGAAACTATGTCATGCATAGGGATGATGCAAGCTGGTTGAAGTGGATAGGAGCTTTAGGTATTCATCATGGAAGTTAAAAGCAAGTAGTGGAGAGCAATAGCAACATTTGCCATACAATGTAGATCCAAGTGTGTGTTGATCAATTTTAGGCATATGCAAATGATGTCAACAAAATTGAACGTGAGGTGGATGTGTGGCTATAGAAAAAAAGATTACACTCTTAATGAGATTATATGGAAAAATGCTATTATGGCACCAACAAAAGGCCAAATAAAAGAGCATACAAGAAGGCCAATCGTGCACCAATATGAAGGTGTGATAAGTCAAATGTTAAATCTTGCAAGAGAAGTCAAGGAATGCCCAAAAAATAGTGTCAAGATCTGCGCAATACGTGGAGTGTGGAGGCTCCCTTGGTGGAAGAAGAGAGAGGGAGTGGAGTTTCTTAGAATATGAAATATTATTATGACTCAAGAGATTATAAAGAATGAAGGCTCTCTTTTATAAAGAGTACATCTCCCTATTCTTGAAAATCAAAGATCTTATCCCATAAGAAAATATCTTATCTCTCTAATTAAATCAAATCACAAATATTTTTCCTAAAATACATTTACTAAAAATAGAAAACCTGACTCTTAAGCAAAAGACTCCAAACTTGGATTCTAGAACCCATGACCAACAGCCCTGTTGGGTTTCATAGATGCCGCCACGTGGACTGTCCACATGGCTTTTATTCCACGTTCTAATAAATAGCTCGAAGGAAACCTGTAGGCATGATCATGATAATTTAGATCTAAAACCAAGAATGGCCCATGTTAAATCTAAGCAGATGGAAAAGAATCCATGTGGTTGATACTACCTAGTGTAGGAAAATGACTGGTTATTTTTGTTTTGCCTTCAACAATCCAACATTTATCACAATAAGATCTTTAGGAAGCCAACATCTACGGTAAAATATATATCCCTGGTACGTTCATTTTTTAATGGAAAAATAGATTGTTTTAATAAAAGTAACAATATTGGACCATATTTTCTTGGGAAAATATTCACATATAGGTCTTCAAGATGCCCAACTAATACAGGCATCAGTCCCACAATAACACTTAGATGTATTAAATTAAGCTCATGCAATTTTCTTGAAGAGAGAGATCATCATCTGGTGTATCAATACGTTCAACAAGTTTAAGTTACAGAAAGTACCTGTTCTTCATGTGGAAACGGAAGATAGTTATCCTCTTCAATATTATCCACTGAATGGTTTATCATTGAGTCAACTTCACTCTCATCGTCTTTTTGGATTGATGTTGAACCTGATTGGCTACCTCCATCATCAATTCCCGACGAAGAAGAAGGGCAGGAGCCATGGGGACTTCTTGGAACCCCATCCCCAGGCTGAAGATCTTGCTTATTTGAACTTGATATGAACTTGAAAAACTTCGGCACTGGATTAGAAGATGATCTTGCTAGATATGGTGTAGTTGGTCTTGTTGGAGATGGGATAGTCCATGGCTTGGATTGGGTGGAAGTGGAGCTGGGACTTATCATGGTAGATTGCGGTGTCCCATTGGTGTTTTCACCAGCTTTTCTGAGAAAATGAAAAGATAGATCTAGTAACAATGAAGAAAAGAACACAATTATACAAACGATAACTAAGATATATAACCAGGTGACCTTTTTTTTTTTTGAGAGGAGAGGAGCAAGTGTATTATACTTGATATATATAGTTTTCTTCTTCAAAAGAAGAGTGAATCCATATCTACCAGCTTGGCATTGTAACTTACCCTGATTATTACTCTGATTTGGGCATATGCCCACCTATGTTATATGCCCATCATCAAGTGCTAAACAAGTATCACTTAGATAGATAAATTTTCATGTACTATGAACAATTTCAACCCAGAAACAGTTGATGGTCGCATCAATATTGTAGGTGTAAATATGAATGCTTGCATGTATGCATGCGTGTATGTATTTATTATTTTACAATGAACCTCATTAGTATCCGTTGAGTTACATGTAAGCGGGTATACAAATCTTTTGGCATGGACCCGTAAAACTCCAACCAATGTCTATCGTAAAACAGCCATCTCTTGTTTGCTTTAGTGAAAAAAACCCCAACCTCCAAGAGAAGGAAACATAAGATAGTGTCATTCCCGTGGTTCTTTTCCTTCCATTACATAGGGTTTCCACGTAAATCCTTATTAATGCGTGTGATAACTTGTAGTTGTGCTCTTGATCTTGTGCATGATCCATTTCTACATGGTATCAAAGCCATCAATACCAAGGGCACTGTATGTTGTGGGAATCTTCCATATATATAACATAGTGCATGTTGAGGAATCTTAGAAATCATTTTGAGTTGAGGCCTCCATCGTGTGTTGAGGCTTTAAGTGTCATGGTAGCGATCGGCAATGACCTGGCGGTGGTGATCGCTTTGGCAGCCTGGTGGCAGTAATTGTTTCAGCCAGCCACCATGTGGTAGTTATCAGTGGTGGCCTGGGGGTATTGATCATTGGTGGTGCCAGACATGGTGGAATCCTTTTCTGGTTGTGGAACATTTTTTTTCTCGTGGTGACCATTAACAGATTCACAGTAGACTTTTTCCCCTTGGCAAACTTTTTTTTTCTAGCAGCAGCGGACTACTTGAATCAAACAATTGTTTCCGGTGGCATTTAGGTTCAATTTTCTCTCTCCGGTGACGAGATTGGTACAGCCAGTGATATTTATTTTGTATAAATGGGTACATGAGGTCTTGTAATTTTTTTCCACTGAAATTATTCCTTTTCCGTCTTGGTCTTGTGGTGGTGTCTCTAGTCAAGGTGTGATGGGTCCTAGCATAGGGAATGATGAATGGATTATAGATAGTGGAGCAACGGATCACATGACTGAGCAAGCCAAGTTCTTCTCCCGATATAAGCTTGGTTGAAAACAAGAACAAGTTGTCATTGCCGGTACTTCACATCATAGTCGCTAGGTAAGGTACCATTAAGCTTTCCAAACAAGATTAATTTATCGTCTGCTCTGCATGCCCCACACCTGCACCTGAATTTGCTACCAATTAGTAGAATCAGAAATGAGTAGAACTATTGGATCATCTTCTATGCTGATCTATGTATTCTGGAAGAATTGTAAACATGAAAGATAGTTGGAATTGGATAAGGCATAATGCTCCGAATAAATTTAGCAGGAAAAATTGCCTATCACAGATGCAGGTACAGAGAAACGATGTACAACCAACTGCTACATAGGACCTTAATCTTCTTATTGCATTGAGGAAGGCACCACGTAGCTGCACAAGGCACCCTATGTTTAAGCATGTCTATTTGGCATACCTTAGACCTAACTTTCGACAATGACTATCCCTATTTCACATCAACAAGCTCTCCTAGATCCTATGTTGAGGAGAGTAATGGAGGAGGAAATGTCTACTTTGATTTCACAAGGTACCTAGGAGTTTACTGAAATACCTATTGGTGCTACTATTGTGGGTTCCAAATGGGTTTTCACAATGAAGCACAATCCAAATGGCTCCGTGGAACGATACAAGGCGCAACTTGTAGCAAAGGGGTTCACTCAAATCTATAGAGTGGATATCTTCTACACATACTGTCCTATAGCAAAATTAATGACAATACGCATTCTCATCTCAATTGCAGTGTAGTATTATTGGCCTCTACATCAACTTGATGTTAAAAATGCATTCTTGCATGGAGACCTACAAGAAGTGATATATATACAGCAACCTTTTGGGTTTGAGTCTTAGGGGGAGTGTTCCAACATGTACAGGTTAAGGAAAGCAATAATATGGACTAAAGTAGAGTTCTCATGCATGGTTTCAAAAATTATCTGAGGTAGTTAAGAACCTTGGATTCAAACGATCATTGGCATATCACTCTCTATTTGTACGGAATACCTCTCATGGAAGAGTTGTGATGCTCGTGTACATTGATGACATTATTGTTACAGGCGATGACTCTAAGAGGATCTTCTATTTAAAAAATTATATTGTTGATCACTATGTGATTAAGGATTTAGGAGCACATAGATATTTTTTGCGCATTGAAATTGCTAAAAGCAAGCAGGGTGTGACACTGTCTTAGAGAAAGTATGCTACGGACCTCGTACAAGAAACTGGGATGTTTGGTGCTAAACCTGCATCTATCCCCATGGATCCTTAGGCTCACTTATATGATGATACTGCTACTCCTATTGACCTCGATAATCCAAGGGTCTTGTTGGCAAGCTATTATACTTGATTATTACACGTCCATATATCTCCTCTGCAATTAGAAAACTTTGTTAGCTTCTGGATAGGCCAACAAAGTTGCATTGGGATGCAACTATGATGGTTCTCAGGTATCTTAAGTCATTACCGGGCAGGAGGCTCTTGTTTACCAAAGGCTCATCATTAGACATCATTACATTTACAGATGCTAATTATGCAAGTTGCATTACGAATGAAAAGTCTACAACTGGATTTTATACTTATCTTGTTGGTAATCTGGTGACGTGGCACAGTACGAAGCAAGCTATGGTAGCATGATTTAGTGTTAAATCAGAGTATCGTGCTATGGCACAAACTGCTACTGAGATGATATGAATTCGCTCTGCCCTTGTAGATTTGCACATTCAAGTGCCACCGACTATGGAGATGAGATGGAATAATAAAACTACCAATTATAGTTAAGAAAAAATGAACAACTCAACTTTATTCTCTAACCCTACCTCTCTTTATATAGAGAGAGAGGTGGGTGCAACGTAAAACCCCATGAAGAAAAGAAGACATACATATCACCACATAACACTAATAGAATAAATAAATAGCCAAACTCCATAACACTCCCCCTCAAGCAGGAGTATAGATATCAATCATGCTCAGCTTGGACACACATATATCAAAGATGAATCTAGCAAGAGGTTTGGTAAAGATATCAGCAGTCTGCGCCTCTGAAGTAACCTGGGAGGTGAAGATAAACCCCTTTATGAATCAAATCTCTGGTGTAATGGAAATCTACCTCCACATGTTTGGTGTGTTCATGGAACATGGGATTGTTAGCAATACAAGTGGCAGCCCTGTTATCACATCGTAGCTCCATAAGACCATTAATCTGTACATGTAGATCACTCAGCAAGGATCTCACCCGCATCAACTCTACCAATGTCTGAGCCACAGCACAATATTCAGACTCAGCACTGGATCTGGACACCGCAGTCTGTTTCTTGCTTTTCCAGGTAACCAGATTCCCTGCAACATACGTACAGCACCCTGTGGTAGACTTTCTGTCATCATGGCTGCCTGCATAGTCTGCATCAGAGTATCCAACTACGGTCATGGATGTCCCCTAGTGAAGAGAAGACCATATCCTGGTGCTCTCTTCAAGTACCTGAGCACCATCATAGCTGCATCCCAATGTTGTCTAATAGGCTTCTCCATAAACTGGCTCAACTTCCCTACTACAAAGCAAATATCTAGCCTAGTAATTGTCAAGTAAAGCAGCTTCCCCACCAGCTATCGATATTGTCTACTATCCACTGGCTATGTATCATGGTCATAAAGTCGTGTCTTAGGGTCCATGGGAATATTTGCCGGCTCGGGTCCTAGCATACCTATCTCCTTTAGAACATCTAGGGCATATTTCCGTTGAAATAGAACAATATCACTGTTACGAACGCGCGGCTTCAGACGTCTTTTAAGACGTCTGGGAGGTGGCCCAGACGTCTGGGATTCGGTTTCGGCGGCACGCGCGGTTGCGTCTGCGCGCCTCCGCGCGCAGACCTACGGTCGCTTTTTCCCTTTCTCCTGCGGGCGCAGGCTGCCCTCTATTCCGCTCTCTCTCTCCTCCTCGCGCGGCTTTAAAACGCCACGCCCTCTCCCTCACTCTCATCACCTCCGCCCCCTTCCTCTTCTCCTTCCAGCCGGTGCGCGAGTGCGAGCACGAGTGAGAGGCGGCAGCGACAGCCGCGGTGAGCGTGGGAGGAGGCGCTCGGCCGTGAGGGCGAGCTTGCCGGGGCTGCTAAGGCCGGCCGGCGGGGGGAAGCAGCAGACGCAGGGTGACGCGGGAGGCCTACTGCAGCTCGAGCAGCAGGCGGACGAGACACGGCACGGCCGTGCGTCGCGAGCGGAAATTTTTCCAGAATCAGGCATCTGGGCTTCCAACCAGACGACGGGGAGGACGTCTAGAGGACTGTCCAGACGTCTGAAAGGTGAGTTATTTTCGTACCTTCTTCCTTTCCTTCAACCGTCCGTACTGAGCACGAGGAATGGGTACGCGCAGGTTCTAAGATTCGCATCCAACGCGAATCAGACGTCTGGCTGCAGTGCCAGACGACGGGAACGACTTCCAGACGTCCGGAGTGACCATCGGACGTCTGGGAACTAGGCCAGACGCCCCCGCAGGCTTCTGGACGTCTGAGAGACCACGCAGGACAAGGTACCATCTGATCCCATTTTTTTAAGACGTCTGGAAGAAGTTCCAAACGTCTGATTTTGCACTGTTTCATCATTTTCGACCCGTTTAGGGCCCGTTCGGAGTCCGTTTTCCGCGTTTCGAGTTGCATGCTTTTCGGAATTAAATCCTTTACCCACCTACAGTAGTTGTATACTGTTTTGAGAAACTCCTTGTGTTTGATCCTTGTGATAGGACCCCATTCCGTTGTAGTCTCGGGGGTTGCGGAGGTACGCGGGATTCCCGACCACGCCCCCAGTACGCCTGTTAAAACCGGTAGAGTGGCTTTTAAGTTTATTAGTATAATCTGTTAAATTATGGAACCATAAATAGAACCTAGGACATTGCATGAATCCTAAGAATGAGAAACTAGAATGAATGGTAGATCCTAGGGTGTTGCATGAATCCTAGGGCTGGAAAACTATATTGTATGATAGATCCTAGGGTATGGCATGAATCCTAGGATGGGAAGAACTAGTGGAATATATGAATACTGCAGTCTTGGAAAATGTGGAAAGGAAATAATAGCTACCTGTAAATTGGTTTAACAGCTGCCTGTTATGAATAAATGAGCATGTCTGAGAATATGAGATGTATGAACGTGAAACTGGAAAGGTGAAACCTGAATGTGCTGAGTTAAAGGAGCTGGAACCCTACGGGGAATTAGGAGTAGAACTCCTGGAAGGTGAATGGAATAGAATTGAGGAAGTGAGCTGGCCCTTGAGTACGGAGTACCAAGGAGAGCGACTGTCCCCCTGTTTAGTGCAGAGCGGAGCCAGCCGCCCCAGGGACCCGGGATTAGGTCTGGCCACTTTGTACCGACTTGCTGGCCCTCGTGTACGCAGTACCGAGGAGAGCTACTAGTGTAGGGCAAGTACTAGCTACCCCACGGGCCCCGGGGTTCTGCTAGCTCACCTACACCGACTTGTTAGGCCCACTGGGAAAACCAGGGTAGTCAGGCGAGGGTGCGCGGACTGTGGAGGGGCAAGGCCCCTGTTTGGTTACTGTGGAAGGGTTCGACTCCTGTTACTGAGAGGGCTCTGCCCTGTGCTGGTTCCGTGCTGTGCTTTGGGCGCACCCGTTAACGGAAACGACTGACCGCGTGCCAGTACGGGTTAGCTACCTGTGCGTTTATCGCGCGTGCCGTAGTCACCGTTACGCCTGTCCGTGACCTTGGGGTGGTTGACTGAGAGTAGGATCACCACGGGGGACTCTCCAGGCCAGGAGAGCACCACGTGCTACTTCTACTTTTTTGAAAAGACTGCAATCAAGATCGTTCCCACGAGGAACATTCGAGATCAAGTGAAGGATCTGAGAAATGAATGAAATCGTGAGACAATTGAAAGACGTAAATAAAGAAACAGAACATAACAGCTACTGTACACTCTACTGTTTCTTTAGTTTTAGTTGCCACTCTACTCAGCGTTTTGCTGACGTGTTACACTCGTTACCTTTCAGGACCAGGTGTTGAGCAGCCAGGGTCAACGGCTGCAGAGGATGATGGGCCGAGTAGGGTCCAGTAGAGTTACCACTGTTCTCTTGTACCTCTTTTTGGTTCCACTGTAGTGAGTAGTTCTTGTTACCGCTGTACTTTTCTTTACCTGCAGTTCATATTATGTTATGAATGTTGTTCTACTGTTGTGGTGGTATATACTGTAGTGGTTTCTTTCCTTACTGCTGTATTTTCTTACTGTTAGTTATATTCATGCTGAATGTGGTTTATTTTACTGCTCTTTTGGTTACTTCCTCGTTGGACGACCAGGTCTTGGGATTAGTCGAGTCGGTCCGGTTCTCGTGTCTCGTAGGGACTCGAGAATCGGGTCGTTACAAGATGGTATCAGAGCAAGGTCGTCCCGAGAAGTGAATCAACTGACTGGAAAATAACCAATTCACATGTCTATAACTAGAGTAGCCACCACAACATATCTCTTGACATGAGCTCTTAGACGTTTCGTTAGGTACCGTCTGTTTTGACGTTTTTCGTTTTATTTCGCGTCTCCTTACAGGAGATGCCTCGTCGCGGGACTGGCGAGACTGGCCGCGGGCGCGACCGAGGACGAGGACGGCGAGGTGGGCGTGCCGTTACCGACGCCTTAGTAGACCAGCCACTACTCCCGGGGGTCCAGGCCCGGGACCTCGCCCAGCTGATACGGAATATTGTGCGAGAGGAGCTCCACCCACCGCCCCGAGCGCCTCCCCCTGGGGCTGCGGAGGGGGAGTCCTCTGTGGGACTACCCGACGGACGCGGCGCTGGACGCGGGGGAGGGGATGAGCCACCTCAGCCCACACCTTCCTCCGACACTTCTGTGCACGAGGCACCTTTGCCTGGAGGTGCACCAGCATCCCCACTGCAGCGCCACTCCGAGCTCTTTGGGCAGTTCCAGAAGCTGAAGCCCCCCTCCTTCAAGGGGTATGAGGACCCGACCGAGGCAAAGGACTGGCTCGAGCAGCTGGAGAAGATTTTCGACACCCTTCGCCCCCCGATGGAGTGCCGCGTGGCCTTTGCCACGTACCAGCTGGAGAGTGCGGCACACAGGTGGTGGAGGGCGGTCCGGGGACAGGAGAGGGACGAGCCGACCTGGGATCGGTTCGTCGTCCTCTTCTGCGAGCAGTACTTTCCCCAGACGTGGCAGGACCAGAGAAGGCGGGAGTTCCACACTCTCCGCCAAGGGACGATGACCATGAGCGCGTACCGCACGTGTTTCCTGGAGCTGTCCCGCTTTGCAGCGACAGCGGTAGCCACTGAGGAGGAGCGCCTTTGGAGGTTCACCGAGGGCTCCAGCCTGCGATTCGGGGGTATGTCAAACCTCTGAAGCTGCCTACGTTTTCGAGGGTGGTGGAGGCAGCCATGACTTACGAGGAGACCAACCCGTCCGCACGAGACACTGACGGCGGGGGGAAGAGGCCCTTTCAGCCAGACTTTTCACAGGGCCGGTGAGAGAGGAGACACGTGGCGTCCGCAGGAGAGCCGTCACGTTTTACAGGGCCATCAGTGGCCTTTGGAGGCCCTCGACAGGGGCCAGTCGCCAGCATCGGACCCCCGCCCAGCCGACAGCAGGGACCCACTGAGGGCGGGAGTCGGGTTCCCCTCTGTTACCAGTGTGGCCAGCCGGGCCACATCAGGAGGGACTGCCCGTCTAGGGTGGAAGTGGGAGAGCATCACCATAGACTTGGTGGTGGGCTTACCTGTTACCTAGCGAGGACACGATGCTGTCTGGGTAATTGTGGATAGACTGACGAAGACGGCACGATTCATGCCGATCCGAATCACTTTGGGACCAGCACAGTTGGCAGAGAGGTATATCCGCGACGTGGTACGACTACACGGAGTTCCACAGGAGATCGTATCCGACCGGGATACCCGCTTTACGTCCCAGTTTTGGGCTGAGTTTCAGCAGGCCCTGAGGACGCGGTTAAGGTTTAGTACAGCTTACCACCCCCAGACGGACGGACAGTCCGAGCGCACGATACAGACACTTGAGGACCTTTTGCGTGCCTGTGTACTGGACTGGAGGGGCTCTTGGGAGGAGCACCTGCCCCTTGCGAAGTTTGCATACAACAACAGTTATCACTCGAGCATCAGCATGGCTCCCTACGAAGCTCTGTACTGACGGAGGTGTACGGCACCCTTGAGTTGGGTTAAGGTGGGGACCAAGTGGGAGGTTGGCCCCAGGTTGATCCGGCAGAGTCAGGAGGTAGTCGAACAGATCCATAGGCGACTCCGCACTGTCAGGAGCAGACAGAAGAGCTACGCGGATCGGAGACGCAGAGAGGTGCAGTTTGAGGTTGGGGACCACGTCTTTCTCCGTGTTTCGCCCATGAAGGGCCTGCAGCAGTTTGGGGTGAGAGGGAAGCTCACGCCGAGGTTTGTAGGGCCCTTTGAGGTCCTGGAGCGGGTTGGACCCGTTGCTTACAGGCTTGCCCTCCCTCCCCAGCTTTCTAGTGCGCACGACATGCTCCACGTGTCCAACCTCCGGAAGTACGTAGCCGATCCCAGTCACGTACTGAGTCACGAGAGTGTCGAGGTGGGCGACAACCTGACCTACCCCGAGCAGCCAGTGCAGATTCTAGACCGAGCCGTCCGCAGTTTGAGACGAAAGCAAGTACCCCTGGTAAAGGTTTTGTGGAGGAGCCAGCGGTACGAGGAGGCTACCTAGGAGCCTGAGGTGGCAATGCGGGAGCGGTATCCGGAGCTCTTCGCGAGTACGTCTTTTCGGACCGGCTTCGGTCCTCTTTGAGTTTGCTATGGTTACTATGACGTTTTTCCCGCACCCTAGTTAGCGCAAGTTTCGGAGACGAAACTTCCTTTGAGTTCGTTATATTGTTACGAACGCGCGGCTTCAGACGTCTTTTAAGACGTCTGGGAGGTGGCCCAGACGTCGGACCAAACGTCTGGAACCCCTTCCAGACGTCTGGGATTCGGTTTCGGGGGCACGCGCGGTTGCGTCTGAGCGCTTGCGCGCAGACCTGCGGTCGCTTTTTCCCTCTCTCCTGTGGGCGCAGGCTGCCCTCTGTTCCACTCTCTCTCTCCTCCTCGCGCGGCTTTAAAACGCCACGCCCTCTCCCACACTCTCATCACCTCCGCCCCCTTCCTCTTCTCCTTCCAGCCGGTGCGCGAGTGCGAGTGCAAGCGCGAGTGAGCGGCTGCAGCGACAGCCGCGGTGAGCGTAGGAGGAGGTGCTACGCGAGGGAGGAGACGCTCGGCCGTGAGGGCGAGCTTGCCGGGACTACTAGAGCCGGCCGGCGGGGGGAAGCAGCAGACGCGGGGTGACGCGGGAGGCCTGCTGCAGCTCGAGCAGCAGGCGGACGAGACGCGGCGCGGCCGTGCGTCGCTAGCGGAGGGCGAGTCGTGCCTTGATTCTGGAAATTTTTCCAGAATCAGACGTCTGGGCTTCCAACCAAACGACGGAGAGGACGTCTGGAGGACTGTCCAGACGTCTGAAATGTGAGTTGTTTTCGTACCTTCTTCCTTTCCTTCAACCGTCCATACTGAGCACAAGGAATGGGTACGCGCAGGTTCTAAGATTCGCATCCAACGCGAATCAGACGTCTAGCTGCAGTGCCAGACGACGGGAACGACTTCCAGACGTCCGGGGTGACCATCAGACGTCTGGGAACTAGGCCAGATGCCCCCACAAGCTTCTGGACGTCTAAGAGACCACGCAGGACAAGATACCATCTGATCCCATTTTTTTAAGACGTCTGGACTTCTGATTTTGCACTGTTTCGTCATTTTCGACCCGTTTAGGGCCCGTTCGGAGTCCGTTTTTCGCGTTTCGAGTTGCGTGCTTTTCGGAATTAAATCCTCTACCCGTCTACAGTAGTTGTATACAGTTTTGAGAAACTCCTTGTGTTTGATCCTTGTGATAGGATCCCGTTCCGTTGCAGTTTCGGGAGTTGCGGAGGTACGCGGGATTCCCGACCACGCCCCCAGTACGCCTGTGTAACCGGTAGAGTGGCTTTTAAGTTTATTAGTATAATCTGTTAAATTATGGAACCATAAATAGAACCTAGGACATTACATGAATCCTAGGAATGAGAAACTAGAATGAATGGTAAATCCTAGGGTGTTGCATGAATCCTAGGGCTGGAAAACTATATTGTATGATAGATCCTAGGGTATGGCATGAATCCTAGGATGGGAAGAACTAGTGGAATATATGAATACTGTAGTCTTGGAAAATGTGGAAAGGAAATAATAGCTACCTGTAAATTGGTTTAACAGCTGTCTGTTATGAATAAATGAGCATGTCTGAGAATATGGGATGTATGAACGTGAAACTGGAAAGGTGAAACCTGAATGTGCTAAGTTAAAGGAGCTGGAACCCTACGGGGAATTAGGAGTAGAACTCCTGGAAGGTGAATGGAATAGAATTGGGGAAGTGAGCTGGCCCTTGAGTACGGAGTACCAAGGAGAGCGACTGTCCCCCTGTTTAGTGCAGAGCAGAGCCAGCCGCCCCAGGGACCCGGGGTTAGGTCTGGCCACTTTGTACCGACTTGCTGGCCCTCGTGTACGCAGTACCGAGGAGAGCTACTAGTGTAGGGCGAATACTAGCTACCCCACGGGCCCCGGGGTTTTGCTAGCTACCCCACGGGCCCCACGAGTGCCAGCAACAATTGCAGCGGCGGCGACCTGCTAGGCCGGCGACGGTGGGTGGCTCGCCGGCGGGGGCTTTCGTGGGTTTATACCAGGAGGATTAGGGTTTTTTGTGGAGGGGTACGGAGGTCTGTGAGAAGTGGGATACCAGACCGCCGATCTAGGATTACCGCTCTGCTACCAAGTTAGGAAAAATGAACTCAACTGTATTCTCTAACCCTACCTCTCTTTATATAGAGAGAGAGGTGGGTGTAAATTACCGTAAAACCCCATGAAGAAAACAAAACATACATAGCACCACATAACACCAATAGAATAAATAAATAGTCAGACTCCATGACTATATTACAAATAATCCCATGTTTCATAAAAAGACTAAACATGTTGATGTGGGCTACCACCATACAGAGATTTGATTTAGAGAGGACTCCTATGTACCACCGATGTTAATTCTGAAGATCAAACTACATGTCTTTGCTAAAGTGCTTCCCAAAACCTCCTTCGACAAATGTTGTATCAAGCTGAGCATGATTGACATTTATACTCCAGCTTGAGAGGAAGTGTTAAGAATTGTGTGATAATGATTATTTTTTCTTATTTTATTAATGTTAATGGACATCTCTGTATTTTACCCAATTCCTTTTTTTTTTTTTGAAAAGTGAGAAGGTAGTTATCCAAATGATAACCACCCACGATCATTTCATTCCACCAGAAAGAATTACATCAAAAATTACATTTGGGATCTCCAGAACTCCACCTAGGACATAATGGAATAAGAAAATTTTTCAATATAGGATCTCTCCCCCCTAAAAAGCACCCCATTCCTGGCTAGCCAAATACCCCATAGCACAGCCAAGATCTTAGCTCGATCCTTCTTGGATCTAAAGGAGATATGCCCCTCTTGAGCATCCCCCTGCGGAAAGATGACCAAAAGCTAGCTGCATCCCGATGTATAATCCAGTCGATCACTATCCTCTGCACCTACTCTACAAAAGGGCACTAGAAGAAGAGGTGTTGAATGTCCTCTTCCGCTCCTCCACAAAGGGGGCAGCTCACGTCATCCATCTAGACCAACCTCACTCTCCACCTCTTCATCATGATCCTCCCCCTCCTCATCAACCACCCGAAAATCTTCACCTTCAGCAGACACTCTGCCTCCCAGAGAAGCCTGTAGTCTCTTAAAAGATAGACGTCAATGTTGGCCACGCCGCCACTCTATCTGCGAAAGACCTTCGCCACTGAGAAATCACCTCCTTCCCAGGAGTATGTGTCACCACCCACCTCTAGCTCCCATCCTTCCAGCTCCTGCAACAACCTCTGGAAATCCTCATATCTCTAATCAGATAGGCCCCCTTGGAAGACTGGACACCAAGCCCCGAACCAGCAATCTCCCACCGAGGCCGACAGGTCAACCACACTCCCAAGGAGACGAGGATATCTATTGCTGAGGGACAAGGCAACCCCCTGCCAATCATCCAGCCAGAATCGAAAAACATCTCCCTCACCCAGCGTAAGAGAAAAGAATGTCCGTACCTTCCTTGCCACCGCTAGCAGCCCCCTTAGAAAGAAAGATGCTCCTAAAGGAGGTAACTCCAAAGACTCCCAAGAAATAAAGGATCCATAGCAACTCCTCATGACGTCACCAAACACCCCTGTTCAAGGCCCACGAGTCTGGCAATCCACTTCGTGAGGAGGCTAACATTCACTTTTTCCACCTCCCTAACTCCCAGGTCCCCCTCCTGCACCAGTCTACAAACCTCCTCCCAGGCCACCAACCTCACCCCTCTTCCTGCCGCCCCTACATTAGACCAGAAAAAGTCACGCATCAGCTCGGAAATCTTCTTCTCTACATGTCTCGGTATACTAAAAACAAATAAGAAATATGATGGAATGGATGTCAAAACAGCTGTCACCAGAACAAGCCTCCCACCTCTAGACAACAATCTAGCTAACCACCTTGCTAATCTCTTCTCCATTCTCTCCAGCAAATGAAGCCAATCTCATAGTCTAAGCCTCCTATCCGACGAAGGCCCAGATAAACTAGTGGTAAAGATCCTATTTCTGTCCCAAGCGCTCCACCCATCAACTCCGCCTCTTTAGCCGCCATGTTCATTGACACAAACGTCGATTTCTGATGGTTTATTTGCAATCCAGATGCTGTGCCAAAGAGCTCCAGGATGATTCTCATCCTCCTACCGTCCAGTCTCGCTCCTTCAACCAGAAAGAGGGTATCATCAGCATATTGTAAGATTGTCATCTGATCACTCTCTCCAATCCACAAGCCACTGATCAAACCTCTATCACATGCCCTACGAATCGCCCTTGCCAAGGCATCCACCACCAGTACAAACAGTATAAGAGCTAGAGGGCACCCCTGTCTGCCCCTTTCCTAGGTTGCACCCAACCTCCCACCGGGTTCCCATTAATCAAGACCGAGAAAGATGTCGCCATTACGCATCTCTTCATCCAACCAATCGACATCGTAGGGAAGCCTCTCCTCAGTAAGGATGCCCATAGGAACTCTCACTGCACTGAACGTACGCCTTGTTGAAGTCTACCTTCCACAGAAATGTTTGTTTCTTCTCCCTCTTCCAAGCAGCCAAAACCTCCATAGCAATGACAAACTCATCCAATATTCCCCTTCCCGATACAAAGGCCGTCTGCACAGGGGATATTAAGTCTCCGAGGACATCTCTAAGTCTGTTTGCCAGGACCTTGGCAACAATAAGGTAGACAACATTGGAAAGTGCAATCGGATGGAAATCCTGAATCTCCTTGCACCTTTTTTAGGCAGCAAGAACATATAAAATCTATTCAGCTTATCAAACCCCCTATTCCCTGCCGCAAACTCCTCCAACATCTCCATCACATCCGTCCCCACCAAAGACCAAAATTCCCTAAAGAAGAAGATAGGGAAACGGTTCAGCCCAAGGCATCCCTTCGCATTCAACCCCCAAACCACCCGCCTCACCCCGTCTTCTGAGAAACTGGTCGTAAGCCTCTCTGCTTGGGCATTAGTAACACATCGTATATCCTCCCCCCTCCATCGCCAGCAACCTCTGTTGCGTTAAAGTCACCCTCCTTGAGCCACTTCTGCCTCAACCTGGTCTTCCATTCCACCTCAGCATTTTTGTCCTCCTGCACCACACGTGACATCTTCATCCTGGCCTCCCTATCCTCAGCTGAGATAGGGGCCTGGTCCTCCTGTCTATCTATCCTAGTGATTTCCATCAAAGCCTCTTCCTTTCTGCCCCACCTAACTGCTCGGATTTCCTTCTTATATGTTTTGAGATGGTCCCGCAACATAGACAGCTTCCTTGCTAGACCAATCGTAGCTAATCCTTCCACCACAAAAGAACTTCATCTCTCCTCCACAATACCCCAAAAACCCTCCTCGAGCAGCCAAGATCTGTCAAACTTGAAGTAAGTGTCAAAATGCACTCCCTCGTTAGGTCGCCACCACATCAGGAGTGTATGATTAGATAATGGTCTCTCCAAACGGAACACCTCCGCCACAGGGAAGGCCTCTACCATCTCCACGTTGGACAGAAATCTGCCAATCCTGGACATCTGACTGCAGTTGTTCCTCCAGGTGTATGCATAGGATGTTTAGCATAAATCTATAAGGCCATGCGTGACTACAAACTCATCGAAACCAGGGTCCTGCCTCCCCCCCCCCCCCCCCCCCCCCCCCCGTCTGTCCTCCAACTGTTAAAGTCTCCTCCAACCAACCAGGGACACCCATGGCAATCCATTGTCACTGTCGTGAGTTCCTCCCACATTACCCCTCTTGCCTGAGCATCTGACGGTCCATAAACCCCCGTGATCACCATCTTGGCACCACTCGTCTTCTGTATCAGCCTCATCGAGATGACATGTTCACCCTCAAAGCAGTCATCCAAGGAGAAAACATTTTCCCGCCACCCCAGTATCTGCCCCCTAGAGTGGCCAGCTACTCCAACATGACAACCTTCCATCCACGACCCTCTGATCTCCCTCCATGTTCTACATCACAATCAGCGAGCTTCGACTCCTGCAACAACACAACATCCGCTTTCCACAAGCAAATGTAGTGCCCTCCTCGATGGGTCATTAAGACCCCACACGTCCAACGTAAGTACTCCGTTCATAAGGAACAAGTGGATATCTCCCTCGTTTTCAAACGAAAGCCACATGCTTCCACGGTTCGAAGAACCTCCTCATCATTAAGGTCCAAATTTGTTGCCACCGATGGCTGTGGTAAGCTACCGCAGCCATCCACCACAACCCTCTGTCCCCGGCAGGAACCTCGATATCTCCACTTCCGCTTGTATCGAAGAGCTCCTCCCCGACCACCATCCACTACACGCAGCCTCCACCCTGACAAAGTGATGACCACGCGGTCGCCCACTGTTAGGGGTACATCTTCTACCTGGCGTCATGGCGAGCCACCAGTACGACACAGATCCGGTGACAACACCTCCGCTCCCAAGCCTCCAGTCCCTTTCTCCCCATCGAGGATGGGCCGGTGGAGCCTTCCTCCTCTTCTGTGCCCAACATAGACTAGCGCTGAGCTCCTTCTCCGGCGACAACATCCCCCATCACAGCGAGAAGGACCGACGCAGCCTTCTCGATCGACTTCGGTCGTGTCGTCGAGGGAGGGTCCGAGCCACATGCCCCCAAACCAATCTTCATCAAACCTAGGTCTTGGTTCTCCGCATCGCCCGAACCGTTGTCACCATTCGGATCTAGAGCTGATCAGACTCACTCGCTTAATAGCTCAAAAGAGGGAGTCGGCAGCAGCCCCTCCTCTTCGAGAACTTTCGGTCTTAACAGCTCCTCGTCACTGTGCACCGAAATCGCCTCCTCCTGCTCCTTCGATCGTGTCGCAATTAGTGTCTCGTCCACTTCCAAATGCAACGTCTCCTCCGAGGCAGCTGCATTCAACGGTTGTTGCGTCGCAATCAGTGGAACCGTCTCCATGTTAGCCTCCAGACGTTTGGGCTCCCGAGCAACGCACAAAACCCTAGCCCAGGAATGAGGTGGCTCCACCGCCGTGCCGCCCGAGCTCACCGCTCCTCCGACCACCTCCGCAGACGAGGCCATCCTCCCGAAGGTCCTCTAGCGAGTGCAAGAGACCACCCACAGATGTCCTCTATGGCAAAGGATCACCTTCTCCATCACCGCCGCCCCTACCTTCAACTCCACCACTGCCTCAAGTGGTCCAGCCGAGAGACCAGTTCCCCGACATCGATGGAGGCGTGCGAACAGGGACACCACCGCTTGGAGGACCTCTACCGTTTGGAGCCACCACGGTATCCCCTCGACCACCAGTACCATCAGCACTCTCTCTGGTGCGCACTCTCTCCGTGCTCCATCGTGGACGGATGTCTTTCGCCAGGCCACTATTCCCGACCTCAATCGGGAAACCGCAAAACAAATCTCCTTCATCTTCACCGGAGAGAACCCTACCACAAGGACCCCCCTATCACCCGAAGGAAGCACCTTCACAGCAGACCCCTTCGGTTCGACGTAGAGGGCCTCCATCACCTCGGAGATCTGCAACTGGCCCGAAGTCAGCTCACCCACAAGACCACCGCCTACCAAGCCACGGAGGGCAGTCGTATCTGCCAACCAAGAAGCCTCCACCGTCGCCAAAGGCACCACCACCGGTGGTGGTGGTGGGGGGCATCCCACATTCGAACCTCGTGCATCACTCTGCCATCCAGAACCACCACATCGCGCCCGCCGATGTCTAAGGCCCCCACATGCCCAGCATTGCACGAGCTCCCGGCAGTCCCTCGCCCAGTAGCCAGACCCCAAGCATTTGAAGCAGCGGTCAGCACCAACCCTCCCCAGATTTGCCGCAGTGCGAGCCTCCACCTGATCACCGACCCTCCCCTGATTTGCCGTAGTGCAGTCCACCGCCTTCCTCTTCCTCCACTTGACCTCCCTCCACTCTCCGAGGCCTTCGCCCTGGCCCCTGGCCATCCCGCAAACGAAGAGGTCTCTCTCTTCTCCCCACCTCCCTCCTCCCTCTCTCTCGAAACCTCTCTCTTGCTCTTGCTCTTCCTCTCTCCCGCTCCATTCTCTTCCTTGATGAAATTGTTAACTTCCAAATCCTCTATATATTGAAGGTTACGTAATAAAGAAATTAGCTCATTTCTTCTTACTAGGACCAAGTACCATGTATCTCACAAAAGTCACCTAAATCAATGTGAGTCAAGTTAGTTCTTCACTCCTTGTATCTACCAATTTTAGACCCTATGTCTATCAGTTGTACATGCTGCCACATTTACTTTCCATATTCAAATTTTCACAAGTGCATCAGGCCGGTGGAAGTTAACTGCCATTATACTTGCAATACAACACGGAAAGGAAATAACTCTATTCTTCAAGTCTCCTCTAAGGATATGATTTAGATAAGCCTCTATCTCCAGCTATCTTCTCTGATGCATTTCCAAGCTAAACATGGTCAACTTATATGCTCCAACTTAAGGGAGGGTGAGCAAGCTAAAAGTTCTTCCCTTTATTTCTTTCATTATTTCTTATTAGTCTGAACTTAGTATATTATTTATCCATCCCAAATCCTAAACCTCCTCTCCAGATAAAGGAGGATAGGATTTCTAAATAAGGTATGTAATTCTGTTACAATCATTTTTACCTCTTTGGAAAATTCTAAAAAAAGAAAGTTAGGAGACCTCAAAGGTTATACTTATTTCAAAAGGTGATGCTAAAGATGAGAACTACCTGGCATACCTAAGGCATAGGTCCAAAGAACCATATGCAGTGTAAATTTCATGACAGTATTGATGATGCTTACTTTTTACAGTAAATGATGAAAAGCAAAGGTATAAAGATAACAAGTTCGTTACCTGCTGCAAATAAGGTTGCCCTTATAGACAAACCATATATTGCACAATGAAGGTGCTTGTTTCTGCACAGTTCTTGCTGTCTTAGACTTGAGTACTTTCATGTTCCTATGACACAAAAAATTTGCGCATGGGAAATGGCTCTTTTTTTCTCCATAGAAATGGAAATCTAATTGAAATCAACTGCAACATGAATCATATAAACCAGCATTTCCAATTAAACTAAGTTAGGGCAGGCAGCATTCATCTTAGAATTCAGAAACTGCTTTTATGATTATGGGTGAGAATTTAGATGACTATGATTCCATATTAATGAAACAAAATGCAGCCTGTTTGTTATGAGGTAAAAAAGGACACTCATGTTATGTGCAGATTTTTTCATAAAAGAAAAATCTTTTTCCCTACCTTAAGTAGCGTTTGTCAGCTGCAGCTCCCATGACTAGCTTGGTGATGCCATGTAGAGCAATTAGCTCTATCAGGCCTTTGGCAACATCATTCATCTTAATTACTAATTTTTCAGCTTTCACCTACGTAGACCAAAACAAAGATAATAAATAGTTATCGAAAAATGCCAAAATATATTACAAAACTGGAAATGGGTAAAAGTAGAGACATGGGCAACTCGTTGACTATTGCAAATTCAGCAAATGTAATGGTAAGAGAAGCCACTATCTATGAGCACAAATGGAATGTTTGACTTGACAATAATTGAACTAGATTGCAGACCTCTGCAGACCCACAGATTAATGCATAATTGTCTAGAGTTGCTTGCATCTTCTCTTGCGCAAGGAGTCTGTGTTCTTTGACTTGTTCGCTACTTAATTGGCTTACTGGAAATGGACGACCCACTAGAGCCAAAAAAAAATGCAAGTTTGTGACTAACTTGGAAGAAAATAAATGGTCTATGTTTCAACAGGTGAAAAACAGGAATGAACACATTTTCCATGTTATAAAGACAGGGTGATATTATCCTTCTCAGTTGAAGGAAGATATTTGCAAGAGATTCTAATTTGGACATGCATGAAACGACAAAAAGGAAAGTTTTGATATCTCTCCATTAGTTTGTGTGTTTAATCAAATAGTAGATTGTACTTCATGTCACAGCTCATAAAATGTGCTTAGAATTTCTTGCAGCTGGAAATTTGAAATTCATTACAAAATGAAAACTTACAACAACAATTGTAAGAAAATGTGAAGGATTGGAAGGAAAACCCAGAAAAAAAATCCACTTGGCAAACAAAAATGAGCAATCCTATTTCTTTCCCAGGGATATTTCTGTTGGTTCAAACTAGGGATCTACTTGATGATATTAGTATTTTGTAAATTCCTGGTCATTAGAATTTTTTCTAGAATTCTTTCCTATTTGAATTGTTCAGCAAAACATATGGATGGTGACCTCATATCTTGTGACTGAAATTACTGGTAATAATGGAAACCTGAAGCTCATCTCAGCATAACCCATTGAACTTAAGTGGCATGCAATCCAATGTGTCAAACAAACTGACAATCCAATTACAAATAGCCAATTATGTTGTAATTTCATTTTGTTCCGATATAACCTTGATAAACAAAATTTTTTAAGCCATTTCATGTATTTCCCATATAACCTCCAAGTTCACACGTGCATTCTATAAAACAATGTTCTTTGAACCCTCTTTCTCCAACTCCAAGCTAACAAGTGCAAAAATCATCTTATAGGCTCAACTTGGTATTTAAATTCACAGGCTCAGCCCCTACTCTTACAAATCTCTCGACCACCTTTCTCCAACCACACTTCAGCAAACTCAAAATAACAAGCACAAAGAATTCCATCAAGTTCAATCCACCACATTAACTCTCCACCCACCTGGCCTTTACCATCCTCTACCCAAATGGTGAGAAAGCAGGTGAAAAGTACATATCCATTAGGACACAAGTTAAGAAATGGGCAACGCGTTATGCAACACACGTCCCTACTCGCCAAAAATGAGCCCCCACTTATGCCAAAAAACCACAACCCACTCACAAAAAAAAGAAAAACGCACAGGTTCACTCCAAAAAAGCAAGCAAAGTCGAATGTGGGGTCTACCACCACTCAAAAAAAGTAACCTACCACATCACAGGTGAAAAAATCAAAACACATCGATAGAAAATCAAAACAAACTAGTTGAAAACGAAAACACACCGGTCAAAAAGTAAAACATACTGGTGTATTTTGGTCTTCACTTATGAGTGAAAGATGGTTTTCCACCGATGTGTTTTGCCTTCCCACCGGCGGAAATTGTTCTCCACTTGGAAAGTGATCTTTCACCTATGGAAAGTGATTTTTTTCCACCTCAAAAGTAATTTTTCACCTCTGAAAAATAGTTTCCACCAATGAAAAACTAAAACATAATGGTTAAAACCACCAACGTGAGTAGTGACTGCACGTTGCAAAATACGTTGCAACATGCATTTTTAAAGTTTTTCACTGTCCATTATCTCATGTCGAGAGCAATCTGCTGAGGAATTAGCCCAATACCAACAGAATTTTCTGAAAACAAAAACTATTTAATTCTAGAAAGAAAGAAAGATAAGCACAACACCATGACAGATAACACTAAAGAAAACTAATTTACATAAGCACTCAATTATCTTCGCAAACGTAATCAACTATAACATGTGCCAAATTCCAAAACCCAACTTACTCAACTTCACAAACTGAACAGGGCGGTGCACATGAACAAGCACCACCTTCCTCCGCACCACATTCCTCAAGGCCCAGATGAGAGTAGAATCACTCTCCCTGAAGTCCCCCTTCACAGCCACGTAGACCTTATCCTCTGCGTCATCTTCGCTGATCCCAGCAGACACCGCCTCGTCCTCGATGCCCCCTCTCCCAGACGTCGCCATTCTCGCCATTACGTCGCAAAGATCCCAACTTTTTCTCTAAAACCGACCAATCTCAGCAACCCAATTCCAGATTCCTGGAGAAATATGGTCCATCCACTCAAAGGCAACTACTTTGGGGGGATAGGAGGGAAAACCCAGATGGAGTTCGGGGGAAGAACGTGGGTTGCAAGAATCGACACTCGCTGCTTCTTGGAGTTCACTCTTCACTGCTCCTCACTGCTTCTTACATCTTCCTGAGATTCTGCTGAGGTACTCGCTTGCGTTTGCGTTGCAACTTCCTTGAAAGCTGAGGGGAAAGAGTGGTTTTGTCTTCGCGGACGAACGCCTACAGCTGCAAGGTTCCAGTGGAGAAGGAACGAGAGAGAGAGAGAGAGATATTGGAAGTCAACCACACGCGTTGGCGTGTGGAAGATGTGGAGGCTGTCGGGCGTTGTGGATAACATCACTCATTGCGTTATCTCAATTGGGATCGTTAAAAACTGCCCCTTTTTTTTAAAAGAATGATAAGGTTCACGTGATTTAGAATATTTATCTAAAAATATCTAACAATTATATGCAGTTTTGGATTAAGTTAATCAAATTAAGATTACATGTTTCCATCCATTTTTATTTTTAAATTAATTACAAGTTAAATAATAGATTCTGATCATTTTCTTATCAATTGATTATCACTTCGTCACCTAGATACAAATCATTTTCTTATCAATTGACTATCACTTCGTCACCTAGATACAAATACTTAACTACTCAGTTAACAAAGGAGTAGCAGGATATTGAATAATTTGAATATCAAGAGGATAAGAATTGGATAAAGGGATCTTAACTTCATGTGCTAGTGGTTTACGTTGAGCAAATGTTTTTTCTATTTGATAAGATTTATGTCTCGACTCATTACCTAATCTTGAAAGAGAATTAGTTTCAACATTCTCGGAAAAATTATGACTACACTTAGTACTTATGTACCATGTATGATCCAACTTGATTTACCACTCCCCTCATAGTATCCCCTTCGAGGAGAGGGAGGTTGGGTATGTGAAGAGTTTTTCATCTTAAAAGTGAAACTTCAACAATAGAAAAAAGAAAGAGGAACCCATCATCATACCCATCCCAATTAGTATACCAGTTCTATTCCCCCCACCACCTACATCCAGTGAACCTCAAAACATTTGAATTTCAAAATGCTCAACCTATCCCATCCTATCCTGCCCAACCTTCCCACTTCCCAACCCCAAACCCAGCATCGGCACTTACACTTTATCGGCTATTGCAAGGAGGTCGGAGGAGGGTAACAATGTCACCTTTGCTACTTCTTTAATCTATCATGAGCTCCAGAAGACGATGGATAACTAGAAGTGGAGAACACCATCAAAGCCTTCCCTCCTCCACAGATCACGGGGCCTCTTTTCCTCCTTCCCCTCGTAATGATTATGATATGTTTTGCCTTCTCTACTACAACAGTAGTAAGCGTGTGTTGGTCAATGGCATGAAGAAGAGAAGCAAAAGCGGAAGGAAGAGGAAAAAAAGCAACATTATCCTGAGAATAAGGATGTTCAACAAAGAGAAGGAGAAGCCTTTACAAAAAGAAACCACTAGAATTATTGCTTCCTCTCATCATCATCCTCCTCTTGTTGCTGCTTCTAATGATAGTGCAATGGTGTCATCAACGTAATCGTTCTATAAGGCCCAACTGGTAGTAGGAAAGAAGAGACTATGAGAGAGCTATGAGAAGGCTAAGATGGCAATGAGCTTTCTGCATAAATTGACAATTTGAGAGTTCTCTAATGGATAAATCACCAAATTCATGGTGGTTTCATGATTTTTCGTTGCAAGGATTGATAACCATTCGAAAGGATTTCATCCCCTAATGTTGCGGCTTGATTTTTTTTTTAATTTTTGGTGGAGGTCAAAGGTCCCCTAAATACTTAGTTTTGATAAATCTATTTTTTTCCTTTTATTTCTTTTTTACTTCTTTCTCAAATGCATTGATTTCATTGAGTTGTTAGTCCTTCTTGTCATTTGAGTATTATGGAAAAAGTAAAATTTAATTCCATGATTATTGAAAATTCTAATTTGTTAGAAGCACGTCTTGCCAGAAAAGTTATAATTTTGGATGATGTCGAGCGTATGAAGCTCCCTAAATGATTGTTGAAATGCCTATGTCCCCTTTAAATAAAGAAGATAGAGATGAGTAACATATGTTGAGATGCCAATGGAAACTCAATTTAAAAAAATGGAATGAATAAATATAAATTGAGCTGCTAATGTTACCTTAAGTAAAGAAGTCAAAGATGCATTAAACTATGTTAGGATACCAATGGCATCTCAATTAAAAAGGATTGAGATGGTTGAACATAAGTTGAGAGGGCAATCACACCACAATTAAAAAAGATTAGGGAGAATAACTATAACTTAAGCTTCCAATAGTGTTAAAAATCACGCAGACATGTGATATATATGAAACAAAATAATTTTAGAATAATTATCGTATATATTTTAAATTGACCTATTTCATGTATCACAATTAGATTATGCTATTCCAACATAAAAGGTCATGCACCTGATGACCCTAAGTCCTCTTTTTGGGTTCTTCTTCAAACCCTAAGTCTTTTGTGAACTTGTTGAAGAATAAATCTTCCACTTCCTCTCTTAACACCAACAATAACTACTCCAATCTTCAAGAGATCAACGATTATCCTTGTACCATCTTCTCCAAGGATGAGATGCAGACGTTGGGAAGAGCCTTCAAATAGGCAATCATCACCTATGCTTGGGGATCCATCCAAACCCCCTTTTACAGTGGTAAAGGAGGTCCTCTTGAAAAGATGTGTAACGACCCGATTCCCGAATCCCTACGAGACACGAGAATCGGACCGACTCGACTGATCCCAAGACCCAGTCGTCCAACGAGAAAGTAACCAAAAGAGCAGTAAAATAAACCACATTCAACATGTATATAACTATCAGTAACAAAGTACAGCAGTAGAGAAAGAAATACTACAGTATACACCACCACAACAGTAGAGAAATAAACATATACATAAACATAAAATTTACAATAAAGAGAGTACAGGAGGTAACAGAAACTACTCACTACAACGGAAAGAAAAGTACAGTGGGTACTACTAGTAACACTACTGGGCTCTACTAGGCCCAGCGCCCTCTGCAGCCGCCGACTCTGACTGCTCAACACCTGGTCCTGAAAAGGTAACAGAGGTGACACGTCAGCAAAACGCTGAGTAGAGTGGCAACTAAAAGCTAGAAGAAGCAGTAGAGTGGACAGTAGCTGTTATATTTTTACTTTATTTATGTCTTTCCATTTTCACTATTGATTTATTTCTCAAATCCTTCTCTTGATCTTGAATGTTCCTCGTGGGAATGATCTTGATTGCAGTCTTTTCCGAAAAGTAGAAGTAACACGTGGTGCTCTCCTGGCTGGGAGAGTCTCCCGTGGTGGTCCTACCCTCAGTCAACTACCCCAAGGTCGCTGACAGACGTAACGGTGATTACGGCACGCGCGATAAACGCATGGGTAGCTACCCCGCACTGGCACGCGGTCAGTCGTTTCCGTTAACGGGTGCGCCCAAAGCACAGCACGAAACCAGTATAGGGCAGAGCCCTCTCAGTAACAGGGGTTTAGGTCCTTCACAGTAACGAAACAGGGGTCTTGCCCCTCCACAGTCTGCACACCCTCACCTGACTACCCTGATTTGCCCAGTGAGCCTAACAAGTCGGTGTAGGAGAGTTAGCAGAACCCCGGGGCCCGTGGGGTAGCTAGTGCTCTCCCTACACTAGTAGCTCTCCTCGGTACTGTGTACACGAGGGCCAAAAGTCAGTACAAAGTGATCAGTCCTAACCCCGGGTCCCTGGGGCGACTGGCTCCGCTCTGCACTAAACAGGGGAATAGTTGTTCTCCTTGGTACTCCATACTCAAGGGCTAGCTCACTTCCCCAATTCTATTTCATTCACTTTCCAGGAGTTCTACTCCTAATTCCCCATAGGATTCATGCTCTTTTAACTCAGTCAATTTAGGTTTCACCGTTCCAACTTCATGTTCTCAACCGTAATTATCCATTCATAACAGGCAGCTGTTAACCAATTTACAGGCAGTTATCGTTTCCTTTCTACTTTTCCAAGACTGCAATGTTTATATATTCAACTAGTTTTCCAGTCCTAGGATTCATGCCATGTCCTAAGATCTATCATTCAATCTAGTTTTCCAGTCCTAGGATTCATGTAATACCCTAGGATCTATCATTCAATCTAATTTTTCAGCCCTAGGGTTCATGCAATGCCCTAGACTCTATTAATTATTTCATAATTTATAAATAATTGAAAAGGCCACTCTACCCGCAAAACCGGGAGTACTGGGGGCGTGGTCTGCAATCCCGTGCGCCTCCGCAACCCCCAGAGCCGCAACGGAAAGGGGTCCTAATACAAGGATCAAAGACAATGAGCTACTCAGAACAGTATACAATTACTATAAACAGGTAGAGGAAATAAATCTGGAAAGAACGAAACTTGAAACACGGAAAACGGACTCCGAACGGACCCTAAATGGGTCAAAAACGACGAGTCTGTCCAAAATTAGACGTTTGGAACTTCTTGCATACTTTTTAAAAGGTCGATCAAGCCATACCTTGGTCTGCGCAGTCCTTCAGACGTCCAGAAGCCCTCTGGATCGTCTGGACTTAGTTTCCAGACGTCCGATTGTCACCCCAGACGTCTGGAGGTCCTCTCTGTCGTTTGGTACTGTGCCCAGACGTCTGGAGGTCCTCTCCGTCGTTTGGTACTGTGCCCAGACGTCTGATCGATGTGGGATGGCGAGCCCTACCGCCCTCCCGAACGATTCCTGCACACACACGCCTGCTCTCATCTTGAAAAGGTGCAAAAGAACGCGGCGGACGGCTGCATGGCCGTACACGCGTAAAAAGAAGGTAAGAAATATTGTACCTGTTAGACGTCTAGACCTCGCTCCAGGCGTCTTCTGCGTCGTCTGGACGTAAGTCTAGACGTCTGATTCTGGGAAATTTTCCCAGAATCAGGACCCTTCTCGCTCTCCGCCTGCAGCGCACGGACGTGCCGCGCCGCGTCCGCCTGCTACCCGAGCTGCAACAGCTCCTCTGCGACACCCCACGCTCACTGCTCTCCCGCCTATCGGCTCTAGCTGCCTCGGCAAGCTCGTACCCTCGCGGTCGAGCTTCTACTTCCTCTCGCAACAACCCCTCCTTCCCGCACGCTCGCAGCTGCCGCTGCTGCCGCTCTCACTGGCAGGGGAGAAGGAGAAGAAGGCGGTGGAGTGAGGGTGAGGGAGAGGGGAAACGTATTTGTAGGCAGCGCAGGGAGAGAGAGAGAGGAAGGCTGCGTCGTCTGCAAGGAGGGAGAGAAAAAGAACGAAGGCGGTGGGTTCAGTCTGCGCGCGCTCGCGCGCAGACGCGAACCCGTACGTCGAAAAAATTAATACCAGACGTCTGGGAAAGCTTCCAGACATCTGAGCCAGTTCCCAGACGTCTTAAACAACTCTTGATGCCCAGGTCATGACAAGATGTAAGTTCATGACTTCCTTTACTACTTTATTGCTAAATTCTCGTCATTGACACTTATGTTTCGAAAATCAAGAGGTCTTTTACTAAGTTTATTCGATGGAATCCATCATTGTCGATTGCCTTAGTGCAATTTCACCGGATGGTGTTCAAATTTTCATACTAACGACTCCTCTTAGGTTTCAAATTGAGCATCTTTTATAGGTTTGAACCTTCACATGATTCATCCCATAGCACTGCTCTTGCTTACTTTCTATTTAGGCTGTTCTGTTTACATCAACCCTTGTAATGCCTCTAGACCAAGTTCACTAAGAGTTTCCATTGAAGTTGTTCTTTCTAAACTGCTTATTGATGAAGTTTTTTTGAGAAAAAGTAAAACACATTTTGCAACGAATGAATAAAATTGGTTATTTAAACCAATGTATGTTGATTTTCCACTATTATAAGCCACTTTTCATCGATAAAAAATTATTTTTCAAGTGAAAAACTACTTCTTATCGATAAAAAATCATACTCCAAGTGAAAAATAATCACTTATAAAAAGATAAAATATACCTACACATTTTCATTTTCCACTATTTTATTTTTATTTTCAAATAATGTATTTTAAATTTCAATTAATTTAAAAATTATTTCCAACTGATATATTTTAATATATTTAATTTTCAACCAATTAATTATAATTTACAACCATACTTTACAAATAAATTACAACATACATTTCCATGCTTATTTTTATTAATAGGTATACCTTTGTTATATAGTAGGCCATTTACCAAAGAGTCCTTCCTTTTGTTCTTTGTGTTCCTGTGTTTGGTATTTAGTTATAGATTTTAGGAGGGGGCCAAAGCCAAGCGGATCCCCATGCTCCTGGTGCTGTACGCGTAAGCAACATCAATTCCACCTTTAATTCCACATTCGACACTTACAATTCCAAAATCACACCATTCTGAAATTAAGAGTGTAATTCGAAGTTTTAATAATTCCACCACTTTCCTTGGAATAATCTAATTCTTCTTATTAATTCTACCTACTCCTTTTCAATTAATTTTCTCTTTATTCTACTAACTTATTCCACAAAACAAACACCTTAAGTAAAATAAAAATCCTTCTTTTCTTTGACAAGATAACAAATTCAACCAAACACTTAAATGAAATAAGACACCTTAATTCCTTTATTTTTCCTACTTCTAATTTTTATTCCTCCTCTTAATAATTCCCCATACTAAACAACACCTCATAGGGCTACAAAATATAACCCCACAAAACAGCTCAGAGCACCACCAACCTCAGCAATTGCACGACTTCACCATGAGCCCCACAAAGCGACATGGGACTTTTCACCCTATAATTTCCATCAAGACAAACCCATTAGAGGGAAACAGATCTTCACCAACACAGCAACAAATCGTCCTCAGCAGAAGCACACAACGGCCGCAGACTTTTTACTTTTTTCGCAGAATATTACCAAGCTAGCAGGTAAACTGTAATTATAATATAATGGTTTACCTTATATGTGGTTCTCTTTTTTACACCCGTGGCTGAAAACTGCAAGAGTATCTGCTTAGCACAAACTAGCACCACACATTCTGTTGCAGCGACAAAAACCTTAAGCAGAGAATCGACACAACAATTACAGATGTAGCAATCATATGCAGCAAGCTTGGTTCACATGGAGGTCATTCTTCCTCGTTGTCGTCGGCAAGTAACCATCTCAGGTAGTCAGATGGATCATCAAGGATGCACTCCCGTTCAGGTGGGGCAACCCTTTTCCTCAATAAACTGTCTGTGTTATCGGACTTTCTCTTTTGCCCACCCCTCGGCCTCGATCTAAACAACAGATCTGATTCCAAGAAGTCACCCTGGTGAGAAACACCATTAGCCCAGATGAATAGGTGTCGTAATTGCCCTTGCCAACATAAAAATGATATGATGTAAAGGCAAATCAAACTAAACAGGATAAAAGAAACGAAAACATGTGAAAAGCGATGAGAACAATGAGGCAGCAGAATTACAGAGTAATAATCAAGCAACTAAAAGATGAGAGCATCGTCAGAACAGATGCATAAGGTTTGCGAGTCTGCTGGAAAATGGAAATTTAATAAACCATGATTGTGGGCATGTACTCATCTGACGCAAGCAGAAAAAATTTGCAGGTCAAAGCAAGGAAAATTTGCAGTGAGAAAGTGCAAAATTATAAGCACGAATGCCACGTACAGGAGCATAGGCGTGAATGCCACTGGTCTCGTGTTTATCACGCACGTGCTTGAAAGGAAACCTCTTCTCACACCCTGCACTTCGACAAGCAAAGGGTCTCTCCTCAAGATGAACAGCTTTGATATGAACAGTGAGATTTGATTTCTGCATCCATAATGATCAGAGAATTAAAGTTATCCAACAATATTAGTAAACATCATCACCACCCTATACCAACACAATGAACGGATGCGATAATTGATGGTGCAGTAAACAAGTTCTACACAGAAACATGTGCATGCATTTGCATGCTAGACCTGTTTAAACCTCAATGCATATGCAGAAATACATACACCCAAACACATGCACACATATGGATATTGATGAATAGCAGCAATTTGATTACAATGTGACTAGTTCTCCACAAAAATAGCAAGGAGCACATATAGAGTTCAAAATACTGTCCAAAAATCCATTAGATTTTCACGAACATTGTCCAAGACAAGTCGAGAAATGGTATATAAAGATCCAATAACTGAATCAGAAGACAACCAAGGGCAAAGACAAGGATTCTCGTTAGGAAAAGATGTTTAAACATGAAAAGGACCTTACCTTTGAAAAACTGTGATGGCAACCATCAAAATAGCACCTAATTTTCCCAACTTCAACTGCCTCTTCGTGGGTCCGCTGATGTCGCTTCATATTCTTCTTAAGCTGTTGAATCCCACAAATAGGGCACTTGACATACAAGTGGCAAGATCGCACATGAGCTTTAAGGCACTCTTTATTTGCAAAATATTTCATACACCCAGGTTCAGAACATGCTATCTCACTGTGATCTGATTTGACTGCAGGAAGAAAAAGTTTAACATTTAACTTGGAGATTTTAAGTCACAACTGACTTCTGTTGAAAAAAATGCCTCAAAGAACTACATATTAGTTAAAAACACAAAACACTATCTCAAGTTACACCATTCAACCCAAGGAAAAAAAACTAGAAACTTTAGTAGTCACAAAACAACGTACCATGGGATTTCTCGTGCTTCCTCAACTTTGAAGGATATTTGAAAACTTTGCCGCAACCTACTTCTGGGCATGTGTATAGCTTTGGATGGTCATCTTCACTCTTGGTGTCATCATCATCATGCAATTCCACAACATGCCTCTTCATGGTTGCTTGGTAAGCAAATTGTCGCTTGCAATCCTCAATCGGACATGTAAATAGTTTTCCTTGGTGACCTACTAAGTGGCGTGTAAGATGGTCCTTTCTTCTATAATTTGCATGGCAGTCATCCACTGGGCAAACAAACGGCCTCTAAAATGGTAGCAAGATAGGTGAAGTTATCATACTGTCTTTTTTCCCATTTTGAAGCAAAAGGCTAACATAGTGTGCACAGTATATAATTCAAGAAAGATTCAACTTTTACCCATTAAGTACTTTATCCAAAGAGGAATAATTAAGTGTGAGTATAGCTATAGCAGCTACATCACATTGTTGAAAATTAAGCATTCAAGGTTATGGAGCTATCTGCATTGACGGTGTTTATTAGATAAGAAAATGCAACACCCCAATTTTTAGCTCTTTGCAATCAAACATGCTCCTTCATAATTAATTCACACACAGGTGAAGATGCAACTTCCTGGAATACTAAATTATGCTTATTAACTAAGGGGTGTTTGGTAGGAGGGTTAAGGGCGGTTAAGTGAATGTTTGGCCCCACTTAACCCGCTTACCACTTGCGTCGGGTTAGAGGACCTAACCCAAGGTAAAGTTATTTCACCCTGTCTGTGGATAGCTTTCACCCACCAAATCCCCCAAGCGGATTAACCCACTTATTCCACCATTCCATTCCACTCCTTCCATATTCCTCTACTTATTCCACAAATCTATTCCGCTTACAAAACGCCACCTTCCTTAGAAACAAAATTGTGATAGGATATTCCAAGATAATAACACTGGATCACTAACGATACTTGCAACAAACCACCTGGACTTTCAAAACGAGAATGATGGAGGGAAGAAACCAAACCTGAACAACGAAGTAGCATGCCTACAACAGCGTGAACAGAGGCTCGCTTGACAGATCTTCACAGGGGGTCCCCCACCCTGATACTAATCCAGTCAAGTCCAAGGCCGCACTTCGCATTTTGGAGTTCTCTAATGGGATCCAATGCTTCACACTGTATTAAGAATATTCCACAAGACACAACCATCAACAACATTACGCAAAAATTCATAACAAATTCAATCAAACTAGCATCAGAATTTCATCATGAAAGCATTCCATCATCCACAAAGTAAAAACGGGATTCACCACTACACAGAGCGGAAAACATCCACTAGTAATTTGAGAACAACCTCAAGCGAATGGCCCTGCATATGCTGCTTTAGATAAGCGGGCTTCCGAAAACAGGCACCACATTCCTCGCATGCATATCGGGCAGATCCACTGTCTACCACATCAGCATCCGTATTCGCATTCCGAATTTCCTCCTAAAAGTTTAAACAAAGCACGGACAATAAATCAAAAACCAGGAAAGACCACTAATTCAGGGAACTGAACAGTAGGTAAATAGACTTGATCAAGTATATGAATCCACACAAATGTTCCACAAGCTTCAAGGGACTACATGCTAACCATAAACACAAGTTGCTGCTTAGATTTACCACAGTAGCAGATCCATCATAAGAAAAAGAACATATCTTGGGGGTTTGCCCAAGAGAAACCCTAAGGCTGCGTTTGGATCGCAGGATAAGTTTTGAGGGATAAATCATGTTGTGTAAGGGATAGAGGGTCTATCCTGGGATAATTTGGTGTTTGGAAGAGTCATAGGTCATGTCAAACGGATAAATCTGTGGTGTATTCTGCGTTCGAGGTTTTATGGGTGTTTGATACAGGGGATGATGTTAGGGATAAATTGGTAGTTATTCGGTAGAATTGGAGGGAAAGTTAGTTAAAAATATGATAATGAACCGTTATACCCTTATGTTGAGTTAGATATTTGTGATAAATATTACAATGTGATAATGCATTATTGATATTGGGAAATGAGATACGTGCATAGATGTAACATGAATGACTAAATTATCTATATTTGTAAATCTACACGTAACAGCCATCGGATGGGCAACTCCTGTAGACAAGCTCAGAAAGCATTTCTCAAAATTCCAGTGAACCAACATCAGCTTCTGCACCATCCTCTAGCAAATCCTCCAAGTTTAGTATGACATTAGAGTCATCCTCAATTATCCAAGTAGCCCCAAGAAACACATCACCCAATGTCAAATCCTTCAAAAGTACCTGGTGCAAATTAATTATATTGTCATGCCATAACAGGTGACAACCAACATTAACCAATCCCACCCAGTTCTCAATAAAACAAAATGTAGATGGCGCCCTATCCAGTCACCTTCTTTTAAGAACATATCACCTTTCCAAGCTACAAACAAGCCCCTGAAACTTCCAACTGAGCTAATTGGCAGAAGTTCGTCAATACTATCTCTCATTCAGATGCCACTACAAAGTCCTATAAATTCTGTGTCCTAAACTTAAGAAAACATCAACCCCCAATGTCTCCAAATACTTCCCCAAAGAAGCCTATGACTATGGGCTAGGTCCCCCAGACCCCTCACACTCCATAAACAATATTCAATGAGAACAGACCCCCTGTACCCTACCACTGCTGAGAATGTAATCTCCTACAGCCTGATCCCATCTCCCATTCTTCCATCCTAGTCACTCCCCCAGTTGCCAAATAGAATCTTGAGGAACCCTTGGCATCATTAACACCCCCCTTCAAAGCAAGGTTCAAAATGTCAATTTTGACGCCGTGCCGATGAAATTGTAGGTGTGCATTTCGTGAGCATACCAAAGACATGCCGTGGAAATGCTCATTTTTCGATGGCAGATTTCAACGATTTTGACGACCCGAAAAAATGACATTTCAAAGGCATGTCGAGGACACACCGATGCATGCCAACAAAAATAACAAAAATGATTAAAATTTGGAACACAAGTGAATCAACATATTAGGAACTGTAACAAAAAACAATCGTTTGTGAACATTTTTAAAGCTATGTAAAAAAATCATGTGTGTGTGTCCCTCACTTTCCCAGATCCTCCGATTTCGACATTTGAAACTCCCGCCTGCAATGTGTGTGTGTGTGTGCATATCGGTACCCAAACCATGTCAGCACGCCCTCCTCCCGTAAACCCCCTTGCCCCGTCGGCATTTAAATTATTGCTTCAAAGCTCCATAGATCATAAAAATTGAACCCCATCACCAGAACCTCATCCCTCACCGTCAAAAGCCCCAAACCCTTCCACCATCCAGCAACCTCCCTTATTTCGTTGTCTGATTCCCTCCAAAACCCTCCTTTGACTATCCTTGCTTGCATCCCTCCAGCAAGGTGGTAGAGAACTGGAGATTTTGCCACTAGTTAAAAAAGGACTCCTTGAAACAACATGACTTCACCCTCAACGATATGATTTCTCTGGTCAGGAAGCCACTCCAAAATCCCAGGAGGCTTCTGCTCCATCTCGCGCAAACACTGATTCACGGATGAGGGGCATCTCCCGCTTCCCTCACAAGGGACACACTACGCGAGATAAAGAACGGGATATAAGCAATTCTGGCGAAGTCGCAAAATTGCATCCATCCCATGTTTCTATTGTCAAACATGGGGTTCTTCCCCCCCGGGTGAGAATGCCCCAAACAGGGGGTGAGGTCCTCAATCCGACAAACCAGACGAGCCCTTAGAGACTAATTTTCAATGTGCATGGCAATGTAGAGATCAAATGCAGCGGGAAAAAAAAAAGAAAAAAGATTCGAAAATACTTGAAAATTTTTTGTTGATTTAATGGAACAATTAGCTAAAACTAAATGTTATTCAAGAACACATTGCGTATCTTGCTAGTAGGGTGGCAAGAAAGTTAAACAGCACAAGATTACATGTGTAAAGAATGGACAGGCTAGTAAACAGAAGTGCCTAGACCACAAGCACAGTGTACATTACAACTAATGAGCATCCTATCATGTATGCCATCAAGCAAATAAAAACATGTGATACCCAGTGTATGTATAACAAGTAAGAATCCAACAAAGGATATGACATCAAAATACCCCAAAATGACTCAATTATAAAATATGTATGAACTCTTGCTATATTGATGTAAAGCTTGTCAGAAATCTCTCTCACTGCTGCAATATATAGTGGAGCAAAAAGGACCTGGCACTTGTTATCAAGGTTTGAAGCGTCAATATCGATGTCGTGCCAATAAATTTTCAAGTGTGCATATCGTGGCTATGCCAAAGGCATGCCGTGGAAACACCCATGTATCGATACCAGGTTATCGAGGTTATAGATGACCCTAAATTATCCGTATTGATATTTTTCACATTGAAGATCTAATCCATTAAGCTGGCCGGTAACAACAGTAGCAATAGTAGCAAAGTGCGCTAATAGCAGCAACAACAGGAGTGTGCGCCAGCAGCAACAACAGCAGCAACACATGTTTTACCGGCGGTATGTCGACCTTATCGACGACATACCGATGATTTCGCCGGCATACCGACGATACGCCTACAAATCGAAATTGTTTTCATGTCGATATGCCTTCTTCCAAAAAAAGTGTCGTATCGGTGGCATGCCGTCGACACATAAATCACTGCTTGTTCTTCATGATGAATTTAGTAGACATGGATCAGGGGAGCCAAGGTTTGACAAACCCATCCGTCTATTACACATCACAACTTTTTTGTGAGGGGACTTCTGGTAGCTGAGAGCTGGGACAGGAAAGTTTGACCCAGAGTGGATGAGATTGGGTTAGGAATTGGCCAAGAAGTCTTATGTGCTTCAAGAGACCACCTATTAGAAAGGGCAAATTTGGCACTCGAAAGATCTTTATTTAGGACATTATGGTAGGGTAGGAAGAAGAAACGTGGCCTACTGAGATAAGCATGGTGAGGGCTTTCCTTTCCAATAAATAATCAATCGGATCGTACATCATTGGTCTTATCAGGCTTCACTAAACCATGATAACAATTAACACAAATCTGATTTCTTGTATTGCAAAACATAGAAAATATTCACAATCTTCTTAGCCTTCGATTATCAACTTTTAACTCCTTGCTATAATGATGTATTGCAAAACATATATAACAACTATTGCAATAAATCCCAAGTCAGCTAGGAAATAGGGAATCCACAATAATTCACATGTTCTGTATGCCATAGTCCTACACTCAGCTTCTGCACTGGTTCAATACACAACTGTCTATTCTTATTTCTCCATGTAACTAGATCACCTCCAAGATAGGTACTATAGCCAGCAGTGGATCTTCTAATCTTAGATGAGTTTACATAATCTACGTCTGAATAAGCACACAAGTTCACATGACGCTGTCTTTTAAACAAAGACCTTCCTAAATAATGTCCTTCAAATATCAACAAATGGCATATACAACACCCTTTCAGAAAATATAAGTTGTACAACATGTCAATCACTACACAAGTAACAAGAAAACTGATACGTAACTGGGTCACAGTTGGATCAATAGCTTTCTCACAATGCCTCGCACTCATTAAATTCTGGATGATTATCAACTGAAAAGTTCATCTTTCAATCCACAGATAAGATGCATATTTTGAACGCCAGTTTCCACAGAATCTTCATTATTTCCATGGAGATAGTACAAGGCCCTTTGGATTTTTAGCCACCTCGATGCCAAGAAAATAGCACTGGTATCCATAGAATCTTCATAACATACTTTCATGGAGATAGTAGAAGGTCCTTCGGATTTTTAGCCACTTTTTTTTAAATATATTTTTAGACACTTCAATGCCAAGAAAATAGCGCAATTGGTTCATTCACAAGAAATATCTTCTTTAAAAAGGCCTTGGCTTCATTGGTTCCTACATTTCTTGTGAAACCCAACATCCTTCGGGATGCGCATTGTTGCACCAATTGAGCAAGCAAGCAACTCACAATGCCAAGCATCCTAATGATGGTGTTTTACTTGCATGAACACCTAGCCTACACAAACTTTGAAATCAGAACATCTGTACCGAAGACATATGTAAAGGCAAATGCATTTACAATACATGCACAAGACCCTCATTTTGCACTGAAACCCCATGCCTGCAGGCATAATAGTGGTTTCACCCGAATCTATAGATGTAAGGCAAGCACCTACCATAGTGCAAGCTTAGCTCCACATCACTGCTACAGGTAGTGCCTGCACCTGAATGTGTACCTGCACCACTGCCACCAATGATGACACCTACAATGCCACCATAGGTTGCTACACTAAGGGCTCGTGCTATCGCTTGCTTCCGATGCATCGTTTCCGTTTACAGATCTTAATGAATGAGAGCTCTGAAGAAGGGGAAAATCAATTCAGTACAGAAAAGAAGAGAAGACCAAGGTGGTAACCAATGTTATCCTGGGACCACTACTCTGCCTGCAAAGGAACACCAAGATGGCATTCATCAGGTGTCTGATGATCCTCCTCCATGCTCTCCTAGTTCATGAATATTTCAAGGGAGTCGATGACACAGTAGGGCGAGAAAAATGTGTATTAAGCTTGACATGTATAAAGTGTAGGGCCAATGTTAAAGAAAATGTTCCTATCTAGATCTATTGAGAAAACTTAATATCTCATAAATAGAGATAAGAATGGAAAACAACCATCACAATCCCTGTAAACTTAAAAAAGCAATAAACATCATCATAAAAATTGAGAATGAAAGTAAGTATAACAATAGAGGATGGAGTCACATAACGTGACAGTCAGACTCCAAGAAAAGGAGTGTATAAGGTGGCTCTCAAATGTGATAAATTTTGGAAGCCTATGGAATAGAATCCAATACATTCAAGACCTTCCAAGCTCTATGTAGGTCTTTTATGAAGATGAACCTTGAACTTTTTGCTGCCTCTATGCATAGAGACGTGGGAAACGTTCCCATGTTACTGTAGTGGAAGTTGGATCAAGAGATGGAAGCAGCTTAGCCTCTTCTCAGCAACTTGTGGGCTAGGGCTTATTGGGAGAGAGGAAGCTTAGGGGGCACCTTTTCTTGCTTTGAGAAGAAAGCAAGAAACTACTCTTCCAGCATTTTCACCATCTCCTCCAGTCCTCTTCTGCGCACTCCCTTTTCCCCTCTCCAGCGGTGGTGACCGTACACTCCACCTACAGCGCAAGAAGGGAGGAAGGTATGACACGAACCCTTCTCCTTCATCACCATCTCATCAACCAGATCTGATCTCCTTAGAGATCAATCGCTTCTCTCCCACTTCGCTTCCAAGATCGCTCTTTTAGGGGTTGGGGGAAGGGAAATCTGAAGAGAGGGGGAGCGTACTTTGTGGTGCGTCTGGATGTGAGACGCGATTAGGGCCTTCTTGGAGCGGCAGATGCCGCAGTACTCGCAGTAGTACCTCCTGATGTCCCTAAAGATGGGTTCTTTCCTGTCGGGCTTCGGCGGATCTGAGCCCTCCGCCATGTGAAGGCCACTGGATCGGGGTTTCGGAAGCGCGTGAGGGCTTTGCTCCCGCTGCGGACAGAAGAGTGGGGGGCTGAGGAAGGAGTGCGGCGCGAGCCGAGAAGAGGTTGAAGGAGGCTCCGCCGTGCTGTGCCCTAAATAGAGGATTTTACACATGAGACCCTCGGAAGTTCGGTGTCTTGCAGCCATGTCCATTGTACGGTGGTTTTTATCTGAAGCTTCGGTTTTTCTTTTTGTGAGATACACGTAATTGATGAATGGGATTATTGCGGCCGACGCACGAAGGTGTACCGATGATTAAAAAAAAAATTGTGGAAAAGAATTCATAAATAATTAAAATAGGAATAATGTTGACTGTAGCATGAGGTAATTTGAGTAAATTTTATGGTTTGGACTTTGGATCATTTGAATTCAACTCTTGTAATATAGAAATAATATTACAAATGATTTAGATCCCATCTACAATTCAATTAGATCTATCTTAATAAGTTGTGTTGGAGATATAATTTACACTTCTCACCAAAAAAAAAATAAAAAACAAAAGTTTTCACGTACATGCATGATAAATCTTCTAGAAATAAATTTTCCCGTGCACTCATAGTACACACATAAGAGTCGGACTTATGTGGAACTATCAAAACTAATGCCTCAAGATCTTGAGGAGATAACTCAGATTGATCAAGGTTCAATCAATAATCATTTCAAATCTTCGTTAGTAAGAGAAAGATATATTGATTGGCCATACAAATGCTCCCATTGGGAGTGAGATACTTTTGAGGTGTTTGCTCAATCCAACCTTGAACAAGGTTTTATCCATTCACAATTTCAGAATCCCTACCATCATTTGCACATGCGAGCATTTACAAAGTTTTTATTATAAATATTACTAGTCACAAGTCCAAGTGCCTTAGCATCATCTACACTTATAGGCACCTACAAAACTTTCACTACTACTATCTAATTTTCAATGACTACCTTGTGCCCTATTATTATAACAAAAAAACTTTCTAAAGTTGATAGCCACTAGTTATCAACCTACCTCACATCTCCAAACTAGTACGGTGAACCTCCAAGTTCACAAAGTGAAGGTGCACCTCTTACGTATTCACATATTATGAACTATTCATTTATTTTGATTTCTTCCACTTGCTTGGTTCCCCACAATGATTAATCTTAGACTTAAGGACCAATTAAGTCACTTAGAGTATTTCTCATACCCTAGGTAACCCAAGGATTAGATCTTAACCCCTTGTCAGGGTTTTGGTTCATCCATTTGGGATTAGGTTAATCATTAGTTGATTAGAATCCATTTTAGTCCAATTGGAAAACTTCAAGCTCAATTAAAGCCATTTATGTTCCATTTATCTTTTTTTTGTTCTAACCACTTTACAGGTCTCTAATTAATCATTAATTAAGGTTTGATTAAAGTTAATCACCCCCATGACTTGCTTAAGGTCAAAACTATACTAAATTCCCATCACAAGGGCATAACCAGGCTATCTAATGTTAGGTCTTCTTCTTCTGAAGCTACCTACAAGCCATCTAATGGTAGGTGATATAGACCTAACGTTAGATGCAACCTATAGATCAAGATTGCAGGTTGACCACAAATGATTTCATTTGACCCGCAAACTCAAATCTAGGGCTCCCTAACACCCTAAAACCATTTTAAAGGATTCTTAACTACATTCTAAACATGCTACACACAAAAATCACCACAAGAATCCTTTAAAGGCAATCCAAATTCAAAATCTTTAAATTATCCCCTAAAAAGACTATTGCATTAAGATGCACGAAGATTAATCACAAACAAGTAAAAAACATACCCTTAAGCACATGAATTAGAGTTTCTAATCCTATATCATCAAGAGAAAGATAACAAGAGAGAAAGTTGAATGTCCTTATGTGAGTTTTGTGGTTGGTTCCACAAACAGACCTTCTTCCTCTTACTTCTTGATGAAAATGGTCTCTTCCTTATTTCTCCTTCTCCAAGTCCTCTTCCAATGCTCCTTCTAGGTCAAACACCAATCCAAATCTCCCCAACAAAAGGAACCAACACCTCCCTTTCACCTCCTTCCCCTCTTAACTCCCCTTAGAAACCTGAAAATAGAAGAATTAAGGCATGCTTTAAAGAAATGGAATCTAGATAGCACACTTAGCTCCAACTACAGCTTCAATGGAGCCCTAAATCCACCTGTAGCTATAGGTAAATAGAAGAGTTTAGCTTCAATGTACTTATCTTTGGGAAGGAATATAGAGACACAACCAATGCAAACAAAAGGGCCCTCGAGGTCTTTGGAGATATGTTGGGATTGAGATTAAATGCCAGTAACACCCGAGTTTTTATTTCTAGTGGTGAACGTTGTAGAATGGAGATTTGCCTTACACTAGGTATGTTGAAGGGATGCCTACCAATCAAGAACCTTGGCACACCCTTGCACAAAGGAGTAATGAGGCGCGGGTTGTACTTGACGTTACTTGACAAGGTGATAGCAAAGCTTGGATCGTGGAGCTTGAAGTTGTTGAGAATGGCCCACATCTAGATGGTCAATGGGTTATGAAAGGACTACTACAATTTTTGATTTCGTCATCAGTGATATTAAATTCAATGTTAAGAAGGATAATGTAGTTGGAAGTAAGATTCATCTAAGGTAATAAATTTCACTTGATTAATTGGAGGGAGATATGCCTCCCTAAGGAAGAAGATAGTCTTAGGATCTCCTAGATTTAAGCAAATGGGCAGCATGTGAATGCTTGAGAAGGCTGATGGATGAGAGGGAGGAGGGGATCTGGACTTGCCAGATGCAATAGAGGTACCCAGTGCATAAACTACATAGTGCAACAACTAATAGGTTTGATTCTTGCGTTTGGAGGCATATCCTCTTTGTTTAAAGACTTCATGATGCAAAATGTACTACCCCTTAGAATAGTCCAGATCGTAAACTTATGAAAGTGATTGATGAAATATAAAGATTGAGAATTACTACTTAATAACTTGGCTTAAACATTTTGAGTAGTTACTTGGGTTTACGAGAATCATACCAAACAAGTTCTCAAGGCTAGTTTTCTTCAATTAGACTCGGATTTAGGCCCAGGTTGTTACAAATGGTATCAAAGCTAAACTCCTTCTAGTAGGAGGAAATTGTTACCCTTGAGATAACTAAAGAGTGTGTCATAAGGTGAAGCCATCAATACTATTGGGAGTAAATTGATTAAACCCTAACAAAAACGTCAGGATTTCAAGTGAAGGAGGTTATAACACCGTGAAGAATAGTCCTACATCATAAACTTATAAAAGTGAGTGGTGGGATATAAGGATTGTAAATTATTATTTGATAACTTGGGCCTAACCATTTTGGGCGGTAGCTTAGGTTTATGAGGCACATACCAAATAATTGTCAAGGCTAGTTTTTCTCGATTAGACTCAGGTCTAAACTTGAGTCCTTATACAAAATTTGTCCACTTTGAACGAGGGTGGAATCACACAATGGAACTAGCTAGCAAGGGAGGAGCTATGGGAGTGTGAGATGTAGACAAACATCAAGGGAGGAATACAAGTTCATTTGGCCCAAGGGATGCACACCCAAATGGTTGGCCTATACGATGTTAGCACTACACAGGTGACTCTTGACATAAGAGGCTCTTAAACATCAAGGGATCTATGGACCTTCATGATGCTATCTTTGCGAGAAGGACAGGGAGACAATTGATCATTTGTATGTTGAATGCCCTTGGCATTTGGTTGATGGTGCTATTGGCATTGCAACAGACTCAGATGGAAGCCCTGTCAATACTGTTAGCAATTGAGGCTGGTAGAGGGATCGGAGATGTAACAAAGAGCTTCAGTAAAATCATTTGCTTGGTTACCTATGGAAAGAAAGGAATGTTCGATTGTATTCCAATAAATGCCTTAATGCCTTGAAAATCTGTAATAAAATTATTGAGTACTTGAAATTGAAAGTGTTATTGGTTTAATTGTATAGTCATACTTGATCATAAAGGATGTAACCAATTAAATCTTTGAATAAAGTTGACCTTCTCACAAAGAAATAAAAATAAAAGAGAGAAGAGGGGAGTGATGCGGGCACTTTCAAATAAGAAAAAGAGGATAATAGAATAGAGAGTGGTGGAGCAATTCTCTCGGATTTGTTCTTTATGGATTGTATTCCAATATCTCCAAAAAGAGAATGTAACCTAGTTCCTACTCTCTCTCTCTCTCTCTCTTCTTTGTGTGTAACACACTCTAGAGTCCCAGATAGAGCTCTCTATCTCTCTCTAGTGCAATACACGTGGTTTTTGGGCCCACTCTTTTACAACTGCAATGCACCCTCTCTCATCCGCAATGGGAGCAAAGTTTTTGCGATGGAAAAAATGTTTATGGGGGGTGAAATTTACATGGGGGCATGAGGAGCAATGGAAGTCCAAAGGTATAATAGAAATTTCAATTGTTAGTGGGACTTGTGCCCATGCGGAAATGGGTCATTTGATTTTAGGTTATTTAGGTTATAAGTTGGGTCAACATCTAAATCATTAAATTTATATGAATTTTGGGTTAGTTGATGGATCCAACATATGTAATCCAAATCACTCAAATAACCTGAATTAATGAATTGGGTAACATGTAGGTCACACTCACCCACCTAACCCAAAATCAAATGTATAAGTAAATTGATTTGTAAATGATATTGATATATTTGTAAGAGTTTTCTTCATGTAATTATAGATGTTATTTAATTTTTTATAAAATGAATAATGCATTTACTTGCTATTATGTTGCAAAATATTTCGTAAAAAAAACCTCCTTTGTTAACAAACTAATGCAAAAGTTAGGTTTTACCCAACTTAAATATTTTTAAATCCAACAAGAATCGACTTAAATCTAATTTAATTTGGTTGGGTTATGGGTGAATATTTTATCGATCCAAATCAAATATGATATGAACCAAACAACTTAAACTCACCTAAATCGATCAAACCTCCATCCCTACCTACAAACCCCCCACATTGCAATATCCTTGCTTACATAATGCTACACATAACATACAAAATTCGTGCTATATATCATCGTTAATGAGTCTTTTTATTATGTCATATCTATTACGTTAAATATCTTTGTCATTGTTAATATTAATTTCTCCCATGGATTGTCTCTACTTATTTACATACATACTTGGAGGCATGGAAATAAATATCTAGGCATGGAAATAAATATTTTGATATATTAGCGATATGTTAGTAATATATTCATATCCCCAGCACGACTTATATTGATATCATGGGACTATCTTTTTCTAAAATATCGATGATATATCGTTATGAATGTGTTTTGATAGTATCTCTAAATTTTAGGGGTTATCGATGCAAATTATCGATAAAACAAGCAATTTGGGTGAGATGCCTTCAATATTGTTATGTCCATTATATTATTCTCATGTTCAAATGTTTCTTGGCTTTAGTTTGCATCTTTAAACCTTTTGTCAGGTATCTATCCCTTTTCCTTCTCTTCTCTTTTGATTCTCTAATTTAAGGTTTTATTCTTCTTCCCTCCATCTTTATTTTTTTTACGGGATTTTTTTTATTGGCACTAATTAACTCTTATCATACATATAAGTTATACTTTGCTCATGTTTATATTTACGTTGACTATCCTAATTAGTCATATGTATAATTAACTTATGGTAACATTATTTTGGCTTACCATCACCAATCAACTTATATCATACGTGTAAATTATGCTAATGCTTGGCTTATATTTGAGCTTGTATGTTAGTTCTCTCATATTTTCTACATCTATTTCTTATGGATCATTTTATAAATATTACATTTAAAATCTTACATAACTTATGATCTATTTTATTTTTTAGTATTGGTAGATTACTAATACTCGTAATTTTTAGGATTATTAAATAATTGATTGTTAACTTTTAGCTATCTTCATTTTATAGTGAGTTATCTTATTACTTATGAACTTATTATCGTGTCTTTTATTTTTCCTTTTAAAATGTTATGGATGTAGTATACTTCTATTGTGGCATTTAAAATTTACAATTCCAAGCTATAATATCAATTAAAATTATAATTTTATACATTATCAATAAAATCATAATTTTATAAAATTATGACATTTCAACCATTTTGAACCAACTATGGGATATTGGCGATATATTAACGATATGTCCTCAACATGCCTCCTTTTTAACTTGTTGATGTGGTGTCGGCATCGACATTTAAAACTTTGCTATGAGGTGTATAGCCAAGCATCTATTTATCGCCAATCTTTTTCTATCTACTCTTGTATGACTATATTTGACCAACTAATAGCTAGCTCCGCCAACTGATCAATGCCAATCCAATTAACACGAAAAGTAATACAGTAATTAATCACTCACAAATAAGGGTGAGCATTTGATCGGATCAGGTGGGTTTGAATTATTTAGTTTGAATCATTTGAGATTCGAATTGACAAAATGATCACCGACGACCTTATAAAGTTAAATCAAGTGAGGCTATTTCGGTCATTGATTTAGGTCAATCAATTAAGCCGAGTTCCAATTTTTTAAGCATATTTGTTAACAACATCAACATGCTATATTCTTTACAACTTTTCTACATCATTTGATTGAAAATAAATTAAGCAATAACTAATATCACTCGTAAACAATAGTTATCTTTTAAAAGTAAAATTAAAGGAAAAAGCCAATGACATAATTAACCATTATTTTTAATTCGGAGTTCACCTATAATGAAATTATAGATTACTTATATGGATTAAATTATAAATATTAAATGTATAATTCGATCCAACATCCATGCGAATTTTATAATTTAAATCTCAACTCAACGAGCAACTCAGCTACTTAAACCTATCAGAAACTCAAATGATTGTAAACTCATATCACCTTAATTGGAATGAAAGATTCCCGATTCAAGTTCCAACAAACATGAAAGGATGATGTAGGAGCTATTTATCTTCCCGCCCAAGCCACCTTCCACTGTATATATCTATATAAACCCCCAAGCGCCATTTCCCTCGCCATTTCCTTCCACCTCCACTTACAATCCTCTCACTTCCGCCACTCCACCCCCTCCTTCCGCCCCTCACAACTCTGCGCTCTCTCCTAACCAGCGATTCCTCCGCGCTCGCATGAAGTCTTAGCAGCAACAGATGAGGCTCAAGATCAACAAGGCGTGCGACCTTAGCTCGATCTCGGTGCTCCCCCCTCACTGCAGGTTGCCCCCCTATCCCCTTCCCCGTCCCTCCCAACTTCGTCCAGATCGAGGCGTCTCTGATCGGGATCTCGACGCAGGAGGCCGAATCCGAGCTCCTCCGCGGCGGACTTGTCGGTCTTAGCGAGGGCGCAGCCTTCGCAGCGCCGATCTCAGTCACAGCAGTCCTTCTCGCAGGGGGTGTCTCTCTCACAGCTGTCGCAGGGATCTTTCGACGAGGCCCTCACGAACGATCTGGTATAACGGTCTATCTTATTGCCGATGTGGATGCTCGCGTCGCGGTCTCTGGGGCGTGGAGATATGATACGGTGTTTGTGATGATCTATGATGACCTAGTGGCTTTCTGGTTGCCAATGAATGAGCTAGAGACGAATGTTAACGGATCCAACTGTTCTGACCCCTTGTGATCCGTGGATAGTAGAATTAGACATATGATCATGCACTGGATGGAGTGGAGTGCGGGCATGGCGACAAACTTAGAGCAGAATCACAATTTTCTCTTTAGAATTCGAACTAAGTTGGACTCACCACCATATAACTGAATGTTAATTTTGATTTCATTCTATCGATTGTTTTTGTTTTTTTTTTTTTAACTTTGTTTTTTTGAGGGGTAAATATTTGGCGTTTCGCTTAGGTTGTAAGATGCCAAAATCTTCAATATCTGCACACGTGATCGCTTTTTTTAGTCAATGCAAAGTGGACAACCGCTTATATCTGGTATTGTTTGTTTTTTTTCTCTCTGGAGCATGAACATATTAGGGAGGCAGGATGCAGCTTCCATTCCAAATCAAGTATGAATGGACAAAGGAGAGGTTTCCAATGATATATTTTGCTATTTCTTCTTGCAAGCACAGACGTTTCCAAAACCAAATGGAAATGTCTTTTCCCACTGCTTTTCTCCAATTACTTTGATGCATGCAAGGTCTTAGTTCCTTCTTTTTGAGATGATAATTCAAATATCAGATACTTTTGGTTGAAGTTTTTTGCATCATAGATTTACAATTACTCAGTGTTGAGTAACACCATCTTTTCCATTCAAAGCAATTTTTGTTTTCCATTTGTGTGGAATTTGATATGTTTAAATGCAGAGGTTGGGCTCTCAAGACCAAGATCAATCAACCAAGAGAATTTGTAGTTTGCCTCCCCTGACGGTTTCGAGAGAAGATTCCCAGGTGCTCACGAGATCCTCGAATAATATTATTCAGAGATGGAGTTCATCTTCTTTACCTGAAAGAAAATGTATGATATCTAAACACCTTCATTTTCTATTATATTGGAGCACAATTAACGTGGATATTGCATTCTGAAGAGGGTGAAAAAAACAAACTGAATCATTTTACCTCTGTGAAGTCACACACACCCACACGCGCGCGCGCGCGCACGCGTGCGCACGTGCGCGCACACATGCACGTGTTTGCATACACAAACACACCCTGCCAATGCCCAGCCCCCAAGGGGTCTCAACATGATCTGCATTTTATTGTGGTTATGAAAACTGTCTAGCGCTGTTTGATGGTCTCTAAAATCCAGCCTCAAATAGTGCTGAATTCCAATTATTCTTCACAGGCCAGGTTAGTGAAGAACTTGAGCACAGATTTGGGTTGATGGAAAATAATTTGAGCAGGTTTGGAAGGATACTGGACTCTATTCAGAATGATGTCATGCAAACTAACAAAGCTGTCAGGGAAGTAATGCTTGAGGGTAGGTAGCAGTAACCTATAGAAATAAAGCTGCTTTCTGAGTGGCTTCCCTACACTTCTCACCTAGAAAAAGAGGAAGTAACAATATTTACATCTCAAGATTCTTTGTTTGATGTATTGATGGTGCTTTATTCAGTGGAAAGCATAAGACAAAAGACAGTAACTCATGACAACTCTTTGCAATCAATGGTAAGAAAAGTAGTTCTGTGATTTTGACTTACTCCAAAGTTTATTTTTCTGTTTGTTATACATGTTTCAGTGATTGAGCTTGCTCTGAAATCTTAATCTTATGAAAAGCTGAAGGCAGAGGACGATATTGGAGCTAGCGTCGACAGAATCTTAAAATATTGCCTTGAAAAGAAAAGTGAACCTGATAAAAGCTCTTTTCAAGAAATTTTCTCATTGCTCTCAACTTTACCTGATCAAATTGAATCACAGATTTCGACTATCCACAAAGAGCTTTTCACTGTCATGACAAAAGAAATTAAGGTAATTTGATCAGTTTCCAGCGAACCTAGCTGCATCTTTAACTGAAGAAATGCTTTGGACTACTCTATAAGTTTTTTAACATAAGCATTGCATCTCATTTCAAAAAGAACAGTGAATTTGATGGATCTTTCCAAGAGATGAGCTTGATGCTCTTAAGTTTACCAGATCAAAATGAATCCAGATGTCCACTCTTCACAAAAAAAGCTTTTTATTGTCATGAAAAAAGAAAATGAAGTTAGTCTATTTCTAGTGAGTCTAGCTGCATCTTTTTGTGTATCTCATTGCCGACCAAGTGGATTCTTGCTCACTGCAAATTGATTCCCTCTACAGATTCTAGCTTAATGAAAGCAAGCATATTCAAATAATAGAGATGGTTTTATTTGTTGACTGTCAATGTTCTCTATGCAGGTGTTGATTGGCAGTTGGAGGACACCTAGCTCTGTCCAGCCACCCTCTGTCCATACTCAAATGGTACCATTTCACTAATGAGTAATGGCTACGTAGCTCCTACAATATTTATTTTTTTGTGATGAATGATTTTCCACATAAATATCAGTGTAATTATTTCCTCCTCTTCTTCTGTTGCAGGCTAGAAGTGATGGATCTGCTATATCCAGAAAGAATCTGCCAGTGCCTGCTCAAATGTACTCTGATCATTTGCTTAGTACTTTCTGACAAGTGAATTCCATGCAAGCATAATTTATCGCACACTATTGCACAATTTTTCTTTTGTTGATTTGCACAGGAATTTTGTGTATAAAGAAGCAGATGCCGTTTGTTGAAACTCAGTAGTTATTTGGACTTATCCTTTGGTCAAATTTTGTTAAATATAATTAATTAAGTTTATTTTCTGCAGACTTTGACCAACTTTCGTAGGATTCCAGGATGCTAGCCAATTTCTTCAATAGATTTAATGTTATTCTTTTCAACTTCATTAAATTGGAAAAAGAATCATTGTGCTTTTTAGATTTTAAACACTGCAAGTACATGGAGCTTGTTCAGCTACAACCTGTGGTCTTTTGATGCATTATTGTGATTCAGATTCCCAGACAAGTGACTCATGTCCATTTTTCTATTTTTTACATCTCTGAAGTCCCATATCCTTGAATAAAAACTGTCACCTGAAGGCCTTGTAGGACAATGAAATAATTCAACTTCCAGCCATCCAATTTCTTCAAGTTTCCTTAGTAATTCTTTATCCTAGTTCTCTATGTTATGATGATGCATGCTCCTATGCATATGATAATTTCTTTGACAGACCAATTCTACCTGCCATGGATCATAAAAGAACAGCTTGTGCTCTGAAGTTAAAAGGCGGCATCCAAGACCTTTCGGTAAATAAACAAAAGCATACATTGGAGCCAAATCCTGAAATAATTGTTCTCTCAGAGCAGGTAATCTTTTTGGATATTTGTGGTCAATAATCATATGAAGCAAGAACAATGATGATGATGATGTGATTTTGCTTTGAGATAGGCTGTTTGGGCATTATCATGGAATGAGTTTGATCTCAGTGTTATATTTTCTCCAGTTTGTGCTTGTAAATGGTACATGGATTCTAGGAGTGGTATATGCCCTGGATGCTATCATACTTCCTACCCTCTTAACCATAGATGCAGAAATACTGTGCACTTCTAAATTGTTTGGATGTAACAGAAATGATCGTGGTATAGTGACTTTATGTTGACTTCTACATTAGTATCATTTATTGAATTTGGAATCATGTGTTTCCACACACACCCAGCACACACACAACCAAACAAAAAAGAGGAATCAAAAGAGAATCGAGGCAACACTTGCAAGACCATCCTGAAGCTTCTATCAAGCTATTTTCTGGTACTTCCAGTTTTTGTACACAATGTTCTCCCAGGACACACTGTTATTTGACCATATTTTTAACAAAAAAGGTTTAAACTCAATCTTATAAGCACTATGTTTGGAGCCATAGTAGATATGACATCTGAAACTAGCATCCAGAGTGAAACTCGACCTATAAGAGACATACCTAAGTAATTTGATTTCATCCTATGCCCCCTTATAATCTGTGAAAAATGTGAGTAATCCAGGATCATGAACTTCAAGTGACGGTTGACTTTGACGAGGAGATGGATCGTGGTTTCTCATGCTTACTCCAATCAGGTAGAACAGAAAATGACATATTTAATCTTCAGCATCAATTTAGGAGTCCAAAAAATATAATTTAAAATTATCTATTCCTCTCAATATGGGGCAAGGAGAAACAAGTTTTCAGTCATCTGAACATTTTTTGCAGGTGGGGTGAGCTATACTTTGGGGGATGCCAAGGAAGAAACCATGCAAATACTGAGGAAAGCAAGGAGGAGAAAAAGAAAATTCAGTAGCACGATTAATCTGACCTGAAGCTACACTGAAATTCCTGTGTGCGAATATTGTCAGCTTCCAGAGTCTGAGATAACTTCAGCAGGCTTCTAAAATTTTTTGTAGAAAAATTACATAAGGATAAAGAAATCAGAGAATAAAGCCATAGCAAGGTTACTTAATTCAAGCCAAGAATAATATCTTACTCATCTATAAGTAGCATTATCGTGGGATGCCTGATTGTATGGTTGGCAATGTGCTACTTAGCTGTATCTTGCAGGAACCGGCTTGCTTTCAATGATTTTGGTGGACTATGATAAGGCCATATTTCTCTTTACGGAGTGCTGCCATGGCAAAGACACTGCTTCTGCAGGTCATCCGACTTGCTGTTGTCAGTATATGCCAACCAATGTAATTTAAGCATCCCTACATGATAAAAAAATAAAGCATTTAATTTTGACTGTAGAAGGTCCTCAAATACAGGTCCTATGGAATAAAAAGTCTTACAAATGAGCATGCAACAGGGGCTTTAAGTCAAATGGCTTGAGTTCGCCGAGAAAGAGACTGAATGCCTATGTTGCCTTTGGTTGCTTCTAATACTGCAGCTGATGCCTTCTTGATTTAATTATGATCTGAGGATAGAATTGAACCATGACGGTTGCTATTGAGTCCTTCAAACTTCAACATGCATGATTGTGATCGAGTGCTTTTCAAGTTTTCATATCAGAAGGGCTCGAAAATGAAGTCAAACATTGTACCGATGAATGACGATGGCCTCTTGAATGGAAGAGCTAAATAAACAAAAAAGGCAAATATGCTCCGATTGAATTGCTTTGTGCTCTACATTGTATGGTTGATAGATTAAGGGGTTACTTTTCAAATTCTTGACATGAGAATAAGGTGGGTTTAAAGTTGTTAGACGAGGCCTTGATTAAACCTCAGGTGCCTACATATGAGTATCATATATTGAGTTAACTTCAATTTCTTATGAGTATCTTATTTTGATAACATACCACAACCGGTTACCGCAACTAGAAGCTCCCTAGGTTCCAATTTTGACCATTGGTAGCTACTAGCTACCTCAAATCCTCTGGTCTCCAACTTGCAATGATCAGCCATTGGTTAATGAGGTTAAGGTGTTCAACTTTACGGATCTATCTATCATAGTCTAACCATCATTTTACTCAATTTTTTATCTAATATCAAGGTTAATCCTATAGGCTTATTGGATCTCTTGGGATTTCACTTGAGGTCCTAGAATCTAACAATCTCGACTTAGACTCTTGGAAGGGTCATTAACATCATTATTTTAGGATTAGATCATGAATTAGTTAATTGAAATCGCTTTTCATACATTTTTAGAACTTTTGAATCCAATCAAGATCACATGTGTGTTATTAGACGTCTGGTGGGGGCATTAATTGTCTGACAATGTTAAATAAGTCATTTGGCTTTAAGGTTGGATGTCTCCTATAGTGGCATTGGGACCTTTTATTTACCTCAATTTATTGGACATTCAATGACATCATTAGACGTCGAAGAGGGGCATCAGGCATTTGAGAAGTTCATCAAATGTCTTATAACTCTACTTGTGTGTCGTCTAATTAGTAGATCAAATGTTGCCTGGGTAAGCCCAAGCCCCTTATCAGATGGTTGATTCTAAAATCAAACGATTGTTCTTGTCAAATAAGTAATATGACCTTACAATTAGATATCCGCTAGATGTTCCATAACTTAGGATGAACCTGAAGTTATGGATTTTAGCCCTCAAACTCCAACATATCCATTTCAAAAATCACCAAACTATTTGTGTAAGCTCCTACTCAAGCAAGGAATATGAGGAACATTTAAAAATCCCATTAGAGCTACTACTAACAAATTGATTCAGTGCATCACTAATGTTATTGCTAACATACTCGCAAGGCAAAAAAAAACCTGAGATCTTCACGTGCATTCATTTCCGAGCATGTAGGAGCATGTAAGATAGAGACCTAACCCCTTTTTTTTGCTAATCCATTCACAGGATTCATTAGAAATGACATTCCAACGGAGGAAGTGGTCTCTACCTTAGGAATAAAGCCAATGACTTCTTCCTTTGCTTCTCTTGAGGGCATACAACCACCTTCACAGAAGCAGCAGCAACTTCCTCTTCGTTCCTTTCAAATCCCAAACCAAAAGGGGCGGTTAGAATTATCCATAGGGATGAGGAATTAGATTGAGACATCACTTCTAAGACTCAACTCAACGGAACTACCTTTGGCTCTTGCTTTGCTGCAACCACAAGGACAGAGTTGTAAGTAAAGAGAGAGCAAGAGAGACAGGAGGAGATGAGATGAAAGAGGAGAAGGCAATGGAGAAGAGGAGAGGGGTTAGAGCAGTGATTAGTGGACGTGAATATGGTGTTGGAGGTCCTTTGATCATGGGGGTACCACCGCTCAAGAGGATTGGGCAACTTATGCCTTGGCCTTCCCACTTAAAACTTGATTTACAAAAGGGTCTATAAAAAAGAAAAAATCTCTTACAATCAACTTCTCAACTCACAAGTCCATAAGGCACCCTTTCATGGGAAATCAATCCATTAAGTCAAATAAAAAAAAAAAAATCTTAATCATCCCATAAATCCACTTTATTAAGGATTAAATAAAAATTTGATTAAATGAAAAAAAGCCATTAAAATTTCAAATCCTCACATTTATCCTATCACAGTAATGATAATAACGGGGTGAACTTTTTCGTCATATAAAGCAAGAACCACCGGAAATTGTTATCTTTCTTTCTAACTACAAGAAATTATAACACGATACTTCCATTCTGCCTTTTCTTTTTTCACCAAAGGTTTCTCTATTTTATCAGTTGACATTAGTTATGGCATGGGAATAGTTAGTTACTGCAGTTGCTCTGGGCGGGAATCTTGATCGTGGGGTGGGAGGTGACCATACCACGTAATATATAAGAAGGGGGTAGTTAACCCCCCTGATTCAAACTACCTACCCATTGTCTCCCGTCTCCTCTGCTCGCGACGTGATCAGAGGAAGCCCCCAATGGCTCCAAAGAAGAAGGACCCAATGCCTCGCTATTGGAATACTAAGGAGGCTATGGCCGAACTGAGCGGCAACCGCCCCGATCCAACTTCCAAAGTTCACGTATACCAGAAGGCTCTCGGAGCTAATCAAGGCCAAGCAGCCGGAGCCGCGCCGGCGGTGGTTGCGGCCGGAGGGGAGGCTGAGGCTGAACCGCTGCCACCGCCGGCGGTCGGAGCCGCGGCAAGGCTACCTGCGACGACCAACGACAAAGAAGACACGGGAAGTGGGAAATTCTCGTTGTGTAGCCAATGCAGACGCGTAGGGATGTTCCTTGACGCCGTGGTGGGGACTTCGTCCGGCAATCAAGTTTACAAGGTACGTTCGTTACCTCTTCTCCGTTTTTTTTTTTCAATTATCTCAAGAGGAAATATACAAAAACGTGTTGCAAGTTGCAATGCGTAAACTTGGTGCAACAGTGCAAAAGTAAAATGGTTATGAAGTCGTTTTTCACTTGTTGAAAATGATTGAAGTAATATGTTAATTTTTATATTTTTTATACCCGCACTTTTATTTTAATTAATTGTCTGATAAATTAATTTTGGGCCTTTTTTTTTCCTTTTTGTCCCTTTGTGTTTGAAGTGGAAATGCAAATATTGCCCATGTGAGGATCCTTCGGAGCCTGCCCCGTCCCCGCCTCGCCGAGACGTCTGAGAAATTCAGAGGAATGTGGCTCCATCTCTTCTTTGTCTCTTCCTTCTCTATGATTCGTTTTTACCTTTTCTTTACTTTTGGGAGAAGGGAGGACAAGAAAGTAGAGGAGATTAGTTTGGTTGGTTTGGTTTTGGAGGTGGGAGCTATGAATCGAGGCATTCTGAATGTGTTCCGTGAGTGAGGGGGTGTTTGGTTCCACGATGATGTTCTTGAGTTGGTTTCTTTCACTTGTTTGGTCAACTCTTGCAGATGATTTTTTTTCTGTCATTTTATAGTCTGCAATGCATCCACGCAATGACGCACCCGATATAAAGGTTTTTTGTTTATTTTTTTCTGGGGTCAACGATCAATCGACGATATAAAACTGATTTGATTCATTGGATAAAGGAAGGTTGGCCCAAGCTTGAATGCGAAAGTCTAAGCCGTGGTTAAGCCCAAATTAAGCCCAATGTTTGCACTATTGTCACATGTAGAATAATCCATATCAATGGTGGGCATCGTGCGTAGACATCCTCTTATCTTTTACTTGATCTTGTGAAAGGCAGAGGAGAACTTCATCATTTAGATTTTTCTTTCTTGAGAGAGGCCGTTCAATATAACATCAAATTGGATGGTTTGTCATATGTGCAGAGAAGGAAAAGTCGCGTAAATCCTCTTTACTGAAGATCTAAGATATTAATGTAAAGCTTGGATGATAGATGTGTTAGCTTTACCATGGAAAAGGGGCACCAAATGTGTGTATGTGCATACTTATAATAAAATTCGAAGGAGGAACTTTGGGTCCCATGTTTCCCGCCAAAAAAATTCCATCACGCGATGAGATTAAAACGTGCCCATACCACGGGCTTTCTATGGTGTTATAAAAGATAGATATAGGTTCTTCTTGAGTAACCCACCGCAAGTATCATTAACAAATCGTAGGTGATAATCCATAAGTACTGTTTAATTGAGGAAATTTTACCTTAGATGACATCTATTATTTTGAAATGACATAATTTTACTCTCTCCTCCCATCATGAAATTATCTAATTTTATCTATTAATTTTATTTATTTATTTTTAAATTAATTTTTTTATTTTACTAACTTATTTTATCAAATAAATACTTGAAGTAAAATAATTTTTTAATTCCTTTAATAAAATAACAAATTCAACCAAATATCAATAAAACTCTCAGAGAAAACCATTTCAACTAAAATTTTCTTAATAAAATTCCTTGATTCTTTTATTCTCTTACTTTTAATCTTTATTTCTTAAAAATCTGCCAATGCGGAAGGGAAAAAAAAGGTAAACGATCATTATTACTGACAGATGTATAGCTGCTACTTCTCGAGCTCGACTCCGGTCCAGATCAGGTCGATTCAAGGGTTAGATGTAAAATATTTTAAATACAAACATAGTCGATGATACAAACAAAATAGGACACGGATTTGGATATGCGAATATGATAAGTTATATTTTAAATTTAATGAAAAGTTTAATTATTCAAAAATGTATAAAATTAATTATATAATATATCCAATATTATTGAATATATACAATTACGACCCAAAATATTTAACATTTAATGTATATGTTATAATGTCACGTAAGTTCCTATGGCAAAAGATTGCCATATTTAACCTACAAGCACAATGACAGCAAAAAAAAAAAAAAAAAGGAAAAAAATGTAAAACATACTAATGATTTGTAGCTTCTAGCCCATGGTCGGGTTTAATGGCAAGGTCACTGCCTAAGGTATTCTACTCAGAGCCGCCCAGTTAACTTGCCTGTCCGAAACCTTCGATCGACCTGATTGCCACAGTCCTAAAAGTTGAGATAGTGGCATAAGCTAAGGCGACAACATCGACGATGAAGCAATTTGCTAAGAAATAACTCTCCTTGAAGAGTAAATGTTGTTTTCCCTGACATCAAGCAAGAATTTTCTATAAAAGAGACTTTTATGTATACGAGAAAGAGAGGATTCCCGTGAGATAAAATTGGATTAACAATTATTTTTGTTCATTACTCCTTATTGACTTGCAATGCTTTCACCTTCTGTATCCCCTGTCAAGTCCGTTAGGCTCAATCAGTCAGTTACTCAGATTTGTGTGTGTGTGTGTGTGTGTTTTTTTTTTAATCTAACAGTGAAAAAGGATCATGTTCCTGTCATCCATTAATCTCCTCGAGTTGCTTTCATAAATTTCCTGCCATATTTGTTCTCTGCATGGTGATGATGCATGCACCTGCTGCTTTTTTTTTTCCTTGACAGTTTGACCTGCCATGGATTATATATTGTGCTCCGAGAATTTAAAGAATTGCCTAAGCTGTTGCATTTACGGCGCCATCTCCGGCAATTCGTAGTCAATAATCATAATTAATGAGGCCGTCGGATAGCTTGATTGATGAACAACTTCATATGTGGGAACGATAGATTCTCAATTTGAATATCGATTAAATTGGAAGTATAAATTTTTGGACTATTTATCTCTCTCGCGGAGGGGTCACCATCTTTTTAATAATTATAATTAACACATAGATATTATTTGCCCAAGCCCGTGAGACGTGGGATATCCTGCACCCTGTGCTCAATCCAATGAAGCCTGGCCTTCATTATTTACGAAGTCACCACCCTAATTGAAGATTTTACTTAAATCACTCAGATTAATTACCATTAGAAATTCAATTTCACAATAATAGAAACTCTGGAAATTAATGGCCTTTGACTGCCACCTTGGTGATTCTCAAGAGCCCGCAACACCCAACAAGCCCAATTTTGGGCCTTATTTGGGCCATTTCCTTTGGTAGCTCCAGTTCAACTTGGGCCGCTGGCAGCGGATCTCTATCATCCTTAGCTAGTACCATTCATAAGAATTCTTGATGCATTGCCCATCTTTCTTGCTTTATTTGCTGGATGCATGTATGGTGCAATCACGCTCAAATGTTTTGCCTCGAACTTTCCAAACAATATTGACGAGGGAAGAAATTATTCTCATGAAATAAATTTATATGACTCGTTATTTGGTCAATAGAATTCACTTAAATTGGATCCGCATGAAAGTACGAGGATCAAGTAGATAATTCTCCATAATTTTTCATTGTTTTTTTATAACCTTCTATTATTGTAACGGTTACACACACACACACACATATATATATAATCATAAATATCTGTATTTTATAAATTAACTCTTACCTTCGTGGTAAGAGAGATACCTAATCGAAGGCAACCCAAAATTTATATACATCACTATCTCATGTACTATATCACCTTTAGTAGATATTAAGAGTTAATTTCTGCCATCATACGTATACCCTTACCTGATAAAATTGGAACAACAACTTCGTATCTGGTGTGATTACTTCCGTATATTTTTATTTTATAACAATATTATACTTTCCGTACAAATTCTTTGATAGCCAATTAGGACCTCAACGGCAACCTCAAATACCCATCAATTATCCATCTAAATTAATATTTGTTGTCTAAAGCTTTCTCCCTGCATTTTGAAAATATCAAGTCTACGTGGTATCAGGAAAAATATCTGAAGTTAGAGTGTAGAATTAATTAGCTGGGGGAAGGGTTTGATCTGCCACATTGATCAACAAGGATTAATCCGAAAGTTGTTGATTTCCTTGGTTAAAATTGGTGGTGGTAGCCTAATAGGAGGAATAAGCTGCCAGTATTCCATCTATGGTTACCCCCTCTTTATCATACTGTTTACCTGATATAATCTCTAACTCTCCGAGCTGTCCACCTTAAAAAAATCGAAGGTTTTAAGTGTACCATCTTAGGCTTAGTCTTGGTTGTGTCTTCGAAAACTTTAATATTAAATCTTGTTGGATTTTGGTACAATAGACCGAAGACAACTGAAGCAATGGTCTAAAGATGACCCATGCTATCGAATTTATAGGGTAGCCTTAACCCATATACGCAGCATTTCACGATTTCTGATAACATCTGTGATGCCGTAAATCTAAATCTAAACCTAACTGAGAAAAGCATATAATAAGACAGTTAAATTATAAAGTGACAAAACGAGTAAACAAACATACTTGCAGTGCGTTTTTTCAACTTATAAAATGAGAGTAATTATCTTAACCGATATATTTTAAATTTTTATCGATTAAAATTATATTCTATAAATAAACTTTTATTTATTAAGTGAGAAATTATTTCTTACAGTTAAAAAATCATATTATAAATGAAAAATTATTTACTATCAATAAATAAAATAAAATACATTGATGTATTTTAATTTTAAATTAATATATTTTAAATTTTAACTAATTAAAAATTATTTTCAATCAATATATCATTATCTATAGATTTTTAATCGATAAAATTTTACTTTCTATTTAATTTTAAATTGATTTAATTTTATCGTACGTTATAAAATATACAGTAACATATCTTTTGTTGCGGATATCCAATTCTAAATTATCTTAATTATATTATATATATATTTAATTTATTTATTCTTTTCGTGAGATCTCCACTGTGATGCTACGTTATTGGCGTTGCCGCTCCCTGCTCATTTTTTTTTTGGAGCACGGACAGACCCCGATCTCCCGCTCCTCTTTTATTTTGCGTGCTCCAGCGAACGTCCTTGCGGGGCTCCGAGCGGCCATTTGGACCCCCTCCCACGGGATCTTCTCCCTTCCCTCAAGATCCCTCCCATAACATGGATCTTGACATGTATGAGCTCTGATGGATTGTAGCAGTCGGGATCGGGCAGCATCGGTGAGAGTCATGGCTGATGTCATCTTCTCCACTCGTGGTGCTCGTTGTGGTTGGACGGCGTGGATGAGTCGAATGGGCCCTTGGTGTCGGTGGCAGTGGGGTGCAGTGACGGGGTTCCTCAACGGTGGCGTCTGGTTCGTTGAGCACGGATGTGGTGGTTGAGTTTGGTGCTAGTCGTTGGAGACGTTGTCTCGTTTTGCATGCTGTCGTATAGTCGATTTTTTGACGTGTGTTTGTTGTTGAATTTAACCTTTGGATCGATATATTTTTACTTTTTTGTTTAGCATGTTCTTCAAATTTATCCCATTAACATTTACCGTATCTATGAACGTAGAATCACTCTCATTTGAAAAATTGTCAAATTCCCATTCTTAAGATGTATTTTCTTTTTATTTATCCTATCATTTCTTATCTTGATATCTTTTGAATTTTAACCTTCTCTCACTGTTATATGACATAAAATTTTATTTTTAAAGATCATAGGCTTTTCTTTTGTATCGAATATTTTTACTTTATTAATGAAAAATCCCCCTTTAAAATAAAAAAATTGTTGAAAAGTGACTTCATTTCTCCTTTCATCTTTGAAAGCTCCCTTTCACCGAAAAAATACTTTTATGTTTCCATCATCTTGACATGACATATAAACCACGAATAAGATTTCCTCTGTACGTTAATGATGGCTGGTAGTGCCATGCGGACTTTGTTTAATACGTGCAAATGGTGATTGGAATAATGAAATAATTAATTAAGCTTCTCTAATTGAGGGAGAGTGGGTCTTTGAGATAAGCTCTACTACTGCAAGACAGCAACCACTGTAACGGTGCCATCTGGGGGCCTCGGACAACCTTTAATATCGTTGGAGGGTGTTTAGTGCACGTCTTAATGGTACTTCGCAGGGGTAGTTAAAGTGGATTACCTAATTCTACTTGAGTCGTGCATTGATATATGATGATTTTATTGCAGCCGACAATGGCTCCACCTACAGGTCGATCTGTATTTATAGCTATAAGTCGGGAAGGGGTATTCCATTTTAAGGATGATGGAATCTTAACAAAATTTAATTATGTCAAAGCTGTTTGGCATAAAATTTATGGATAGCAATTAACAAGTTCATTGTTCAATTCTCTCCTATACTCACACCCAGGGGTGGACATCAAGCCAAATTAGGTCCAACTTAAACTTGAACTCAATAATTCTAACTAGACTTAAACTTGAACTCCTTTGAACTTAGAAGAGCCTTCTTATAGTGGGTAGATCTTCTTATGATGGAATTCATGCTATCCTTCACTGGCAAAGCTTGGTTTTGTTGGAGAGGAAGGAAGGATTATGTCTTAGACGGATGATGTTGTACTATTAGACAAATAATATTGACGACTTGGTCTCAATAAATCAACATTTACCTCGTCAACACTTGTGACTCATTCTTGTAACTACAATTTGAGATGTAAGGATACATTCTACTATATAGCTTATGAATCCGAGGTACATCTCTCGATTCAAATCTTTGTAAACAAAAAGTCTATAAATAGAAAGCAAAATAGGCTTACAAAGGTTGAGCGACCATAATACATTTTTCCTACATCGTTCTTCTTCTAGCATGGTATCACGAGCCAGATGAGATCTTCTTGTTGCATCCAACCCCTTCGGCGTTGCTCGACCCGTTATTGTCCGACAAAGGTTGCGTCTAAGCTTCTACTCGCGACCAACTAGTTTTGTCGCTCGTTGATCTCACTCTGCTCGACGTCGATCTCGCGCAGCTACTCCAGTGCATCTTCTCCATGCCGATCCCACATCCTCGACTTGCCTATCACCTCGCCACCTCTCACCCATCGCCACCCCACTACCATCCCCGATCCACGCATCCCTCACACCACCTTCACTCCCCATATGAACCCCGCACCCTTGCCCAAAACCCGCTACCCTTATCTCCCTCCACAAACCCTATCACCAACAGAACCAGCCTCCCATGTATACCCTCACCAAATCCACTTACCCATACAACCTGTTCCCCGTTTACCCGTTTACCCACATAACCCATATGACCCTGACCACCCTCCCACTGTTCCTATCAATCCCCTACCCTCCCCGTCGTTGCCACCACTAAACCTTAGACTCTGACGAGCATCTCGACCGTCGTCTTCCACACACTCGCCACCTCATCACCGCCATCCTCTACCACCAACAGGCCGTCCTCACTCCCTGGCTCCCTATTTTACCAATTGCAATTGTCTCATCTACGCCGTTCCCTCCACACCATCATTGCCATATGCATCCTCGCAATCCCCAGTTCATCAGTTTTAGACACTGCCTCGGCCTCCATTGATGTTGCACACCTCCCTGAGGATATTTATCATTCTCCTTCTAGGGGACCACCACTTTCACAAACACCACCACCATGAACCTTGTTCCTCAACAACAGTCTCCGCCTCACATTGCCATACGCTCCTGCTCGAGTTCTTCCAAACAACTGCCCAATCTGCCTAGGGTGTTATCGGCCTTGCATTTAGTGTGCATCTCAAGTTGCTGAGCCATACGTGCACTATCCCTGCACTACTCTATCACCTCTGGTCCTTCGCTTCTTCACGATGGACCATCTTGATCACTCGGAAGACTCAGTCTCTAGCAGACATGTTCGCTGCTTTATCTTTGCCTGCGAGTTTCGTCAGCAACATTGTCCTCTCTCTTCCCCACAGCAGGCGTCAATTGGATCGTGCTAATGGCATCATCAAACGTCTCCTCCACGTCGCCCATTCTGCCATAAGGGGTTCATCACTTTCTTTCTATAAAACTAACCCCAACAAATTATCTCCTATGGAAGACACAACTGCTCCCTCTATTGCGCTCTCACAACCTACTTGGTCTAGTTCAAGGCATTGATAAATGTCCAACGCCGCTAGCACCCTCTGCCTCCACGACCTCATCCGAGGTCACTGTTGACACTACAGCCATTCAGGCCTGGCATGCCCAAGACCAGATGCTACTTAGTTGGTTAGTTGCTTCTCTTTCAGAGGAAGTGCTTCTTACATTCATTGGCATCAATACTAGCCTGGATGTCTGGGAAGCACTCCATCAAGCCTATGGTGCCCCATCTCATACTCGTATATTACAACTACGAATGCAACTTTAGGCACTCAAGAAAGGTGATGATTCTGTTTCTACCTTTTTAAGTAAAGCCAAGTACATCTCTGATGAACTAGTAGCGGCCGGCCACAAAATTGACAATGCAGAGTTCCATGCTATCATTTTCAATAACATCAGCATAGACTACAATGATATAATTGCAGGTCTAGCTTCTCGTCCCTTGCCCGTCACTTTTTCTGAATTACAAAGCATCCTTGCAGCCTATGAGATTTGTTTACAGCAGAATACAACACCAGCAGCCGATCCTCTACCTATAGCTAACATGACTCAACGTTCCATGTCCTTCCGTGGTAAAAGTTGTGGTCGTGGTCGGAACAACAATTTCCGCCGCTCCCCATGCCAAGTATGTGGAATATTTGGTCACAGTCCCAACAAGTGTAGGTATTGCAAGAATCCTTAGGGGCGACGACACCTACCTGTATAGGCTCATTTAGCTCACCAGTCAATAGTTTTGCCTGCGCACGAAGATTGGTACCCAGATAGCGACGCATCACATCATGTCATTAGTGATCCTCAGGATCTCTCATTTGCGGAGCCTTACAATGGAAACAATGTCGTTCAATGAGGGGTGAGAGAACCTGGGTTCCGTGAAATGCTTGAGGGGTGGTGGAGGGCCAAACAAGTTGAGGGGCCAGCTACAATCAGATTGGCCTCCAAGCTGGCTGCCATGCACTCTATGCTTAAGGAGTATGGGGCTGTGGTTTCTTCGCTAAGAGACCAAAGGCGACATGAGGCTCTAATGGAACTTCACTGCTTAGATGAAAAGGAGGCCACATCCCTGTTATTTGATTAGGAGCTTGACGCAAGAAGGAGTTGGCAGAGGGTGATATTGGAGGAGGACCTAAAGCTTGAGATGGACTGGAGAGAACGCTCAAGGCAGCTATGGCTTAAAGAGGGGGATGCCAACACTAAATACTTCCACCATGTAGCAAGTTCATGTAGAAGATATAATATGATATCTTCTATTATCAAAGATGGGCAGAGATTAGTATCTATGCAAGAAATCAAGTTTGAAGCTGTTAATTACTTCAGGGAGACTTCACGGGCAACATCTAGGGGCATGTGGAGAATGTCTGCTAATGTGGCTCCTCAGATATCAGATGAGCAAGCTAGCAGGCTAGTTGCAGGCATATCTGAAAAAGAAATGGTGGATGCTATAAATGATCTGAACAGTGAAGGATCACCTGGCCCCGATGGTGTTCAAGTATTCTTCTACAAAGAGATGTGGAGTTTACTGGGTAAGGAAGTGATGGAGGTGATTTGGGAATTCGAGAGAGGGAATTATGGTTTTGATAAAATAAACTGATCATACATTTTCCTATTGCCCAAGATGCAAGGGGCTGAAAAGTTCTCTGATTTCAGACCTATTGCACTTTTGAATTCCATTTACTTGGTGGTGAGGAAAATATTAGCAAATAGATTTTGGTTGGTTCTCCATGATCAAATCCATCCAGTCCAATATGTGTTTCTTGCTAATAGGTCGTTATAGGAATCCTTTATTATGGCCTAGGAGATGGTGAGTAGCTGTCACAAGAGGAAGTGTAAAGCCTTCATGTGGAAGGTGGACTTCCGCAAGGCTTATGATTCGATTGCTTGGCCATACCTATGGGAACTGTTTAAAAGAAGAGGCTTTCCTCGTACGTAGATTCAATGGATGAAGAGGTGCATTACCACCACTTCCTCTACCCCTTTGGTCAATCGTAGGCCGTGTGGGGCATGGATACAGCCACAGTGTGGAGTCAGGCAAGGGTGTCGACTTGCTCCATTGGTTTTTAATCTTACAGTTGATAATCTTGTTAGATATGCATGCATGTTGTTTGAAGCCGGTATTATAGGAGGCTATTTCTTATCCATGAGGTGATCCTTGGCTCCTGTGCTACAATACGCCGATGATACTATCTTTTTGTGGAAGGGGCTGAAACTAAAGCTCAAGCTCTGAGGCATATGGTGAAGCTTTTTGGGGAGATTTTTGGGTTGAAGTTGAATGGAGAAAAATCCTCTTTAGTTTGTTTTTGGCTCGCTGAGCAGGAACAACATGCCATCTCTTCAATTTTGGGAACGCCACGTATCACACTTCCAATCAAGTATTTGGGGTTGCCATTGAGAGGTTCTAAGTTGCGGAAAAATGATTGGAATGTTCTCTTTGACAAAATCTCTGTGAAGCTAGAAAGCTGGAATAGTCGGTTCCTGTCCAAGGGTGGGAGACTCATCCTATTGAAATCTGTCATCACTTCTATTCCAATTTTGTACTTCTCCATGTTCAAGTCTCCCAAGTCAATTTGGAAGCGTATTGATGTGATGCGGAAGAGATTTTTCTGGAAGGGGGCTCGCCATGAAGGAAAGTTTATGCAATCGCGAAAATGGGAACTCTTATGTATGCCAAGGAGTTTGGTGGACTGGGTATTAAGGCCTTAAAAGGGTTTAACGAGGCACTGCTGCTCAAGTGGGCTATAAAGTCCTGAATGGTGAAGAGAAGGTATGGTTTGATATCGTCAAAGATAGCTATGGTAGCTCCAATAGTGCACTAAAGAGGCTTTACTCAGCTCAGCCTTCCCCGTTTTGCGCTCTATTGTTCAGGCCTTAAAGAATAACTGGCTTCTGCTGTAGCCAGTTTTAGGAGACGGCAGTGCGTTTAACTTTTGGAAGGAGGAATGGTCCTGCCGTGGTATCTTGAAAGATGCTTACTGAGGAGACCATATTTGTGGGCTAATTAATACATAAATGCCTAATTATTATGGTAGCGTCTATGCATACAAAGCATACTTTGATATGTAAATAAATTAATGTTTGCATATAGGGGCATGCATGCATTTCATGTATTATTTTAGATTATTTTTATAAATAACCCAATTTGTTTTTCTTTTGTTTTCTTTTTCCTGCAGAATGCGCAACCGCCTTCTCGCCACCTTTTTTCTCCCCATAGTTCAACCGGGAATATCGCAACCTCACAACAATCCGATGAGATTGTTGGAGACGATCTCGAGGGAAGAAACAAAATTTACAAGGCGTTTAAAAAGAGGAGGGACGTGGGGGGCCATCGTCTCTTCCATCCTTCACCACTGGGGAGAAAGCAAACACTGTGGCCGGAGAGCGCACGATGTTTTAGAGCCAACTTTGTCGACGCTGCCTACATCCTCACCTGCATTCTCCTTCCCTCTCCCTCATGAGACTGCTCTACCTTCAGAAAGTCACCCGTTGCCTGTGCGAAGGCGCCTCGTCTTCGGCACGCCTCCTCGCAACCGCGACATCCACCAGCCCTCTTTTCACTTGCATACGTTCATGTCCTCAACCGTTCCCCCTCCTCTCTCTTCTTCACATGCAGCAACAGGCAACCTCCTCGAGCGAGATTTAGCCCTTGCGTGCAGTATCCACGAAAGCACACCACAACCGTAGAAGCCGGCCTTCCCCTCCGCTCCGTGCACTGTTCTTCTTCTCCAAGAAGAACCCAATGTCGGCCGTTCATCTCCACACGCAACCACCTCATCCCGCCACCACACTCCGCTCCATCGACGCCATCCACCTCGCCTCGATGCCCTGTGCCTGACCACGCCCTCAGATACGCTGTCTGCGACCCACATGCATGGGTGGACACCCCCACCACCGACGAGTATCTCCTCGCCATCCGACCGGCTCCAGCCATCGCCGTCGAAAGGGTCACCACCATTGAGATCCCCTCACCCTCGGCGACCTCCTCTGAGCTTTACACCGTCGACTGTGCTTCCCTCTCCGCGCACCAACGAGGGGAATGAAGACCTCTATTTCTCTACAGTAAAGGTGCAATTAAAATTTACATTTGATGCCCTTGCCAAGGAATGTGATTTTGATATTAATTATTTTATTACGGCAAACTTGTGGGAGGCCCTTCGCTTCTTGGATTATTGTGACAACAGTGGAGGATTTGGATTTACTAGTAATCTGATCAGTTGTTATATTTTTTGTACGAGGAATTTGATGAGGCAACAGGTGCAGCTGGGAGACGACGTCGACCTTGAGTGACGTCCACACGCAGGGAAGATGCAGGAGACCTGGATCCCGCTTTCATAGGGGATTCGCCTTTGTCACAAGTTTTATTTCTATTTTGTCACCCCTGTAGTAATTGGGCCTGATTTTTGGGGGTTTGTCCCCACATTCTTTAGAGACTAGGGGCTATGTTTTTGCTGCTCGCGTGATTCATTTTTCTGCATTCTTGCCTCTAAAACAAACACAATAAAATACCGAGCTGCCTGCTAGAAGCTGCATATCCATAGGATGACCATCTAAGATTGCTTGAGAAGCATCTAGATTTTCTTACTGCATTGTGTGTATTTTTGCATAGAAGAATGCTGGAGCAAGGTACGAATTTCTTATCTTACTACATCAGTTATTTGCATACGCATTACTTCTGAACATAATTAAAGAAGACCACTTAAACTGATGTGAAAAGATTAATCAAGTGGTCATATTGCTTCTTGAAAATAAATAAAATATACAAGAAGTGTTTGAATAACTCGATTGCGATTTTCAAAAGAAAAATCACTTTTCGCGGTGAATGCACACTTCCTGCACTGAGCATGCACTATAGGCACTACACTAGGACTTGGACCCTTAAGGCTATAGGCATCGATCTCTTTATGGTGCAAACCCTCCTATCTCGCTTTGAAACAGTGGTATTAACGTTTGCCCGAGTGATTTGATACTCTAAGGAGGGGGACACCCCTTAAAGGAATTCAAGGGTAGTTAAGAGGCACCACTAACGCATCGCCTTAAAGGAAGGGTTCGCCCTACTTGCATCCCTTGATTCCATCCTTGGAGTACCTTTTTACTTGAGCATCTGAGAATATCATTGCAGCAAAGTGTACGTCTTTAGGGCACTCGAAGGTCAATTTAGGGTGCGTAATTGCTTGACAACTTGATTGATCACCCAAAAAGGACTAAAAGTAACCTCAACCTTTTTAACAGTCATTGACCATAAATTTCAAGTGCCTCATTTCTCTTATACCACTTATGTGGGAACAGAGAAAAATTGCCTTGACTATATTTGTCCAAGTTGAAGAGTTGGAAGAGGACTTAAAGAACTTTAAATCAATAAAAGACCTCTTGCCTTGTGTTTGCTTGGTGTATGCTTGGTAGGCGCTCTCTTAGAAGTAGTCTTCTCTTCAACCCTGAGCCTGAGAGAATTATAAGGAAAGCTAACCAAGAAAGAAGAAAAATGGCTGAAGAAAGACCTGAAGAAGAGATTAGGGTTGGTGAAAATCAGAGAACCTTGAGAGACTATTTCCTCCCTACAACCCACCAAGCCCTATCTATCCGAAGACCTAGAGTGATTAACCCATATGAAATCAAGCTCAGCACCATATCTTTGCTTCCATCTTTCTATGGTACTGCTAGGGAGGATCCCTACAGGCATCTTGAGGAATTCACCGAGGTCTGTTCCACGGTGAAGCTCTAGGGCTTTACTGATGAAGCCCTGATGAGGGCTCTATTTCCATTCTCCCTAAAGGATAAGGCCAAGCACTGGTATCATACCATCGATGCAAGGGTAAATGATTGGGCTACCCTTAAGGGAGAATTCTTGAAAAAGTATTTTCCTATGAGTAAAACCAACCATTACAAAAGAGAGATTATGGGTTTTGCTCAATAGGAAGGGGAGCAATTTCACGAGACTTAGGAGTGCTTTAATGACCTTATTAGATTATGCCCCCACCATCAGGTGCCAAGATGGCAGTTGGTCGAAAGCTTCTATAATGGATTATCTGAAAGGCAGAGGTATACCATCGATGCAGCCTGTGTAGGAACCTTCATGACCAAAAATGAGGATGAAGCCTGGACATTATTTCAAACATTAAGTGACAATTTCATACATATGTCCTCTGCTTATCAAGAAAGAAAATCATCAATTTTGCATTGGAAGATAGAGGCTCATGAAGCTGGGGCTACTCAGGATTTGGCTTATCAGATTCAATTATTGAACAAAACTTTGATATGCTTTTAGCAAACCCTGGCATGAACCCTTAAGTAGCCTCTATCTTTCAGGTTTCAAGTGAATGCTCTATTTGCCAAAGCACAACGCACGCCACTACGGAGTGCCACCAGGCAAATCAATTCCCTGAGTTGATTCAGGCCGACCTGAACGCGGCCAAGGTTTCCGCCCACCTCCTCGTAATAACCCGTATTCTAATACCTATAATCCGACGTGGCAGAACCATCCAAACTTCTCATGGAAGCAAGGTGATGCTTCTAACTAGGGGAATACACAACCCCTACCTCCCTAACCCATATACCAGCCATCCTATGAAAACCCTCCTCAGCATAAGCCTGCTGAGATGGAGGAACTTAAAGCCATGATAAAAGCGATGCAAGAGCATTAGAATATGGTTATCCAATCTCAGAATAAGATGATTACTGATATGAAATCCCAAATTGATCATCTTACCGAGGTAGTTAGGCAACGTGATCCAAGGAAGTTGCCTAGCTCTTCTGAGGAGAACCCAAAGGGCAACGAGGTCATATTTAGAGAGCACACCTAAGTTGTGACCGTGTTGAGGAGTGGAAAGAAAATTGACAAGCCTAATAACACTCCTACGATCACGTCTCAAGATTCCCCTCCTACACCCGACCCGACTTCCATCTCCACCGAGGAAGAGCCACAATACTTTCCCTCGCTTGAAATCACCTGCAATGAGGGTGTCGTCATTCCACCACCCCTTTCCTGCCATGACGACCCCTCTACCCAGAAGTTGAGGGTGCCCTATCTAGAGCACCTATCTGCTCCTGGGGAATCTTCTATTGGCTCGTCTGGAGCCAAGGATAGGACGGATGAAATTATGGACACTTTTAGGCAAGTTCATATCAACTTGCCTCTGTTGGAAGCTATCAAACAGATTCCGTCCTATGCCAAGTTTCTAAAGGACCTGTGCACTCAGAAGAGTCGATCTAGGAGACAGGTCCACACTAAGGTCATCCTGCCTGACCATGTTAGCTCGGTTCTCCAATATGGAACACCCCCCAAAATGAAAGACCCAGGGCCACTGTATATTTCAGTGGTTATAGGTAACCAACACATTGATGAGGCTCTGCTTGATCTGGGTGTGGGGGTGAACATTTTACCGAGCTCTGTCTACGATCTTTTGGGAGGAGGTGAGTTAAAGCCTAGTTCAGTCATCCTCCAGATCGTAGACAGATCGCTTAAGACACCACGGGGATTAGTGGAAGATGTCCTGGTGAGAGTAGAGGACTTCTTCCTTGTTGACTTTCTTGTGCTAGATACTGACCCATCGAATAAACCCACTAAGCCGTCCATTATTTTGGGACACCCCTTGTTCGTAACGTTTTTGTAGGTTTTAAAGGATGTCACGTTGTAGTATAGCCGACAAAGCGTTCAAACAAGTAGAGAATTTTATTACTCGAAAACCGGAGTATCCGAGGTCGAACATAGGGAGCAAATGGAATTTCCTACTAATCAAAATGTAATTGAACACTCTAATTTACTCAAAATTGGAATTCAGAAGTATTTAAAAAAAATAATTCAGGCAAAAGAGTCAAATTGGACGTCTGATCCCAAGATCAGACATCTTAAAAGTGTTTTCCCTTTTCCTTTTGATTATTCTTCTTCTTGCTTTCTTTCTTCTTCTGCAGACTCTTTTTCTTCTTCGAATTCAGAAGTATTTAAAAAAAATAATTCAGGCAAAAGAGTCAAATTGGACGTCTGATCCCAAGATCAGACGTCTTAAAAGTGTTTTCCCTTTTCCTTTTGATTATTCTTCTTCTTGCTTTCTTTCTTCTTCTGCAGACTCTTTTTCTTCTTCGGCTTCTGTCTTGGCTTCTCTTCTCTCTTTCTGCTTTGCTTCTTTTCTTGCGAAGGCTTCTTCTTCCTGCCTTTGTTTCTTTTCTCTTGTTTCTTCTCCTGCCTTGCCCTTCCTTCTTTCTTCTTCTTCTTCTGATCTTTGCAGTCTTCACTTGGCCTTTCTTCGTTCTCTGCAGTCTTCTTCTGCCTTGCCTTCCTTCTTTTCTTTGGTCCTTCTGTTCTTCCTGCATTTCCTTCTTCCTTCTCGCGGCCAAAGTCTTTCTTCCTCAACGTTCAGCCTGTGCCTACACAGAGCAAAACCTACCCCTTTCCCTCTACCCGCGCGTCTCTCTCTCTCAGCAGTTCACTCAGGGACGCTCTCCCAGAGCCATACGGGTAATTGGGTCGGATTCGCACCTGGGACTAGGTGCACCTGCAGGTGGTGATGCGCGAGGAGTGCTCAGGTCAGGGTCATGTTGGATCCCGCCAGATCCGCGAGATGAAACCTCGGACGAGGCGGGTGTGAGGGCAAGTGAGGGACCTCACCCCTGTGCTTTCGGAGGCGTTAAGGCTGTATCACAAAAACAACTTATAGCATACCCGCGCCTCACGATTCCACGATGTGGGACTATCTGATCTGTCCCAATTCCACGCGCGCCCGCAAACCTGCATGAAATCGTCACAGCTGCTGGCTTCGCAGCGCCCCTGGCTAGACTCGAGGCACTTTACGACGCTTGCCCGAATACGCAGCACCTGAAGCCTGGAGCTGCTGACGCCTGGAGCTGCTGCGAAGCTGCTTCAACCTTCATCAAGGGCGGCAGGAGCTGTCAGACACAAAGCGAGCCTCTTGGCTCAATTAGACCAGCTAGGGACCTTTGCCGTAGCACGGTGAAGGTGGTGAGCCATGCTGCAGGCCGCAGGATGGCCTAGGTGTGCGTGCCTAGGTCAACCTGTGGCCGGATGTGTGGGGTTGTTTGGGGGGCTACTGTGGAGGTGCGGAGTGGCAGGGTGGAATGTGTTCCTGGTGGTGAGGCGGAGCTTACGAGATGGTTGGTGAGCCGTGTGGAAGGGCGGAATGGTGGGAGCAGCTCGCCGGAGGTCGGTTGGTGATGTGGAAGATGAGGGTGGTCAGTGTCGGTCGAGGGTCGATTAGATGAGATAATAGGGAGAAAAGAGAGAGGGGACTACGGGGAATAGTTCTAACCTAATTGTAGGGACGAAGGAGGACGGAGGGCGGACAGCTGTACCTACTGTCATGGGAGAAGACGCTGCCCAGTGGGGGAGAACGGTGGTGACGACGGGGCTGAGGCGGCGTGCGCGGGTACTGCGCGACGCGGAGGAGAGTCAGGAAGATAACTTTGCCACTCGTTTTGTGGAAGAGCGAAGAGGGAGGGGAGGGGGGCTCGCCGGAGCTTGCTGGGAACTTTGGCCGGGCAGGAGGAGATGAATTGGAGGTGGAAACTCGACCAAATCAAGCTAAAGATGAGCGGCCGGAGGTGTGGGTTCTTTTATAGGCACTGGGTCGTGCTTTCAGAGCGTGGAGGGCACGCCTGTGCCTTTGATGGCTCGCCGGAGTAGGAAATAGGTTAAGATACCCAAATCTCTCATGCGTTCGCATAAGAGATTGGGTTCACACCAGAGATTGTGATTGGCTTTAGATGGAAGGGAATTCCTCAGAGAATCTCCCTTCCATTTCTTGGAGGGAATCTCTGAGGAATCAGAGAGTAATCCCTCTCTAAACCTCGTCAGAGATCTGTTCTGCCCTAACAATGGCGGCAGGACCTGATTGCAAAGGTGGAGAGAAAATTAGGGGGCTCTCTGCAATGATTTCAAAAGATAGGGACCAAATTATGATTTGGGTGTACTAAATTGCAAAGTAGGTCAAGATGACCTCCCCTTAGGTCCAAATTTTGGTATAAACCTAATTTGGACCTAAGGAATCCAATGGTGAAGTTGGATTTTAGGTTTGACCTCGTATGACTGGATAGTTTGCGTAAAAACCCAAATTATGTTACTTGAAGAGCTAGGACCTTAATCTAGGTTAAACTGGGTTCCAAGGGCCAAATTAAGTGTTCCAATCCCTAGAGGATGTTTTTCCATGATTTTTAGAGGGTTTACTTGATTTTTATCCTGACCGAAACCTTGTTAATTTAAGCGGGTCTGTTTTAGGGTTACCAAGTGTCATTTAATTCCTAGATTGCACATAAATTCATTTCTGATTGACTCAACCCACTTTTTATCTCATTTAGACCATTTGAACTATGTTTTGCCTCTGAGAAAACCCGTTTATGTACTGCAATGGTAAAATTACAGTTTTAACCTTTATTTCATGTTTTCTTCTCAGAGCACTTGTTCATTCAGTTAAGCCTTCTTCTAGGTTATGTAGGAGCTTTTATCTTCTTTATTGGGTCAAAATGAGCTAGTTATGGCTCATGATGAGGCTCTCATCACCCCTTCTTGGCCACAGCCAATGCCTCTATCAATTGTAGATCAGGGGCACGTAAAATGGGCTTTGGGAACAAGAAGATCCGGTTGAATGTTTTTGATACTTATAAGTAATCCGGATTTGAAGATTATTCTCAGATTGAGGTTGTTGATGAAATAATTGAGGAGACTACTCCAGCACTCCAATGTAGAGATCCCCTTCAGAAGGTCATATCTAAGGACCATCCTCCGATTATTAAAGAAACTAAAGGGGAAATACCCGAATTAGAAGAGTTGCTGGGGATACACACAGAGTCTCTTTCCCCACTTTGGACCGTGAAGGTAGATCCGCTACCTGAGGCGGGGATATCTCAACTTAAACCCTAAATCCAAAAGGCTCTTGAGTTGGAGCTGAAACCCCTCCCAAGCACATTGAAGTATGCTTCCCTTAGTCCTAATGACATGCTCCCCATTATTATCTCATCTGCATTATCTGAATCGCAGGAGGGAGCTCTTCTTGAGTGTTTACAAAGGCACAAGGAAGCAATTGCCTAGTCAATTGCTGATATTAAGGGTATTGATCCCTCCCTTTACATGCATCATATATACATGGACGATTCTGTGAAACCCTTTCGAGACATGCAGAGAAGGCTCAACCCCAATATGCGGGAGGTTGTTAAAAAGGAGATTCTGAAATGGCTGGATGCAAGGATTATCTATCCCATTTCAGATAGTAAATGGGTCAGTCCTATTCATGTGGTGCCCAAAAAGGTAGGAATCACTGTGGAAGAGAACGACCAAGGAGAGTTAGTAACCACTGGACCCTCAACTAGTTGGAGGGTCTGCATTGATTACCACCATTTGAATACGGCTACCTAGAAAGATCATTTCCCCTTACCGTTTATCGATCAGATTTTGGAACGACTGGCAGGGAACAAGTACTTCTGTTTTCTTGACGGGTACTCTGGGTATAATCAGATAGTCGTCTTTCCTGACGATCAGAAGCATACCACCTTCACGAGTCCGTATGGTACATTTGCGTTCCACCGAATGCCATTCGGGTTATGTACTGCTCCTGTCACTTTCCAACGATGTATGATGGCTATCTTTTTTGATATGATCAACGAGTTTGTTGAGATTTTCATGGATGACTTCTCCATTTACGGCTCATCGTTTGACCAATGCTTTTCGTACCTTGATAAAGTCTTAATCCGTTGCGACAAGGCAAAGTTGGTGCTTAGCTGGGAGAAAAGCCACTTTATGGTTCAACAAGGCATTGTGTTAGGGCATGTAGTTTCCCAGAGAAGATTAGAGGTGGATACCACAAAAATTGGTTCCAACTCTAAGCTTCCATCGCCCACCAATATTCGTCAAGTTAGATCTTTTCTTGGCCATGCTGGATTCTATAGGCGCTTCATTAGAGATTTCAGTAAAATCTCTTAGCCACTTTGTGACCTGTTAGCGAAGGATGTCTCTTTCGATTTTGATGATAGATGTGGCGAGGCTTTCCAAGTCTTGAAGAAAGCCCTTATTACCGTGTTGATTCCCCAAGCACCAGATTGGACCCTCCCGTTTGAGCTAATGTGCGATGCTTCTGATTTTGCAGTGGGAGCGATCTTAGGTCAAAGGGTTGATGGCAAACCTCATATGCTGCATTATGCCAGTAAGACCCTTACGGATCCTCAGCAAAACTACACGCTCACTAAAAAGGAGCTTCTTGCTGTAGTGTTGGCTTTGGAAAAGTTTCGATCTTATTTTTTGGGATCCAAGGTTGTGGTGTTCATTGATCATTCAGCTTTAAAGCATCTTATTGCTAAAAAGGACACCAAACCTCGCCTAATTTGTTGGATTCTGCTACTCCAGGAGTTTGACCTGGAAATTAAAGATAAGAAAGGAGTTGAGAATGTGGTAGCAGATCATCTGTTTAGGATCCCTATTGAGGCATCAAACCCTGCTGGCGGTATCCAAGAGACTTTCCCTGATGAGTCTCTGATGGCAGTGGAGGCTAAAACTCCTTGGTTTGCTGACATAGTGAACTATCTGGTCACGGGCATTACCTCCAGTACTTGGGACAAGTAGAAGTGAGATAGGTTTCTTGCTGACACTAAATTTTTTCATTGGGAGGAACCTGAGCTTTTTAGAATAGGCCCTGACCAGCTTTTCTGCCGTTGCGTCCCTGACGAAGAGCAAAGGAGTGTTCTGAGTTTCTACCATGACCTCTACTGTGGAGGACATTTTAGTGGAAAAAAGACTGCCCAGAAGGTTCTTCAGTCTGGCTTTTGGTGGCCCACATTATTTCGAGATTCACATACATATGTGGGCGCATGTCTACGTTGCCAGCAAACGGGAACCATCAGAAAAAGGGATGAGATGCCCCAGCAACCTATTCTCCCCGTTGAGATCTTTGACATTTGGGGCATCGACTTCATGGGCCCCTTTCCTGTGTCTTTCAGATATAAGTACATCCTTGTGGTTGTGGATTATGTATCGAAATGGATAGAAGCCATACCCACGAGAACCAATGACCATTCCGTGGTCTCGGGTTTTGTTAAGGCTAATATCATTTTTCGGTAAGAGTGCTTAAGGACGATCATAAGTGATGGAGGACCTTACTTCAAGAACGTACACTTCACAAGACTACTCCAAAATTTGGGAGTCAACCACATGATAGCCACACCTTACGATCCCCAAACGAGTGGACAAGTTGAAGTGTCTAATAGGAAAATTAAATGAATTTTAGAAAAAACTGTCAGGCTCGACCGTAAGGATTGGTCTAAAAACTAAATGATGCTCTTTGGGTCTACAGAACTGCGTATAAGACTCCCTTGGGCATGTCTCCTTTCTGTCTTGTCTATAGAAAGGCGTGCCATCTTCCCATTAAAATCCAACACAAAGCTTATTGGGCTATTAAAAATGTTAACTTGAATCTGGATAAAACGGGAAAGGCACGTATGCTGGAGTTAAGTGAGCTTGAGGAGCTTCGTAATGCAGCCTATAAAACTTCTCAAGTTTATAAGTAACGTACAAAGGTCTTCCATGATAAGCACATCAATAGAAAAACCTTTGAGTCGAACCAGTGGGTCTGGTTTTTCAATTCCAGACTTAAATTATTTCCTGGAAAGCTCAAGTCCTGCTGGGATGGGCCATACATTGTTATCAATACCTTCCCTCATGTAGCTGTAGAAATTTGGAACCCTACTTCTGGTGCGAGCTTTAAGGTAAATGGCCAACGACTTAAACCTTATGTTACTCTTTCAGATGGCCAGGTTTTGGACGCACTTCGGCTTGAGGAGCCTTAGCTCCTCCCACTCTCCTCCTCAGGTGATATTCTTCTATGTCTTTATTTTTCCAATGAGGACATTGTCAATCTTAGGCATGGGGGGGAAATAACCTGAGGATGTTTATAGCATTTATAATTATTTGCATACATTTAGGATAGTGTATTAGCCAAAAAAAAAATCTTTTATTTTCTTGAGCTAAATTGGTTAGTTCATAGCAGAAAATTTATCAAGGAAGTGTCATTGAAGATTTTCTTCTTGAATTATTTCTTAAGTTTAGAATCCAGTACAGTTACATTCACTTGCACGGAGACTGGGTAATGAATCTTTGTAGAAAATCAATAAGCATTTTTAGTCTACTGGACCCTTGGACAGTTAAAAGGGAGTCAGGCATACTATCTTCTATTAGATCTACCTCGTATTTGTGAGAAGAAAGTAGAGAGATTACCGATGCACTAAGTCTAGTGCAAGGACTCTTAAGTTCTGGACAATTAGATAATGATACCTCAGAGTTAAGCATAGTTTTCGCTTTCTGTTCCTGCGTGCAAACATTCTATGAATTCCTGAGAGTCACCAAATAAGGCAAATACACAAAAATTGAGTCTTGATAAAACTATGACTATGGTGGATGGTTACGACCGTCCTTCATAGAGTCCTTGGCTGAAGGAAGGTAATAGTGTCAAAGATCAGAAATACGCTTGTTCTATCCATCCTTTCCCGGTGCTGAAAGTAGGCACTTCCACCAAATAAGCCACACAATATCCTCTTGACCATCATCATCCCTAATAATGCCTCTTGAAATAAAGTCTACGTCTTGTTATGTTAGTTTTTATAAAAAAAAAATAGAAGAAGAAAAAAAGAGGAAAAATATTTATATTTGGAAAAAAGAAGAAAAAGAAGAAAACGAAAAAGAAAAAAAGAGTCCAAGTTTGGAGTTTTATCTTCATGTCATTTTTTGTCATTATTTTTGAGGCACAACAAAAACACTCATTGTGATCCACCAAATATGACTCATACCTACTTTTTAGTATTTCTGATCGTTCGAATACTGATTAAGGACTTCTAACTTTGTTGTAGAGCTATTAGGACTTTTATTGACGTGTGAATGCCATGTGAGGACACCACATAATGAGTACATTTACAAAAATCTGGTAAGATATGTGATCTCAGAAAAGAAAGAAGGAAGAAAGAGAAAAAGAAAAGAGAGAGTAAGTGAGCACAAGGGAACGCAAGGAGAGTACAATTTTTAGCCTCTATCTCTGGGTTGACTTGTTTAATAGTCTAGAGATCTAGAGTCTACAGTACTAGACTACATGTAGCATCAGATGAGTGTGAGCCACCAAATATTAATCCATTCAACTCAGTTTCTCTTACCTAAGCCAAAAAGTTGGGGTCAAATTACAGATTATTTTCTGCTTTATCCCTGAGGGAAGAAGTTGCCTATCTTAATAGAGGTTTTACCAAAGGTTAAGTACGAATTGCAAATGTAAGTTGGCTTTTCACTTGGATCCGTTACCTAAGCTACTATCACTTCACATTTGTCTGGATCTCTAAATTTTTGAATAAGGAAAGGAGAGATCTCTTGGTTACTTTCATTATTTTTCACTTTTGTTAGGGACTAGCAAAATTTAGGCTTGGGAGAATTTGATGAGATCACATTTGTGGGCTAATTAATACATAAATGCTTAATTATTATGGTAGCATCTACGTATACAAAGCATACTTTGATATGTAAATACATTAATGTATGCATATAGGGGCATGCATGAATTTCATGTTTTATTTTAGATTGTTTTTATAAATAACCCAATTTATTTTTCTTTTGTTTTCTTTTTCTTGCAGAATGCGCAACCGCCTTCTCACCACCTTTTCTCTCCCCGCATTTTAGCCAGGCATCTCGCAACCTCACAACAATCCGGTGAGATTGTTGGAGACGATCTTGAGGGAAGAAATAAAATTTGTGAGGCATTTAAAAAGAGGAGGGATGCTGGGGGCCATCGTCTCTTCCATTCTTCACCATTGGAGAGAAAGCAAACACGGTGTTTTAGAGCCAACTTCATCGACGCCGCCTACATCCTCACCTTCATTCTCCTTCCCTCTCCCTCACGCAACCGCTCCACCTTCAGAAAGTCACATGTTGCTTGCGTGCAGGCGTGTCGTCTTCTGCACGCCTCCTCGCAATCGCGACATCCACCAGCCCTCTTCTCACTTGCATACGTTCACGTCCTCAACTGTTCCCCTTCCTCTCTCTTCTTCACACGCAACAATAGGAAACCTCCTTGCGCTAGATTTAGTGCGAGACCGCGCGACCCTCACGCGCAGCAACCCAACGTGGCCTTGCGTGCGCCATCCACAAAAGCGTGCCACAGCCGTAGAAGTCGGCCTTCCCCTTCGCTCCGTGCACTGTTCTTCTCCAAGAAGAACCTAATGTTCGTCGTTCATCTCCACACACAGCCGCCTCATCCAGCCACCACACTTCGCTCCATCGATGCCATCCACCTCGCCTCAACGCCACGGGCCTAACCACGCCCTCAGATACTCCATCTGTGACCCACGTGCACAGGTGGACAGCCCCACCGCTGACGAGCATCTCGCCTTCCGGCCAGCTCCGGTCACCACCATTGACGGGGTCATCGCCATCGGGATCCCCTCACCCCCGGCGACCTCGTCTGAGCTTTGCACCGTCGACCGTTCTTCCCTCTCCATGCACCAACGAGGGGAACGAAGTCCCCTATTTCTCTACAGTAAAGGTGCAATTAAAATTTACATTTGATGCCCTTGCTAAGGAATGTGATTTTGATATTAATTATTTTATTACGAAAAACTTGTGGGAGGCCCTTCTCTTCTTGGATTATTGTGACAACAATGGAGGATTGGATTTACTAGTTAATGCACTTTGTTTTTCCTCCCATGATGAGTTGATATCAATGGCAATTTATTTTTCTTGGACATGATTTTATGTGGAACTGATATTGGTGATCTTATTGGTTTTATGCCTCCCTGTGATACGACTTGAAGTGTGGTATTATTTTAGTATTTTAGTAACTTTGATCAAGTTTTTTTTCCACTACATTACATATTACGACGACGAATTTCTGCAAGTGAAAACGTTCGATCACCTACCCGAGAACATATGTGGTTGCTGTGGACAAGGACTGTGCAGTAAGAACCTGCTAGTCTGAACAGGAGGGTTGGCGGATTTCAGGTTCTGAAATTAACAGGGAGGGCACTTGTTTAGGTGAGATGCTGAGATTGATTTTAGACCTCCAAAACTTCAGATTGAGGGCTGGAATGGAGGACAGATATATGTGGAATGGTATCTACACAGCGGCGCGTGCCTATAAGAGGATTCTGGTGTTGAATAGAGCCATGGATGGGGATCCAGTTGGAAAAAAATTTGGCTCTTGAAAGTCTCATTGAAAGTCCAAATTTTTATATGGTTGTTTAGAAGGGGGGGCCTGATCACTGGGGAGCTGAGACACTGGAGGATGAGGGCTGATCTACATGAGTGTCCTCTATGTGGTCTTCATGTAGACTGATGAGAACCTCATCATGAGCCATAACTAGCTCATTTTGACCTAATACAAAGGATAAAAGCTCCTACATAACTCAAGGAAAGGCTTAACTCAGAGAGATTCTGAGTTCGCAAAGAAAATAGAAACTAAGGGGTAAAAATGCAATTTCACCAATCCAATCTAAAAACAGGATAACTCAGGATCCAAACATAGGTCAAAGCAACCTAATAAGAATAAAAGTGGGATGAGATGATTTAATAAGGGCTACAGCAATTCCAAGGAACTAAATAATTATCTGTAACTTTAAAACAAACCCACTTCAATTTGCGAGGTTCGAGCAAAGTAAAAATAGAATAAACCCTCTAAAATTCATATAAAAATAATCTCTAGGGTTTAGAACCTTCAATTTGGCCTTAGGAACCCATTTTGACCTACATTGAGAATCATGCCCAAATTAACAACTTAATTTGGGTTTTTGCGTAAATTGACCGGTCAAGCAAGGTTTAATCTGGAAATAAAATTCACCATCATAATCCTTAGGTCCCAATTAGTCATGTATAAAAACTTGAGCCTAAGAGGAAACCTTCTTGACCAACTTTACACTTTGGTCCTCATTCATTTACTTTTTGGCCCTCAACTTTTGAACCCTCACATTTCTGCCCCTAACTCTCCTTCGTTCTTTGCATCCAGGTCCCTCCTGCCAAAACCTGACCAGCACCATGCTCCGGCGACCTTGCGCGAAGCATGGCGCCGCGCAGGGTAAGGGGGAGGGTCTGGCGAGACAACCGGGGGTGTCCTGCGTCGTCAGCCGTCGCAGGAACACCCCCCTGGTCGCTGCAACCCACCATACCGGCCATGCGAACGCACGGACGGTATGGGTCTCCATCTCCGGCGTCCTCCGGCGAGGGAGACACGTCGTCTCCCTCCGCCTTCCTCTCTGATTCGGCCCCTATAAATACCCCCGTCGCTCCACCGTTCTTCCCAGCTCGGATCTGACGGAGAAACCCCCCAACTTTCCTCTCTTCTCACTCCGGCAGACGCCCACCAGCTCTGGCGGTTCCTCCTCCTCCTCCTCTTCGCTCTGTCGCAATACCAGCAGCAGAGACTTCTTCCCCTGCTCTTCCCGCGTCGCGCAATACCGGCACGCGCTGCCTCTGCCCCGTCGTCACCGCCGTCCTCCCCCACTGGGCACCTTCTTCTCCGGCGACAGCAGGTACAGCCGTCCGCCTCCTCGCCCCCTTCGTCACTTTAGTTAGGTTAGAACTACTTCCCTCTATTCTCTCTCTCATTTCCCCCTGCTATTTTTATCTAATTACCCCTCGACCGCGCCTAATCACCCTCACCTTCTCCGCCTCCGACCATCCTCCGGCGAGCCGCTCCCATCACTCCAGCATCCCACACGGCTCTCCGACCTGCACATAATCTCCGCCTCCTCACCCTGATCCATTTCCGCCCTTCCAATTCCCGCCACCCGACCTCTGCAAATCCACCGAACACACCCACTTTCCGACCCACAGTCCGACCTAGGGCAGCCCTTGCACGTCGCCCCACGCCTCGCCACCACCCGCACGAGCTTCGCCGCACTCTGGCGAAGCTCCCGGCACCTTCTGATTAGGCCGAGAGGCCGTTTTGCTGTGAACAGGTCACCCGTCCTCCGCCGCCATTGCCGTGCAGAAGGAGCTGCTTCGACCTGCTGCTCCAGGTGCGCCGCGCCCAGGTCACGCTCCCAGGCTGTGCGGGGCATTTCGGCAAAGCGTCAGGCTGCAGTTGAGGCGAAGCCCTCGCGCGAAGGCCTCGCGTAAAGCCGCGATTACCAGCTGCTTCCTCCGCGCAGGCGCCAAATTGGGGTGGGACATTTAGTCCCACCTCGGAAGACTCCGAAGCAGCGCAGCGGTATAAAGTGAAAAAGTGCTGGAGGCTTATCGCCTCAGCACACGGGGTGAGGTCCCCTTCACACGCCCGGTTACCCGGTCTCGTTCGCGCTCACGCCTCGCGGACCTGGCCCGACCCGACTAAACCCGACCTGCACTCCTCGCCCACCACGCACGCTGGTGGGCCTGGACCCGGGCGTGACCCGTACTCGGCTACCCGGCAGCTCTGGGAGAGCTTTCCTAAGAGCGGCTTCTGTGAGAGAGAGACGCGGGGGAGGGTAGAGTTAGGTTTTGCCCCTCTGATCAAGCTGTGTAAGTGTGCAGGCACAGGTGAAGAAGAACCGTGGAAGAAGACGAAGGCTGAAGGAAGGAGGAGCACCGAGCGGCACTATAGCAGCGGCGGTTTAAGTTGTCTGATTGGAAAATCAGACGACGTCCTGAAGGCTAAGAAGGAGAAGGAAGGCGAGGCAGAGGAGAACACAGAACACGAGAAGAAGATCTGACGAAAGGAAAAGAAGAAAGAAAGAAGAAGAAGAAGAACAGGACCGCTCTGCAGAAGAAAAAGGAAGAGACGAGCAGAAACAGCTGAAAGAAGAAGAAGAACATCACCACTGCAGATAAAGAAGAAGAACAAAGGAAGAGAGCAGAAGATCTGAGAAGGAAGAAGAGGAGAGGATAAGCAAAGAGAAAAGAAGAGAAGCCAACAAATTCTCTCTCTCTCTTTCTTTATTTTTGTAAAAGAAACTTGTACCCCTAGAATACAACTTGCTCCCTGAGTTCGACCTCGGGAACTCTTTTATTTCCGAGTAACAAATTGTATTAAACTGGTAATCACTTCTCTATACTATACTACGACGAAATAATAGAACTATAGAGGAAGGTCGTCACCATAGACAACGTGGGACATATTTTTTCCACATGCCTGGTTACAGATGCGATATGGAGAAAAACTTGTCATGAGCTGCTTCCTACTTGGGACACTTTTTGGCAGAATTTCCTAATGCGGGACAAACCACATATGCGTATGGCGGTGACTATGTAGAGTGTTTGGAGGGCGAGGAATGCAAGGTTGTTTCAGGAGAGACTAGTCTACGTTATCTAAATTGTAAATGAGTCTTGGTCCCTCATACATTTATGGGGATCTAATTTGTAATGACCCTTGCTGTTTTTTTTTAGATGATGAATAAAATGGCCCTCCGGATTGCTATCGTGTCTCGATAGCTTTCCTTTCTTTTTCAAAAAAAAAAAAAAAACAATGTCGTTCAAGTTGGTAATGGACCAAGTATGAAAATCACTCATATTGGAGAGAAAGTCATAAACCATTCCCTTGGTTCCTTTCTTCTCAAAAATGTTTTGTGTTCTACTCATTCCTCTCAGTCCTTACTCTCTGTCCATCAATTTTGTAAGGATAACAACTGTCGTATTGAGTTTTCTGACAATTATTTCCTGATTAAGGATCAACGCACTTCTTAGATTCTTCTTCATGGGGTCAATGACAGAGGTCTCTATTGTCTCTCGTGTCGCTCCGCCTCTATTTCCATTCCACCATGCGCTTTCGTCACTGTTAGTGACTCTTGGGACTCTATGGCACAACAGACTTGGTCATCCCCAGTCCAAGACAGTTAACAATGCCTTAAAAGGTCTTGGTCTTCACTTTCTTTTTGCAAATAACAAGTGCTTCTTGTGCATGCTTGGAAAGTTAACTAAAATTCCTTTATCTGTTACATGCACTCGAGCACTGCTCCTTTTCAACTAGTATTAAGTGGTGTTTGGCAGCCTGCACCTTGCAGCTCTCTTTCTGGTTTCAACTACTTTGTTTTGTTTGTGGATGATTTCTCCAAGCAAACATGGTTGTTCCCTATGTCTCATAAAAATGAAGTAACACCTTTTTTTCAATCATTTCATGTGATGGTGGAATGTCAATTTAACTCAAAAATTCAACAACTTCAATCTGATAAGGGTGGTGAATACCAAAGTCTTAGAACCTTTCTTAGCTCTAAGGGGATTGTGCATCGCATCTCTTGTCCACACACCCATGAACAAAATGGAGCCACAGAATGAAAAATTCAACATATTTTTATTACTGGTCTTACCCTACTTGCCCATGCCTCGCTCCCCAAAACCTTTTGGCATTTTGCCTTTGAAGCTGTAGTTTTTCTCATTAACAAACTTCCCACAGAAGTTCTACAAAATAAAACCCCTTATTTCTGCCTTTATAACAAACACCTAGATTATACCTTCCTCAAAGTGTTTGGTTGTGCTATATACCCTCTTTTATGACCCTACAATAGACATAAGTTTTCCTACAGGACAACGCAATGTATCTTCCTTGGCTATGCCAAAAATCACCTTGGCTATTTATGCTATGACAACAAAAATAGAAAAATGTATATGGCTCGCCATGTCAAGTTTGATGAAAATGTGTTTCCTCAAAGACAGGCTTCTATACTTGGCCCACCTCCTCCTGTCACTCCCACGTCTCCATGGTTGTCTATCTCTCTACCTATCAAACATATGAGTGCCATCCCTTTTGCTCCTTCCCAAGTACCTCCTTCGCCACCATCCCCCAATGTGGCCATGGCACCTCAACGACAACTACAGCAACACCAACCTGCTGACTACCAAACGCTTGTTGGTCTCAGATGAATGACTACCCACTCCACTCCACAGGCACTACTACCAACACCAAATTCTGTCATCGAACCCACCTATTTTTCTCAAGTAACCATGGGTCCATAATGGTGTGCAGCTATGACAACAGAGTACAATGCCTTATTGACAAACCACACCTGGAGGCTCATTCCTTACAAGCCTAATATGAATGTCATTGGATGCAAATGGGTTTTCCGACTTAAATATAAACCCGATGGTAAGATTGACAGACACAAGTCTTGTTTAGTTGCAAAAGACTATAATAAGAGGGAAGGGATAGACTATAATGATACATTCAGTCCCGTTATAAAACCTACCACAATCTGTACCATCTTGTCTATTGCAGTATCCAATGGTTAGCCTCTTCATTAGCTTGATGCTAGTAATGCTTTTCTTAATGGCCATCTCAATGAGATAGTGTTCATGTCTCAACCACCAGGGTTAATGGATTTAGACAAACCAAATCATATATGTTGTTTGCAACGGTCTCTTTATGGTTTAAAACAGGCCCCTCGTGATGTTATAGCCAACTCAGCACCTTCCTTGAGAAACTTGGTTTTTGCTCTTCTAAGACAGATACTTCTTTATTTATCTGGATTAATGACACTCAACGGTTGTATGTGCTTATTTACATGGATGATATCATAATTACAGGCACCACCTCCTCTGAAATAACTTAGCTACTTAATAACTTAAAAGATGAATTTCACATCAGAGATCTCAGGCCTCTTCATTATTTTCTGGGCATTCAAGTAAAACGCATCAGTTAAGGCTTACTTCTCTCTCAACAAAAATATATTGTTGATCTTTTATGCAAGACCAATATGAGCAAGTGCAAATCAGTTCAGACCTCCATGGCAGCTTACAACAAGTTAACCAGTACTGGCAAATCATTTTAGGATCCCACCTTATACAGATAAACTATTGATGCTCTTCAATATTTATTATTGGCTGGACCAGATATCTCTTTCGCAATCAACAAGGCATGTCAATTCATGCACAATCCAACAAACGAGCACTGGGACCATGTTAAATGTATACTTCGCTATCTCAAAGGAACATTATCACATGGACTTCTAATTAAGCCCTCCTCTCCATTCACTCTTCAAGCACATTCAGATGCTGACTGGGTAGGTTGCACAGAAGATCTTCGATCTTCAAGTGGATATTTGGTGTTTCTCGGCACTAATCTTATTTCTTGGTCATCCACAAAGCAACAAAGTGTATCATGCTCCTCAACTGAAGCTGAATATAAGGTAGTTGCCAATGCCATTGCCGAATTAGTCTAGTTACAATCATTACTACATGAAATGCATGCATTCAACAAAGAAGTGCCAATACTTTGGTGTGACAACATAGGAGCAACATATCTCTCTGCCAACCCCGTCTTTCACGCCCGCATGAAACACATTGAGGTCGACTACCATTTTGTTCGTGAACAAGTTGCATGCAAAACCCTCCAAGTAAAGTTCATTTCATCCAAAGACCAACTAGCAAACATCTTGACAAAGCCCCTTTCTAAGAATGCCTTCCAACACATTCGACGGCAACTTCATATTTTCTAGTCTGCAATCACTTAGCTCCTTTTTGTTGAGGGGGGATATTGGCCAGATAATATTGACGACTTGGTCTCAACAAACCAACGTTTACCTCGTCAACACTTGTGACTCATTCTTGTAACTACAATCCGAGATATAAGTATACATTCTGTTGTATAGCTTTTGAATTCAAGATACATCTCTCGATTCAAATCCCTGTAAACAAAAGTCTATAAATAGAAAGCAAAACAGACTCGCAAAGGTTGAGCGACCATAATACATTTTTCCTACCTTGTTCTTCTAGCATGTACATTAACGTAGAAGGAAAGAGGAAAAGGAAGAGAAGGAGAAGAATGTTGAGTTCTTTAAATTCTGTATGGCTTAAAAAGAGGAAGACAAGAACTCAAATGTTTGGGGCTCCGATCAGCTGGCGTAGGCTGATCGGGGCCCCCTCACCTCCTCCAGGCCTCCCCTCTCCCTCTCCCTCTCCCGACCTCCCTCTACCTAGATCAAAGAACCATCTCGACATGTAGAGCAATCGAGCTCGCATTCCTCGATGTGTTGGTTGCGTCTGACCTCCCTCATCTAAGGCGATTGTTGGCGTGGGGAGGATGGCTGCGGCACTCACAGTGTTTGCAGTGGTTAGAGCACGTTTGGGGGGAGGGTGGCTGACGTTTCGTCTTCGACATTTGTGGCACTGCTGTGGTGGTCAGTTCACCGTTGGGCCATAGTCCGGTTGCACGGGATCTCCTCGTTGTCGGATGTGTGGCTACATGGAGCCTCCTCGTCGGTCCTCTTGTTCAGCTGCAGCTGCGGGGAAGCAAGCGAGGGCATGGGTATTTGTGCTGTGTTGTTGTTGTAGATGTTTTCTACGCCGTGGGTGGATCTAGGTATTCTTTTTTCTTGTGTTTTTTTAGTGTAGTAATGTTTTGTTTAGGGGATCATGTGTGACCCCGAGCTTTCTCGACTGAGTTTCCTGACTTAGGTCAAGGGTCGACTTATTCGGTCACTTGTTATCGCGATCTTCGAGTTTATCTCGTTAGGGCTTTGCCGTATTAATGGGCGTGGGGTCTCCCTCTTTTGGGAGGTTGTTCGATTCCCGATCAAGGATGCTTCGTTTTCTTTAGCTTTTATTTCTTGTTTGTTGTTTCTCTGAGTTTTGTCTTCCCCCAATTTCTTTGGGCCGTAACCTCCCCTTCTCAAGGGTGTTTAGGCTTTTCTCTTCCTCTCCCTTCCCCATCGGGGTACGTCCTTTTGTATTGGGTACTTTCCCTTTTTTTTTTTAATGAAATATATTTTCCCTAAAAAAAAAAGAGGAAGAGAGGAGAAAAAAGATAAAAGGAAACAACATTGCAGCATCAATGTTATAATAACAATGCTATAACAATAGTACTATAACATTGCAACATCAATGCTATAGTATTGTTGTTGCCAGAGCACTGCATAACAAGCATTAATGCTATGAGCTATATGTATATATTAGCGTGTTGTGTCAATGCTGTGAGTTGTGGGAGCTACATGGCATTGATACCATAAGGTACTCTAATGTAGTAACGTACATTGATCACATAAGCTATTGCAATGCAATAGCATCCATTCTATCGAGCTATAGCAACATCATACATGGCATCAATACTATGGTCATATTATAGCATTATAGATGTCATAGCATCACAATACTGCATAGCATTAATGATATATCACCATTGCTATAATAACATCATAACATTGATGTTTTGGTAGCAATAAAGGGCTGCAACATCGGTGTGGTAACATCCATGCCATGCAACATCAATAGAATGATACATATGCACAAAAAGCAGGAAAAAATGACACTATCATCAACTTAGATGGGAAAAAAAGGGTGTGAAGAAAAGTGAGATGTGTGAATATTTCTGCGTAAGGATGAGTTTCTTTATACCTTACCAAGAATTTTATTTACAACCTACATGACAAACCATTAAAGTTGAGAGTATTTTTTGGAGGAGCAGAATATCAAATGATTTTTACTTGAGAAAAATCTCAAGCGATTGTAGAATCAGCAATGAAAGATAAACTATTTAAGGTTGACTTTTGTCTATTTACCATTCTAGGAATACATTTTCTGTTATTCTAATCTTGAAACTATCACACTATGTGCTTGATTGTTTTAAATTTTTACTAATCGTATCTTGAAAGGTTGTAGTTTTTCCTATCTTCCTTTAGATATGTACGTTAACTCTCTCTAAAAAATCAAGTCAAATCCTTAACTCTAAAATTCTTCCCACGAAATCTTCCCCACATCCCTCCGCCACTCCCCAAAAAAGCCACAAATTCCTTGGCTTCTTCCCTAGAGAAAGTCAACTGATCCCATCTCTGGCCATATGTTGGGAAATTAGCAACGAAATTCTAGAAATGGGCACAAAGAGAGAAGTTCCTTACCATCGTGTCCTTTTGTTAATATATAGATCCAAATTGATGTGTTTTCACCCCTATATCCAACTTTATTGAACTCTCTGATGACAACGTCATCATCAGCCATATCTAGCTTAAAAGTCAAAATTCATTGATAAATGCACCTACATAACCGCCAGAAGACCGTAACTCACTGCAAATCCATTCTAAGAGATAAACATGAAAACAGGGATAAAACTGCAGTTTTAACAAAATATCCTAATTGCAGAACAACCACGGGGTTAATTAAAGGTCAAATGGTGATTAATGTCTAATAAGTGGGTTCATGCATGCAGAAATGGGTTTTCACGCATTTCGAGAATTAAATGACATCTGAAATCCTAAAAATAGACTCGCTAATTAACTGAGGTTATGGTTAGAATAAAATTCACTTAAACCTTCTAAAAATCATAGAAAAATATTATCTAAGGTTTGGTACCCTTGATTTGACCATTGGAACCCAATTTGACATAAAACAGAGTCTCAGACAGACAATTGCCCTGATTTGGGTTTCTACGTAATTTACCTAATCAAACTTTGTCAAAACATAAATCCGATTTCACCATTAGATTCCTTGGATCAAAATTAGGTTTGTACCAAAATTTGGATCCAATCAGAGATCATCTTGACTTAGTTTGCATTTTGATCCAGTCTGAGTCTTTTCTCTCACACACATGCCCCTAACTTTTGAAATTCTTGTAAATACCCCCTAACTTCGTTGTCTTCTTCACAGAAAAACCCCCTTCGCCTCCATGGTTGAAGAACTCCTAAACCACCTTACGCTGACCTTTAATCAAGGATAACTCCCTGATTTCACAGCCAATCCTTTCCAAAATTAGAAGGGAAGATCTTGAGACCTTCCTCTTCCATTTGAGCTTGATCATGACCTTCCAATTCTATCCAAAAGCTCATGCGAACTCCTTGAACTCGCAGGTCCTATTCCATGATTTTCGAGCCTTTAAGCTTGGTTTCCAAGCTTGAAGCTCGACCCGTTGGCCTATAAAAGACCCCTGTGCATAACCTTCTCTCCTTAGCTTGGTTTGGACCTGTTCTACACCTTCTTCTCCTCTCTCCGGCCAATCCCTCCGCAAGCTCCGGCAAGCTTCATCAACTCCTTTCTTCACCGGCTGTCACAGACCATAGCCGATCAGTCTACCTTCCTCAAGTTCCTTTGCGACTTGCAGTACCAGCGAGGGCCGTCTTCCCCTCTCTTCCTCGCCGTTCTCCCTCATTGGAGGTCTTCACCTTCCATGGCACCGGCTAGCCAAAGCCAGTGCCATCCTCCCCTTTCTTCCACTTAGAGTAGGTAGATTAAGTTCCCTTACTTCTTTAGGTTCTATTTATCCCCTAAAATCCCAAAAATAACCCCTCGACACCGTCACCAACCACCTTCGTTCTCTGCTCCGACCACCACTCCATCGAGTCTGCTCCACCTCCACAACCCACCTAACAACTCGCCAACACCTTCTACATCTCCGCCACATCACCACGACCAGAAGCCCTCCCCTATTTCGCCATTCCACCCACCCAAACCATCCCCCGAACATACCCATCACCGTACTCCATCTCCGACTTCGTCACACCTCTACACTCCACCAAACTCCACAAGACCACCGCTAATGCACTCTACGGCCTCTGGCGAAGCTTTTAAGGTATTTTAATTGGGTCGTAAGGCCGTATTGTTTGTTTCATGTTCTCATTTGAGCTCCGCCGTCGCCCTCGAGTTCTCCGATACGCCTCGAGTTTTCCGACCATATTGTCTCTAGGTCTTGGTCCTAGGAGTCGTGGCTTCATTCTAGGCATCCTCCCAGGGGGTCAATTGAAGACTCCATCCACTCCTACTGCCTCGATTGGGAGATCATCACAGCTGCAGCTGCACGCAAGAAGAGGCTTGTGGATAGTCCCACATCGGTGGGAGAAGTGCAGTCGTGTATGCATAAAGGGAATTTCTACATAGGATTCTTTGCCTAGTACACAGGGGTTGGGTCCCCAGCACCCTACCCGCTCACTGACCTGCCTATGCCTACTCACTCCTTGGCTACTACCCACTGCAGGTAGCTCTGGACGCGATACTGGTCATACCCAAATACCTGATTGGTTACTCGGTTATTTGAGGAAGAGGAGGAGGAAGGAAAGAGAAAGAGAGAGCGGGGGAGGGTGGGTTTTGCTCCTGAAGGACTTGAGCGACGCTTAGTCGCTGTGAGCAAAAGGAAAACGAAGGGGAAGGTTGTTGTGAAGGAAGAAGTGGAAGGAGAGAAGAAGAGACTCTGAGAAGAGCCAAGGTAGAAGAGGAAAAGAAGTTGAAGGAGAAGACCAGAAAGGAAGAGAAGAAGAGAAGAGCCAAGGAGAAGAGAAAAGAAGAGAGTCATGCCTGAAGAAGAAGAAAGAAGACACTATAGCAGGTGACAATTAAGTTGTCTGATACACCTGCTAGACGTTTGATTTGGGTTTAATGCTAGTACTGTTGGAACATTTAAGTACTTAAGTTGCACGGTTGAAACTATTGTAGTATCATTTGAATAATTAATATATGTGCTTAGGCTAATAATTGGTGATCTAAATCACCATTATTTTGTCTTAGTTATCTTTTTGGTCTTGAAATACATTAAGCTTCATTGAATATCTTAATGTGACAAATTAATATTCATTGAAATATCATTATTGTACTCAATTTCCTATGCTCATTTATTTATTAATTGAGATTAGCGTGTGAATTCCTATTTACTCCTTTTGTCCGACTCAGACTTCATTTCTAGATTTTCGAGTTTATAAATTGTATTTGTTGATTGAGCGATTTAGAGGATACTACAACGAATGCACATTTTATCTACAATTTCGCGCATCAACACCCTCAAATCCCGCTATGCTGAAGTGGAGAGCAAGAACTTGATTTTAATGCTCCACTCCACTGATCATCCATCACCTTTGTTTGCTAAGTAGGTTAAAGCAAATGATTCATCTTTGTTCATCATTTAACTTATCATCCAATTACATCAGGTTAAGAGAACTTAAACTCAACATAAACTTATTTCATCTCTTCTGCAGAATAAGTTTACTCTACTTGAACACCCAAATATTAAAATTCACTTATTTTATTCCACTTTTTTACTATATCTTTATTTATTTCATAAATCTATTTCCCTTACCAAACACCACCTTTTGCAGCAGGATTTTGACGACAATTACTTTATCGTAGTGCTCCAACCCACACTAGTAAAAAAGGGATTGTTTTCAACGGTGAATTTTCGACCGTTCCACAACGGTCGCTAATATTGAATATTCTTGACCATTATAAGGAAAACAGTTGTCAAAAAACCCATCATTAAGTTTCTTACCTACTGGGTACAGGTTGTTAGTTACGATCGAGAATAAGAGTGTTTTCGACTGTTATAAGAAAACGGCCGAAGATAAGCCGTCGACTTGAAAAGTTAATTTTCAAAGACAATCATCAACCGTTTCTATGTAACAGTCGAGAAAGATCTACGTTCTTTCTCGACTGTTCATGAGAAAACGATCGACGATAATCCTTCCATAAACCGCCAACTTAAACGTTAATTCTTCAAATGCGATCGTTGACCGTTTCTTCAACAACGGTCAATAAAGTTTTTGACCGTTCTTTTTATAACAGTCGACGATAATCTTTTCGTAAACTGCTAACTTGGAAAGTTCATTTCAAACATGATCATCGAACGTTTTTTCAAGAATGGAGAGAAAGGTCAACCTAAATCTGTACGCAGCCCCGACTCCATCCCAAAACCTCCTCTCCTCCAAATCGACCTTCCTCCTCCACGACTCCCCCGAGGAGCTCTGGCTAGACCGCCGTGCTGCCCCCCTTGCTCCGACATACGACCCCTCCTCCTCAAGTCAGGCATCTCGCCATCCTCCTCCTCTTGCCTCCCCTCTCCAGCATGAAGACCCCTCCACCCTCCTCCCTTCACCCCCTCCACGACCTCCTCCCTTCACACCAGCCTCCCCCCTTTGCCACCACCACAACTGACTGGCCGACCTCCTCCTCCCTCCACCCCCACTGCAATCGGCCAGCTGGCTTTCTGCTGCCACCACCATCTCCTCCTCCCACCACCACCCTCTACCACTGCCCCCCTCCTCTCAAATAGCTAGGTTAATTATTTTTTTTATTAAGTACTTAGGTTTGATTTTTATATGTGAATGCAATTAAGATGTTTTGCAAGTTATTTTTAGTTGAATTACATTGAAACAATTAACATGTTATTAGTTTATATTGAATTTTTGGTTAAATGTTTAGTTAATTTGGTTTAGTTAAATTGCTACTCATTGTTGTTTGTAGGGTGTGCCCACATATATAGTGGTTAGTTGTGAGGTATTCTCACTCTTAGTTTCATTAAAATGTTTAGTTAAATTTGCATTTAATTTGAATGCTTGTGTGACATTTTATTTATAGAAGTGAAATGTGGGGTGTACCCACATCTTTTGTGATGCACTTTTGTGTATGTAGGATTTGAGAGAAATCACATATTATAGTGGAAATTCTACCAAAATTTTTCGATTTATTGTTTGCATGTAGGTATAGATGTAGGGTTTATGATTAGGTTTTACATTTGGGGTTTACGATTTTGTGTTTAGGGCTTAGGATTATGGTTATTTGTTTTTAGGTTAGGTTTTAGGGTTTAGTGTTTAAGGTTTAAGGTTAGGTTTAGGATTGTTTTTTTGGGTTTTGGTATTAGGTTTTGAGTTCTGGATTTAGGTTATAGGGTTTTTATTTTATATTTAGAGATTTCTGTATAAGGTTTAAGTTTAGATTTTTTGGTTTTAGCTTAGTTTACGATTTTTTATTTTAGGTTTTGAGTTTTGGATTTAGGATTTTGTGTTTTGATTTTCTAATTAGGGTTTTTATTATTGAATTATGATTTAGGGTTTTATTTTCATGATTTTGGGTTTTAGTATAGAATTTAGAGTTTAGGTTTAGTTTATGATTTTTGGGTTTAGTCGCTCCATTTAAAGCTTAGTACTTTTATGTTTTGCGGTATGGAGAAATTTATTAATTAAATTTAGAATTAATTTGAATTTAGATACATACACTTGCACAAATTTAAAAACACTTTATGACAAACAATAGGAATTCTAATCACTAGGTAACAGATTAATGGAGGGATATAATTATGTCAAAATACTAGCTCGTCGAGACTTAATTATGATTATGTTATACAGACAATGTAGAGTGTGTGTATACCTCACTTATATACACGATGCGTTGCCTTTATAACATGCCATAAGTGTCGTCATCCTTAGTTAAGAAAAGTTTTAAACTAAGGAGGGACTTTGAAGATTTGATCACAACTTAGTGTTACTTCTTACATGTAGCAAGTGCTTGGAGAAATTCGATATCATTTTCTTGCTCTTCTTCGGTATACCAATTAATCTTAGCTCTGTTCCCGAAGCGACCTTTAGTTGGGGCTATTGGGGATGTAGTTAAGGTTAGTCTTGGAGGGTATACTGGAGAAGTGCAGGGAAATGCTGCCGAAATTTCTCCAAACATTGGTTGCATGTAAGAAGTAACGTTGTGATCAAATATTCAAGGATGGGTTGTCAAGTGAAAATCTTCTTAAAATACAAATTTTTTCCTTATTCAAGTCTAACTTATGAGTGGTTGTCATTGACATTTAGGTTAATTATCATGGATAAGTCATGGATTAGTCTGAGGAATTCGAATTACCATGAATACAAGAGTAGAGTGATTTTGTTTCTGAAGTGGGCATTTAATGATGATATAAAGACATTTAGACAAGGAGAATTTCTTCAGCTGATTTTATGCCCATATAGTCACTATTTGAATGAATTTTTTCATGATCGAGACAGTTTTCAAGAATGTGATATGTAACGGTTGGTGGCAACATTACGTAAATTGAATAGCTCATAATGAGCAAATCAGAGGAGAAGCCATAAATGAGAGAATTGAAGCTTTTGAAGAAAGTGATGATAATCAAGGAGATGAATTGGATAAAATGTTACATGATATGAGAGTAGCAGACCCTGAGGATGCAGAAGACGATGAGACATAACGAGATTGTAATGAGTTTTACGATGCAGTTGATGATAACGTCATCATCAGCCATGTCTAGCTTTAATTAGTCATAATCTATTGATAAATGCTCCTATATAATCGCCAAAGGATCATAATTCACTGCACATCCTTTCTGAGAGTTTAACATGAAACTGGGGTCAAAACTGTAATTTTTCCATCATATCATAAATGCAAAACAGCCACGGGTTTTCTCAAGGGATTATTAAAGGTCAAATAAACAAAATCTAACAAGAGGGTCCGTGCAAACAGAAATAAATTTTCACGCGTTACGAGAATTAAATGACATCCAAAACCTTAAAAACAGACCCGCTTAATTCACCGAGATTTTGGTCAGGATAAAATTCACCTAAACCTTCTATAAATCATAGAAAAATATTCTATAAGATTTGGCATATTTGATTTGACCATTGGAACCCATTTTGACCTAAAACAGAGTCTCAGACAGATAATTATCCTAATTTGGGTTTTTATGCAAATTACCCAATCAAACTTGGTTCAAACCTAAATCTGACTTAGCCAACAGATTCCTTGGATCCAAAGTAGGTTTGTACCAAAATTTGGACCCAATCAGAGATCATCTTGACCTAAATTGCATTTTAATCCAGTCTAACTCTTTCTCTCTCTCTTAAACCCTTAGCTTTCAAAATCTATTGCAAGGACCCCTATAACTTGGTCATCTTCTTCACTAATAGGTCCCTCGCTCCATGACTGTGTGAACACATCAAGCATCGACCTTTCAATTATGGAGTTATCCCTGATTTCTTGCCTAATCAGTTCCAAAATTAGAAGAACTCCTAAGAGAATCTCCTTCAATCTGAGCCACGCATTGGGCTCTGATTTGAACCCAAATCCTAATGTGAACCTTTCAAAGGTTCGGGTTTCCTATTCTTGTGAAGGCTCCAAGATTCCAAGCTTGGAAAGCTCCCTAGAGGCCTGTATAAGGACCCCTGAGGACAAACCGTCCTCCTTAGCGAGGTTTGGGGCCAAAATCTCTTCTTCTTCCCTACCTCCGGCCCCTCTTCGACCAAGCTCTGGCAAGCCCCTCCATCCACCTTCCTCGTCCACCCTCACAGACAATAGCAGGTGGGTTCTTCTTCCCCACGATTGTTCGCGTGTTGTGGTACCTACAGACGTTGTCTCCCTCCTTTCATCGCCGCTCCTATCACCGGAGATCTTCATCTTCCACGACATCGGCCTACCAACTCCAGTGCCAATCCTTCCTCTTTCATCCCCTTAGAGTAGGTAGCTAGGTTTAGTTAAATCCTTAGGCTAGTTTCCCTCACTCAAAACTAAAAATATCCCCTTGACGCACCTGTTCACCTTCATCCTCTCCACCTCTAGTTGCCCTCAAGCGAGGTCATTCGCTCGCTACACAACTCCATCTACCTCGCCGAGACTCCCAATAGCTCCTCCACTCATTCCTGCACAAAACCCCTCTCCTATTTCATCCTATGGACCTCTTACGATCGCCACCGAACAAACCCATCACCAACCTCCGTCCCCTTCTCCGTCCTTCCACCACGCACCTTCATACACCACGCAACCACCGCCATCACACTCCACTCCCTCTGGCGATGCTCGTGGACTCTTTTAACGTGGCCGTGAGGCCGTATTGTTTCTCTCAAGTACCATGTTGGAGCTCCGCCGCTGTATTGTCTTCTCCGGCAGTGTTCGTGGTGTTCTAACCTTGAAGTCCCCAGGTGACATCCCCAGGTCATGCGGAAGGCTCCCAGGCATCTCCCTAGGTGGTCGATTGGGAGCATTGACTGCTCCAAGGACTTCAATTTGATGCCACCTGCTGTTGCTGTTCACTCGCGAGAAGAGGCTTGTGGGAATAATCCCACATTGTGGAAATATGACCTCACGCCTATGCATAAAAAAAATTTGTGTTTCGGGCTTATTGCCTCAAGACACATGGGGTGAGGTCCCACTACACCCATGACTCAACCCGACCTTTCACTCCTCGCTCATCACCACTGTCGGTGAGCCTGGACTCGGGTGTGCATACCCGATTACCTGGATATCAGAGAAAGAAGAGAGGAGGAGAGAGAGAGAGAGAGCAGAGGAGGGGAGGGTTTTGCTCTGAGTTGGTTTCCCCTGCTCCACACTTAGCCGTGAAAAGAGCAAAAGAAAGAAGGTTTGTGAGTAAGGCAGAGAGAAGAAGAGGAGAGTTAAAGCTAGAAGAAGAGAAGGCCGTGCCTAAGAGAAAGAAGAAAGGCAGCTGAAGAAGAAAAGAAGAGCTAAAGAAGAAAAAGAGGAGAAGATGAACAATGCGAATGCACTGTAACCAAAGGGCAGTTTAAGCTGTCTGATTGGGTGTTCCACTGTCTGATTGCTTCTGACACAACACACTGTGCACTAAGCTTACGTGGATTTAAAGTGGTTGATACTGTTTATTTATTTAGATTTTTGAGTAATTAGTATATATATATATCTAAGCTAATAATTGGTGATTTAAATCACCATTATTTTTCCTTAAACATCTTTTTACTTCATTAAACTCATGATATACTCATATTATGCATTGAACATCAATTTTGAGTAGAGGTTATTCATTGAAAATCATTATTCTTGGCTTATTTTCTATGCTCATCTATGTTTTAATTGAAGATTAGCGTGTGAATTCCTATTTGCTCATCGTGTTCAACCTCGGACTCATTTCTTGATTCTGAGTTATAAATTATATTTGTTGTTTGATCGATTGAGGGTTTGAACTACAACAATGATATATAAACTCTCGATAGATCGCTACAACAGCAGTCAAGGCAGTAGAGGATCCTATTGCTCTTGAAATAACGTCAATGTCGAAGTTGTCATTCATTCTCAAATTATTTCAGATGAAAGTGATGAATAAAGCCACAATGAAATTAATGTCTGAGGTTTTTGAATTCATTGGGGAGCTACTGAATAATCCGGCTGGGTACCCTAAGTCATGGTATGATGAGAAGAAGCAGATACGTGGGCTTGGATTGAAATGCGAGAAGACTGATGCTTGTCGTAATGACTGTGTCCTGTACAGAAATAAATACTCAGGGTTGATTAACTGTCCTGAATGTGGTGAGGAGAGGTATAAGGTGGGTAAGTCAACAAACACAAGCGCGAAGAAAAAATTGGAGAAGGTTCTCCGTAATTTTCCACTGATCCCTAGGCTACAATGCCTATTCATTTCCAGTAAAACAACAAAACTGATGACGTAGCATCAGGAGAATAAATCAAAAGCTGGATGCATTCATCATCCAGCAGATTTTGATGAGTGGCATAGATTTAACGAGAATCACGCATTATTCATAGAGGAGACACGAAATGTGAGATTGGGGCCTGCAAGCGATGGATTCAACCCATTTAAGAATATGTATCTGTTATATTCCATATGGTCAGTGGTGTTGTTAACTTACAACTTACCCCATGGCTATGCATGCGATCCGCATTCATGTTGTTGACTCTTCTTATCCCAAGACCCAAGCAACCAGAAAATGCAATAGATGTTTATCTCCAACCATTGATTGATGAACTGAAAGTCTTGTGGTACAGTGGCGTTCAAACATATGACACATAGAAGAAACAATTCTTCCAGTTGCATGCAGCATTACTGTGGACAATTAATGACTTTCCAGCATATGCGAATTTGTTAGGATGGAGTATGAATGGGAAATTCGCCTGTCCAATCTGTATGAATGATGCTCATCGCCTGAGATTGCCAAAAAGTAAGAAGTTATGTTACTTAGGGCATAGCAAGTTTTTGTCCATTGAACACAGATGGCGAACATCATAATTCAAGGACAGATTTGATGGTAAACCATGTTAGTATTCGTTGAGGAATCCAAAAAATAAACTCAATACAAGTTTTGTTAGGTTGTCGTGGACGAAAATCATGGAGAAATTGCACCAGCTCGATGAAATACATTTGGGTCATCTTTTCAAGAATGACTTGGCTTCTTTGCGACATTTAGGGTTTAGGAAGAAAAGTTCATTTTTTATGGACCTTCCATATCGAAAGGATTTGATTGTGCGGTACAATTTAGATGTTATGCACATCGAGAAGAATGTAATGGACAACATTCTTGACGTTTTAAACCTAATAGACAACGCAAATGATACAATTAGAATAATGAATGATATGAAAATTTTGGGTATTCGTCCTAAGTTGCACGTTGAAGAAAGAGGGTCTCACTTTCCAGAAGCTATATATAGTCTTACTGGAAAATAGAAACAAAAGATTTTCTCATTCTTTAAAGACATTCAGGTTCCAAATGGGTATTCATCGCAGCTTTCATGTTACGTAAATGAAGCGTAGAAGAAGATTATTGGGTTAAAAAGTCATGATTCTCATGTGTATATGTAAATCTTATTCCCACTTGTGATATGTGGAGTGATGCCTGATCCGGTAACGGAGATGGGTAGATATTTTAAAGTAATATGTTTAAAGACATTAGATCTCGAATTGCTAGAGTACTGGGATAAAGAAATTGTGATCACACTTTGTAAAATGGAGCAAACTTTTCCGCCTGCATTCTTCGATATGATGGTTCATGTCATGCTTTATCTTGAGAATGAAGCAAAAATTGCTGGACCTGTGCAGTACAAATGGATGTATCCAATTGAATGATATTTAAAGAAGTTGAAAAATTATGTCTTAAATAAGTCAAAGTTAGAAGGGTCAATCATGGAAGGATATCTTGTAGAGGAATGCATTAACTTCTATGCCATGTACATGAATGAGACAGATAATCGATTTAATCATCTTGAATGAAATTATGATGGAGAATTTAATGGAAATGATGAAGATTGCTTGTCCATATTTGACATCGGAGAAAGGTCGATCATCTAGACGAAGTTCAAGCCCATCTCGGAAATGGACTAACGATTGGCACGCTTGTACATTCTAAAGCAAATTTTAGAAGTTGATGAATTTTATAATAAATTCAAAGAATCCTTTATGTCATCTACATGCGGCTTACAGTTCATTGATTGCTTCAAGGATCGTGTAAATAAACTGAAAGAACAGGGGGATCCACGATGGGTACAGGATTTTGATGTAATTGCTGATACACCTTTGACATATAGATGATCGTCGACGTCCAGTTCGCATTAAAAAGGGGCTTAAAAATATCTTTGTTGTAGTATATGTCATAAATATAAACCGATGTCGTGTCAATTTTATTTATATATTTAATTTTTGCTGGTTTATTCCACGTCGTTCACTGGGAGGCAGTTATTGATATACATCACTCTCTAAGTCCAAAAACATTCATGTATTTCAAAAATGTTGATTTTATTTACAAAAATGAATGAAAAAATCAAAGAATAAAAGAATCTAGTTAATTATGTACAAAAGAATGAATTAAAAACTATATACAACTACTTTATATTAGTTATTTACAACTAATATAGTTAATGCCTAAGTATAGGTACAAAAATAATTAATAATATTTATTATACTAACTCATTATAACATCCTAATACCTATAATAACATATATAATATATTCAATAACATATATAAGTGTCGCGTAAGCTTTAGTAAAATTATATACCTAACATATTATTTATATTAACATATAATTCTACGTACACTAACATATATAAACGTCAATGTAGCCTTAATAATATATTTACACTACTTAAGGCAAAAACTACTTATACTAACATACATACACACATATATATATACAGTAATAGATGTATTCGTCACTAAAGCCCTTAGTGTTATATATATACATATAATAGCTCAAACAGCCTCCTCTATCTACACTTATATATACTATACTAGTATACATTATTTACTTACATTATATTATGTTATTTATATACATATACATTATATACTATATACTTATAGATATACATATATACACACGCATACACACATAAATACACAGCTAACACACACAGACACAAGCACAGGGGGGCTCGACACTTAGCCGAATTTTAGCGGTTCTTCTCCTCTTTTCGACTCTCACAGCCAGTTCAAACTGGCTCGATTCAACTCAATCGGTTTAAAAATTAGTTTAGTGGGCGGGCTGCCTTTTCGAGGGATATACGGCACCCATTTCTGGGTGGGACTAGACCTCTATTAGGGCCACCCTAGTTCATTATTAGGTGTATTGGATTCAATTTATAGCTCATTATTGGACCCACACAGGCCCATGCACAGTGCACGACCCCCGGCCCAGTGCACCGCACCTAGATATACTCATGCCAAATCATGTTAGAGAGAAAGAGGAGAGTAATGTGTGAATGTGGGCACTCGACGCCATGACGACTGAAGAGCCGGTATCACAAAAACCTTACAAGGTGGTGTGGGAGCTCTCATGTTAACGATATAGTGCTAAAGAAAGCACCTAATTGGCGCTGCAGCGACACACACAGGGCTACCTGAATTGCGATTTTTGGCCCTCGATTTGAAGGTCATAAGTGTTACGACCCAATCCTGCATCCCTATAGGACATGAGAATCATACCGACTCGACTGATCCCAAGACCCAGTCGTCCAACGAGAAAGTAACCAAAAGGCAGTAAAATAAACCACATTCACCATGCAAGTAACTAACAGTAACAAAAGTACAGCAGTAAAGAAAGAACTACTATAGTACATACCACCACAATAATAGAGAACTACAAACAGGTACAGAATATGAAGATTACGATAAAAGAGTACAAGTGAAACAGAAATACTCACTACTACAGAAAAGAAAATGGTACAAAAGTATAACTACTGGGCTCTACTAGGCCCAACATCCTCCGCAGGCGTAGGCACTGGCTGCTCAACACTTGGTCTTGAAAAAGGTGACAAATGTGACATGTCAGCGAAACGCTGAGTAGAGTGGCAACCAGCTAGCTAAGAAAAACAGTAAAGGTGGATAAGTAGCTGTTGTTTTTAATTTCTTTCTTTATTCTCTATTTACACTTTCTTGATTTATTTCTCGGGTCTTTCCCTTGATCTCGAATGTTCCTCGTGGGAACGATCTTGATTGCAGTCTTTTCTGAAAAGTAGAAGTAGCACGTGATGCTCTCCTGGCTGGGAGAGTCCCCCGTGGTGGTCCTACCCTCAGTCAACCACCTTAAGGTCACTGACAGACGTAACGGTGACTATGGCACGCGCGATAAACGCACGGGTAGCTACCACGTACTAGCACGCGGTCAGTCATTTCCGTTAACGGGTGCACCCCAAAGCATAGCACGGAACCAGTATAGGGCAGAGCCCTCTCAGTAACAGGGGTCTAGCCCCTCCACAGTAACCAAACAGGGGTCTTGCCCCTTCACAGTCCGCTCACCCTCGCCTGACTACTCTGATTTGCTTAGTGGGCCTAATAAGTCTGTGTAAGACGGCTAGTTGAACTCCGGGGCCCGTGGGGTGGCTAGCGCTCTCCCTACACTAGTAGCTCTCCCCGGTATTATGTATGCGAGGGCCAAAAGTCGGTACAAAGTAGCCAGACCTAACCCCGGGTCCCTGGGGCGGCTAGCTCCGCTCTGCACTAAACAGGGGGACAGTCACTCTCCTTGGTACTCCGTACTCAAGGGCTAGCTCACTTCCCCAATTCCATTTCATTTACCCTTTCAGGAGCTCTACTCCTAATTTCCCGTAGGGTTCATGCTTATATTTCTCTAGCCAAGCCATTTTTAGGTTTCATCATTCCAGTTTTATTCTCATATAGCCCGTGTTCCCAATAGTTAATATTTATTCATATACAAGCAGCTGTTATCCAATTACAGGCAATTATCATTGTTCTATCTACTTTTCCAAGACTACAATTCATGTATTCACGACATTCGTTTCAGTGTATCTGTTCCTAGGATTCATGCCACACCCTAGGATTTGTCATTCAATCTAGTTTTCCAATCCTAGGATTCATGTCATACCCTAGGATCTATCATTTAATCTAGTTTTCAAGTCCTAGGATTCATGCCATATCCTAGGATCTATCATTCAATCTAGTTTTCAGACCCTAGGATTCATGCCATACCTTAGAATCTATTATTTATCTCAAAGATGCATTAATGTTGGTAAATAACCAAGGGGAGCCACTCTACCCGCAAAATCGGGAGTGATGGGGGCGTGATCGGCAGGTCCACGTGCCTCCGCAACCCCCAGATCCGCAACAGAATGAGGTCCTAACACAAGGATCAAACACAGGGAATCCCTCAGAACAGGATACAAGTACTTTAAACAAGTAGAGGAACTAATTCTGAGAAGAACGAAATTTTAAACGTGGAAATCGGACTTCGAACGGACCCTAAACGGGTCAAAAATGACAACTCTGACCCCAATCAGACATCTGGAACATCTTCCAGACGTCTTAAAAGATGGTCCAGGTAATACCTTACTCTGAGCTGTTCTTCAGACGTCCAGGATCCCACTAAACTGTCTTGACCTAGTTCCAGACGTCTAACTATCACTCCGGACGTTTGGAGACTCTCTCCACCGTCTGGTGCTACGCCCAGACGTTTGATCTGTGTGGGAGGGCGTGTCCTTGTGCCTTCCCGAAACGAAACCTGCACGAGTACGTATCACCCCTCAACACAACACGTCTCAGAACTTCGGCGGATCGGCCTGCATGGCCGCATCCGCAAAAAGGATGAAGAAAAGAAATATCGTACCTTTCAGATGTCTGGATCTCACTACAGACGTCTCTCGAGTCGTCTGGATGTAGGTCCAGACGTCTGATTCTGGGAAAATTTTTCAGAATCAGAACCTTCTCGCCTTCTTCCCGTTGCGCGCGGCCGCGTTGCGCTCGTCCTCCTGCTGCCTGAGCTGCAGCAGCACCGGGATAACTTCCCCCAACACCACGCTCCCGTTGTGCGCTCGTCGGCCAGCTCTGGGTTGCTCCGGCGAGGTCGCTCTCTCTTCCTCACGCGCTCTACCTCTTCTCCCTCTCGCTGCACCTCCTCCTCCCAGCGCACACCCGGCAGCAGCTGCTGCCCTCGCTCTCTCACTCTCATGGGGACACTGGAAGTGGAGGAGACGGTAGAGTGGTGGGTAGGGGAGAGGGAAGGGGGAGAGAGTATTTGAAGGCGTCGGGGAGAGAGAAAAGAAAAGGAGAAATGCCTGTAGGTCGGCAAGCGCAGTTTGCGCGTGCACGCGCGCAGACTCGCAATCGTACGCCGCAAAAATTTAATTCCAGACGTCTGGGAAGGCATCCAGACGTCTGACCAGACGTCTGGACCAACTCCCAGATATCTTAAAAGTGTCTGATATCTCGGTCTTAATAATAAGTTATTTTAAATTAAAAATAAATTATGAGATTTCAAAGCCCTTATATAGTGCTACATAATTATGTAGTTAGTTTACAAAAATAAGTTTGTTTATTATATAATTAAATTAGCTAAAGTCTACCATTTATACTAATTAAATTAGAGTTTAATTTATTAATTACAGTATAAATTAGTTGATTAATCATCAAATTGACTTAGTACAGTATTAATATACATAATAAATTATTTATTACAGATTTTTATTATATTTTATAAGCTTTCTTTTAATTTATATAGATTTAAATGTTGGTTTAAGATAGTTATACATATAAATAAACTATAAATACTATAATATAGTATAAATACAGTTTAAATTAGTTGAAAATACTTATTATAACATAGTACAAGTATACAATATAAATTATCTCAGTATTAATTTAATTTACTAATTTATTCTATTTTAACTTAATAAATTACCTAATTAATTTAATAACTTAATTATTTACTGTATATATATAATTAAATTACATTACAGGTATTATATGATACATAATACATATATAAATATGTATGTACAGTATTAGGTACATTTATGTACATTTGAATATGTTTATATAATTACTTAGTTATTTTACATTTAAGTTATATAAATTAATATAAACTAATACAATAAAGTTATATATACATTAGATTACTCTAAATACTTAATTTAATACATACAATACATATTTAAGTTATTTATAGATATTTTATACATATTATACAATATTTACCTATAGCTTAGATTTAAGTTATATATATAAGTATATATATAATATACATGGCATTTTTAGGAGTTTTTAAGGTTTTTCTAATTTTTATGGGTTTTATAAGTATAGTAGAGATAGGGGATGAGAAAGAAAGAGAGAGGTGAGAGAGAGAGAGAGAGTTATTTTTGGTGTTTTTAATGTTGGATTCTTTTATTAAGTTTCAAGGTATACTGAACCGTCGGTTGGTATTTCTATCAAGTTGGGATTCAAAATGTCTTAAAACTTGGCATATACCTAGAAAATTTACTAATCCTACTCAGGACACCTTTATTTTATTTTTTTGAAAATTTTTTATGATTTTTATTTATATACAAAGTTTAATAAAGTAAGGCCTTCAAAGGGTGTTTCAAGGAGAACCTAAAGCCCTAAAAACCTTTCTAGTTGCTAGGAAGGGTGTGAAAACACATCAAAACACTCAACACACCATCTGAAACATGTTTGAACTGTCAAGCAAATTTTTATCTCTCATTTCACTAAAATTTCAATTTTGGACAGATATGCTATTCAAATAGCTGACAAAGAATTTAAAACTTGAAATCAAAGCATCCAAATTAAATTTCTAAGTTATATCAGTACATGAATACTTGATACAATATGTTCTAACACTATAAAACATGTTAGCCTCGCAAAATCTCCAATTTCCATCCAAAATCCCAAACTGATTAGACTCCACAGTGGCTGCAGCAACTGCTGAAATCTGAATTGCTGCTATGTTTAAATCAGGTGCAAGAGCAAATCAAGAAGATCATCCTCAGATCTAATAAATTAGATCTAAGGGTCAATAAAGCTCGGCATACCATTTCATCTCCAAATCCTTTTAAATCAGGGTTTAGATGCATTTCAAAATCAATGCTGGACTGAACATGTTATATCAGTCCCTTTAATTTGTCCATCTTTAATTTCAGATCTAGTAGACCTAGCTAAATCCATTCATTGAAATCATGAAAAACATTGCACTTTGGAAATCTGAAAATCAAGCTCTGAGAAATCTCATGATGGGGATAAAACTTTGTAAAATCAGATCAACCATTCCAAACTGCTGCAAAGAAATCTTTCAACCCTGATTTTCCTTGAAAACCCATCCAAAGGTCAGTTGAACAGTAGAATCAGATTCAATATAGTGCTAAAACCTCAAATCACAGTGGTGATTCTCCTTGGCTTTAGCATCTCAATTAAAGATCAATCATTCCAAAAATAAGTGAATTATACTCAATTAGGTATAGATCATTTGAGGAATAAAATTACATCAAATCATCTCAGATTCATTGCAAATGATGAAGATACTTTAATTTGCTTGATTAAAACCATTTAAATCAAATATGATTCAAAATCTTGCGATTGTGCATGAAATCCAAATTCAAGTCAATCAAGCAAACTAATTCAATTTAAAATCAGATCAGGGGTCCTTGTGAACATCTGAGGTGGATGAGAGGACCCCTAGATGGACTTGAGCGTGAATTGGGTTTAGAAATTTGTGTATTTTAGATCCAATTGAACTCTGATGGGAAGGATGAAATATGGAGTAAAACATCGAGGGAGAGAAATGAATGTGACTATGAGATGATGAGGAAGCTATGTGCATCGAAATGGAGGTGGAAAAACACCTCTCTGATCTAAATTGATCAGAGAGGGTGAGGTCTAATCTATACCAATCTACTCCTAACTAAACTAAACCATCACTAAATTTTGATTTCTAACATCTAATATACTACTAAATTACTCTAACTATCACTACAATTAATCTAGAAAGTAGGAATTCTATCTAACAAAGCGGGAAATCTATCTAAGGGAAGAAGTTGTCCAAGGTCACCAGCCGGCAGTTGATGACGACGAAGGCGGAGGAGACCCTTCAGCTAACGAAGATGTCCAAGAGCCAATGGTCGGTCGGCAGGAGGGGATAGACGGAGGGAGGAAGATGGTCTCTGTCACTGATCATTGAGGAAGGAGGTAGGGAGGCTGAGTGGATGAAGGGAACCACTCAGGGGGAGGGAGCGATTAAGTTTGCGTGCGGCTCAGGGGAGAAGCTTAAGTAGGCAGAGCACTGGATCAAAGCACCACGGTGGAGCGATTAGGCACCTAGGGCACCAACGGTAGGGATGGGTTAGTGAGGGCGCGCGAAGTCCAAATCAAAAGATGGTCGTTGGATGAGATCTGGTCAAGGTGGTGACCACACCCATTGAAGCACGCGAAGCTTCGAATGAATCTGAGCCACAAGATCAAGAGAGTAAGCAAGCGACGGCTAGGATGCATTGTGTTCTTTGCGGCTACCGTGGACTCGCAGCAACAGGTCTTTTGGTGTTTTTGCGCGAAGGTCCTTATGGGCGAAGGGGTAGAAAGCTTACAGTGAGGTCCATAAGTGGTAAAGAAGCGATTCAGAACAGTCCTTAGGATTTGCAAAGAGGCCCTACCGGCTATCAAATTAGTCCCTGGAAGGCTTTTATATGAATAAAATGTTTATGACTTAAGGATCTAAGTGAGAAACCATAAATGCGAGGTCCTAATGATGTCCAAATGTAACCAAGTTTTTGTTGAAGCTTAATTGAACATTAAGGAAGTTAATTATGCTTTTGATTTAAACTTTTGGACTCAAATGTTTGTTCAATTTGCAAATGAATAATCATTTTACAATAATGAATAGAGTATCTCATTTAATGACCTAATTTTGTATTTTTAACACAAAATCGATGTTTTAGGTCATTTTCCCTATTTCTCACACTTAACCCATTTCACGTGTTAATTTAGTAGTGTTTAACCTAGTTTCTAGGTCAACTTAGGCATTTTAGCTATGATGAGCTACACCTCATAAACGGACATTATCATTCGGATTACATAATTAATGGATTCAGATTTAGAGTACAGTTCATTGATGATGCAAAGGACACGCAACAAGTGGGAGTCATCATCGGTTGTGACCACTACTAGAAAAATGGATTTGCTGTCAGTTACTTTCCGTTGGTTTATAAAATCGACGGTAAAATTATTTTTATCGTCGCTTATTCAACTAAGTGACAGCGAAGGCCTGTACTCGACCTACCATCAGTTGAAGAAAAGCGATTTGGTGCACTGTTGTCATTAATATTCACCGTCGATTTAGTACGCGATGGTAAATATATTTTACCGTCGGCTGGTTGAATAAGTGACAGAGAAAAGATGGTTAAAATTTGCGCCTAAAATTTGGGTGGGATTAGTGACTTTTGCTGTTGATTAGTGGAATAGGCGATGGCGAAAAGTAGGTTAACATTAGCGGCCAAAATTTGGGCGCGATGGAGGAGTAATTGAAGTTATCTTTTGCCATCGGTTTGTTTAAGAAGCGACGGTGAAAAAATAGTTAAAATTCACACTTAAAATTTGGGCGGGATTAGTGACTTCTGCCGTCAATTTTTGATGGAAACGATGGCGTAGATCGCTTCATTTATCGCGTGCAAGCCGATCTCCCATCACTGTTCATCTTCCCCAACACTTAACCCCTTCCCCCCACAGTGTTGCCGGAGCCCAAGTTGCCGCCCCTCCTCCTCCACCTCCTTAGGTAGCTTCTCTGACTGGTTGTCCCCCTCCTCCTCCCGGACACCATCTTCCTCCCCAGCACCCTCTTGCCGCCCTCCTCCTCCCCTACCCCCTCTCGCCGCCACCCTCCTCCTCCCAAATCCCCTCACGTCGGCCCCCTCCTCCTCCCCCCCAACATCCTGCTGCCGCTACCCTCCTCCTCCCAGACCCCCTCGTGCCGCCCCCCTCCTCCTCCCTAACGTCCTGCCGCTGCCGCAGCCCTCCACCTCCCAGACCGCCTCCCGCCGCTGCCCTCCTCGTCCCAGACCCCCTCCTCCTCCTCCCCCCCTCTTGCCGTCCTCCTCCTCCTCCCATCCTCGTCCACTTCCTAACCATACCCCCCCTCCTCCTCCTCCTCCTTGGTTCCTCCTCCTCCTCTGGTCGTTAAATTCCTTAACATAGTTAATTAAGTTATTTAGGCTTAATTAATTGTATGAGAAAGTAACTTAGGTTAACTCGATTTTATATCGATTATGTAGTATAGGGTCAAGTTAACCTAATATTTTGGATTTTTTAAAGTTCTTTTTAACTGATTGAGTCCAGGTCGTTCATTGGGAGACATTACTTAATCCTAATTCACCATTAATTTCTAAGAATAATTAGGAACTAATTATTTAATCAGTTATTAAATTAGCATATTTTAAGCACATGAGTATTGCACAAAAATGAGTCAATTAAGCACAAGCAATATTCCATGAATAGAAAACATATTTTCACATATGATTTGTCATTAGAAATCAAGTAAACATGTTTATTACATCAAGTACTTCTAATTACAAAAGATGAAGGCAAGAAAATGCTAAACAAATGAGTACAAATGCCTTATTACATTTAGAGCTCAAAATAATGAAAGAGAACAAAATATACTAATGGAATTACAAATTAGATGTCTAAAAATAGAATTGGACGTCTTAAAAATGGAAATTAGAAGTCTAAAGTAAATGAGAGACGTCTGATTCTCTCTCTTTCATTCCTTCATTAATTGCCTTCAGCCCTTCTTTCTTCTCTTGTGTTATTCTTCGTTATTTTCTTCTTCCCTTAAAATTTTCTCCTCTCTTTCTTCTTTAGCTAATCTGCTTAATCCTCTCTCAATACTTAAGCTTTTAAGCCCTCTTCTCTTCATCTCTTTGTCTTTAAATCTCTTTCATATTGTGCATATAACTTTCCATACTTAGCCACTTTTTACACAACATTTAACCCATTAATTTCCATTTACTTATAAAAATTATGTTATTAATGGGTGGTTAAACCTCTTTCGGGGATACACAGCTCCCATAAGGGTGGGACCAGACCCTATTAGAGATCTGACCTAATTTTAATTAGGTGGATTTCATATGTTTTCATCAATGCATAGTACCGGCCTCCCAGGTCCACGCCCACTCACGGGCCCACACTCACGCCCATAGGCGCACACACACCCATGTTCAAAAGCTGCGCCCTGTGCCGACAACCAAGAAGGCATCATCACAAATTCGGATTATACCAGCGCAGTCGTCCACAATCTACCAAGGTGGGACTATGTTTAACAGTTCTAGGCCGATCTTTCAGCAAAGATTTCGGCCGATTGGCTGGATGGTTTCGATCAAGCAAACGCTCGATTGAGAGCCCTTGATGTGCTCTATCAGGAAATAGCATCAATTTGATGCTCAAAAGAAGCTTGGTCCTTCGATTTGAAGGGCGAAACTGGTTGTTTCACATGACCAAAATGGCCTGTAGAGAAGAGACTTAGGTCAATTGACCTACAGAGGCTACGCAGCTCTCAACTGAAGGCCTGCGTGCCTTTAGTGATGAATTCTGCTTCTAATGGTCAAGGAAGTGAGGTTCTAAAAGCTTCAGAGAAGAAGGAGAAGCTCTAGAACTTCGTTCCCAGTACACAGAGCTCAGATTTGAGCTAAAAAATGCTCAATAGAGAGAGATTAACCTCTAGACGAGATTTGAACTTCCTCAGAAGGTCAAGAGTGACTGATCTGAGCAAATTTGAGGTTCAAAATTCGCCAAAATTGCTGAAGAACATGTTGGGTTCAAAATGAACCTAAATTACATAGCTTATGAAATCACAAGTAATCCTCAAAATAATTCAATTAGATAATTTCAAATGCATTCTAAATCATTCCAAAAATCAATTAAAACCCTTAATTCAGAGATTTAATCATTTATTCCTCGAATTGAACTCTGGGTTGACCAATTTCCATTCAAAGTTGACTTTCTAAATCAATTCTTCTTGGATCAAATTGAAACCTTGAATCAACTTAGTTCCACCCTCAGAATTGATTCAACACATCAAAATCCCATTTTGAGTGCTCTGGCACTGCTTTCAAGCACTACCTCTTGAGACGAAATGTAAGTCTGTTCGGTGGAATAATCCAGAGACTATCAACTTAATTAAAGATCAAGACTAACTTCTATAAACTCTGCACAAGCTTCTGAACCAAGTTTCCGGATCTGAATCCTAACAAAAATGTCTCTCTAGCTTTGCCGGAGTTGGAGAAGACAGAGATTAATAAGGTGCTATAGACCTCAAAATGTAATATAAATCATCAATTCCTGATCCTTAGGCCTTATAGATGTATTCAGGAGCTTCTCAAGTCAAATCATGGGCTGAAGCTCATTTTCGATTTGTCGAAGCTCGTTGGAGCTTCGGTGAGTCCAGAATTGACTTCCTGGAGTTCCAAACTCCATACCACTACTCAAAAATAACCTAAAAGGTCTCCTGAGGTCGTAAGGAACCTCAGGAGCTTGATAATTAACTTAATTAAAGATTAAATCAGAAGATAGGCTTCGAATTCAAAGAAATTGCAATCTTAGTTTGCTAGAACTCAGATTGACTCCTCTCACTCAATTGAGTGAAGGGAATTGCTCATTGAAATAACTCCTCTGAGCTCATCATGGACAACGACTCGAAGGTTGAGATGAAATTTAGGTGATTTTGATTTAGGCGATTATTTATCAAATTAATGTGAAAATTGGGGCCCTTAGTGTGTGAAGAAGTAATGGAGGGCCTCAGTGCTTGTGATTAAGCCTCGGTGACCTCCGCCATAGATAACAGAGATCGCCGGTGACAGTGGGTTGTACTAGGCATTTTAGGTGTTAACAGTGAGGGGAAGAAAGTGGAAATGACTCATAGGAAGGTTAAGAAAGTGGAATTGTGCTTGGATCAGTGAAAGAAGGCTCGGCGAGGCTGGACGTGACCTTGCCCAAGCTGAGGAAGGTGAAGATAAATGTACTAAAATATAAGCTAAACCTACTCCTAACTACTGCTAAACTACTCTTATGAGTTAGAACTACTTACCTGGACGAAAGGAGATGAGAAGCTCCGTCGATGGCACATAACAGCGGATGAAATCAGAAGGTTGGAGGAGTAGCTCCAGCGAGAAAGGAAGTGAAGAGGAAGAAGAACGACGCACTTCCAAGCCCTATCACAGCCACGGGAGAGGAAGAGGGTGTGAAAGAGATGAGCATCTCTGGCGAAGGCTCTCTGATGGAGAGATGAGAGGTCGCCGGAGGTGTTGGAAGAATAGCCTATCGTCAACTGTTGTTGGGGAAGAGGGAAAGGGAGCCAACCCTTCTAATCGGAGAGTTACTAGGTACTTATAGGTTACGGTGGAGGGTAGGGGGGATGTACCTAGACGGAAGGACGTCTAGGTTCAACTAAACCACCGACGTCGTCTCCGACACTAGTGAGCTTAACTCCTAGACCTAAATAGGATTAGAGGTCAATCCGATCCGCCGGATGAAGAAAGGGAGGTGAGCGGAAGAGAAACGGCCAAGGCGACTGTGTTTTGTCGAGGGATGAAGGTGGATTGGATGATGCGATGACCGGTTGACGAGAGCCATGCAGTGCGAGGAAGAAGAAGAGGAAGAAGAAACACTGCGCTCACAGGGACCTATTCATAGGAAAATGTAAGGACCTATGTGCATGAAAAGGACTCAAGTGCAATGAAACCTAAGCACTAAAACGTAAACTCAGGTTTTCAAGGCTTATTTTAATTTAATTATTTTTTAACTTTTTATATATGATTATAAATTAGATAAATATTATATAGACCTTGAATTTACATTTTTGACCTTTTTAGCTTAATTTATTTAATTGATTAAGTTACTTAAGTTATTACATACTTAAGTATAAATTATTCTTAAGTTAAATTAGATATTAATTAGGTAACTAATTAATTATATTTTGAGTCCATTTATTAAATAAATTATTAATGATATTAATTGACTATAATTAAGCATTTTTAACTTATTTTTAAGTCCTTTATTTATTTATCCCTTTTTATATAATTAACCCCTATATATTCATATGTCTGGATAATTAACTAGGGTTTCTAGTTAATTAAGGGTAGTTAGAAGCCATGATGAGTCTCTCATCATCCTCCTCCTTGGTTCCACCCCCTCCTCCTCCCTATCCTACCGCCCCCTCCTCCTCTTCCCCATCCTGTTACCCTGCTCCTCCTCCTTTTCCTACTGCCAGCCTCCTCCTCTTCCTCCTCGTCTTGCTGTCCCCTCCTCATCTTCCTTCTCCTGTCATGTTCCTCCTCCTATTGTCGCCGGTGCCGCCTCTATTTTATAAGTTCAAATTTTTTGAATAACATGATAATATGTTATTTAATTAATTATGTTTATGAAATTGTAGGTTATCGATGACGACCTTTCTTGGAGGTTGTAGTCGTTCGAGGTATAATTTTAATATTTTTAATTTATTGTAATGATAATTTAGGCTTTTGTTAGATGTGGGGCGTGCTCACATATTGTTGTGAATGAATGGATGTACGATTTATTGTGAATGTCGGGTGTGATGAGAGACTCATCATGATCTCTAATTATCCCTAATTAACTAGTCTTCCTAGTTAATTAGCTAAGGTTATGAATATATAAGGGTTAATTATAAAATAAGGGATATTTAGTAAATGACATTAAAATAAGTTTAAAATGATATTTTATCATTCAATTAACATTATTAATAATTTAATTAATAATTGGACTCGAAATCTTATTAATCATTTCCTTAATCAATAAGTTAAGTAACTTAAACATAATATATATCTAAGTATATAATAACTTAAGTAATTTTACTTAATCTAATAAATTAACTTAAAAAGGTCAAAAATGTAAATTCAAAGTGAAAACATAATAGTTATCTTATTTACTAACATATATAAAAAGTTGAAAAAGATCTAAGTTAAAATAAACATCTAAAACCTGGGTTTACATTTAGGTCCTTACTATTCATTGCAATCGGGTCCTTCATTTTCATATAGGTCCTTAAGTTTCACTACACATAGGTCCCTATCCCTTTCTTCTTCTCCCTTAGCCGATTGAACAGCTGACAACGGAGAGTGACTCCACCGCGCGATCATCATTCTTCCTTTTCCAAGTTCTTGGAGCTTGCGCTCACCACTCCATCTTCATCCATCGGTCTAGATTACTCGGAAATCCTAATTTTTGGTGGGAGTTAACCTCACCGTCGTCGGAGACGATGACGGAGGTTAAGCTCCCCAAGCTTCTTCTTCGTCCAGACTCCACCGTCTTCTTCGTCGCCATCCACTATAAATACCCCCTCACCCCTCCGATTTCTCTCAAGTTGGCTCCCTTCCCTCTTCTAACACTGAGCCGACCCAATAGGCTATTCGTCTGCAACTTCGGCGTTCTTCCACGTCATTCTCCGACTTCCTCCATCCATCTTGATTAGCTGAGGAGATTCACTGAGGTCAGCTGCATCTCTGGACAAAGGTGACGACCAAGGAGATCCTCTACTTCATCCTCACATCCACCGCCGGAGATTCTTTTTAATCCCTTTGATTTCTTCTTCCGCTATGAGCCATTGGCGGAATCCTGTTGACCCCTTCGTCCAGGTAATAGTAGATTAGGAGTAGGAGTAGGAGTAGGATAGTCTAGGTAGGTAGTTAGTTAGGTAGTTTAGTCATAATTTCAGAGTTTAGTGATCATCTTTTTCAACTCCGGTGAGTTCCTTGAGCTTGCCAGAGCCCTAATTTCATCTTTTTAACTTGATCACCTTCCTCTATCACTCATGATCACTTCTAACTCATTTAATCATTAATTGGATCATTGAATCGCCTAATCCAATTTCACCTCCATCAGCTACTGCTGCTATCCATGGTGGCATTAGTTGACTTAGATTCACCTTCATCAGATCCTTCATCATCAATTCATCATCAAAGGATCCTAATTATTATCTTAACTTGATTAATTATCATATATAACTTAAATACCTAATTTTATCTAAGCTCCTGAGCTCCCTGTCTATGGTAGCTCAGGAGTTGTTTAAATTATTAATTATTTATATATTTATGATCGCAGACTTCCTTTGACTTGCCTCAACCACTCTTCTCAGTGGGAGAGCAAGTTCCGCGCTTTAACCACTCAAAAGCTATTCAGACTAATTTTACTGTTTAATCATTCATTTAACAAATTAAAGAAGAATTAATTACGATCCTGAGGTTCCTTGCAACCTCAAGAACATTTTCAAACAAAAAATGGCGTGATTTATCTTTCTGTACATGGTTTTACCTTTTACTGGACTTACCGGAGCTCCAGCGAGCTCCAGTGAGTTGTTTTTGATCTTCAGTCTTTAGAATTTGTTAAGAAGCTCCAGATTGACATGATATTGATCACTGATTATGTTGAGGTACTTAAATTGGGCTAATTTTACCCCTAAATTAGTGTAACAAACTCTTGATTTCTCTAATGGACAAAGCACTTTTTGATTTCAGGCGAAGAGCCTAAAACCCTAGAATTCAAGGTCTAAACATCTGTTTAGTGGTCTGAGCATGTTTCTGAGGTTAAGGAGAAGAGATTTTAGGCTTTAATTCCTTGTAAAAAGGTTTAGAAAAAAAGTTAATTTTCAAGCCTTTTTAGTCAAACCTGAGATGGAGATTTTGATTTTGAGCTCAATTAGTTGATTTGAGGAGTTACAATTGTTTCTGAGATCCTATTGGAAGATTTGGATTGATTAGATTGAGCTCTATTGGATTATTTAGTTGGAATTTCAACCTTGCCAGTTTGGGTTGTTTTCGAACCCAAACTGTTGGCAATGGGTTTTTGATGAAAATTGAATGCAAATCTTGCCCAGATCAGTTAGTTTTAACCATTAGAATTTGTTGAAATCAATAAGAAACAATCCCTAGTGTCTGTTACACCTTTTTTCAAGTTCAAATCCTTTCTCTGAAGCTTTCAGAGAAGCTTCGAGCTTCTCCATGTTTCCTGAAGCTTCAAGAGCCCAAAACCTACACAAACAGCTGCGGAAATATCTATAGAAACTATTTAGAACCTAAACTGAGAGAGAAAGTCCAGTCTGACTTTGAATAAGGAAAACCACTTCCAGGAAGTGTTAGAACCGTATTAAACCCATAGTTTTGCCCTTAAAATTGAAGAGGAAATCTTTCCCTTAACATTAAATTGAAAGCATAATCCAGTAGAGCTACCTTAGAGCTTTCCATCAAGCTTCATCTCGCTTGATTTGGAGCTCTGAGTAGGGAGTAATCATCGTTTGAAGTTAGCACTGAATGGGGAAACATAGTCTCATACCGGAAGCTTTTGAGCGCCCGCCTTAATATAAAACTAATTTGTGTTATAGGAGATTCAGTCGTCAAGCGCTTGGCGCATAATTTGATCTGACCATTTCGAGCATGTGTGTGTGTGTGGACGCGTATGTGCCTGTGAGTGTGCGCCTGTGTGGAGTGCGGATATGTGGCCCTGGGAGGGCGAGGCTTGGGTGGCGTTGAGTCAGTTGGCTTGAAACTCTGAACCGAAAATAAACCGAACCATAATTAAATGAGGCAAGGACCGAGTAGGGTCTGGTCCCACCCTGATCTCAGGGTGCTGTGTATCCTCGAAAGGACCTCACCGCAAATCTAAACAAATTTTTGGTTGAGAAAGAAATTTAACCCGGTTCAGCAAAAGGTTAAGAAAGAAAGAAGAGTTAAAGTGCGGAAGGCTAAGTGTCGAAGGAAAAAGAGAAGGAAGGCTTAGGAGGAAGAGGAAGAACTCACTAAGGAAAAGAGAAGAAAGAAAGAAGGCAGGCATAAGGAAATACTTAAGAAGAAGGGCAGGAATAAAAGAAGAAGAGAAGAAGAGAAAGAAGAGAGGTTGAAGAATAAGGAAATGAATTAATTTTTCTTATTTTATTTTAATTTTTTTTTGCTCTTAAATGTTGTTTTAAGGCATATGTTGATCAAAGAAATTCTTCTTTGCCTTAAATCATTTGAAATAAATATAGAATTTAAATGTTTTTAATATTGAAAATGAGAATTCATATGGGATTTTGCATGTTATTTTATTTTAATCAATTTTTGGAAAAATTCATGCTTCCATAATTAACTTAAATATACCTCCTATACTCATAAAGAAAAATAAAAGATAACTAATGAATTTAGAATGAATTATACTTCCCAACGAACGACCTGGACTCAACCAATAAATATTTTCTAAAATGTTAGGTTAATTCGACCCTACACTACTAGTCGACACAACTTCGAGTTAACTTAAGTGACTTTTCTCTACTCTTAATTAAGTAAAATTAACTTAATTAACTGAGTTGAGGTAAAGATCCGACCATGCCCACTCTTATGATTCAAATTAAAATTTAATGTGGGGTGTGCCCACTTTTATGATGAGTATTATTTTGTTATGCAAGTTTATAGACAACTTCAAAATATAAGGGGAAACTCTGTCAAATTCTTTTGAAAATTATTTTAATGTTTAGAATTTATGTGACAGAATTGGAACATTGTGTTTCCTAGGTTTAGTTGGGTTTAATATATGTTGTTTAGGTTTGGTATTAGGTTGTGTATATGGTCCTTGGGCTAGGGTTTTAGGGTTTGAGTTGGGGGAGGGTTAGGGTGGTTGGGTTGGGCTAGGCTAGGGTTTGGACGATTGGTTTGGGTTTAGGTTTGGGTTTAGGATTTGACTTGGGCTATGGTTTGCACGTTTGGTTTGGGTTAGGGTTTAGGAATGTGGTTGTGTTGAGTTGGTTCGGGTTGTGCTATGGTTGATAAATCATTCTTAAATTATCCTTGTCATCCATTTAAGCGTGTCCTCCTAGGGTTTAGGATTATAATATGTTATTTAATTAATTTTGATTTTGAAATTGCAGGTTATCAGTGTCGGGTACACTCGGAGGCTTGAGTAGTTGAGGTATATATACATTTAATCTTTTCAATTTAATTAAATGATATTTTAGTTTTTTGCTGAATTTCTTTAATGTTCAAATTACTTATTGTTTAGATGCGCACACTTTCTAAAGAAGATATATGCACGTGAGGCCAAACATTAGGATTCTAACTCTTAGGGTAAAAGTTCTTCAAGTCAAATTGTGTCCAAATTACTCACCTGTCGAGACTTATGATCATGTTATACGGACAATGTAGGAAGTGTATGTATACCTCACTTACATGCATGATGTGTTGTCTTTGTAGCATGCCATAAGACTCGATTGACTTTAGTTCAATGAAGTACCGAACTAAAGAAGGTCCTTAAATATTTGATCACAACTTATTTTTGCTCGTTACATGTAACCTTGTGCGGTGAAATTTCAGTTTCTTATTCCTGTTCTTCTTTTGTATACCAACTAATCTTATCTAGTTCCTACGGTACCCTTGATTGGGTGTTAAAAGAAATCTAGCTAAGGTTAGTATTAAGGGGTATACTGAAGAAGTGTGAGGAAATACTGCCGAAATTTCACTGCATTAAGGTTACATGTAACGAGCAAACCTAAGTTGTGATCAAATCTTTGAGGATGGGCTATAAAGTGAAAATCTTAATTAAGATACACATCATTCAGTCGTTTCCCTTCCTAATAAGTGATTTGTTTACATTAAATTTTATGTTACAATGGATAAATCTTGGATGTGATTGCAAGGTTCAGATTACACCAGATATGACAATGGAGTAATTTCATTCCTGGATTGGGCATTTGATGACGATTGGATGATATTTAGGAGAGGAGGTCAATTTGATAATATCTTCTGCCCATGCAGAAGACATTTGAATGGTTTCTTACATGATCGTAATACTGTACTTGAGTACTTGATTTGTAATGGGTGGTGGGAGCATTACACTATTTGGGTAGCTCATGGAGAGGAGTTGACTGACAAAGTCATAAACAATGAGAACACTGTTGACAAAGAAATCGACAAGAAAATTGGTGATAGCGGAGGTGAAGAAACATAAGAAATGTTGAACGAGATGCGAGTAGGAGAGGATATAAATGCAGATGAAGAAGATATGTTCAGTTGTGATCTGTTCTATGATGCTGTTAAGGCGGCTAAGGATCCTATTTCTCCCAGTGTCACAAAAATGTCAAAGTTTTCCATTCAGTTTTTGTTGAAGATGTTTCAACTGAAGGTTATGAATAGAGTTAGTGCTAAATTCATGTTAGAAATACTTCAGTTTATTGCTGAGCTATTGAATAACCCTAATAGTTTTTCGACTTCATTGTATGAGATAAGGAAACATATTCGTAAGCTTGGTTTGGACTATCAGAAGATCAATGCATGTCCGAATGACTGCATTCTTTTCATAAATGAATTCACAAACTTGAGTAACTGTCCTAAATGTGGACTTGAGAGATATAAGGAAGGTAAAAATGAAAGTAAGAGGAAACAACCTGAGAAGGTTCTTCGTTACTTCCCACTAACACGTAGGCTTTAACGCCTTTTTATATCAACTACAACTGCATAGTGGATGACATGGCACCAGGATTGTAAATCTCAAGATGGAAGAATACGTCAACCTACTGATTCAGAGGAGTGGAGGAGATTTGACGAAAGGAACAATTCATTCGCTTTAGAAGCAAGAAACGTGTGGTTGGGTCTTGCAAGCGATGGATTCAATTCATTTAAGAGCATGTACCCATCATACTCTATATGACCAGTGGTATTGGTCACTTATAACTTACCTCCCTGGTTGTGTATGAGATCATCATTCATGATGCTGACCCTATTAATCCCCAGTCCAAAACAACCAAGAAATGCAATAAATGTTTATCTCCATTCATTAATCAGTGAACTAAAACAGTTGTGGTTCACCGGCGTGAAGATGTATGATGCAGAAAAGAAGAATTTTACAATATGCATGCAGCATTGTTGTGGACCATAAACGACTTCCTCACGTATGCAAATTTGTCAGGTTGAAGCACTAAAGGAAAGCTTGTTTGCCCAGTCTGTATGGAAGACACTCATCACCTACGACTACCGGAAAGTCAGAAATTCTGTTACTTAGGACATCGCAGATTTCTACCTATTGAACATAGATGGCGAACGTTACAGTTTAAGAGTAAATTTGATGGCAGGATGTGTCTGTATTCAAAGAAAAATCCAAAAAATAAACTTAGTACAGATTCTATCAAGTTGCCAGGTCAGGTTATAATGGAGATATTATAAGAAATGGGTAAGATACGGTTGGGTCGATCATTCAAACAAGACTAGACGACCTCGAGGAATTCTGGATTTCAAAAGAAAAGCATTTTCTTTATGAAGCTGCCATATTAGAAAGATCTTACAATACATCATAATTTAGATATTATGCACATAGAAAAGAATGTGATGGATAACATCTTAGACGTATTAAATTTGACCGATGATCCAAAAGACATGATGAAAACAAGAAAAGACATAAAGAGTTTGATGATATGTCCTGAGCTGCATATTCATAAGGATGATGGCTACATCCCACCTGCTATTTATAGCTTAAATCAGGACCAGAAGAGTAGACTGCTGATACGTTTCCTTACTCAACTCTGTAATGAAGTTAATTTTACTTAATTAAGAGTAGAGAAAGTCACTTAGGTTAACTCGAAATTGTGTCGATTAGTAGTATAGGGTCGAATTAACCTAACATTTTAGAAATTTTTATTGGTTGAGTCCAAGTCATTCGTTGGGAGGTATAATTCATTCTAAATTCACTAGTTATCTTAATTTTTCTTTTTAACTATAGGAGGTATAATTAAGTTAATTATAAAAGCATGAATTTTGCAAAAATTGATTAGATTGAAGAAGTATGCAAAATCCCATATGAAAACTCATTTTCAACATTTAAAGCATGTAAATCCTTTATTTATTTCAAATGATTTAAGGCAAAGAAAAGTTGATTTAGTCAGAACATGCCTTATTACAATTAAAATAAATTTGTACAAAAAGAAATTAAAGAAATAAAACTTCTTTTATTCAACCTCTCTCTTTCTTTCTTTCTTTCTCTCTTTTCCTTTTATTTATCCTTTATTTTTTACTCTCAAACTCTTTTCTTTCTTCTCCTGTTCTACCTTCTTCCCTTAGTCTCCTTCTTAGTTTCTTCTTCTTTTGCTCCTTAGTGCCTGTTCTTCTCCTCTCTTTCCTTTAACCTTAGTGATGAGAACCTCATCATGAATCCTAACTAACACAATTTAATTCAAATGAGTGTGAAAAAGCTCCTACAAAACCCAAAGAGAGGCTTAACTCAGAGAATTCTGAGTTAAAGAATAAAACAAATCATAAGGGGTAAAACTGTAATTTCACCAATGCAGTATGCAAACAGGGTAATTAAGGGTACAAACACAGGTCAAACGAACTTAATAAGGAGGAAAGAGGGATGATCTGATCTGAAAAGGGTTATAGCAACTTCTATGAATTAAATGACATTCTCTAACCCTAAAATAAATCCACTTTAATTCATGAGGTTCGAGGAAGGATAAAAATCAACTAAATCCTCTAAAATTCATAGAAAAATATTCCCTAGGGTTTAGAACCTTTAATTTGACATTTGCAACCTATTTTGACCTAAAATGAGAACCACGCCCAAATAATGACTTAATTTAGGTTTTTACGTAAATTGATCGGTCAAATATGGTCCAACCTAAAAACAAATCCAACCATTAAAATCCTTAGGTTCAAATTAGTCTGGTATAAAAATTTGAGCCTAAGAAAAGATCATCTTGACCGACTTTACAAATTGGTCCTCTTAATTTACTTTTTGACCCTTATCTTTTGAAACCCTTACATTCAGTCCCCTAACTTCTCCTTGTTCTTTGCAGAATGGTCCCCCTGCCATTTCTGCGCAGCGCCATACCTTCGGTGACCTTGCACGGAAGATGGCGCCGCGCAGGGCAGGGCAGCTGTCCTCAGGAACAGATAAGGGGTTCCCTGCGACGTCCTCTGTCGCAGGAGCCCTCCCCCGACCTCTGCAACTGACCATGCCACTCGTGCGAACGCACGAAAGGCATGGGCATCCTTTCCAGCCACTCTCCGGCGAGGTAGGCACGTCGCCTTCATGGTCCCCTCTCCTTGCCAAGAACTTTATAAGGAGCAGTAGGGTCTGCCGTCTCCTTCAAACTTCTTCTGGCCAAGAGAAACCCTACTTTTCATCTCCTCCCTCTCCGGTCAGAACGCCCGAGCTTCCGGCGATCTTCCCCTCCTCCTCCTCGTCGCTCTGCTGCCCTACCTGCAGCAGAGTCTACTCCGCCCTGTTGTCCGTGCCAGGCTGTACTAGCCGGCGTCCTCAGATCCCTTCCTCGTCGCCGATAACCTCCTCCTAGGCATCTTCGTCCTCAGCTCCGGCAGGCACGAGCCAGGCGCCTCCCTCTTCCCCTTCGTCGATTAAGTAGGTAGAAATCTTTCTCTCTCTCTCCCTTACATTTTCCCTTTCCTGATTTCCCCTTTTACTCCACCGACCGCCACTTCCACCTCCATCTGCTCTGTCTCCGATCACCTTCTCCGGCGAGGTCACCCCACCTCCACAGACCACCTCACCCCTCGCCGACAAGCCCAGAAGCTCCCCCTCACTCCACTCGACCATTTCCCCCACTCCATACACCGCCACTCATCGGCCGACCACCCCCCTGAATAGACCCATTTCCGCGTACACAGTCTGATCTAGGTCCACCGCCACAGGCGCTCTCGCACCTCGCCGACCCCCGCACTGCCTTCGCCACACTCCGGCGAAGCTTCCCACGTTATCTGATGTGGCCGAGAGGCCGTCATTGTGTTTTCATGTCAGTGCCCCCTCGCCGCCATTGTTGAGCTGCTGCACCTCCTTCGCTCGCTGTTTGCACCTCAAAACACGCCTATAAGAACGCCTTCTTATGCTATTTTCTAGCATTAACTATGTATATTATAATCCTGTAGTTGCATTTGTAAAAACGCTTGCATGCATGCATTTAATTGAGAGGAGAAGAGAATGGAATCAATGGCTTGCATTTTTACATTTTTCTTCAAGTGTTTCTTTGCAAAAGTCCCTTCTCTATTTTTATTTTCATCTTTTCTTCTTCTTCCCGCGGTTGAATTTCCTCCCGCAGCCGCATGCAGCACCCCCGCCTCTCCCTGCTGTCCTTCCCGCGCCTCTCCCTGCAGCAGCCACTCTCCAACGCCTCTCCCTGCTGCTGCCATGCCTCCCCGCCATGCTCTCCTCCTCTATAAAGCCGCAGCTCTTCCTCGCGACAAGGGAGGGAACGTGGCTGCAATACGCAGCTGCGGCAGCTGCTGAAAAATCGCCACGCTGCAGTCCACCACCTTCCTCGCCCGTTCTCCCCTCCCATACGCCGGCCCTCCGTCGAGGAGGCACCCGACGAGCAGGAGAACCCACTGTGGTGCACACCACCACAGTGGGAGCACCACCGCCCAGCTCTTCAACGAGCCGGTGGGCGTGGTGTGTTCTTTTCTCTTCGTTTGCATCTCCACGCCATTGCTGCCGCTTCAAGGTCCGAAGCTTGAAGCAGTAGCAGCAGCAGCAGCCCAGCGGCGACAGCAGCAGCAGCAGCACCCCCGCCTCCTCCGCGACCTTCCCCGCAGGCGCGCAACCCTCCGCGCGCGCCTGCAGGCCCGTTCCCCGCCTCCGTCTCCGTTCTGTCCACGCCGCAGTTGCAGCCGCAGCAGGCCGCTGCGCGCACTGCAGCGGCCGGCCAGGCCTCCTCGCGCCGACCCCTGCGACCCTCCGCGACCACTGCAGAACCTCCCCTCGCACCTCCGCGACCTTCCCCGCAGGCGCTCAGCTCTCCGCGCGCGCCTGCAGGGCACTTCCCCGTCTCCGCCTCTGCTCTGTCGCCTCTGCAATTCCACCCGCGACAGGCCGCTGCGCGCACTGCAGCGGCCGGCTACGGCCTCGCGCCGACCCCCGCGAACCTCTGCAACCCTCCGCGACCGACTGCAGACTCCCCGCCGCCCTCTCCGAGCACGCCATCGCCCGCTCTCCTTCCTCGCACCCGGCCTGCAGACGCGTCACCTTCTCCGCGCGAAGACGCGCCTGCATCCGCGATCTTCAGACGTCCGCCGCCGCGAGCAGACGCCTTAACTCGCTGCCATCGTTCGCGCGTCCGCGATCACTCCTTCGCCCGCTCTCTCTCTTCGCCGATCTCTCCCGCCCGCTCCCTCTCTGTCTGCCGCTCTCTCTCTCTCACGTATTCTCTATCTCTCTCTCTCTCTCTCTCTCTCTCTTTTTTCACTTACAGCAACACACACACACCTATTCACCGACACACACACTCACACACTAATAGTAACTTATATACATACATATATATATATATATATACATATACATATATCTATATATATATACTTATATATACATAGTATATCTATATAGTTATGTATACATACATATAATATAATATATATATGCATATACATATATAATATATATATATATATATATATACACATACTCATATACATATATATATATATATACATATCTATATACTTATACATATACACATATATATATATACATATATATCTAGATACATATATACTTATATACATATATATATATATATCTATATAGTATTATATATATATACTTATATACATATATACATAGCTATATACATATATACATACATATATATATATATATATATATACACCTATATATATATATATCTATATATATCTATACATATATACTTATACATTTATATACATACATATGTACATATATTTTCACATTATTTATTATACGCTGTATCGCGGGGATATCTGCACCAGTTGCTGATATTCCCTGATACACGCGTACAAAAAAAAGCGTGGTCCCATACATCATCCATCCTCCATCCACACTCCACGCGGCACCTAGTCGTGTTGGTTGCGTCTCTCTAGACGTCGGCTGACTCGACATAGTGCTACACTCCATCGTCACCTCCACCCCCACCCCTTTATATATATACTACATATAAATATATATCTATAGCTACTATATTTACTTTCTATCTGATAGCTTCCTTCTTAGTAAAAAGATAAAAAAGGTATAAAAGTGAAAAGATAATCTTTGATTTGCAGGTACCCCGTCTTGCAAGTAGCAAGACGTGTTTTGAAACTCTGTTTTGGCTAAAAGCCAAGGACACAATTTTGAGGGTGTGCCTCAAGAACAAGGATTACCAGAAAAAAAACCTAAATAAGAAAAATACCAAAAACAGAATAAACGAACGGAAGAGACGCGTTTTAAGGAAAACGTAGAAACTCGACTTGAACCCCACTTCCCTGAGTTCGACCCTGGGCCTAAAAGTGACAAGATAAAATCAATTAGGCCAGGTTAAAAATTTTGTAAAGAGATGGTTAGGTCTGAATTAGGTTAACCACTATACACATTTCAACGATAAAAATATCATATTAACAACCTATCCGGGCCGACCATCATAACTTTTCTGGTGCCGCTGCCGGGGACGTGCACTTTCGAGTAAGTTTCTATCCAATTCCTTTAAATTTGTCTCTTCTCTCTTCACGGGTATTGTTGTTTTTGGTGTGCAGGTGAACCTGGTGGAAGGAGAAGAAGGCTGACGAAGTCGAGGACGTGAGCAGATCCAAGGCGGGAACGAGAGCGTGAAGACGCCGACATCGCATTGGAACTTCGCACACGTTGCCGAACAAGTAGGTTTTCTTTTCTCATCAAATTAGGGTTAACTTGCCACCACACAAAAAAAAAAAAAAAATTTTAAAACTAAAAATTAGAAAAACTTCTTGGGATTTCTTGAGGGCAAGTGGATTAAAATTCACTTGATTGATTGGTTGTCTTCACTCCCACTGCCCCGGGATTTCCTGCCTTACTTCGCATAGCGAAAATCCGAGAATCTTCATTCTTAGATTTTTCGCCGTGGGAAGTATTCTTTGAGGCAAAGAAAAAGATTGCTTGTATCCCTCTTTTGCCTCACTTATCTTTAATTCAGGATCACATTTTTGGTGGGGAGACTTGGAATTGAGTTGATTCCAACCCCACCACGACTTTTCAAATTTGCCTGTGATTCGATCCTGAATACTTCAACCCCAAAAATTTTATTTTCTTTATCTTTTGGTTGAAGCCTTGTGTGTGGAAATCATTTCTGGTGATTGGGAGCACTTGAATTGAAGTGCTTTGGCTCCCTGTCACATTGATATAAAACTGATTCGTGCATCCACACTTAGAAATCTCCATTTAGGGTAGCCCATTGCATTTTAGCATGCATTAACTAACTGATAATTGAAGAAGGGTTTCTTGGGTTTTAGAAGGAAAACCTGTATTTTTGCAAAAAACCCGGAGATTGGTTGAATTGGTAATTCAGCAAAACCCTAAAATTCATACTACTTAAGGCTGAACTCTAAAAACCATTCGCCAATAAAAACTTCAATTCGGGGAGATTTCCCCGTTGCATGCTTGTTCTTACACACTCTTAAAATCAATCACTTGGGCATTACCCGTAAACAACGCCCTTCACATTCCAAAAGCACTTGACCCTAAGCCTCTAATTAAAACTGGTAGTAACTTGACCCTTACTAAGGATTGGAGGTCTAACTACCTGTGTGTAGCGACTACGTGCTGGTGAGAGTTCCCGCGTGCTATCGGGTGTCTAAGACTGGGGCAAACGGCCTTTCAATCTGGCCCGGTGGTTCCACGGTGCTCGCATTCGGTTCCGTAGTTCGTGATAGTAGGTAACTTAGATCTTTAGGTCTAAGGGCACACTGTAGAGGTTAGGAACTTGACTGTATTGATTTGTAATCAAGTGTACCTTTGCGGCGTCATTTCTCTCATCCCTTTTCCCTTCTCATCTCCCCAATTCTTCCTGCGGTAGTGCATGTTTGGGAGGAGGTCACAAAACCCTGAATTGCTTGTATTGACTGATAAATCTAGAAAAAGAGCCGAATCATCCTCCTCCTCCACAAACATGGCACACACCCCCGCCTCACCACTTCGTCACAATTTCAATTCTTTCAACACCAGGCTTATCCCTGGAAACCCTGCAAGACCTTCCTTATCGAGTGTCGCGCCAAGCGACTCGGTAAGTCATGTGGAACTGGCTTCTGTGAGCCAGTATTTCAACACGGAGGACCAAGCCTCCGTGTACTCGGACACATATGCGGACACGTCTTCTGGCATAGAAGATGCCTGCACCCTGGGGAATAACCCATTTTCTGCCACGTATAACCCAGGGTGGCACAATCATCCCAATTTTGCATGGTCCAACAACCCGCAGCGTCGAAACCCCGCTGGTGGACCAATGCGATCGTCCGCACCCGTCATCCCAAGGGCCCAGTCTAATCCTATGGCAAATCTGCCATCAGGCCCTTGTGTACAGAAAACCAAACACGCATCAAAACCTCTTGATAAATTGATGCGAATGATGACGGAAATGTCAAAGCGCCATAAAGAAAACATGACCTCTCTTCAGCATTTGGCGCAGCAGAATGCTGAGATCAATCAACTAAGCATGGCGACTCGATCTCAGGGCACTTTTCCCACCCAACCTGTTCCAAACCCGCAAAACTTTGTACCCTGTGGTCCGCAACCACAGGTACAACCTTCTCAGGAACAGGTTCATCAAATTCTACAAGCTCCGAGTAGTCCTTCGGGATTTCAGGTTAATCCCGCTGTAGCACCGCACTCTTATGATGATAGTGATCACATCAAGGATGACACGTCTGACGAGGACGTGACTGTCAGTACGTGTATCGAACTAATTGGAGCCGATTCAGACTGTTGCAAATTACCTGACGACTGCCTGACCAACACAAACTGTGACGTTCCCCAATCCCTCCCTATTCCTGTACCTTCTCCTGACCAGACTTCTGACGAGGTTTTCTCCACTTCCCATACCTCGTGGTCTGAGTCATTGCTGGGCTGCTCACCGCCGGTCCACACTATGGAAGACCGGATTGCCCTTTCTTTCCCGCTAAATCAGGCGGATTTGCAAATCCACACTGGGACCTTGAGCCCACATCTTACTCACCGGGGCTATTCCCTTTTGGATCCATCTATCCAAAAAGCCCCCCTTCTTGGCCAATCTAAGGGCCAACTTCCTCTTCCTGATCTGTTTTCTGATCCGCCTGGGACACTCTCGTCCCAGAAAACGCCAAATCTCTCACCATCCACCATTACTTTTCATGCCTCTATCGCGATTACTTCGCTTTTCTCTTCACCACCCACCATCCACCCACCCTTCCACCCTGATTTATACCCTGAACCTCAGCTCCTGTTACCCGATCTGTCGTCCGTTCTCTGCCTTTCCTTGCATGCATATGAGGACATAGCATTGTTTGGCATGTGGGGGTGGATAGGCATCCATAGGATCCGGGTATTTTATGGTATCAGACAATTACCACCTATTTATAAATATGCAAGAAAAAGAAAAAAGAAAAGAAAAAAAAAATAAATAAATATATATATATATTAGTAATAAATGGTGTTTAGTAATGATCTAAAAGCTGAAACAAAAATACAATAAGTGTTTATGGATATTCAACCTCTGTTTTGAAGAATTTCCAGGCCACAGAAGCTTGATTCGCTCAGGTTCGGCTTAATTCACTTAAAGCATTGACGAAATAGATCAAAATCTCTCCTAACTAAGAACGTTTCTTGTACCTGAGACACCAGTACAGGATTCGTTGGTTTGCTTTTTCTTGAGAGCTTAAGTAAACTTGGTTCACACTACACATATCAGGAAAGAACAGGTGAACATAAGATCCAACCCTAGTGTTCATTAGGGAAGGTGGAGTCCTTACCTGTGCGCGCAGGTAGACTTTTTATCCCAGGCTTTAGTCTTGTGTTTAGGAGCGACTCTTTTCACCAAAAAGAAACTCTCCCACCAAAAAGAAAAAAAAAAAAAAAAAAAAAAGAAAGAAAAAAATATAAAAGAGTCAGTATATCTCATAAATGTCTGTATACTTTATTTTTCGGTGAGCCACAAAAAAAAAAAAGAAAAAAAAAAAAAATCAAAAATGGGAGTTGAGTTTTCCGTATTCATCTTAAGGGTCAATCCGAAAACACGAGCTGAAACTGGGACCAACCTGTACTTAAAAATTCGTGAAACCCTGGAATTGAGTCTTAATGTTCATCTGGTTAGTCTTGATCCATCACTATGCACAAACCATAACCTCTTGAGCTCTCGAGTACGGCAAAACCTCCTGGGTCCTGGAAATCGTACTTAAGGTTTAAATATCAAGAGTCCTGGTTAGTTGAGAGATGATCTTTGTCATGTAAGACTTAAAGTACTGGTAATCTTCTCTACAATTGGTTCTCACAATATTCGATAATAAACACACCGATATCATCTCAGAAGAAAATCTTCAGCTTAAGATCATTTCTAAATACGGTTTTGCTAGGGACTAGCAAAAGATAGGCATGGGGGTATATGTTTGCACCTCAAAACACGCCTATAAGAACGCCTTCTTATGCTATTTTCTAGCATTAACTATGTATATTATAATCCTGTAGTTGCATTTGTAAAAACGCTTGCATGCATGCATTTAATTGAGAGGAGAAGAGAATGGAATCAATGGCTTGCATTTTTACATTTTTCTTCAAGTGTTTCTTTGCAAAAGTCCCTTCTCTATTTTTATTTTCATCTTTTCTTCTTCTTCCCGCGGTTGAATTTCCTCCCGCAGCCGCATGCAGCACCCCCGCCTCTCCCTGCTGTCCTTCCCGCGCCTCTCCCTGCAGCAGCCACTCTCCAACGCCTCTCCCTGCTGCTGCCAAGCCTCCCCGCCATGCTCTCCTCCTCTATAAAGCCGCAGCTCTTCCTCGCGACAAGGGATGGAACATGGCTGCAATACGCAGCTGCGGCAGCTGCTGAAAAATCGCCACGCTGCAGTCCACCACCTTCCTCGCTCGTTCTCCCCTCCCATACGCCGGCCCTCCGTCGAGGAGGCACCCGACGAGCAGGAGAACCCACTGTGGTGCACACCACCACAGTGGGAGCACCACCGCCCAGCTCTTCAACGAGCCGGTGGGCGTGGTGTGTTCTTTTCTCTTCGTTTGCATCTCCACGCCATTGCTGCCGCTTCAAGGTCCGAAGCTTGAAGCAGCAGCAGCAGCAGCAGCCCAGCGGCGACAGCAGCAGCAGCAGCACCCCCGCCTCCTCCGCGACCTTCCCCGCAGGCGCGCAACCCTCCGCGCGCGCCTGCAGGCCCGTTCCCCGCCTCCGTCTCCGTTCTGTCCACGCCGCAGTTGCAGCCGCAGCAGGCCACTGCGCGCACTGCAGCGGCCGGCCAGGCCTCCTCGCGCCGACCCCCGCGACCCTCCGCGACCACTGCAGAACCTCCCCTCGCACCTCCGCGACCTTCCCCGCAGGCGCTCAGCTCTCCGCGCGCGCCTGCAGGGCACTTCCCCGTCTCCGCCTCTGCTCTGTCGCCTCTGCAATTCCACCCGCGACAGGCCGCTGCGCGCACTGCAGCGGCCGGCTACGGCCTCGCGCCGACCCCCGCGAACCTCTGCAACCCTCCGCGACCGACTGCAGACTCCCCGCCGCCCTCTCCGAGCACGCCATCGCCCGCTCTCCTTCCTCGCACCCGGCCTGCAGACGCGTCACCTTCTCCGCGCGAAGACGCGCCTGCATCCGCGATCTTCAGACGTCCGCCGCCGCGAGCAGACGCCTTAACTCGCTGCCATCGTTCGCGCGTCCGCGATCACTCCTTCGCCCGCTCTCTCTCTTCGCCGATCTCTCCCGCCCGCTCCCTCTCTGTCTGCCGCTCTCTCTCTCTCACGTATTCTCTATCTCTCTCTCTCTCTCTCTCTCTTTTTTCACTTACAGCAACACACACACACCCATTCACCGACACACACACTCACACACTAATAGTAACTTATATACATACATATATATATATATATATATATATATATATACATATACATATATCTATATATATATACTTATATATACATAGTATATCTATATAGTTATGTATACATACATATAATATAATATATATATGCATATACATATATAATATATATATATATATATATATATACACATACTCATATACATATATATATATATACATATCTATATACTTATACATATACACATATATATATACATATATATCTAGATACATATATACTTATATACATATATATATATATCTATATAGTATTATATATATATACTTATATACATATATACATAGCTATATACATATATACATACATATATATATATATATATACACCTATATATATATATATCTATATATATCTATACATATATACTTATACATTTATATACATACATATGTACATATATTTTCACATTATTTATTATACGCTGTATCGCGGGGATATCTGCACCAGTTGCTGATATTCCCTGATACACGCGTACAAAAAAAAGCGTGGTCCCATACATCATCCATCCTCCATCCACACTCCACGCGGCACCTAGTCGTGTTGGTTGCGTCTCTCTAGACGTCGGCTGACTCGACATAGTACTACACTCCATCGTCACCTCCACCCCCACCCCTTTATATATATACTACATATAAATATATATCTATAGCTACTATATTTACTTTCTATCTGATAGCTTCCTTCTTAGTAAAAAGATAAAAAAAGGTATAAAAGTGAAAAGATAATCTTTGATTTGCAGGTACCCCCGTCTTGCAAGTAGCAAGACGTGTTTTGAAACTCTGTTTTGGCTAAAAGCCAAGGACACAATTTTGAGGGTGTGCCTCAAGAACAAGGATTACCAGAAAAAAAACCTAAATAAGAAAAATACCAAAAACAGAATAAACGAACGGAAGAGACGCGTTTTAAGGAAAACGTAGAAACTCGACTTGAACCCCACTTCCCTGAGTTCGACCCTGGGCCTAAAAGTGACAAGATAAAATCAATTAGGCCAGGTTAAAAATTTTGTAAAGAGATGGTTAGGTCTGAATTAGGTTAACCACTATACACATTTCAACGATAAAAATATCATATTAACAACCTATCCGGGCCGACCATCACTCGCAGCTTCAGGCCATCTCCAGCCCAGGCACGCCCTCCAGGCAGCGCGGACTAATTCCGCGAAGGCACCCAGGCTTGCAATTTGGGTTGCGAGCCTCGCAGCTGCCCCAATTGGCAGCGACTTCCTCAATTGCGGGTGCACAATCAGGAGGTGGGACTTTAGTCCCACCTCGTGGCCGCGCGCCCACACTTAAATTCAAAAAGTGTATCGGGCTGTTTGCCTTCGATACACAGGGGTCAGGTCCCTCACACGCACGCAGCGCGCCACGTGCTCGCTCGCTCGCTCGCCCTCGCCCGCGCTCATGCCCCGCGGGTCTGGGCCGGATCCGACTACCCGACCAAGCACTCCTCACCCACCACCACACGTCGGTGGGCCTGGTCCCGGGCGTGCTACTCGAACCCAAATACCCGGCTCTGGGAGAGCATTCCTAAGAGAGATTCAGAGAGAAAGAGAGACGTGGGGAAAGGGTAGGGGTAGGGGTAGGTTTTGCACTGACCCTTATGTGTGTGCGCAAGGAAGAAAGAAAGAAGAAAAGAGGAGGAGCGGCCGAAGCCTTAGCCGCACTAAGCAGCTGAAGAAGAATGGAAGGAGAGGAGCTGAAGAAGAAAGGAAGGAGAGGAGCTGAAGAAGAAGAAAGGAAGCTACACTGTAGCAAACCCATAGTTAAGTCGTCTGAGCACCAAGTCAGGCGACGGAAGGGCAGCGGCCAGAGCGCAAAGAAGAAGAAAGAAAGAGAAGAAGGAAGCAGAGCAAAGAAAGAAGAAAAGAAGAAGGCAGGCCAGAGCAGAAAGAAGAAAAAGAGGAAAGAAGACACAGCCGCAAGGAAGGAAGGAAGAGAAGAAAGAGAAGGAGAAGAAAGAAGAAGACTCTGCAGCTGAAAGAAAGAAGGAAGCAGAGAAGAAGAAGAAGAAAGAAGGCAGGCTGAGAAAGAGAAGAGAAAGAAGAAGAAGATCACCACAGCCGTAGGCTAAAGAAGAAAGAAGAAGGAAGGAAGAAAAGAAGAAAGAAGAAGAAGAGGAACGGCCAAAGCAGAAGAAGAGAAAGAGAAGAGGAAGAGAGAAGAAGAAGCCAACAAAAGAGAACTCTAGCTCTCTCTCTCCCTCTCTCTCTCTCTTATTATTTTTGTAACATAATTGTGAACATTTATGCTTCTAGAATCATAGTTGCTCCCTGAGTTCGACCTCGGGAAAACTTGTTATTCCAAGTAAAAAAATTTTTGTAGTAATCTGGTAGCTGTTTTGTCATATACTACAACGACCATAATAAACATAAAGACGAAACTAGCCTCCAGCATCTTGGCGCCATAGCTAGGGAGCAATGGCTATTCTAGAAGCCATAAATTCTCTATTTTTGAGTTTCTATTAATTGCTTCTATTTTGTGTGCAGGTACAGGAAATCAAGAAGACAACAAGCAGCTGCACAACAACCGCACCGAGGATAGGTAATTTTCTATCCTCTCATTTTAACCCCTAAATTCTAAAGAGGAAGAAAAAGAAAAAACAAGCAATATAGGTATAACTTGTCTTCCATACCTAGTAAATCATCAAAGCTGCATGTTTTCAATTTCAACCCACCATGTCTGCACACACTATTAAGGGTATTTAGGGCTAACACCTTCTTGCTTGAGCCCTAATTACCCAATCAAAAGGAAGCTAACTGGACCAAGTAGAGCCAACATAAGATTCAAAATTAGGGTTTTAGAGACACACTTCTTAAGCAAGAATTGAGAATTCCCAAAAGAAGTGTGCTCAAGCCATTGTCTGAAAATACCTATTCAAAGAAACCCTAAGAAATTTGGCTATTAAAAACACTTGAACCCTAAAAGAGAAGACCTAATAAGCTCTCAAAGGAACTAGCAGGTGAAGTTGACCCCTTGGGTCAACCAACCTTAAACTTAGGTCACTCTTTGCACTTAAAAAGGCTAAAGTTCAAGTGAAAACCTAAGCACCTTGATCTTAACTAAAAGTGGTAGACTTAAGAGGTCAAGATCCGCATTCTGGTCTACCTGGAATCTCAGTGACAAGAGAGGTCGGGTGGGGGAAACACTGTAACCCGTGGGGACGCTCTACCGTGTAGGGGTCTTCGCGGGACTCACCCTCTCTGGCTGCCCAGGTAATTCTCAGGTGGAAGATCTTTTGATTAAGGGGTCCATCTGCCCCGAACCTCTATAGTCACCCAACATTGTGGGTGTCTTGATTGGGTCCAGCACCTGCTAAACTCATCCTCTCCATCAGTGTATATTTGGTAGGAGGTCCTTGAAACCTCCTTTAGAAATTCACTCCCCTCGAGGCCAAGCCTCAGTACCCTTGTTTGAGCAAACAACACTTCACATAGACCTCTCCTCCGATTCCGAACCCAACTCACCTTCTTCTTCCACAATGGCTCAGCCAGTTGAGGAAGAGAACAATCTGAAGCACCAGCTCCAACGACTCAATGACCTCTTCCAAAACTTTATGCACCCACCGCAGCGTCCCATGATGCGGAACCATTATAATCCTGCTGCAGTGGCTATTGAGTCTCGAGTGAGAATCCTGACTGGAGGCCCTGATTCTGAATTAAAGCCCAATATGATTCATGCCATACCTAAATTTCATGGGCTTAATTCTGAAGACCCCTTCCAGCACATTAAACAGCTAAAGCATCTGGCCCAGACTTTTGGGTCAGATGCACAAAATTGGGATAGTCTCCTCATGAAGATGTTCTCCTTCTCCCTTATGGACAAGGTTGCTCATTGGTACCAAACACAGACCCGGCCGATCAACAATTGGGAGGAACTTCAGTCCGAGTTCTTGAAGAAGTTCTTTCCCGTTGGTCGGACCAATGCCTTGAGCCATCAGATTACCCACTTCATGCAACAAACGGGAGAACCTCTCCATGAGGCATGGGATCGCTTCAGGATCTCATGAGAAAGTGCCCCCATCACGGAATTCCTAAATGGGAACAAGTCCAGTCTTTTTACAAGGGACTCCGTGAAGATATTAGGCTTTTCGTTAATGCAACTTGCGGAGGGAATATCATGGGTCAGCATGAGGACACCGTGTGGGAGATTCTTGAAAACATGTGCGAGAAATCCATAAATAATGACTCCATGGGATTATTCGATAGGACGAATACCCGCGCATCGATGAACCTTAGGGGAGCACACGAGACGTAGGGCCTGTCCGCATCAGTCGACCTAGAATTGATGGCCAGTCGATTGGACAAGGTCTCTATCATTGAGAAGAAGGTGGATGAGCTGACTCAGCACTTGCAGCGAGCCACCTCTGCGTATAATTCCTTTGCACAGCCTCCTTCCACACGGGAGACTGTGCAAAACATTCTCCACCGACCTTCTCTGGGATGGATCCGTATCCACCCCCATCTGATTCTCGGATCGGAGGATCCTCCAATCCTTTCTATACTAGCCAGGGGAATTCCACTCCCCCATTCTCTGACTCTTTGGAGGTTCCTTAGACCTGCCAGGACCTCAACGCCATCCAGAATGATCCATTTTCCAATACCTACAATCTTGGATGGCGAAACCATCCCAACTTCCAGTGGGCGGGAAATTCCCAAACTCAAAGACCACCCTTTTAGCCCCGTCCACAACCACCTCATCTTTACCAGTCGCCTCAGCCTCGGCCCAACCCTACTTATCCATCAGGGCCAAACCAAGACCAAATGTCCCTCATCCTTCAGACTCTGGCTGACATTCAAGGAACGAATGTAGCTATTCAGAAGCAACACAAGGTCGAACTCACAGAGGTTCGAAACCAACTGGCCCAGTTGGCAAATTCTCGCCAACCAGGCACACTTCCTTCTCAACCTCTTCCTAACCCGAATAACGTGCCGACCCAGCGGCGCGTTATGAACCCAAACCGGGGCCAAGTACACATGATTTATCAGGCCCCCTCTGTTCCTTCACCTGACGGGATGGAGGTTTCCACTTCTTATGCGGGTTATCAGCAGCAACCCATCCTATCAAACTCTAACAAAAATAAGGCAGGACTGAATTTTGTAACCACCCGTAGTGGTAAGGAGACCCAAGATCCACCCTATCCAGACCACTCCAAGCCTGGTAGTGATCCAAACCCTAGGACAGTAATTCAGGACGTTCCTATCCCTGTCCCAGATCAAAGACCTGGACCTATCCTAGAAGAACCAACCAAGGTTCCATTTCCCGAGGCCTTGACCAAGGGAAAGAAGACAACAAAACCCGTGGCACCTGAGGAGGACCTGGTCAAGCTCTTTGAGCAGGTCCAAATAAACATCTCTTTAATGGATGCAATTCGCCACGTACCCGCTTACGCAGGATTCTTAAAGAATGTGTGTACACCTCAGCATAAGCCGCGAACCAAGAGTGGGAGTCCAATTGTATTGTCAGAGCAAGCCAGCTCTGTAATCCTAAGCAGACTCCCACCCAAGGCAAAAGATCCAGGTACTCCCCTGATTTCCTACAAAATAGGTGAAACCCAGTTTGATAGAGCATTGCTAGACTTGGGTGCTTCCGTAAATTTGAAACCCACATCCTTACTTAACCACCTAGAAGAATCCGAGCTAAAACCAACTGAGGGGACACTACAATTGGCAGATCGATCTATAAAGTCACCTAAAGGGATTCTTGAGGATGTTATTTTAAAAGTGTGGGATTTCTATTTCCCTGTAGACTTTATAGTCTTAGACATGGACGCACCTGAAAACCCTAAGGATACACCGATCATTCTAGGGAGACCTTTCCTGGCTACTGCTAGAGCCAACATCAGTTGTGAGGAGGGCCAAATAGAGCTAAAATTTGGGAAGCAAACCCTCAAAATTGACATCTTTAAGGCCCAACAAGGAATCAATTGCGGTGTCATCGAACAAATCTGTGATATTAGGGCTTTGGTTGATGAAACACATTTTGAGAATAACCTGATTATACCTCATCAACCACAGAAAGATCTTGAACCGCAATTAGAGGAGTCAGACCTTGATTTAGACAAACCCATAACTCCTATCCTTGAACATCGCACTTACCCTGAACCACCCGCTGCTGCTGATAACCCCATCCTTGAATTAAAACCCCTTCCCGATCATTTGAAATACATCTTTTTAGGTTCTAATCAGACTTTTCCTGTGATTATAAATTCCAAGCTCACTCCTGATCAGGAATCCCATCTGATTGCTGTTCTCCAACAACATCGTAGAGCCATTGGTTGGACTCTCAATGATTTGACTGGAATAAGTCCCTCTTATTGTACACACCATATCTATTCAAAAGAGGGCGCACGATCTTCCCGTGAGATGCAGAGACGTTTAAACCCCAATCTGCAGGAGGTCGTGAAAAAGGAGATCATTAAGTGGTTAGATGCAGGAATCATCTACCCGATCTCCGACAGTCGTTGGGTGAGCCCAATTTAGGTCGTGCCTAAAAAGGCAGGGCTCACCACCATTACGACTGAAATCGGAGAAGTCATACCTACCCGTATAGCCAACTCGTGGAGAGTCTGCATAGATTACCGACGACTCAATTCCTCTACGAAGAAGGATCATTTCCCACTATCTTTCATTGATCAAATTCTCGAGAAATTAGCGGGAAATCGATTCTTCTGCTTTCTTGACGTGTACTCCGGGTATTACCAAGTGGCTATTCATCCTGAGGACCAAGAGAAGACCACGTTCACCTGCCCCTTCGGAACTTACGCATTCCGAAGGATGCCTTTCGGTCTCGACAACGCACCCGTGACTTTTCAGCGGTGCATGCTTGCCATATTCTCTGATATGGTAGGTGATTATCTGGAAGTCTTCATGGATGACTTCTCAGTTTTCGGGGCATCATTTGATGATTGCCTCCAGCACTTGGTTCATTTACTCAGGCGTTGCATCGATGTAAATTTGGTTCTTTCCTGGGAAAAGAGCCACTTTTTGGTGTCTGAGGGGATCGTCCTAGGACATCTAATTTCTGAGAAAGGCATCCAAGTGGATCGAGCCAAGGTTGATCTAATTTCTCGACTTCCTATGCCTAGCTTGATCAGGGACATCCATTCTTTTCTGGGGCACGTCGATTTTTACCGTCGTTTCATTCTAGATTTTTCGAAAATCGTGCACCCCCTGACTACTCTTCTCTCTAAGGATGTACCCTTTGAGATCTCCAAGGAATGCACTCAAGCCTTTGAAAACCTCCGTGACCGAGTCACCCAGGCCCCGATCCTACAATCCCCTGATTGGTCTCAACCCTTTGAGATCATGTGCGATGCATCTGATTTCGCTGTAGGAGAGGTTCTGGGGCAGGAGGTTGACGGGAAACCCGTGGTCGTCTACTACGCTAGCAAGACACTTGACGAGGCTCAGCGTAACTACACAGTTACGGAGAAAGAGTTGTTAGCCGTAGAATTTGCCCTTGAAAAATTTCGATCTTATCTCCTGGGTTCCCACGTCATCATCTACTTGGATCACACGGCTGTGAGGCATCTCCTTTCCAAGAAGGACGCGAAGCCCCAACTGATTCGATGGATCTTGCTGTTGCAAGAATTCGACCTTGCGATTCGCGACAAGGCGGGAAGACAAAACGTGGTAGCTGACCATCTGTCTCGCCTTCCTTTTGAGATCATCTACCCTTCTGGACCCATCACGGAGCATTTCCCTGATGAGCACCTACTAACTATTGGTACTAGACTTCCATGGTTTGCTAATATAGTAAACTACTTGGCATCTCATCAGATCCTGTCTGATTGGCCGAAGGCTAAGAAAGACAAATTGTGTTCTGATGCCAAGTACAACATTTGGGAAGATCCGTACCTCTTTCGCATAGGTGCTGACTAAATCATCCAGAGATGTGTTCCGGAAGGTGAAATCAATGATATTCTCTCCTTCTGCCATGACCAGGCATGCGGTGGCCACTTCTCTGGGCACAAAACGGCATCGAAAATCCTTCAGTGTGGCTTTTATTGGCCCACTCTGTTCAAGGACGCATACAATCACTACAAGGAATGTAGTTGTTGCCAAACTTTGGGCAACATGAGCCATCGCGACATGATGCCTTTGCAGCCGATTCTCGTATGCGAAATCTTTGATATTTGGAGGATTGATTTTATGGGCCCCTTTCCTGTTTCTGATGGTTTTGAGTACATTTTGCTGGTTGTGGACTACGTGTCCAAATGGATCGAAGCCATACCAACCCGAACCTGTGATCATAAAATCGTTCCCAAATTCATTCATCACAATATCTTCTCACGGTTCGGGATTCCTCGTGTAATCATCTCTGACGGGGGGACCCATTTCACGAATGCTCAGTTCAGGTCACTGATGACCAAATACGGGGTGTCTCACCGAATCTCCACTCTTTATCACCCTCAGACTAATGGTCTAGCTGAGCTATCAAATCGGGAGATCAAGAAAATCCTGCAGGTCACTGTTCGGCCTGACAGGAAGGACTGGTCGTCCTGACTTCTGGAAGCTTTGTCGGCTTATAGGACCGCCCACAAAAGCCAATTAGGCATGTCTCCTTTTAGACTGGTGTACGGGAAGGCATGCCACCTTCCTGTCGAACTGGAACACAAAGCCTATTGGGCAGTACGGAGCTGTAATTTAGATCTTTCTAAGGCTGGAGCCCACAGAAAGCTTCAAATCAGCAAGATCGATGAGTTACGCCATGATGCGTACGAGAACTCGCGAATCTACAAAGAGTGGGTTAAATCCTTCCATGACAAGCACATATCTAGAAAGATCTTTCATCCTGGTCAGAAGGTCCTACTCTTTGATGCCCGACTCAAACTTTTCCCTGGGAAACTGCGATCCAAGTGGGTCGGACCATACCTTGTTCGACAGGTTTTTGGAAATGGAGCCGTCGAAATCAGTCCGCTTAGCCATGATTTTGAACCTTTCATCGTGAACGGTCAGAGACTCAAACTGTTCATTGATGTAACCTCTACTGATTTGGCTGAATCATCATTTATCCTCCATTTTCCCTGAGCATATTGCACCCAGCCGATGGCGTAAAACTCAGCGCTCAATGGGAGGCAGCCCGTCATTCTTTTCGAAAAAGCCCGAAACCTTTTCTGACACATTTTTGCACTTAAGGTTCACCCTTTAGGACAGCCGACTCCACCTCAAGTGCTTGCATCTGAGATTAGAAGTCATCTGCAACTGTCACCCCGACCCATTCACTCATCATAACATCTGTCCTAATATATGAACTAAGTTTAATAAAAACCCTCCTAAGTTACAATGAGGACATTGCAAATCTTAGGGATGGGGGGGTATGGAAGTGCAAAACTCGTAAGAAAATGTTTTAAACAAAAAAATTCACATATGCCAAAAATACCATAAAAATTAAAAAAAAGAATTTTTTGAAAAAGAACAAAATGAAAAGAAGGAGCACAAAATGAAAAAAAAAAAGATAGTCATTAGTAAGAAATTAAGGAGTTAACCTAAGTTCTAGACCTCATTCAGGAAAAGAAATGGAAAGTGCACAGTAAGATTAGTAAGAATGAAAACCCTAGGCATTCTTGGATAGACTCTTGGTACCCATTAAGATCTAGACATTCCTCAAGAGGTTGAGGAAAATGAAAAGCTTAAGTATTAGGTCCAAGGCTTAGGGAGTATTTGGCCTCGTTAACTAACTTTTGGTTTACGGGACTCAGTAACCTAAGCACCCTAACTTCACACACAGCCTGGTTCAGTAAGCATAGAAATCAAAATTACGTAGAAGCGTTGCAAAAATTCTGAAAATGACACCTAGAGTAGGAGAGGCCGATCAACACAAGTTGATTTGGACGAGTTCTCAGCGCGGAGAGGTGGGAAATTCCCCTCGAAGATACATAATAAAATATCATCTCTTCGGTACTTGTCTCTTAGGATATTTACATATCCTACTGGGGGCATGTAAGCACTCTGTTGGTTCAGATTCCATGGATGGCATTATCACGAAACGTCAATTGCCAGGGTCTGAATTCGGCCACGGAATACCATGGATGGGATTATCTCAAAATCTTAACAGCTCGGGTTCTGGGGGTTACCATGGGCGGTGCTATCTCGAAGCATCGACTGCCAGGAACCCTTGAGGATTGATGATGGTGATAAGGAATCTGATACAGACCGTGTTGAGAAGCCAATCCTAAGCTAGAATTAAAAAGAAAAAGAGAGAGAAAACTCTCCAAACATATAAATCTTCTACCTCTCTTTCTTACAAAACGCACTGCGAATTGAGCCAGGGCTAAAATTATCTCAAGCATGGGTGCTTTAACCACAAAGTCCAATAAGCCTTAGGTTAGTTCTTGTAGGCCTTAAAAACCTTTGCTAAGGACTGAGACTGAGGCTAGACAGATCTGGATCTTGGTTAGTACTAGAGTACCTTTTAGGCCTATGGTAGGCATTCTGACCTAATCAAGGTTACAAAAGAAAAGGCACTTATCTAAAATCATTAAGAACTTCATGGTATAGAACAAGGGTTAAAACCTTAAAATTTTGCTAAGGGACTAGCAAAAGCTAGGCATGGGGGTATGATGAGAACCTCATCATGAACCCTAACTAGCACAATTTAATCCAAATGAGTGTGAAAAAGCTCCTACAAAACCCAAAGAGAGGCTTAACTCAGAGAATTCTGAGTAAAAGAATAAAATAAATCATAAGGGGTAAAACCACAATTTCACCAATGCAGTATGCAAACAAGGTAATTAAGGGTCCAAACACAGGTCAAACGAGCTTAATAAGGAGGGAAGTGGGATGATCTGATATGAAAAGGGTTGTAGCAACTTCTAGGAATTAAATGACATTCTGTAACCCTAAAACAAACCCACTTTAATTCACAAGATTCGAGGCAGGATAAAAATCAACTAAATCCTCTAAAATTCATAGAAAAATATTCCCTAGGGTTTAGAACCTTCAATTTGGCCTTTGCAACATATTTTAACCTAAAATGAGAACCATACCCAATTAATGACTTAATTTGGGTTTTTGCACAAATTGACCGATCAAAAAATGGTCCAACCTAAAAAAAAATCCCACCATTAAAATCCTTAGGTTCAAATTAGTCTGATATAAAAATTTGAGCCTAAGAAAAGACCATCTTGACCGACTTTACAAATTGGTCATCTTAATTTACTTTTTGACCCTTATCTTTTGAAACCCTTACGTTCAGCCCCCTAACTTCTCATCATTCTTTGCAGAATGGTCCCCCTTGCCATTTCTGCGCAGCGCCATACCTCCGGCGACCTTGCGCGGAGGATGGCGCCGTGCAGGGCAGGGCGGCTATCCTCAGGAACAGACGAGGGGTTCCCTGCGACGTCCTCTGTCGTAGGGACCCTCCCCTGACCTCTGCAACCGACCATGCCTCTCGTGCGAACGCACGACAGGCATGGGCATCCTTTTCGGCCACTCTCCGGTGAGGTAAACACGTCGCCTCCTCGGTCCCCTCTCCTCGCCAAGGCCTTTATAAAGAGTGGTAGGGTCTACCGTCTCCTTCAAGCTTCTTCTGGCCAAGAGAAACCCTACTTTTCATCTCCTCCCTCTCCGTTCAGAATGCCCAAGCTTCCGGCGATCTTCCCCTCCTCCTTCTCGTCACTCTGCTGCCCTACCTGCAGTAGAGTCTACTCTGCCTCGTCGTCTGTGCCAGGCTGTACCAGCTGGCGTCCTCAGATCCCTTCCTCGTCGTCGATAACCTCCTCCTAGGCATCTTCGTCCTCAGCTTCGGCAGGCACGAGCCAGACGCCTCCCTCTTCCCCTTCGTCGATTAAGTAGATAGAAATCTTCCTCTCTCTCTCCCTTACATTTTCCCTTTCCTGATTTCCCCTTTTACTCCACCGACTGCCACTTCCACCTCCATATGCTCTGTCTCTGATCACCTTCTCCGGCGAGGTCACCCCACCTCCACAGACCACCTCACCCCTCGCCGACAAGCCCAGAAGCTCCCCCTCACTCCACTCGACCATTTCCCCCACTCCATACATCGCCACTCACCGCCCGACCACCCCCCTGAACAGACCCATTTCCGCGCACACAGTCTGATCTAGGTCCACCGCCATAGGCGCTCTCGCGCCTCGCCGACCCTCGCACTGCCTTCGCCACACTCCGGCGAAGCTTCCCACGTTATCTGATGTGGCCGAGAGGCCGTCATTGTGTTTTCATGTCAGTGCCCCCTCGCCGCCATTGTTGAGCTGCTGCAGCTCCTTCGCTCGCAACTTCAGGCCATCTCCAGCCCAGGCACACGCTCCAGGCAGCGTGGACTGATTCCGCGAAGGCGCCCAGGCTTGCAATTTGGGTTGCGAGCCTCGCAGCTGCCCCAATTGGCAGCGGCTTCCTCAACTGCGAGTGCACAATCTAGAGGTGGGACTTTAGTCCCACCTCGTAAGTGTGCGGCCACGCGCCCACACTTAAATTAAAAAAGTGTATCGGGCTGTTTGCCTTCGATACACAAGGGTCAGGTCCCTCACATGCACGCAGTGCGCCACGTGCTCGCTCGCTCGCCCTCGCCCGCGCTAACGCCCCGCGGGTCTGGGCCGGATCTGACAACCCAACCAAGCACTCCTCGCCCACCACCACACGCCTGTGGGCCTGGTCCCGGGCGTGCTACCCGAACCCAAATACTCGGCTCCGGGAGAGCATTCCTAAGAGAGATTCAGAGAGAAAGAGAGACGCGGGGAAGGGGTAGGGGTAGGTTTTGCACTGACCCTTGTGTGTGTGCGCAGGGAAGAAAGAAAAAGGAAAAGAGGAGGAGAGGCCGAAGCGTTAGCCGCACTAAGCAGCTGAAGAAGAATGGAAGGTGGTTGCTACTCTCATCTATAGTTCTAATATTTCTAATATTTCGTCGTAGTATAGTGTAGAGGAGCGGTTACCAGCTTAATACAATTTGTCACTCGGAAATAAGAGTTTTCCCGAGGTCGAACTCAGGGAGCAAACTGTATTCTAGAAGTACAAAGTTTCTATTACAAAAATGAAAGAGAGAGAGAGATATTTGTCTTGTTGGCTTTCTCTTGTCTTCCTCAGTCTTCTTTCTTCGTCTTGTTTCTCTTCTGTTCTTCTGTTCCTTTCCTTTTGCTTCCAAGCTTTCCTTCTTTCTCTTCGTGTTCTGCTTCTCTCTTCTTTTTCCTTCAGCTCTTTGTCTTCTTCCTTCTGTTCTTTTTCTTTCTTTCTTCTTTGCGGTGCCTCCTCTTCTTTCCTTCTTCTTCTTCTTTTTCTTCAGAGCGTTGTCTGATTTTTCAATCAGACGACTTAAGTAGCCTCTGCTATAGTGCGTCCTCCTTCCTTCTTTCTTCTTCTTCTCCCAGTCCTTCTGCTTTGCTTGAAGCACCCATGGCTCTGGCTGCTCCTTCCTTCTTTCTCTTCTTCTTCTTCTTCTCTGCCTCAGCCTGCACACTCACAGCTTGGTCAGGGCAAAACCTAACGCTACCCTCCCTCGCGTCTCTCTCTCTCAAATTTCACTCGTAGGATAGCTCTCCCAGAGCCGCCGGGTAATCGGGTACGGGTTGTGCCCGGGTCCAGGCCCACCGGAGTGCGGTGGTGGGCGAGGAGTGCAGGTTGGGTAAGCGGGTCGGGCCAGGTCCGCGGGGGGTGGTCGCGAACGAGGCCAGGTAAGCGGGTGAGAGGGACCTCACCCCGTGTGCTAAGGCGATAAGCCTATAGCACTTTTTGCATTTATGCGGGTGCGCGGCCCTCAGAACTACCGAGGTGAGACTAAATGTCCCACCCCAATTTGGCACTTGCAGCTTAGATAGCTGCAGGCAATCGCGGTTGCGTGCAGGGCTTTCACCCCAGCTGCAGACCTAGGCAGGCGCGTGAGGGTGAGGTGCGCGTCCTGGAGCGCAAGCTTGGGCGAAGCGACGCTGCACCTGCAGGCAGAAGAAGCTCCACCTTTTCAGCAATGGCGGCGGAGGACGGGTGACCTGTTCACAGAAATACGACCCTTCGGCCTAATTAGACAAGCGAGGGACCTTCGCCGTGGCACGACGAAGGTGGTGCGGGGTCTGGCAGGTCGTGGGGCGGCGTGCAGGGGCTGCCCTAGGTCGGACTGTGGTTGGGGGAATGGGTTTGTTCGGGGAGTCTTCAGGTGGCGAATGGAAGGAAATGAAGGGGCGAAAATGGTTCAGCGTGATGAGGCGGAGGTTTTGGGTCGGTCGGCGAGTCGTGTGGGGTGGTGGAATGATGGGAGCGAGTCGCCGGAGGTTGGCCGGAGATGGAGAAGGTGAGGGTGATCAGGCGTGGTCGAAGGGTGGTTGAGCAAATTGAAGTAGGGAAAAGAAAGAGGAGAGGAAAGGAAAGAATTGTACCTACTTGGAGGGACGAGAGGGGGACGGAGCAGGGCGGCAGTCGTTTCGACTATCGCCAGAGAAGAAGGTACCCAGAGAGAGGGGGCGGCGGCGAGGAGAGAGCGGGAGAGCGCGCGCTGGGTACGGCGCGACGCGGGAAGAGCGGGCGAAGGCAGCTCTGCTGCTGGTATTGCGGCAGAGCGACGAGGAGGAGGAAGAACCGCCGGAGCTGGAGGGCTTCTGCCGGAGTGGGAAGAGAGGAAGGAGGGGGTTGTTTCTCCGTCAGAACCAAGCTGCTGAGTGCGGCAGACGGAGGCAGCTTTTATAGAGGTGAGATCAGAGAGGAGGGCGGAGAGAGGCGACGTGCCTCCCTCGCCGGAGGACGCCGGAGATGGAGACCCATACCTTCCGTGTGTTCGCACGGGAGGTATGGGCAGCCGCAGAGACCATGGAGGTGTCCCTGCGACAGCAGACGTCGCAGGGAACCCCCGGTTGTCTTGGCAGAGGGTCTCCCTCACCCTATGCGGTGCCGTGCTTCGCGCAAAGTCGCCGGAGCATGGCGCTGCTCAGGGTTTTGCAGGGAGGACCCAAATGCAAAGAACGAAGAAGACTGAGGGGCCAAAATGCGAGGGTTTCAAAAGTTGAGGGTTAAAAAGTAATGGATGAGGACCAAAATGTGAAGTTGGTCAAGAAGGTCTCTTCTTAGGCTCAAGTTTTTATACATGACTAACTAGGACCTAAGGATTCTAATGGTAAATTTTATTTCTATATTATACCTTGTTTGACTGGTCAATTTACGTAAAAATCCAAATTAAGTCATTAATTGGGCATGGTTCTCAATGTAGGTCAAAATGGGTTCCTAAGGCCAAATTGAAGGTTCTAAACCCTAGATATTATTTTTATATGAATTTTAGTTGGTTTAGTCAATTTTTTATTTGCCTCGAACCTCGTGAATTAAAGTGGATTTGTTCTTAGGGTTACAGGATGTCATTTAATTCCTTGGAGTTGCTGTAGCCCTTATTGGATCAATTCACCCCACTTTTCTTCTTACTAGGTTGGTTTGACCTAAGTTTGGACCCTGAGTTACCCTGTTTTCAGATTGAGTTGGTGAAATTGCATTTTTACCCCTTAGTTCTTATTTTCTTCACAAACTCAGAATCTCTCTGAGTCAAGCCTTTCTATAGTTATGTAGGAGCTTTTTCTTACAAATCTGGGTTAGATGGTGCTATTTTAGGGTTTATGACGAGGTTCTCATCATACCCCCATGCCTAGCTTTTGCTAGTCCCTTAGCAAAAACCTAAGGTTTTAACCTTTGGTCTAGACCATGATGTTTTTAACAACTTCAGATAAGTGCTTTTTCATTTGAACCTAGATTAGGTTGGAATGCTGACCATAGGCCTAAAAGGTACTCTAGTACTAACCAAGATCCAGATCTGTCTAGCCTCAGCCTCAGTCTTTGGCAAAGGTTTTTAAGGCCCACAAGAACTAACCTAAGGTCTATTGGACTTTGTGGTTAAAGCACCCGTGCTTAAAATGATTGTAGTCCTAGTTAAATTCGCAGTGCATTTTGTAAGAAAGAGGGATAGAAAGTTTTTCTGTTTGGAGAATTTTTCTCTCTCTTTTTCTTTTATTTCTAGCCTAAGATTGGCTTTTCAACACGGTCTGTATCAGATTCCTTGCTCCCACCATCAATCCTCAAAGGTTCCTGGCAATCGATGCTTCGAGATAGCACCGCTCATGGCAACCTCGGAACCCTGGCTATTGAGATTTCGAGATAATCCCATCCATGGTGTTCCGTGGCCGAATCCAGACCCTGGCAATTGACACTTCGTGATAATGCCATCCATGGAATCTGAACCAACAGAGTGCTTACATGCCCCCAGTAGGATATGTAAATATCCTAAGAGGCAAGCACCGAGGAGATGATATTTTGTTACGCATCTTCGAGGGGATTTCCCGCCTCTCCGCGCTGGGAACTCGTCCAAATCAACTTGTGTTGATTGGCCGCTCCTATTCTAGGTGTATTTTTCAGAATTTTGTGACGCTTCTGCGTGATTATGATTTTTATGCTTACTAAACCAGGCTGTGTGTGAGATTGGGATGCTTAGGTTACTGAGTCCCGTAAACCATAAGTTAGTTAATGAGGTCAAATACTCCTAAGCTTTGAACCTAATACTTAAGCTTTTCATTTTCCTCAACCTCTTGAGGAATGTCTAGATCTTAATAGGTACTAAGAGTCTATCTAAGAATGCCTAAAGTTTGCGTTCTTACTAATCTCACCATGCACTTTCATTTCCTTTCTTGAATAAGGTCTAGAACTTAGGTCAATTCCTTAGTTTCTTACTAAGGGCTATCACTCTTTTCTTTCATTTTTTTTTTTTGCTCCTTTTCATTTTGTTTCTTTTCCCTTCTCCTACAAAATTTCCTTTCTCCTCTTATTCTTTTTTGAAAAATTTTTAAATTTTTATGGTGTTTTTGGCATATGTGAATTTTTTGCTTTAAAATCCCTTTTTTACAAGTTTTGCACTTTTATACCCCCCCATGCCTAAGGTTTGCAATGTCCTCATTGTGACTTAGGGGTTTTTATTTACTTAGTTCATTCCATAAGACAGATGTTTTAATGAGTGAATGGGTCAGGATGAATTCTACGGACGATTTCTAATCTCAGATGCATGCATCTGAGGTGGAGTCGGCTGTCTATAAGGGTGAACTTTAAGTGCACAAAAGTGTGAAAAGGGTTTTAGATTTTCAGAAAATGACGGGTTGCCTCCCGTTAAGCGCTGAGTTTTACGCCATCGGCTGGGCGCAATGAGCTCAACGGGAATGGAGGATAAGAGATGATTCAGCCAAATCAGTAGAAGTCACATCAATTAATGGCTTGAGTCTCTGACCGTTCATGATAAAAGGTTCGGAATCGTGGCTGAGCGGACTGATTTCGATAGCTCCATTACCAAAAACCTGTCGGACTAAATATGGTCCGACCCACTTGGATCGCAACTTTCCCGGGAAAAGTTTGACTCGGGCATCAAAGAGTAGGACCTTTTGACCAGGATGAAAGATCTTTCTCGAGATATGCTTGTCATGGAAGGCTTTAACCCGCTCCTTGTAGATTCGCGAGTTCTCATACGCGTCTAGGCATAATTCATCGATCTCGCTGATTTGGAGTTTTCTGTGGGTTCCAGCCTTCGAAAGATCTAGATTACAGTTCCGTACTGTCCAATAGGCTTTATGCTCCAGTTCTACGGGAAGGTGACATGCCTTTCCATACACCAGTCTAAAGGGAGACATGCCTAATTGGGTTTTATGGGCGATCCTATAGGCCCACAATGCTTCCGGAAGTCGGGACGACCAGTCCTTCCTGTCAGGCCGAACAGAGACCTGCAGGATCTTCTTGATCTCCCGATTTGACAGCTCAGCTAGACCATTAGTTTGGGGGTGGTAAGGAGTGGAGATTCGGTGAGACACCCCGTATTTGGTCATCAGTGACCTAAACTGAGCGTTTGTAAAGTGGGTCCCTCCATCAGAGATTATAGCACGGGGAATTCCGAACCTTGAGAAAATGTTTTGATGAATGAATTTGAGAACGATTTTGTGATCACAGGTTCGGGTCGGTATGGCTTCAATCCATTTGGACACGTAGTCCACAACAAGTAGAATGTATTCGAAACCATCCGAAATAGGAAAGGGGCCCATAAAATCAATCCCCCAAACATCAAAGATTTCGCATACGAGAATCGACTGCAAAGGCATCATGTCGCGACGGCTCATGTTGCCCAAAGTATGGCAACGACTGCATGCCTTGCAGTGACTGTATGCGTCTTTGAATAGTGTAGGCCAGTAAAAACCACACTGGAGGACTTTTGATGCGGTTTTATGCCCAGAGAAATGGCCACCGCATGCCTGGTCATGGCAAAAAGAGAGGATATTGTTGAATTCCTCTTTCGGGACACATCTTCGAATGATTTGATCAGCACCTATGCGAAAAAGGTACGGGTCTTCCCAGATGTAATACTTGGCATCAGAACGCAACTTGTCTTTCTTGGCCTTCGACCAATCAGACGGGGTCTGATGAGATGCCAAGTAGTTTACTATATCAGCAAACCATGGAAGTCTAGTACCGACAGTAAGCAAGTGCTTATCAGGAAAATGTTCTGTGATGGGTCCGGAAGGGTTGATAATCTCAGAAGGAAGATGGGATAGATGGTCGGCTACCACATTCTGCCTTCCCGCCTTGTCGCGAATCTCAAGATTGAATTCTTGCAATAGTAAGATCCAACGAATTAGTCGGGGCTTCGCGTCCTTCTTGGCAAGGAGATGCCTTACAGCCGTATGATCCGAGTAAATGATGACATCGGAACCAGAAGATACGATCGGAACTTTTCAAGGGCAAATACTATGGCTAGCAGCTCTTTCTCCGTAACTGTATAGTTACGCTGAGCCTCGTCAAGTGTCTTGCTAGCGTAGTAGATGACCACGGGTTTCCCGTCAGCTTTCTGACCTAGGACCGCTCCTACCGCGAAATCAGATGCATCGCACATGATCTCAAAGGGTTGAGACCAATCAGGGGATTGTAGGATAGATGCCTGGGTGACTTGGTCACGCAGGTTTTCAAAGGCTAGTGTGCATTCCTTGGAGATTTCAAAGGGTACATCCTTAGAGAGAAGAGAAGTCAAGGGGCGCACGATTTTCGAGAAATCCAGAATGAAATGACGGTAAAAACCGACGTGCCCCAAAAAAGAACGGATGTCCCTGACCGAGCTAGGCATAGGAAGGCGAGAGATCAGATCAACCTTAGCTCGATCCACTTGGATGCCTTTTTCTGAAATTAAGTGTCCCAGGACAATTCCCTCAGGCACCATGAAATGGCTCTTTTCCCAGGAAAGAACCAAATTCACCTCGATGCACCGCCTGAGTATTTGGACCAAGTGTTGGAGGCAATTGTCAAAAGATTCTCCAAAAACTGAAAAGTCATCCATGAAGACTTCCAGAAAATCACCCACCATATCTGAGAATATGGCAAGCATGCACCGCTGAAAGGTAGCGGGTGCATTGCAAAGACCGAATGGCATCCTTCGGAAAGCGTATGTTCCGAAGGGGCAGGTGAACGTGGTCCTTTCTTGGTCCTCAGGATGGATTGCCACCTGGTTATAACCGGAGTACCCGTCAAGAAAGCAGAAGAACCTATTTCCCGCTAGTTTCTCGAGAATTTGGTCAATGAAAGGTAGTGGGAAATGATCTTTCTTTGTGGAGGAATTTAGTCGGCGGTAATCTATACAGACTCTCCACGCGTTGGCTAATCGGGTAGGAATGATTTCTCCGATCTCAGTCGTTATAGTGGTGAGTCCTGCCTTCTTAGGCACAACCTGAATCGGGCTCACCCAACGACTATCGGAGATCGGGTAGATGATTCCGGCATCTAACCACTTGATGATCTCCTTCTTCACGACCTCCTGCAGATTAGGGTTCAAATGTCTCTGCATTTCACGAGAAGGTCGTGCGCCCTCTTCTGAATAGATATGATGAGTACAATAAGAGGGACTTATTCCAGTCAAATCATCGAGAGTCCACCCGATGGCTCTGCGATGTTGCTGGAGGACAGTAATCAGACGGGATTCCTGTTCGGGATTGAGGTTGGAATTGATAATCACAGGGAGGGTCTGATTAGAACCCAGAAAGATGTATTTTAAGTGAGCAGGAAGAGGCTTCAGTTCGAGGATAGGGTTATCAGCAGCAGCGGGTGGTTCAGCATAGACCTGAGGTTCAAGGGTAGGAGTTATTGGGTTGTTTATGTCTGGATTTGACTCCTCTGTTCGCGGGTCAAGATCTTTCTGTGGTTGATGAGGTATAATCAGGTCATTCTGGAAGTGTGTTTCATCAACCAAAGCCCTAATGTCACAAATCTGTTCGATGACACCGCAATTGATTCCTTGTTGGGCCTTAAATATATCAATTTTTAAGGTTTGATCCCAAAATTTGAGCTCTATTTGGCCCTCCTCACAGCTAATGTTGGCTCGAGCAGTAGCCAAGAAAGGTCTCCCTAAAATGATTGGTGTTTCCCTAGGGTTCTCAGGTGCATCCATATCCAAGACTATGAAGTCCACAGGGAAATAGAAATCCTGCACTCTTACAATAACATCCTCGAGAATCCCTTTTGGTGACTTTATCGATCGATCTGCTAATTGCAATGTCACCTCGGTTGGTTTTAGCTCCGATTCTTCTAGATGGTCAAGTAAGGATGTGGGTATCAGATTTATGGATGCACCCAAGTCTAGCAAAGCTCTATCAAATTGGGTATCACCTATCTTGCAGGAAATTAGGGGAGTACCAGGATCTTTTACCTTGGGTGGGAGTCTACTTAGGATAACAGAGTTGGCTTACTCTGACAGAACAATTAGACTCCCACCCTTGGTTCGCGGCTTACGCTGGGGTGTACACACATTCTTTAAAAATCGTGCGTAAGCTGGTACGTGGCGGATTGCATCCATCAAGGGGATGTTTATGTGAACCTGCTCAAAGAGCTTGACCAGGTCCTCCTCAGGTGCCACGGGCTTGGTGGTCTTCTTTCCCTTGGTCAAGGCCTCGGGAAATGGAATCTTGGTTGGTTCTTCTAGGATAGGTCCAGGTCTTTGATCTGGGGTAGGGGTAGGAACATCCTGGATTACTGTCCTAGGCTTGGGATCACTACCAGGCTTGGAGTGGTTTGGATGAGGTGCGTCTTGGGTTTCCTTACCACTACGGGTTGTTACAGAATTAAGTTCTGCTTGGTTTTGGTTGGGATTGGGTAGGATAGGTTGCTGCTGGTAACCTGCAAAAGAAGTGGAGGCCTCTATCCCGTCGGGTGAAGGAACAGAGGGGGCCTGATAAATCATATGGGCATGGCCCAGGTTTGGGTTCATAACGCGTCGCTGGGTTGTCACGTTATTTGGGTTAGGAAGAGGTTGGGAAGGCAGCGTGCCTGGCTAGCGAGAGTTTGCCAACTGGGCCAATTGGTTTCGGACCTCTGTAAGTTCGTCCTTGTATTGTTTTTGAATAGCCGCATTTGTTCTTTGAATGTCAGCCAGAGTCTGAAGGATAAGGGACATTTGATCTTGATTCGGCCCTGATGGATAAGTAGGGTTGGGCCGAGGCGGCTGGTAAGGACGAGGGGGTTGTGGGCGGGGTTGAAAGGGTGGTCTTTGGGTTTGGGAATTTCCTGCTCACTGAAAGTTGGGATGGTTTCGCCATCCAGGGTTATAGGTGTTGGAGAACGGGTCGTTCTGGATGGCGTTGAGGTCCTCGCAGGTCTGAGGAACCTCCAGAGAATCAGAGAAAGAGGGGATGGTATTCCTCGGGTTGGTGTAGAAAGAATCAGAAGGACCTCCAGTCAAAGATTCGGATGATGGATCCATCCTAGGAGAAGATCGATGGAGAATGTTTTGCACAGTTTCCCTTGTGGAAGGAGGCTGTGCAAAGGGGTTATGCGCAGAGGTGGCTCGCTGCAGGTGCTGAGTCAGCTCATCCACCTTCTTTTCAATAATCGAGACCTTGTCCAATCGACTGGCCATTAATTCCAGGTTGACTGATGCAGACAGACCCTGCGTCTCATGTGCTCCCCTAAGATTTGTCGATGCGCGGGTATTCGTCCTGTCGAATAATCCCATGGAGTCATTGTTTATGGAGTTCTTGCACATGTTTTCGAGAATCTCCCACACGGTGTCCTCATGTTGACCCATGATATTTCCTCCGCAGGTTGCATTGACAAAAAGATGGATATCCTCACGGAGTCCCTGGTAAAAATATTGGACCTGTTCCCATTTAGGAACTCCGTGATGGGGGCACTTTCTCATGAGATCCTGAAAACGATCCCATGCCTCATGGAGAGGTTCCCCTGTTTGTTGAGTGAAGTGCGTAATCTGATGGCGCAAGGCGTTGGTCCGACCAACGGGGAAGAACTTTTTCAAAAACTCGGACTGAAGTTCTTCCCAAGTGTTGATCGGCCGGGTCTGAGTTTGATACCAATGAGCAGCCTTGTCCATAAGAGAAAAGGAGAACATTTTCATGAGAAGAATATCCCGATTTTGCGCATCTGACCCAAAAGTTTGGGCCAGATGCTTTAGCTGCTTGATGTGCTGGAAGGGATCTTTGGAATTAAGCCCATGGAATTTAGGTATAGCATGAATCATGTTGGGCTTTAATTCGGAATCAGGTCCCCCAGTCGGGATTCTGACTCGAGGCTCGATGGCCACCGCAACAGGATTATAATGGTCCCATATCATAGGACGTTGCGGTGGGTGCACACAGTTTTGGAAGAGGTCGTTGAGTCGCTGGAGCTGGTGCTCCAGATTGTTTTCTTCCTCAACAGGCTGAGCCATGATGGGGGAAGAAGAAGAGTTTGATTCAGAATCAGATGAGAGAATGATGGGGTAGGATTGCTGTTCAAACACGGGCGTCGAGGCTTGGCCTTAACGAGAGTGAATTCCTAAAGGAGATCTTAAGGGTGGTCTTAAGGATCTCCTACCGTTCATGCAATGTTGGAGTAGAAGAGTTTAGAAGGTGCTGGACCCAATCAAGACACCCAAAAATGTGTTGGGTGACTATAGAGGTGCGGGGCAGATGGACCCCTTGATCAGAAAGATCGTCCACCTGAGAATTACCTGGGCAGCCAGAGAGGGTGAGTCCCGCGAAGACCCCTACACGGTAGAGCGTCCCCACGGGTTACAGGGTTTCCCCCACCCGACCTCTCTTGTCACTGCGGTTCCAGGTAGACCAGAATGAGGATCTTGACCTCTTAAGTCTACCTTTTTTTATTTTAAGATCAAGGTCCTTAAGGTTTCACTTGAACTCTTAGGTGTTTTTTTGAACAAGGTGGCCTAATTTGAAGGTTGGTTGACCCTAGGGGTCAACTTCACCCAGTGGTTCCTTTGAGAATTTAGGCCTTGTTTTTAGGATTCAAGTGTTTAGACAGAGCCAATTGTTTAGGATTTTTCTTATTAATTATTTTCAATCAATGGCTTGGGCACACCTCTTTTGGATTTTCTCAATTCTTGATTAAGGGGTGTGTCTCTGAAATCCTAATGTTTGACCTTATGTTGGCTCTACTTGGTCCATTTACTCCTTGTTTGGGTAATTAGGGCTCAGTCAAGGATGTGTTAGCCCTTAATTACCTTTTAAAATTGTGTGCAGGAATAGTGGTTCTGAGAACATGCAGCTATTACTACGTATGAAAAGACAGGTTACTCGTAGTTTTTCTTTGTTTTTCCTCTTTCAATTTTAGGGTTTAACTGGAAGTTACCTGTCCTTGGAGTGGCTGTGGTGCGGCTGCGTCTTTCTTTCTTCCTGTACCTGCACCAAAGAGAGAGTTTATTAGGAACTTATGAATAGAACTTTTATAACTTCTAGAATAGCCGTTGCTCCCAGGCAACGGCTCCAAAAACTGGTTGCTACTCTCGTCTATAGTTCTAATATTTCTAATATTTCATCGTAGTATAGTGTAGAGGAGCGATTACCAGTTTAATACAATTTGTCACTCGGAAATAAGAGTTTTCCCGAGGTCGAACTCAGGGAGCAAACTGTATTCTAGAAGTACAAAGTTTCTATTACAAAAATGAAAGAGAGAGAGAGAGATTTGTCTTGTTGGCTTTCTTTTGTCTTCCTCAGTCTTCTTTCTTCTTCTTGTTTCTCTTCTGTTCTTCTATTCCTTTTCTTTTGCTTCCAAGCTTTCCTTCTTTCTCTTCGTGTTCTGCTTCTCTCTTCTTTTTCCTTCAGCTCTTTGTCTTCTTCCTTCTGTTCTTTTTCTTTCTTTCTTCTTTGCGGTGCCTCCTCTTCTTTCCTTCTTCTTCTTCTTTTTCTTCAGAGCGTTGTCTGATTTTTCAATCAGACGACTTAAGTAGCCTCTGCTACAGTGCGTCCTCCTTCCTTCTTTCTTCTTCTTCTCCCAGTCCTTCTGCTTTGCTTGAAGCACCCATGGCTCTGGCTGCTCCTTCCTTCTTTCTCTTCTTCTTCTTCTCTGCCTCAGCCTGCACACTCACAGCTTGGTCAGGGCAAAACCTAACGCTACCCTCCCTCGCGTCTCTCTCTCTCAAATTTCACTCGTAGGATAGCTCTCCCAGAGCCGCCGGGTAATCGGGTACGGGTTGTGCCCGGGTCCAGGCCCACCGGAGTGCGGTGGTGGGCGAGGAGTGCAGGTTGGGTAAGCGGGTCGGGCCAGGTCCGCGGGGGGTGGTCGCGAACGAGGCCGGGTAAGCGGGTGAGAGGGACCTCACCCCGTGTGCTAAGGCGATAAGCCTATAGCACTTTTTGCATTTATGCGGGTGCGCGGCCCTCAGAACTACCGAGGTGAGACTAAATGTCCCACCCCAATTTGGCGCCTGCAGCGGAGAAAGCTGCAGGCAATCGCGGTTGCGTGCAGGGCTTTCACCCCAGCTGCAGACCTGGGCAGGCGCGTGAGGGCGAGGCGCGCGTCCTGGAGCGCAAGCTTGGGCGAAGCGACGCTGCAGCTACAGGCAGAAGAAGCTCCACCTTTTCAGCAATGGCGGCGGAGGACAGGTGACCTGTTCACAGAAATACGACCCTTCGGCCTAATTAGACAAGCGAGGGACCTTCGCCGTGGCACGGCGAAGGTGGTGCGGGGTCTGGCAGGTCGTGGGGCGGCGTGCAGGGGCTGCCCTAGGTCGGACTGTGGCTGGGGGAATGGGTTTGTTCGGGGAGTCTTCAGGTGGCGAATGGAAGGAAATGAAGGGGCGGAAATGGTTTAGCGTGATGAGGCGGAGGTTTTGGGTCGGTCGGCGAGTCGTGTGGGGTGGTGGAATGATGGGAGCGAGTCGCCGGAGGTTGGCCGAAGATGGAGAAGGTGAGGGTGATCAGGCGTGGTCGAAGGGTGGTTGAGCAAATTGAAGTAGGGAAAAGAAAGAGGGGAGGAAAGGAAAGAACTGTACCTACTTGGAGGGACGAGAGGGGGACGGAGCAGGGCGGCAGTCGTTTCGACTGTCGCCGGAGAAGAAGGTCCCCAGAGAGAGGGGGCGATGGCGAGGAGAGAGCGGGAGAGCGCGCGTTGGGTACGGCGCGACGCGGGAAGAGCGGGCGAAGGCGGCTCTGCTGTTGGTATTGCGGCAGAGCGACGAGGAGGAGGAGGAGGAGGAAGAACCGCCGGAGCTGGAGGGCTTCTGCCGGAGTGGGAAGAGAGGAAGGAGGGGGTTGTTTCTCCGTCAGAACCAAGCTGCTGAGTGCGGCAGACGGAGGCAGCTTTTATAGAGGTGAGATCAGAGAGGAGGGCGGAGAGAGGCGACGTGCCTCCCTCGCCGGAGGACGCCGGAGATGGAGATCCATACCTTCCGTGTGTTCGCACGGGAGGTATGGGCAGCCGCAGAGACCATGGAGGTGTCCCTGCGACAGCAGACGTCGCAGGGAACCCCCGGTTGTCTTGGCAGAGGGTCTCCCTCACCCTATGCGGTGCCATGCTTCGCGCAAAGTCGCCGGAGCATGGCGCTGCTCAGGGTTTTGCAGGGAGGACCCAAATGCAAAGAACGAAGAAGGCTTAGGGGCCAAAATGCGAGGGTTTCAAAAGTTGAGGGTCAAAAAGTAATGGATGAGGACCAAAATGTGAAGTTGGTCAAGAAGGTCTCTTCTTAGGCTCAAGTTTTTATACATGACTAACTATGACCTAAGGATTCTAATGGTGAATTTTATTTCTATATTAGACCTTGTTTGACTGGTCAATTTACGTAAAAACCCAAATTAAGTCATTAATTGGGCCTGGTTCTCAATGTAGGTCAAAATGGGTTCTTAAGGCCAATTTGAAGGTTCTAAACCCTAGATATTATTTTTCTATGAATTTTAGCGGGTTTAGTCAATTTTTTATTTGCCTCGAACCTCATGAATTGAAGTGGGTTTGTTCTTAGGGTTACAGGATGTCATTTAATTCCTTGGAGTTGCTGTAGCCCTTATTGGATCAATTCATCCCACTTTTCTTCTTATTAGGTTGGTTTGACCTAAGTTTGGACCCTGAGTTACCCTGTTTTCAGATTGAGTTGGTGAAATTGCATTTTTACCCCTTAGTTCTTATTTTCTTCACAAACTCAGAATCTCTCTGAGTCAAGCCTTTCTATAGTTATGTAGGAGCATTTTCTTGTAAATCTGGGTTAGATGGTGCTAGTTTAGGGTTTATGACGAGGTTCTCATCAGAAGGAGAGGAGTTGAAGAAGAAGAAAGGAAGCTGCACTGTAGCAAACCCATAGTTAAGTCGTCTGAGCACCAAGTCAGACGACGGAAGGGCAGCGGCCAGAGTGCAAAGAAGAAGAAAGAAAGAGAAGAAGGAAGTAGAGCAAAGAAAGAAGAAAAGAAGAAGGCAGGCCAGAGCAAAAAGAAGAAAAAGAGGAAAGAAGACACAGCCGCAAGGAAGGAAAGAAGAGAAGAAAGAGAAGGAGAAGAAAGAAGAAGACTCTGCAGCTGAAATAAAGAAGGAAGCAGAGAAGAAGAAGAAGAAGAAAGAAGAAGGCAGGCTAAGAAAGAGAAGAGAAAGAAGAAGAAGATCACCACAGCCATAGGCTAAAGAAGAAAGAAGAAGGAAGGAAGAAAAGAAGAAAGAAGAAGAAGAGGAACGGCCAAAGCAGAAGAAGAGAAAGAGAAGCGGAAGAGAGAAGAAGAAGCCAACAAAAGAGAACTCTAGCTCTCTCTCTCCCTCTCTCTCTCTCTTATTATTTTTATAACATAATTGTGAACATTTATGCTTCTAGAATCATAGTTGCTCCCTGAGTTCGACCTCGAGAAAACTTGTTATTCTGAGTAAAAAATTTTTGTAGTAATCTGGTAGCTGTTTTGTCATATACTACAACGACCATAATAAACATAAAGACGAAACTAACCTCCAATACTTAGCCTTCATCTCTTCACTTAACCTTCAGCTCTTCCTTTCCTTTAAACTTTCAGTTGAACCGAGTTTATTTTTACTCTTTAACCAAAAATTATTTTTATTTGCGGCAAGGTCCTTTTGAGGATACACAGCACCCTGAGATTAGGGTGGGACCAGACTCTACTTGGTCCTCGCCTGATTTCATTAGGATTAATTTTGGTTTATTTTTTGGTTCATAGTTTCGAGCTAATCCAGCTCAACTGCCTCCCAGGCCTTGCCTTCCCAGGGCCACAATCGCTCACGCCCACTCGGGCGCACACCCGCAGGCACACACATGGCCGCACACACACACACATATGCTCGAAAGGTCAGATGTTCAGATCGCATCGAGGGCTTGACGACAGGATAGCCCAGTTAACAAATCAGTTTTATTCTCAAGTGCACACTCGTGTTTTTCCGATGTGGGACTATGTTCTCCCCCTCCAGACCCGACTTCAATTGACGATTTCTCCTAGCTCAGAGCTCCGTTCCAAGCGATTCAAAGCTTGTTGGAAAGCTCTTGAGTTGGTCTTCATAATTGAAGTATCAATTTTAAGATAAGAGGATGTTTTCCTCTTCAATTTGAAAAGTGAAATAATGGGGTTCCTACGAGTTATAAATTTCCTGGAAATGGAAATAATCTTCGCAGAGTCCATAGATGAACTTCCCTCTCTCAGCTAAGGCTCTGAATAGTTTCTATATATGATTTTGCAGCTATAGGTAGAGGTTCTGAGCTCTTAGAGGCTTCAGGAACAGCAAAGAAGCTTCAAGCTTCTCTGAAAGCTTCAGAGACAGGAAGTCAAACTTAAAATAGGTGAACAGACACTTAAGAACATTTCTAATAGATTTTAACAAGTTCTAAGGGTTGTTACAAATTGATCTGGGCAAGATTTAAGATTGAATCTCATTAAAATACCACTGTTGTCAGTTTGGGTTCGAAAACAACCCAAACAGGTAGGTTGTGAATTCCAACAAATAACTCATCTGAACTCATTTAAATCTCTTTCAGATCATTCAAAAGAATCTCAGAATCCATTTAAGCTTCTCAAATCATCAAATCATGCTCAGAATCAGAGTCTCCTTCCTAGGTTTCACTATAAGGCCTCAAGTTTTGACTTTATGTTTCAAACCTTTTCTCAAGAAATTAAAGCCTCAAAGAAGATCTTCTCAACATCAGGAATTTATTCAGCCTCTTAAATAGGTGTGTAAACCCTAGAAATTAGGGTTCCAGGCTCGTCGCCTGAGCTCCTAATGTGTTTTGTTCGTCAGAATACTTGGGAGATTTCTATACTGTGCTAAGGTTATGAACAGCTTCAATGCACTGCATTAAAGCTTCTAGACACCTTAAATGTACCTTTAACCTAACTGACAGACTTCTCCAACTCTGCCAGAGTTAGAGAAGACAAAGTCCTATCTCATGCTCCAGTCACTTAATCTTCAAATAAACAACTTCAGAGCAATCAGTGATCATTAAATCATTGATCTGGAGCTTCTCACTATATTTCACAGGCTGAAGAACAATTTTGACTCGCCGGAGCTTGCCGGAGCTCCGATGAGTCCAGAAAAAATGCAAACTATGCACAAAGTGGTAAAACATGCCATTTTTAATCTTAAAAGGTTCCTGAGGTTGCAAGGAACCTCAAGGACTCAATTAATTCTCCGTTTGTTCATTAGAATTAAGGTTTGACAGTGAATTCATTTCTTATAGGTTCTGAGTTGGTTAATGCTCAGGACTTGTTTTCCCACTCAATTGAGTGGTCAAAACAAGTCAACAAATATTTACGATTATAAATATATATAATTAAGGATTTTAACTACTCTTGAGCCGCCATGGACAGCGAGCTCAGGAGCTTAATTATAAATTGGGCGTTTATATTATAGGTGGTAATTATACAAATTAAAGTGTCAATTAGGGTCCTTAGGTTGTGAATAAGTGATGGAGAACCCTATGAAGGTGGTTCTAAACTCAGCTACTGTCGCCATAGACAGCAACAGTAGTCGGTGGAGGTGAACGTGATTTAGGCGATTAAGTGATCAATTAAGTGTTTTAATGGATTAGAAATGGTCGTGAAGGTTAAAGGAAGGTGAACAACGGTTTCAAAAGACAAAACAAGGACTCTGGCGAGCTCCTACTGTCGCCATAGACAGCAACAGTAGTCGGTGGAGGTGAAGGTGATTTAGGTGATTAAGTGATCAATTAAGTGTTTTAATGGATTAGAAATGGTCGTGAAGGTTAAAGGAAGGTGAACAACGGTTTCAAAAGACAAAACAAGGACTCGGTGAGGATAAGGAGCTCGCCGAAGTCGGAGAAGATGAACATTTGAAATCTAAAACTACAACTAACTACTTACCTAACTACCTAAACTAAACTAAACTACCCTACTCCTACTCCTACTCCTAATCTACCATTACCTGGACGAAGGGGTCAATAGGGTTCCGCCGAAGGTTCATAGCGGATGACGAAATCAGAGGGTGTAAGAGGAAGATCTCCGACGGGCGGATGTGAGGTGAAGCAGAGGACTCCTTGGTTGTAGCCTATGTCCAGAGACGCGGTTGACCACGGCAAATCTCCTCAGCTGATCAAGATGGATGGAGGAAGTCGGAGAGTGGGGTGGAAAGTTGCCGGAGTTGCGGAGAGAATAGCCTATCAAAGTCGGCTGCAGTGAAGAAGAGGGAAGGGAGCCAACTTGAGAGAAATCGGAGAGGTGATGGGGTATTTATAGTGATTGGCGATGTAGAGAGTGGCGAGGTCTGGACGAAGAAGCTTGAGGAGCTTAACCTCCAGCATCGTCTCCGACGACGGTGAGGTTAACTCCCACCAAAAATTAGTATTTTCGGTTAAACCTGACCGATGGATGAAGATGGAGTGGTGAGCGCAAGCTCCAAGAGCTTGGAAAAGGAAGGGTGATGTCGGCAGGGCGGTGATCGTGCGGTGGCATGACTCTCCGTCACCAGTTGTCCAAATAGATGAAGAAGAAGAAGAAGGCGATAGGGACTTATATGCAATGAAACTTAAGGACCTGTGTGAGAATTAAGGACCCGATTACAATGAATTTTAAGGACCAAAATGTAAACTCAGGTTTTAAAGGTTAATTTTAACTTAGATCTTTTTCAACTTTTTATATATGTTAGTAAATAAGGTAAATATTATGTCTTCACCTTGAATTTACATTTTTGACCTTTTTAGGTTAATTTATTAGATTAAGTAAAATTACTTAAGTTATTATATACTTAGGTATACATTATGTTTAAGTTACTTAACTTATTAATTAAGGGAATGATTAATAAGATTTCGAGTCCAATTATTATCTAAATTGTTAATAATGTTAATTGAATGATAAAATATCATTTTAAACTTATTTTAAGGTCCTTTACTAAATATCCCTTATTTAATAATTAACCCTTATAAATTCATAACCTTAGCTAATTAACTAGGAAAACTAGTTAATTGGGGGTAATTAGAGATCATGATGAGCCTCTCATAAACTGCTCTCCTTCTTAAAGAAAATTCAGGTGCCAAACGAGTTTTCCTCGCACCTTCCCCGTTGTGTGAATAAAGCGTAGAAAAAGAAAGCTAGCTTGAAAAGTCATGACTTACACGTTTATATGCAAGTATTGTTTCCATTGGCGATACGGGGGATACTGCCAGAGCCAATTGTTGATCATTCACAGAGATGAGCTGTTTTAAAGCTATTTGTTTAAAGACGCCACAAAATGATATGCTGGATTACTGAGATAAGCAAATAGTCATTATTCTTTGTAAGTTGGAATAGATTCTTCCCCCAGCCTTCTTCGATGTAATGGTTCATCTCACGCTGCATCTTGCAAATGAAGCGAGAATCGGTGGACCTATACAATTCATATGGATGTATCCTGTGGAGCGATTTTTGAAAAAGCTTAAAGATTATGTTTTGAACAATGTAAAGCTAGAAGGATCAATTGTAGAATGCTATCTTGTGGAGTAGTGTATTAATTTTACATCCATGTACATGAATGAAATAAACAACCGCTTTAATAAATCTCAAAGAAATTATGAGGGGGAATACAATGACAGTGATGAAGAATGTTTGTCAATTTTTGATATCAGAGGAAGGTCAATCCTTCATATAGAGTACAAGGCTATTTCAGAAAATAACACACGTTGCATGCATATATATATTTTAAAATAAATTCCTGAAATTGAATCATTTTATGAGGAATTAGAATGGTTACCTCTTTCAAGGACAACCAAATTTGACTTCTTAGAGTAGTTTAAAGATCGAGTTCATCAATTGAAAGAGGATAAGGACTCACAATGGGTACCAGATTTTGATGTAATTGCCAATTCACCATTACATTATGCACATTACCACTCTGGGTATATAATAAATAGGTTCAGATTCAGAATAAAAGAAATTGATGATAGGAAGGTTACACAACAGGTCGGAGTTGTTGATTTAGATCTTTCCAACGATCCAAATGGATACTATGGTAAAATCAAAGAAATGGTGGATATCAGCTTTAGATATGATTGTAGAATTGTCTTATTTAAATGTCATTTGTTTGATGTTTTTAAAGAGGGCAATGGTTTCAAAATTGACAAGCAACACAATTTCTTGAGTTTAAATCCTAATCGTCAAATTCTTCAACCTGATGAACCATTCACATTGGCATGTCAAGCAGTACAAGTTTTCTACGGCCCCAATAATTGCCAAAGGGGATGAGTTCTACCAATAAGAACAGTACCGCACAATCATTTTGACGCACAGTCTGAAGCATACTAAGCTTTAACGAAATAAGGTCATATAGATTCAAATGCAGTAGATATAGACATTTAAGGTTAGTAACAATTTCTTTATTTTGTTTCATTTCTGTTTATATCGAATTCGCATTCAAATTAAAGAAACTTAAACTACAACTTGCATTTTCTATATATTATAAATAACTAAACTTAAACCAATCGCATACACATGTTCAAACTTTGTTACTCTTGCTCTACTGGCATTTTAATTACTTTTGTTTTTCAAATTACAGGTTATTGGTGACGGGCATACCTGGAGGCTGTTGTACTTAGAGGTATAATTTCAATGTCTTAAATTTAATTGGATGAAATTATATATTTTTGATAGATGTGGGGTGTGTCCACATATTATTTTTTATTTTATTAAATAGATGTGGGGTGCACCCACTTGTATTGTATGTTTTATTTGAATGGATGTGGGGTGTACCCACTTGTGATTTGTCTTTGCACTTTTTTTTATGTGGGTTGTGCCCACTTTAATTTTAATATGCAGGTTTATAGAGAAACCTCCAAATTTAAAGGAAAACTTTGTTGAAATTTTTAAATATTTCATTTTTGTTTTGTAAACTTTTTTCATTGATGATTTATATATTAATGATTTACAACTATATTAATTATTGTATTTTATACTTATTACAGATGAAGGTATTTAAGAAAAATCCCAAAAGAAAGGGTCCTCCTGAGACGCAGCCATCGACGCAGCCCAATTCGTCTCCTCAGGCTCAGCCACGCCCCCGACAGCAGCTCCCCCTAGTCACGTTTCGTACGTCAAGGGAAAATGACACGATTACTACATGCAGGAGGGTAGGGAAAGGGGAAGGAGATTGCTCAGACCTTACTAGAGCAAGTAGAGGATGATCCAGATTATGGAGCATCAGATGAGGAGGGAGAGGACGAGGGGGGGAGGCGAGAGAGTGTTGGGTCAGATTCCTCAACATAGTTAATTAAATTATTTAAGCTTAATTAATTGCATGAGAAAGTAACTTACATTAACTCAAATTAATGTCGTGAATGTAGTATAGGGTCAAGTTAATCTAACATTTTAGATTTTAAATTCTTTTTAACTGGTTGAATCCAGGCCGTTCACTAGGAGGCATAATAATAAGCTTAATTCACCATTAATTCCTAAGCATAATTAAGAATCAATTAATTAATCAGATCATCATTACAATATTTAAGCACATGAATAATTGCACAAGAAATAGATCAAATTAACACATGTAACATTCTATTAGAAAGAAAACCATTTAAACATGAAATCTAGTATTAAAAATCATGTAAACACGTTTATTACATCATTGATATCATTTTACAAGAGTATAAAGCAAGAGAATGATATGCAAGGAATACATTTGCCTTTTACAACATTTAATGCTCAAACAACAATAAACGAACATGATCAAATGGACGTCTGATATTTCCACTTCCTTTCTTCTTTAGCATTTAATCTTCAGCCCTTTTCTTCTTTTCTTTTATCCTTTACTGCTGCTCTGTCATTGCTCTCTCTTTTCCCTTACTCTCTTCCTTAGCTTCATTCCCTTCTCTTATCGTAAGGTTGCAATACTTAGTCATTTTCCTTAAATTCTCTCTTCTCTCTTTAATTCTCTCTTTTATATTTTCTAAACTTCTCTGAAAGCTCCTTTCTTTTCATCTCTTCTTCATACTGTGCATATAACCTTCCACACTTAACCAACTTCACAAGCACTTAAGCTCATTTAACCTTCAATTATAAAAATTTGATTTTATATTTGCAGCTCAGACTGGTCAGGGATATGCAGCACCCCCTAAAAGGTGGGACCAGACCGTACTGGATCCAAGCCTAGTTCTTAATTAGTGGGTTCATTTCATTTCAAGCTCATGCACAGTAACCGGCCTCCTAGGCCCACTCACCCGCTCACGGGCCTACGCTCACACCGATGCACACACACACCCATGCACAACAACATGCAACGCACGCACCCGCACCCAATATGTTAATTCCATTTTGTGCCTTGAGCTGACAACCGAAGCGTCGTCTACAGTTTTTCATATTATACCAGTGCGACGCCTCACAATCTTCCAATGTGGGACTATGTTCCCAGCTCCAGCCCAATCTTTCGATGAAGATTCCGGCAGACTCAGTTGTCCAATCTGATTGAGCAAAGGCTCGATCGAAAGCTGTTCAGATGCTCTACAGGATTGTAACACTAATTTGGTGTTCAAATCAGATCTGGCCCTTCGATTTGAAGGGCGAAGATGAAGTTGTTTCACGGCCAAAGTGGCCTTTAGACAGTTGAACTCAGGTCTAACGACCTGCAGGTCAGCTTCTGACCTCCAGATGAGGTCAAGACTCGATACAATAGAGGTTTCCGTTCCTAAAGGGGAAGGAAGGGGGCTCTAAACAGCTCCAGTAAGTAGTAGAAGCTTGAAAGCTTCAATCCCATTGTTAAGAGCTCGGAATTGAGCTCCAATTCATCCATTAGAGAGAAAACAACCTCAACAGGTGATCTGAACAACCTTTGCAGGTTGTTGCGACACAATCCGAGAAGATTTGGTGATCAAAACTCGCCAAGAACTTGAAGAACTCAGTATTGGGTTCTAAAAAACCCATACTGGACAGTGACATAACTTGCCCTAAATCATCAATAAAACACCTTCCAATCGACTCTTATAGACTCCACATCATCCCAACGAGTATATCATCTCATTAAACAGAAAAATTGATCATGAAAACCTCAAATTAGGCCTGTAGTTGATCAAAATTACCCTAGAGTTGACTTTCCAAATTAAACTCCCTCAGATCAAATTCACACCCTAGATCGGCTCTATTCTGTCTCAAAAATTGATTTAGAGCCTCAAAACCTAGTTTTGATCAGATTCACTAGGGCTCCAAGCTTCATCGTTTGAACTCCAAATGGGGTTTGTTCATCAAAACAAATCAAAGAATCTCAAAGTACAAAAGAAGCTAGGATGAATTCAGCATGTTGTACTCTTGCTTTTGGACCTTAATTCAAGGTCAAAACCCTAACGAATAGGCTCCTTCAACTCCGCCGGAGTTAGAGAAGATGGATGTCTAAACTGAGCTCCAAATGTTAAATCCTCAAATTAATCATTGCTACATAATCCTTAGATCCTAATTAATCAGTCTGGAACTCCGCACAAAGTTTCAAGGGTTGAAGTGGAAAATTGACTTGCCGGAGCTTCGGTGAGTTAAGTCTGATACATAGAGATGAAATCCACATCAAATTAGGTCATTATTGACCCGTGGAGATTCATAGGAGTTAGACAGATCTTAAGAACTCCTCAATTGGCTCAAAGAATGATCAAAACATAAGATTGTTCCTGGATTTCGTAGATTGAGCATTCTGAGTTCTGTCGAACTTAGAATGCTTCTCTCACTCAATTGAGTGAGGGAAAATGGTCTATATAGTGAGGTGACACTGATGGACTAATTAATTAGGTGAATTACTCATCTCTGAGCTGCCATTGACAGTGAGCTCAGAGATAAGGGGAAAATTAGGCGTTTCTATTAGGAAGCTATAAAGGAGCAATGTACAGAATTGCTGAGGTCCTTAGGTGTAATGGAGGTGATGACGGACCTTAAGTGAGTGTGGGATAGCTTATGGACACTTCACCATGGACGGTGAAGTGTCCAGGTGTGTGTGAGTTGATGTAAGTGATTAGGTGGACAATTAAGGTAGATCAAGGGTTGGGAAGGGTCCTAAGGTGATGTACAGGTGTTGGGAGACCCTATTAGAGGTGGAGAAGGCTTGATGAACTCCGCCATAGACAACGGAGGTCACCGGTGAAGGCGAGATGGTCTAGGCAATATAGGCACTATTTGTAAAGGAGAGAAGGTGGAAATGAACTGTGAGAAAGTAAGAAGAGTGGAATAGTGCTTAAAAGTGCAGAAGTAGGCCTGGTGAGGTCGGACTTGGCCTCGCCGGAGATGAGGAAGGAAGTACTGGAAGTTTACCTAAACTAATTTAACTATGATAATTACACTAATCTATGCTACACTAAGTAATCTACGGTTACCTGGACGAAGAGAGAGGGAGGAATCTCTGTCGAAAGGTGCATAACGGAGGACAAAATCAGAGGGTTGAAGATAGAGATCTGGCGAGAAATTGAAAGCGTCGAGATAATGAAGATGATGCTCCAAGGCCCTGTCACAACCTTCCGAGGAGGTGAAAGAGACGAGTCCCTCGCACGGAGGACCTCCGATAGGGGGTGGGAGGTCGCTGGAGGTAGAGGAATAGCCTATTTCCGACTGCAGTTGGGGAAAAAGGAAAGGGGACCAACCTTTGAAATCGGAGAGGTCGAGGTCTATTTATAGGCTTCAGCGGTTGTGAAGGAGAGTGTATCTAGACACTAATAGGTTTAGGTTCAGGGTAACCACCGATGTCTCTAACGCCGATGAAGTTTACGCCGTGACCTAATTAGGATTTTAGGGGCATCCAAACTGTGGGATGGAGAGATGGCGATGAGCGCAAGCTCCAGGAGCTTGGAGAGGAAGACAGGTCGTGAGATGGATGGTGATTAGAAGGTCTATGCACTGCCGATCGTGAGCCATCTGATGAGAACCTCATCATGAACCCTAACTAGCACAATCTAACCTGGATATGCGAGAAAAGCTCCTACATAACTCATAGAAAGGTTTGACTCAGAGAATTTTGAGTTTAAGAAGAAAACAGGTCATAAGGGGTAAAAATGAAATTTCACCAACACAATCAGTAAACAGGGTAACTCAGGGTCCAAACATAGGTCAAACTAACCTAATAAGAAGGAAAGTGGGATGATTTGATCCAACAAGGCCTACAGCAACTCCAAGGAATTAAATGACATTCTATAACCCTAAAACAAATCCACTTCAATTCATGAAGTTTGAGGCAAAGTAAAAATCGACTAAACCCTCTAAAATTCATAGAAAAATAATCTATAGGGTTTAGAACCATCAATTTGGCCTTGGGAACCCATTTTGACCTACATTGAGAACCATGCCCAATTAATGACTTAATTTGGGTCATTACGTAAATTGGCCGGTCAAACAAGGTCTGACCTAGAAATAAAATTCACCATTAGAATCCTTAGGTCTCATTTAGTCATGCATAAAAACTTGAGCCTAAGATGAGACCTTCTTGACCGACTTTGCATTTTGGTCCTCATCTATTACTTTTTGACCCTCAACTTTTGAAACCCTCGCATTTTGACCCCTAGGTTCTTCGTCATTCTTTGCACTTAGGTCCCTCCTGCAAATCTCTGAGCAGCGCCATGCTCCGGCGACTTTGCGCGGAGCATGGCGCCGTGCAGGGTGAGGGAGGGTACTTGCCAGTTGAACCGGGTGTTCCCTGCGACGTCTGCTATCGCAGGGACACCACCTTGACCTCTGCCCTCGCCCACACCTTCCGTGCGAATGCGCGGAAAGTATGGGTCACAATTCCGACCACTCTCCGGCGAGGGAGGCACGTCGCCTCCCTGCGCCCACCCCTCCGCCTTCGCCTTTATAAGGACCAACGTTGCCAGTCGACGGGGGCAGCTCGGTCCTGACGGAGAAAAACCCCCATTTTTCCTCTCTTCCCACTCCGGCAGAAACCCACCAGCTTCGGCGGCTCCTCCTCCTCCGTCTCGTCGCTTTGCTGCAATACCAGCAGCAGAGACACCTTCGCCCGCTCTTCCCGCGTCGCGCCGTACCCAGCGCGCACCCTCCCGCTCTCTCTCTCGCCGCCGCCCTCTCCCTCTGGGTATTTTCTTCTCCGGCGACAGTCGATACGACTACTGCCCTGCTCCGGCCCCTTCGTCCCTGTAACTAGGTCAGAACTATTCCCCATCTCCCCCTCTTTCTTTTCCTCACTGTCTTTTATTCGATTAAACCCTCGACCACTCCTGTCCACCGTCACCTTCCTCATCTCCGGCCACCCTTCGGCGAGACGCTCCCATCGCTCCGTAGCCCCACACACCTCGCCGACCCTCACATAACCTCTGCCTCATCACGCTGAACAACCCCAGCGCGCACCCTCCCGCTCTCTCCCTCGCCGCCGCCCTCTCCCTCTGGGTAGTTTCTTCTCCGGCGACAGTCGATACGACTACCGCCCTGCTCCGGCCTCTTCGTCCCTGTAACTAGGTTAGAACTATTCCCCATCTCCCCCTCTTTCTTTTCCGCACTGTCTTTTATTATATTAAACCCTCGACCGCTCCTGTCCACTGTCACCTTCCTCGTCTCCGGCCACCCTCCGGCGAGACGCTCCCATCGCTCCGCCGCCCCACGACCTGCTGCACCTTACACCACCTTCGCCGTGCCACGGCGAAGGTCCCCCGCTAGTCTGATTAGGCCGAGAGGCCGTGCTTCTGTCTGACAGGGTCGCCACCCTAGCCGCCATTAACGATGAATGAAGCAGCTTCGAGGCGAGCTCTAGGCCTTGCAGCTTCAGGATCCCAGGTGCTGCAGGTTGGGGTGAAGTCTGCGGAGACTTCCGCCTCAATAGTTGGCACCGATAGTGGCTGCAGCTGAGTAGAGAGCAAGGTGGAATCGTCCTACGGGCGCGCGTGAAAAGAGTGCAGAGGATAGTCCCACATCGTGAGTTTACCAAACCCCACAGTAGTATAAATTGTTTTTGTGTTTTCTACTGGTCGCCTCCGAAAGCACTGGGGTGAGGTCCCTCACCTTACTCACGCTCGCCTCGTTCGCGGTTTCACCTCGCAGATCTGGCAGGATCCGACCCGACCCTATCTGAGCACACCTCGCGCATCACCCACACACCGGTGCCCCTGGTCACGGGCACGAAACCCGACCCGATTACCCGCGGCTCTGGGAGAGCATCCTGTGAGTGGTTTACAGAGAGAGAGACGTGCGGGTAGAGGGACAGGGTAGGTTTTGCTCTTTGTGCAGGGACAGGGTGCGAGAAGGAGAAGGCCAAGTGTTATGAACGCGTGCCCCGGACGTATTTTAAGACGTCTGGGAGGTGGCCCAGATGTCTGACCAGACGTCTGGGATCACATCCAGACGTCTTGCCAGACGTCTGGGATGGTTTACAGACGTCTGAAAAACCGTTATCGTCCACACCCGCGAGTCGCCTGCGCGCCTGAACGCGCAGACCGCATATTCCCTCTTTCTTCTACGGCTGCAGGCGGCCTGCCCCCCCTCTCTCCTCCTCGCGCGGCCTTAATAGGGCCACGCCTCCCCTCCCATCTCCACAGTCTCCTCCTTCTTCTCCTTCCTGTGCGCGAGAGCGAGCGGACGCGAGGGCGGCAGCGACGGCCGCAGTGAGCGCGGAGGTGCGGCGTGCGAGGGCGGAGCTCTGCCGTGAGGGCGAGCTCGCTGGAGCGGCTTGGCCGGCTGGCGGAGGGTGCCGGGGGCGCGGAGCGACGCGGAGAGGGACCTGCTGCGGTCTGAGCAGCAGGAGCGCGAGGTGCGACGCGGGCGGCGTCGTGAGCAGAGTCCGGGTCGCGCCCTGATTCTGGAAAAATTTCCAGAATCAGACGTCTGGGTTGACAGCCAGACGGCGAGATAGACGTCTTGAAGCTCATATAGACGTCTGAAAGGTGAGTTTACCGCCTTCTCCTTCCTTCCTGTCGACTGACCGTACTGAGGGAGGGGGTTGGCTGTGCGCAGGTTCGCTGATTCGCCATCCTTTGCGAATCAGACGTCTGGAATTTGTGCCAGACGGCGGGAGTGACCTACAGACGTCCGTATGTACCATCGGACGTCTGGGATCTAGGCCAGACGTCCCCGCAGACTTCTGGACGTCTGGGAAACCACGCTGAATAGGTAATTCTCTGATCCACTTTTTAAGACGTCTGGAAGGAGTTCCAGACGTCTGATTTTGCACTGTATCGTCTTTTTTCGACCCGTTTAGGGCCCGTTCGGGCTCTGTTTTCCGCGATTCGAGTTGCATTCTCTTCAGAATTAATTCCTCTACTCGTCTACAGTAGCTATATACTGTTTTGAGACACTCCTTGTGTTTGATCCTTGTGATAGGACCTCGTTCAGTTGCAGTCTTGAGAGTCGCGGAGGCACGCGGGATTCCTGATCACGCCCCCATTACTCCCGTTGTACCTGGTAGAGTGGCTTTAAGTATTAATAAAATTTGTTAATGTATGGAAACATAACTAGAACCTAGGAGATTGCATGAATCCTAGGAATGAGAAATATATGGAATGATAGTTCCTAGGTGTTGCATGAATCCTAGGGCTGGAAAACTAGTTGTATGCTAGATCCTAGGATGTGACATGAACCCTAGGATGGAAGAACTAGTGGAATGTATAATACTGCAGTCTGGGAAAAATGGAAAGGAATATAAAGCTGCCTGTAATTTGAATTAACAGCTGCCTGTTATGAATAAAGAAACATGATTGAGATCATGGATTTTGAGAACGTGAATCTGGAAAGTGAAACATATGATGTTCTGAGATAAAGAGCTGGAACCCTACGGGGAATTAGGAGTGGAACTCCTGGAAAGAAAAAGGAATGGAACTGAGATGTAGTTTGTACTGTCTCTTGGGTACGCAGTACCAAGGGAAGTACCTGTACCTGTTTAGTGCAGAGTGGGGCCAGCCGCCCCAGGGACCCGGGGTTAGGATTGGTCGCTCTGTACCGACTTGTTGGCCCTCGTGTACGTAGTACCGAGGAGAGCTAGTAGTGTTAGGAGAGTACTAGCTACCCCACGGGCCCCGGGGTTCTGCTAGCCTCCTTCACCGACTTGTTAGGCCCACTAGGGCAAACCAGGGTAGTCAGGTGAGGGTGCGCGGACTGTGGAGGGGCAAGGTCCCGGTTTGGTTACTGTGGAGGGGTTGGACCCCTGTTACTGAGAGGGCTCTGCCCTGGTTCCATGTTGTGCTTTGGGCGCACCCGTTAACGGAAACGACTGACCGCGTGCCAGTGCGGGCTAGCTACCTGTGCGTTTATCGCGCGTGCCGTAGTCACCGTTACGTCTGTCAGTGACCTTGGGGTGGTTGACTGAGGGTAGGATCACCACGGGGGACTCTCCCGGCCAGGAGAGCACCACGTGCTACTTCTACTTTTTTGGAAAAGACTGCAATCAAGATCGTTCCCACGAGGAACATTCGAGATCAAGTAAAAGATCTGAGAAATAAATGAAATAGTGAGACAATTGAAAGATGTAAATAAAGAAAGTAATAGAACATAACAGCTACTGTTCACTCTACTGTTGTCTTTAGTTTTAGTTGCCACTCTACTCAGCGTTTTGCTGACGTGTTACACTCGTTACCTTTTTCAGGACCAGGTGTTGAGCAGCCAGGGTCGGCGGCTGCAGAGGGCGCTGGGCCAAGTAGGGTCCAGTAGAGTTTACCACAGTCCTTGTACCTCTTTTGTTTCTGTTTTAGTGAGTAGTTTTTTTGTTTCCGCTGTACTTTCTTTACCTGCCATTCTTGTTATATGATAAATGTTGTTTTACTGTTGTAGTGGTACCTACTGTAGTAATTTCTTTCCTTACTGCTGTACTTTCTTACTGTTAGTTATATTCATGCTGAAAGTGGTTTATTTTACTGTCTTTTGGTTACTTCCTCGTTGGACGACTAGGTCTTGGGATTAGTCGAGTCGGTCCAGTTCTCGTGTCTCGTAGGGACTCGGGAACCGGGTCGTTACACCAAGGAAGAAGGAAGAAGAAGAAGGAGGAGAAGCACAAAGGAAGCACTGTAGCAGACACCACTTAAGCCGTTTGATTGAGAAATCAGACGACGGATGAAGCTCTGCAGACAAAGAAAAGAAGAAGAAAAATAAAAGAAAAGGTCCCGCAGCTGAAAGCAAAGAGAAGAAGGAAGAAAGAAGAAGAACTGGAGAAGATCAAGAACTATGAAGAAAGAAGAGAAAAAGAAGACAAGCAAAAAGGGAGAAAGAAGAGAAGAAGAAAAAGACAAGAAACAAAATCTACCTCTCTCTCTCTCTTATTTTTGTAATAAAAGCAATGTACATCTACAATTCTAGTAGCTCCCTGAGTTCGACCTCGGAAGAAAAACATTTCTGAGTAAAATTGTAATAGTGGCAATGATGACAAACCGTAGCTATTTTATCTGTATTACAACGACATTACTATAACAAACAAAAAGACTAAGCTTTGGTCGACATAACCCACCATTACTACCATCGAAGCGTGTGAAGAAGGAAAGAAGAAGAGAAATGTTCACAGGGACCTGAATGCGAGAAAAACTAAGGACCTAGCTAAAAGGAAAAGGACTCGATTGTAAGGTTAATTTAAATTATTTTCTTTTCTAACTGTTTCTATATATTTATAAATTAGCTAAATATTATATAAGTGCCTTGTATTTACATTTTTACCCATTTATTTATATTTATTAAATTTATCTACTTAAGTTATTAAAGACTTAGGTCTTAAGTTATTCTTAAGTTAAATAAGATATTAATTAGGTAACTAATTAGTGGTATTTAGAGTCCATTTATTAATTAAGTTATTGATAATATTAATTGATTGATAATTTAGCATTTTTAACTTATTTTAAGGTCCTTTAATGATTTATCTCTTATTCTATAATTAACCCTTATATATGCATATTTCTAGCTAATTAACTAGGGAGACTAGCTAATTAGGGGTAATTAGAAGCCATGATGAGCCTCTCATCAGAGCGGATGTTACGACCCGACCCCATCTCCCTACAGGACTCGAGATCGGCTCGCCTCAACTAATCCTAAGACCCACTCGTCTAACAAGAAATAACCAAAAGCAAAAAATATACTATAACCACACATGCAATGTCACTAAGCAGAAATAAATAAGAGACAGTAATGGAAATCAGAACAAAAAGTCTCAAATATTACATGCCACAAGCGAAAGAGTACTATAACATACATAGCCATCACAACTACAACAAAGGGAATATAACATGAACAGAATATAACAGAGGCAGCTAATAGGCTAAAAGTACCACTACTACAAAAGAGCTCTGAAGTAGAAAAGTAACAACTAAGGCGGGGCTCGGCTGGGCCTAGCACCCTTTGCAGCCGGTGGCGCTGGCTACTCAATTCCTTAACCTGAACATGGTTGTACAATCCGTGGTCAGCTAACGCTGAGTAGAGTGATGGTTAAGCCATTTACATGCAATTTAACAAAAGAAATAAGCAAATACTAATCATTCATTTCCATTTATCTCAACTAGGTGCTTCTGTTTTGGTTATTCTAATAAGGATCCACAATATTTCTTAATCCTCTTATTTCCTAAGGGAACGATCTTGATTGCAGTTTATTCCGTGATGTAGGATGTACACGTGGCACTAGTCCTACACCTGGTCTACCACCCCGAGATCACAGTCGCGACGTAGTGGTGACTACAGCATGCGCGATAAGCGCACAGATATCTACCTCACATTGGCACGCGGTTAGTCGTTTCTACTAGCGGGTACGCCCAAACGTACAACATAGAACAGAACAGGGCCTTTCCCCTCAGAACAGGGGTCTCGCCCCTCAATAGTCTATGTACCCTCACCCTACTATCCTAGTTTGCCCAGCGGGCCTAACAAGAGTCTGTGTAGGGTGGCCAGTCCTAACCCCGGACGCCATGGGGTGGCTGGCTCCCCCCACACTAAAGTAACCAGAGTCGGTGTAGGAGGCTATTCCTGACCCTGGGTCTCAACCCAAGGGCAGCTAGCTCCCCCCAACACTAAAGTGACGGTATCTCTCCTCGATACCGCATACATGAGAGCCAACTCACTCTCCATGCAAAAGGGATAGTCGCTCTCCTCGATACCATGTACTTGAGGGCCAGCTCACTTCCCTCCTACATATAATATTCGTTCCATATACGTGAGTTCCTCTTCTAGTTTCCCCGTAGGGTTCATGCATTGTATTCAATTCATTTCATTTCACGACATGCATATCTCATTGTTTACAACTTGGTTCTCAACCATATAACAGCCAGCTCGTAATTTACTAACTAAAAGAAGCATCACATCATGTAACTATTCATTTGCTAGTATTAAGAGTTCTAACATGAATTTTGGAATTAAACCGTATGGCTCAAGCAATGTTCATTTACTCAATTCTGCCCTAGGGTTTAGTTCATATCCTAGGGTTCAATCAATTCATTCTAAGATAGCATGCACTTGATTAATTAATTCATAATATTGAGAAAAACCACTCTACCGGGATACACGGGTGGAATGAGGGCTCGAATCGCAGATCCCGTCGTCTCCGGGGGCCCTGTATACTCTATTGGCAGGAGTCCTATACAATTGACCAAACACATCAAACGAGTTCAAAATAATATATGAGTGACACTAACACGTAGAAAAACTCGAACGGAAACCAACGATATTTTGTTTGCGCAAAACCAACTCCGTTTGGGCCCTAAACGGGCCAAAAATGTGCATACTGACTACAATTAGATGTCTGGGACTAGACCCAGATGTCTTAAACGACCTCAGAATCTCATCTTGCTTTCCTGCTGCTTCCTCAGATGTCTAAACCCCTCCGCAACCGTCTGAGGGAGTTCCCAGATGTCTGACACTCCCTCCGATCGTCTAGGAGTGCAGTCAGACATTTGGCACTGTTTCCAGATGTCCTAAAGCATCTCGAAGGGCGTGCCACGCACCTTTCCCACATCCTGTACCTGTGCATGCACGTGGCTTTAAAAACATGACATGTAAAAGCATAAGTACATGCATGTAGGCACAAACAAAGGATATACCTCGGCACATTGCGTGCTGTCAGACGTATGGCGCTAGCTCTAGACGTCCTGAGGCTCCTCCAGACGTCTGGATAGCATTGCAGAAATTTGATACTGCGGAAAAATGTTTCCACTGTGCGCCCCGTGGACCTTCTCCTCGCCCTCCTCTCTACCTACAGAGACCGCAGCAGCTCCTCTAGCGGCTGCAGGAGGCGTAAAGCTCCACTCCATGAGCTCCCTCGGCCGCACCTCCGGCCGCACCTCATGCTCCTCCCCTCGCCCTCTCTCCCTCTCTCTTCTAAGCTCCTCCGAGATCCTCTCTCTCTGTCTCCCTCTCCCTCACCCATGCTTCTCCTTCTCTCCTTCTCCATCTTGATCTTCCCTCCTTCCCCTACTCGTGGCTACACGGGGACAGGGAAGAGGAAGTGGTTGCCGGCAAGTGGTGGAGGAACGAAGGTGGAGGTGGTGGTGGTGTGGAGAGGTGGGGGAGATGGTGAGGGTGGTGGGGGTGTTAAATATGGAGAGGTGAGGGTTTGTGTGTGTGGGTGTGTTGTGTGGGAAGGGAGAGAGAGAGAGAGAAATTGCATAATCTCCCCCGCAAGACCTTTTTCTTCCCGCAAGGATCACGCGCCTAAACCTAGGGGGTTTAAAATTACACTTACATCCCTACCTTTCCGGGAAAAACTTCAAACGGCCCTTGGGAAGGGTCATTTCAGAGGAGGAGGGGCAGGAGGCGAAGGATGAGATGTTGGAGAGTACGTCCCCAGTTCATGCGGATCACTTACAGGCGGGCAAAAGTTGGGGTAAGAACTCATATACCTTTAAGTTTAAAATTACTTATATATTTTACAGTTTATTATAACTTTAGAAATATATAATGAATATAATTAATGTTTACACAAGTAAAGTAAGAAGAGGACGAGGGAAGATAAAGAATCTAGACCTCCAGCATGTCCCCGAGGGCCTGAGAATAATGATTGGGCTTAGAACCACAGGAGAGGTGGAGAATTACTCGGGCTTCATCAGTGGAGTGGGCACAATTGTTACATCCATTGTGCTCATTTGCTACTTCGACTAGAGGAAGGTGCCCGCAGAGCTTAAGAGGCAATTCCTCCGTCAGTTGGAGGTAATTTCATTTATCAAAGTTATTTCTTTCATAACTTTATCTTAAAATTATTATAAAGTAAGATTGACATATTTTTTTTTAAAATTAACATATGCAAATTACGATTGAGATGACGACTCTAATGCCTCTCGATATATTCATAACCACACTGCCAAAATCAACAGAGATTGGAGGATGGAGACCAAGAGAAATGTAATATTTTTCAAACATTTACATTTTTATTATATACAAAATTTCATATATTATTTCTAATAATTTATATTTGTTATTTAGTTTTTCTCGAACTGCAGTTCACTCGGCGAGACAATAGAGAATTATCCTTCTGATATCATGCCTAATGATTGGAAGAAGGCATGCGAGCATTAGTTGAATCCAAAGACAGAGGTTAGTAAGTGGTTAAAAATTATTTCATTAATTTCATATATCTTAAATTTATAAAAAAACATTATTGTATGTCTACAGGAGCAAGCAAAAAAAATACGGCCAATAGGGTTAAAGCTCCACCACATACCAATTGTTTGGGTCGAAGGAACATCGAGACGGTCAGGAGCCGTTATGTAAGTATTGAAATTACTTTTCAATTAAATATTACTTAATTTTTTAAGTTATTTTAATCTAATTGTATCGTTTTTATATTTTAAGTCTGTTGCATATGATTGGGTGGAAATGACTATGATAGATATCTACGAGGTCACCCACAGTAAGGCTGCAGCAGATGGTGCTCATAACTGAATTCGAGTCATACCAGGAGAAACATGTAAATTTCCTAAACTTAAAAAGTTTATAACTTTGTATATATATATTATAATAATATTTTTTAATACATTTAAGACCAAATGGTACAATTAGTACATCCCCCACTGACGAGATCTTCAACAGCGTCCAATAGCCTTTGGATGCAGAGGAGGCATTTAGGAGAGTGATGCCACCGGACCACGGTGGTTTCGTTTGTAGTGCGGGGAGGGCATACACGTTATCCACCTGGTATGGGAGGAAATGTGCCGTCTAATCTAGTGTCGTCGATCAGCTGCATTAAAAGATTGACACACTACATAGACGAGAGGAGGAGAGGGAGAAGAGAGAGGTAGAGATGAAGAATAAGATGAATGTTATGGATGATAAGCTTCAGATGCTTATAGCCCTTCTTCAGAAGAAGGGTCAGTCAAAGCATTCCTTTTCCACAGATTCTAGCATCTACAGACGAGACGACGACTCCATAGGTAGTGCGGGAGGGGGCGGTGGCTTTGGGGCAGCTGTATTTTAATTTCTATCCATTTTCTTTTTTATGTTTTTCATGTAACATTTTCTATGTAAATATTTTATTTTCAAACTTTTAATGTACTAGATTTTATATCTATGAAATATAAATTTCTGTTCATTTTTATTACTTATTTTTCTATAAAAGCAAGACTTTTAAATAGGTTTAGTAGGTAGTTTCCATCATTTGATAATTAAAAAAAAAACCCATACATTTCCTGAATAAGCAAGGCATATGTGACGGTAAAAATATTTTTACCATCGTTTATCTAATAACCAACGGCATAGAAGGTTCGAAAGAATCATTATTCTCATTTTATGTCGTCACTTCTTAGGATAAGCGACGGCGAAAATCTTTTTACCGTCACATATTTGCCGTCGCTTAGTTGAATAAGCGACTGCAAAAATCTTTTTGCAGTCACATGTATGCTGTCGATTTTAATACAAATGACAGTAAAAAATTTTTCCCGTCGCTTATAAAATCGACGACAAAGTTACTTTAATGACAGCGAAAATAAAAAAGGGCACGTAAAGGCAGGAAAAGTGACTTACATATACCATCTCTTATTATATAACCGACGGTGAAAATAATTACCGTTGGTTTTGAACGACGTTGAAATATCCAATCCGTCCGAAGGTCAAACATTATTTTGACGTCAAAATAACCTTATAACTGATGGCAAATCGAAACAGCGACGGTAATAATAACGTCACTGATTTTTGTCGGTTATTTGAGATATGCCGTCGGTTAAAAACCAACGACAAAAGTTAGGCATGTTGTAATGGACATAAGCACTGGTTGTGATGGGTATTACGGTCAAATTGAAGAGATTGTGGAAATTAGTTTCAGGTTTGATCATAGGGTGGTTCTATTCAAGTGTGATTGCTTTGATGTTTTCAAAGAAGGCGTTAGATTCAAAGTTGATAAGAAACACGATTTCTTGAGTTTATGTAAGAACCATCGCATTATTCAGTCATTAAAACCATTCACATTAGTTTGTCAAGTAGCACAAGTATTTTACGTGCCTGATAATAGCAGAAATGGATGGATCATACCTATTAGAGCTCTATTGCATAAACAATACGATACAGGAAAAGATCTCGACCCAGATGTTAAATCCAAAGCATATCAGGAAAACCCACGAAATGGAGAAGTTACCCCTGGTGCAATGGACATTAATATATAAGGTAATTTGGTATTCGTATTAATTTGTATCTCATAAATGAAATTATTAAAGAAACTAAGTTTTAAAGCTTACATTTAATTGTTAAAAGCTTATATTGATCATTTTTTTTCAAGCTTATGTTTTTTTATTATTCCAAACTGAGTTTTATTTTATTGCCATGTCATATAGGTTTCTCGGATTCTTTGAGGTTCTTCCCTATGTTCGCCATTATGGTGAGATTCTTCTACCACTTTGTTTAAATTTTTTAAAAGCTCTTTTCCTTTTACATGTTGGTGTGCCGCACTTACATTTAATTTGTATAATACCAGTAAATTTGTGATTATGTGGGGTGTGCCCACTTTTTTTGTGAATATGTAGGGTGTGCCTACTTTTTTTTATTCTTGCTAAATTCATTTTTTTTGTTATTATGTGGGGGTGTGCCTACTTTTCTTGATTGGATGTTTAATGTTTTATATGTTGTTCAATGTGAAGATGAAAACAAGAAGAGGGAGTGAAAGGGGAGAGGGGAATGAAGGGGCGAAAGGGAAGGGAATGTGAAGAAGAGAAAGGGGAAAGAAATGTGAAGAAGAGGGAGGGGAAGGGGAAGTGAAAAGGATGTGGGAACACTACTAAACAAGTTACATATTGAAATGACCCTTCCCAAGGGTCATTCAAGTTTTTCTCGGAAAGGTAGGAGTGTAAGTGTAATTTTAAATCTCCTGGGTTTAGGTGTGTGGGCCTTGCGAGAAGAGAAAGATTTCGTGGGGGGAAATCTCACAATTTTTCTCTCCCTCTCTTCCCACACAACACACCCACCCACACACACACCCCTCACAAACCCTCACCCTTCTCTCTTTAAAACCCCCTCCACCCTCTCCATTTACTCTCCACCTTCACCATCTCCCTCACCTCTCCACTTCACCTCCTCATCGCCGACGAGCTCTCGTCCCCAGTCGCCCTTGCAACCCCGAGTGGGGAAGAAGGAGAGGGGCAGAGCACGGGAGAGAAGGGGAGGGAGAGCGTGGGAGAGGAGTCGGTTGGGGGAGTGGGGAGCTAGGGGGAGCTTGGGAGAGGAGGTGCAGCCGAGGGAGCTCGTGGAGAGGAGCTCCGCGACCTCCTGTAGGCATTGGAGGAGCTGCTGCGGCTCTGCGAGCGGAGGGGAGCATGAGGAGAAAGCTCTCAGGAGGGCACTGCGGAGCCATTTTCCACAGTATTAGATGTCTGGGACCATATCTAGACGTCTGGAGGAGCCTCAGGACGTCCGGAGTTGGCGTCAGACATCTGATAGCACGTAGAGTGCCGAGGTATGTCCTTCGGATGTGCCTACATGCACGTACTTGTGCCTTTACGTGTCGTGATTTTAAGCCCGCTCACATGCGCAAGTACAGGATGTGGCAAAGGCACGTGGCTCGCCTTTCAAGGTACTTTACGACGTCTGGAGACGGTTCTAGACATCTGACTGCACTCCCAGGAGAACGGAGGGAGTGTCAGACATCTGGGATCTCCCTCAGACAGTTGTGGAGGGGTTCAGACATCTGAGGAAGCTGCAGAGAACTAAGGTGAGATTTTGAGATCGTTTAAGACGTTTGGGTCTATTTCTAAACATTTAATTTTAGTCAGTACGCACGTTTTTGGCCCATATAGGGCCCAAACGGGATCAGTTTTGCTTAAACGAAGTATCGTTGATTTTCATTCAAGTTTCTCTACGTGTTAGCGTCATTTGTATATAGTTTTGAACTGGTTTGATATGTTTGGTCAATTGTATATGTCTCTAGCCAATAGATTATATGGGGCCCGCGGAGATGACTGGATCTGTGATTAGAGCTCCCATTCCACCCGTGTATCCCGGTTGAGTGGTTCTCTCTAATTCCAGAATTAATAATTAAATTGCATGCTTTAGAAATATTCAATTGAACCCTAGGTTGTGAAATAAACACTAGGGATCAAAGAGATGGATGCACATAAATTAAATGATTAAATTACTGAAAATAGTAAACAATGAACTGCCTGTACTACATTTAATGAACCATGACATAAATGAAAATACCTGCGGTGTACTGAATAATCGATTGTGAAATCTTGAGCTTCTTGTTATGCATTTAATGAATCGGATGTGGAAATGAGAAAGTCTATGTACAAACCCTACAGGGAATTAGAAAGGAACTCACGTATACGGAACGAATATTGTATGTAGAAGGGAAGTAAGCTGGCCCTCGAGTACACGGTATCGAGAGTAACTGTCCCTTTTGCATGGGAAGTGAGCTGGCCCTTGTGTACGCGGTACCGAGAGCTCCTGTTTGGCCCTCGTGTACGTGGTATCGAGGTGAGCTACTTAGTGTAGGGAGGGAGTTAGCTACCCTTGGGTTGAGATCCGAGGTTAGGACTAGTCATTGTACATTGACTCCTGTTTGACCCTCGTGTATGTGGTACCGAGGTGAGCTACTTAGTGTAGGGAGGGAGCTAGCCGCCTGTTCTCAACGATTTTGTGCGGATTTAAAGCGTATTATGTTGTAGTATAACCGACAAAACGTTTAAACAAATATAAAGAATTTTATTACTCGAACAACTAGAGTATCCGAGGTCGAATACGGGGAGCAATCTCAGTACTTTGTAAAACCAAAGAATACAACTGTTAAATGCAAATATAATTGATTCAAAGAGAGAATTTTAAAAAGGATTTGTGAAAAAAAAGTAGAATTGGACGTCTGATTTCTGTATCAGACGTCTTAAATGTGATCTCTCTTTCTCTCTTCTCCATTCTGCTTCTGTATCTTCCTTCTTCTCCTGCCTTGCCTTTCTTCTTTCTTCTTCTTTTTCTTCTGATCTCTTTGCAGTCTTCACTTGGCCTCTTCTTTGTTCTTCTCTCTCTTCTGCCTTGTCTTCCTTCTTCTTCTTCTTCTTCTCGGCGAAGACTTCTCCTTTCACTGCTACACAGCCTCTTCGTTCTTCTCTTCCTGTTCTTCAGCTGCTAAGTGTTCGCTACCTCGGTCACTTCTTCCTTCCTGCACACGCCACACAGTAGCAAAAACCTACCCCCGTCTCTTTACCCAAGCGTCTCTCTTTTTCTCAAGCAGTTCACTCAAGCACGCTCTCCCAGAGCCACACGGGTAGTCGGGTCGGATTCGCACCCGGGACCAAGTGCACCAGCAAGTGGTGATGCACGAGGAGTGCGTAGGTTTAGGTCGGGTCGGATCCGCCAGATTAGCGAGATCAAGCCGCGGACGAGGCGTGTAGGGGCAGTGAGGGACCTCACCCCTGTGCTTACGGAGGCAGTAAGAAGAAAACACAAAAACAATTTATAGGATACCTGAGTTTTGCAATCCCACGATGTGGGACTATCTGGTCGGTCTTGCCTTCATGCGCGCCCGCAGAGCTTTCGTCACTCGATTGCCCAAGCTAATGGCTCCTCTGTGCGATTGGCTGGCCTCGTTCGCTTCGCGACCTTCGCGAGAGTCTGCTACACCTGCAGCCTGGGAAGCCTGATGCCCGAAGCTGCTCCAAGCTCCCTGCTACTTCGGCTGTTAATGGCGGCCGGAGCATACACCTGACATCCAACAGAACGGCCTATTGGCCCAATCAGAATAGCTGGAAACCTTCGCCGTAGCACGGCGAAGGCGGTGGGCGATGTTGCAGGTTGCAGGTCGGCCTAGGCGTGCGTGCCTAGGTCAACCTGTGGCCAGAGATGGTGGGTTGGTCGGGGGGTGCTTGTGGAGGTCTGGAGTGGCAGTGATGGGGTGGAATGGGTTCCTGGTGGTGAGGCGAAGCTCACGAGGGGGTTGGAGAGCCGTGTGGAGGGGCGGAGTGGTGTGGGCAGCTCACTGAGGGCGGTCGAGGCGAGAACGATGGAGGTGGTTAGGTACTGTCGAGGGGTATTCAAGTAAAATAGTAGGGGGAAAAGAGAGAGGAGAGGATGGAGAATGTATCTGGGGTTGTCTGGGAGGAAGGGAGGCAGTGGAGAGGACGGCTCGTAACTTCCGTCGTCTGGGAAGAAAGACCCTGAGGGAGGAAGCGGCGACGAAGATGAGGTCAGGAGCACGCGCGCGGGGTACAGGGCGACGCGGGAGGAAGAGGCGGAGAGGACTCTGCTGCTGGTATGGCAGCAGAGCGACGAGAGGGAGGGGAGGAGGTCGCCGGAGCTTGCGGGTTGTTTCGCCGGAGATGGGAGAGAGGGAATTTGGAGGGGATCTCTGTCAAAATCAAGATTGGGTCCTGCGACAGGGTCTGGGGGGTGTTTTATAGGTGCTGGCCGCTCCTATTAGCGCGTGGAGAGCGCTCAATTAGGTCTGCCGGCTTGCCGGAGTTGGAAGGAAGGAGGATACCCAAATCTCTCATGCGTTCGCACGAGAGATTGGGTTCACACCAGCGATTATAATTGGCTTTATAAGGAAGGGAATTCCTCAGAGAATCCCCCTTCCATTTCTGGGAGGGAATCTCTGAGGGATTAGAGAGCAATCCCTCTCTGAACCTCGCTGGAGCTCGATTCTACCCTAACAATGGCGGCAGGACCGGTTTCCAAAGGGGGCGAAGAACTTGGGGGGCTCTTTGCAAGGATATTCAAAAGATAGGGACCTATTTGTAATTTGGGTGTACTAAATTGCAAAGTAGGTTAAGATGACCTCTCCTTAGGTCCAAATTTTGGTATAAACCTAATTTGGACCTAAGGACTCCAATGGCGAAGTTGGATTTCAGGTTTGACCTCATTTGACTGGATATTTTGCGAAAAAACCCAAATTTGGTTAATTGAGGAGCCAGGTCCCTAATCTAGGTCAGACTAGGTTCCAAAGGCCAAATTAAGTGTTCTAAACCCTAGATGATGTTTTTCCATGATTTTTAGAGGGTTTACTCGATTTTTATCCTGACCGGAACCTTGTTAATTTAAGCGGGTCTGTTTTAGGGTTACCAAGTGTCATTTAATTCTTAGATTGCACATAAACCCATTTCTGATTGACTCAACCCTCTTTTTATCTTATTTGGACCATTTGACCTATGTTTTGCTTCTGAGAAATTCCGTTTATGTACTGCAATGGTAAAATTGCAGTTTTAACCTTTATTTCATGTTTTCTTCTCAGAGCACTTGTTCCTTCAGTTAAGCCTTCTTCTAAGTTATGTAGGAGCTTTTATCTTCTTTATTGGAACAAAATGAGCTAGTTATGGCTCATGATGAGGCTCTCATCATACCCCCATGCCTAGCTTTTGCTAGTCCCTTAGCAAAATTTCAAGGTTTTAACTTTCGTTCTAGACCCTGAATGTCTGTCAATAATGATAAGTGCTTCTTCTTTTGTGATTAGGTAGGAATGCCGACAATAGGCCTGGAGGTATTCAAGTACCAACCAAAATCCGGACCTGTTCTGCTTTAGCCTCAGTCCTCCGCAAAGGTTTCTACGGCCCACAGAAACTATCCTAGGGTTTGTTGGACTCCGTGGTTAAAGCACCCGTGCTTGAGACATTTTTAACCTAAGTTCAGTTTGCAGTGCGTTTTTTTTTGTAAGAGAGAGATAGAAGATTTATTTGTTTGGAGAGCTTTTCTCTCTCTTTTCTTTTTATTTCTAGCTTCGGATTAGCTTCTCAACATGGTCTGTATCGGATTCCTCGTCCCTATCATCAATCCTCAAGGGTCCCTGGCTTTCGAGATTTCAAGATAATCCCGCCCATGGCAACCCCTAGAACCCTGGCTTTCGAGATTTTGAGATAATCCCGCCCATGGCATTCCGTGGCCGAATCCAGACCCTGGCAATCGACATTTCGTGATAATGCCGCCCATGGTATCTGAAGCAACAGAGTGCTTACATGCCCCCAGTAGGATATTTAAATATCCTAAGAGACAAGCACCGAGGAGACGATATGTTGTTACGCATCTTCGAGGGGAATTTCCCGCCTCTCCGCGCTGGGAACTCCTCCAAATCAATTTGTGTTGATTGACCGCTCCTAATCTAGGTGACTTTTTCAGAACATTAAACGCTTTTCGCGTGATTTGGATGTTTATGCGCACTGAACCAGACTGTGTGTGAATTTGGGTGCTTAGGTTACCAAATCCCGCAAACCGGAGGTCAGTTAACGAGGCCGAATACTTCCTAAGCCTTAGACCTAATACTTAAGTTTCGCATTTTCCTCAACCTCTTGAGGATTATCCAGATTTTAACAGATACGCGAATTTTTAAGCTAACAAATCTAGCCCAAGAGGCCTAAGACCAGCATTCCCGCTAATCTCTTGTTATGTCTCCATAGCACTTTTCTTTTCCTTCTTTCTTTTTTTTTTTTTTCTTTTTTCTTTTTTTTTGGTCTAGAACTTCAGTTAACCCCTTAACCTTTTACTAATGACTATTTCTTTTCATTTTCATTTTGTGCTCCTTTTTGTCATTTTTCTTTCTTTTCCTCCTCTCATTTGTATGACCCTGAATTGTTCCTCCCCTCTATCAAGTCTCTTTTTTTTTTTTGTGAAACCCTTTCTTGATATGAATTTTCTGACATTTTGCACTTTCATATCCCCCCCATGCCTAAGATTTGCAATGTCCCCATTTTAAATTAGGTGGGTTCGAATTCAGCTTAGTTCATGTATTAGGACAGGTGTGTGGTGAGTGAATGGGTCGAAGTGACTGTTGCGAACGATTTCTAATCTCGGGTAGGTATACCTGAGGTGAAGTCGGCTGTTCTAATGGATGAATCCTAAAGTGCAATATGAGTTCCGCATAGAGATGTCAGAAACGATTTTGGGTTTTTCAAAGAATGACGAGTTACCTCCCGTTAAGCGCTGAGTTTTACGCCATCGGCTGGGCACAATGAGCTCAAGAGGAATGGAGGGTAAAGGATGACTCAGCCAAATCTATATCGGTCATGTCAATGAACGACTTGAGTCTCTGACCGTTCACGACAAAGGGTTCAGAATCGTGGCTGAGTGGGCTGATTTCAATGGCTCCATTTCCGAAGATTTGTCGGACTAGGTAGGGTCCGACCCACTTGGATCTTAGCTTTCCTGGGAATAATTTGAGTCGGGCATCAAAGAGTAAAACTTTTTGACCAGGATGAAAGACCTTTCCAGAAATGTGTTTGTCGTGAAAAGCTTTAACCCGTTCTTTGTAAATTCGTGAGTTCTCATATGCGTCATGGCGTAATTCATCGATCTCGCTCATTTGAAGTCTTCTGTGGGTTCCAGCCTTAGAAAGGTCGAGATTACAGGTCCGTACTGCCCAATAGGCTTTATGCTCCAATTCGACGGGGAGGTGACATGCCTTCCCGTACACTAGTCTGAAGGGAGACATTCCTAATTGGGTCTTGTGGGCGGTCCTATAGGCCCACAATGCTTCCGGAAGCCGAGAAGACCAATCTTTTCTATCAGGTCGAACAGTAACCTGAAGGATCTTCTTGATCTCTCGGTTAGATAGCTCAGCTAGACCATTAGTTTGGGGGTGGTAAGGAGTAGAGATTCGGTGTGACACCCCGTATTTGGTCATCAGTGACCTGAACTGAGCGTTTGTAAAATGGGTCCCTCCGTCGGAAATTATAGCACGCGGAATCCCGAACCTCGAGAAAATGTTTTGATGAAGGAATTTTATAACAACTTTACGATTGTTGGTTCGGGTCGGAATGGCTTCTATCCACTTGGAAACATAGTCAACTGCGAGTAAGATGTATTCGAAGCCATCCGAGGTCGGAAAGGGTCCCATGAAATCAATCCCCCAAATATCAAAAATTTCGCATACCAAGATCGGCTGTAGAGGCATCATGTCTCTATGGCTCATGTTGCCCAGAGTCTAGTAACAGGAACATGCCTTACAGTAATCGTATGCATCCTTGAAAATTGTGGGCCAGTAAAAGCCACACTGGAGGACTTTCGATGCGGTTTTATGTCCAGAAAAATGTCCACCGCATGCCTGGTCATGGCAGAATGAGAGTATGTCTTTGATTTCCACTTCCGTGACGCATTATCGGATTATCTGATCAGCACCAATGTGGAATAGATACGGGTCTTCCCATAGGTAATACTTGGCATCGGAGCGCAATTTGTCCTTTTTGGCCTTCGGCCAATCGGGCGGAATCTGATGTGATGCCAGGTAATTAACTATATCGGCGAACCATGGAAGACTTGTACTGATAGTCAGGAGGTGCTCATCAGGGAAATGTTCTGCAATAGGTCCGGAAGGATCAATAATTTCAGAAGGAAGGTGGGACAAGTGATCAGCTACCACATTGTGCTTTCCCGCCTTATCGCGAATCTCGAGGTCAAATTCTTGCAACAGCAAGATCCATCGGATTAATCGAGGTTTCGCGTCCTTCTTTGCAAGGAGATGCCTCACAGCTGTGTGATCCGAGTATATGATAACACGGGAACCCAGAAGGTATGATCTGAATTTTTCCAGGGCAAATACTACGGCCAGCAGCTCTTTCTCGATAATCGTATAGTTACGTTGAGCCTCATCCAGTGTTTTGCTGGCGTAGTAAATGACCACAGGTTTCCCGTCAATTTTCTGCCCCAAAACCGCTCCTACAGTGAAGTCAGATGCATCGCACATGATCTCAAAGGGTTGAGACCAATCAGGGGACCGTAGGATTGGGGCTTGGGTGACTCGGTCACGTAGGATCTCAAATGCTTGAGTGCATTCCTTGGAAATCTCGAAAGGCACATCTTGGAGAGAAGATTGGTCAGGGGGCGCGCGATTTTTGAGAAATCAGGGATGAATCGACGGTAGAAACCGGCGAGCCCCAAAAAAGATCGGATGTCCTTAATCGAGCTAGGCATAGGGAGCTTGGAAATCAGGTTAACCTTAGCTCGATCCACTTGGATGCCTTTCTCCGAGATTAAATGTCCCAGGACAATTCCCTCAGGCACCATGAAATGGCTCTTTTCCCTGGAAAGAACCAAATTCACCTCGATGCACCGCCTAAGTATATGGACCAAGTGTTGGAGGCAATCATCAAATGACTGTCCAAAAACTGAAAAGTCATCCATGAAGACTTCCAGATAATCACCTACCATATCTGAGAATATGGCAAGCATGCACCGTTGAAAAGTTGCAGGTGCATTGCAGAGACCGAATGGCATCCTTCGAAATGCGTACGTCCCGAAGGGGCAGGTGAATGTGGTCTTTTCTTGGTCCTCTGGATGGATTGCCACCTGATTGTAACCGGAGTACCCGTCCAGAAAGTAGAAGAATCTATTTCCCGCTAGTTTCTCGAGGATCTGATCAATAAACGGTAGTGGGAAATGATCCTTCTTCGTGGAGGAATTTAGTCTTCTGTAATCAATGTAGACTCTCCACGAATTAGCTATTCGGGTAGGAATGACTTCTCCGGTTTCAGTCGTGATGATGGTAAGTCCTGCCTTCTTGGGCACCACTTGTATTGGACTCACCCAACGACTGTCGGAGATCGGGTAGATGATCCCTGCATCTAACCACTTTATGATCTCCTTTTTCACGACCTCCTATAGGTTAGGGTTTAGGCGTCTTTGCATTTCTCTTGAAGGTCGTGAACCTTCTTTTGTGTAGATTCGATGTGTGCAGTATGAAGGGCTTATACCAGTCAAATCATCTATAGTCCATCCAATGGCTCTACGATGTTGCTGGAGAACAGAAATCAAACGGAGTTCCTGATCAGGTGTGAGTCGAGAATTGATAATCACAGGAAACGTCTGATTTGAATCCAAAAAGACGTATTTCAGATGTTCGGGAAGGGGCTTGAGTTCCATGACAGGATTGTCAGCAGCAGCGGGTGGTTCGAGGTTTGTATCGGGAGCAATGGTAGGAGTCATAGGTGTGTCTAGATCATGTTCGCACTCCTTTGTTAGCGGTTTTTTATTCTCTAGTGGTTGATCAGGAATAATCAGGTTGTCCTTTATATGCAGTTCATCAACCACGACTTCGACATCACAAATTTCCTCTATAACCCCGCAATTAATCCCTTGTTGGGCCTTGAAAATGTCAATCTTCAGATTTTCATTCCCAAATTTTAATTCTATCTGGCCCTCTTCGCAATTTATATTGGCCCTAGCAGTGGCCAAAAAGGGTCTCCCTAATATGATTGGTGTGTCCCTTGGGTTCTTAGGTGCATCCATGTCCAGTACTATGAAGTCCACTGGGAAATAAAAATCTTGTACCCTAACAATGACTTCCTCAAGTATTCCTTTGGGTGACTTGATGGATCGATCGGCTAACTGCAATGTCACCTCAATGGGTTTAAGTTCAGATTCTTCAAGGTGGTCAAGGAGGGATGTAGGTATTAAATTTATGGAGGCACCTAGGTCTAGTAGGGCTCTATCAAGTTGGGTTTCACCAATTTTACAAGAAATCAAGGGAGTTCCTGGGTCTTTAGCCTTGGGTGGGAGTTTGCTCAAGATGACAGAGCTGGCTTGCTCTGACAGTACGATCGGATTCCCATCCTTGGTTCGCGGCTTACGTTTAGGTGTACATATGTTTTTCAAGAATCTTGCGTAAGTCGGTATGTGGAGAATTGCATCCATCAACGGGATGTTTATCTGGACCTGTTCAAAGAGCTTGACCAGATCCTCCTCAGGAGCCACAGGTTTGGTTGTCCTTTTTCCTTTGGTCAAGGCCTCAGGAAATGGGATCCTAGCTGGTTCCTCTAGGATAGGTCCAGGTTCTTGATCTGGGACAGTAGTATCTTGGATGACTACCCTAGGGTCTTGGCGATTATCAGGCTTGGAGTGGTTCGGATAATGTGGGTCTTGTGTTGTTTTACCACTACGTGTTGTTACAGAGTTTAATCCGGCCTGATTTTGGTTTGGGTTAGGTAGGAGGGGTGGCTGCTGCTGAAATCCTGCATAAGATGTTGAAGCTTCCATCCCGTCTGGTGATGGAGTAGCAGGGGCCTGATAAATCAAATGTGCATGGCTTGGATTTGGATTCATAACGCGCCTCTGGGTCGGCACGTTATTTGGGTTGGGCAGAGGTTGCGAACGAAGGGTGCCAGGTTGGCGGGAATTTGCCATCTGGGCCAGTTGGTTGCGAACCTCTGTGATCTCGTCCTTGTGCTGTTTTTGCATTGCCGCATTCATTTTTTGAAAGTCAGGCAGTGTTTGAAGGATAAGAGTCAGTTGATCCTGATTTTGCCTGGATTGGTAGGTGGGATTGGGCCGAGGCTGATGCGGCTGATATGGACGAGGAGCTTGTGGACAGGGTTGATATGGTGGTCTTTGAGAATTTCCCGCCCACTGAAAGTTAGGATGATTTCGCCATCCAGGGTTGTAGGTATTGGAGTATGGGTCATTCTGGATGGCGTTGAGGTCCTCGCAGTTCTGAGGAACCTCAGGAAAGTCATAATACGAGGGTTCAGAGTTCCCCCAACTCGAGTAGAAGGGATCGGAGGTCACTCCGGACCGAGAGGCAAACGGGGGTGGATATGAGTCCATCCCCTTGGCAGGTTGGTGGTATATGTTTTGCACTGTTTCCCTTGCCAGAGGCGGTCGTGCAAAAGAGTTTTGCGCAGAGGTGGCTTGCTGCAAATGTCGAGTTAGCTCGTCCACCTTCTTTTCTATAATAGAGACCTTATCTGTTACGTAAGCATGCCCCAGACGTCTTTTAAGACGTCTGGGAGGTGGCCTAGACGTCAGACCAGACATCTGGGATCACATCAAGACGTCTGACTAGACGTCTGGGATCGTTTCCAGACGTCTGGAAAATAGTTATTTTTCGGACGAGATATTCGTCTGCGCGCCTGTGCGCGCAGACCCGCGATTCCTCTCTCTCTCTCTTTTTCCCTCTCTCTGCGGCTGCAGACCTGCCGCGCACTCTCTCCTTCTCTCTCTTCTCCCCGCGGCCTTAAAAGGGCACGCCTCCCCTCATGCCGTCACCACCGTCTCCTTTCTCTTCTCCTTCAGCCAGAGCGCGAGAGTGAGCGCAAGGGCGGCAGCGGCGACCGCAGTGAGCGCAGAGGAGGTGCGGCGTGCGAGGGCGGAGCTCTGCCGTGAGGGCGAGCTCGCCGGAGCGGCTTGGCCGGCCGGCGGAGGGTGCAGGGGGCGCGGAACGACACGGAGAGGGACCTGCTGCAATCTGAGCAGCTGGCGTGCGAGGTGCGACGCGGGCGGCGTCGCGAGCGGAAGCCGGGTGGAGCCCTGTTCTGGAAAAATTTCCAGAATCGGACGTCTGGGTTGATAGGCAGACGGCGAGGACGACGTTTGGTATCTCATACGGACGTCTATAAGGTGAGTATTCCGCTTTCTTCTTCCTTCCTGTCGACTGACCGTACTAAGGGAGGGAGTTGGCTGTGCGCAGGCTCGCTGATTCGCCATCCTTTGCGAATCAGACGTCTGGAAGTTGTACCAGACGGCGGGAGTGACCTCCAGACGTCCGGGGTGACCATCGGACGTCTGGGAGATAGGCCAGACGTCCCCGCAGACTTCTGGACGTCTGGGAAACCACGCTGAACAGGTAATTCTCTGATCCACTTTTTAAGACGTCTGGAAGAAGTTCCAGACGTCTGATCTTGCACAGTATCGTCTTTTTCGACCCGTTTAGGGCCCGTTCGGGCTCCGTTTTCCGCGATTCGAGTTGCGTTCTTTTCAGAAGTAATTCCTCTACCCGTCTACAGTAGCTATACACTGTTTTGAGACACTCCTTGTGTTTGATCCTTGTGATAGGACCTCGTTTAGTTGCAGTCTTGGGAGTCGCGGAGGCACGTGGGATTCCCGATTACGCCCCCATTACTCCCGTTGTACCTGGTAGAGTGGCTTAAGTTTATTATTAAAATCTGTTAAAGTATGGAACCATAACTAGAATCTAGGACATTGCATGAATCCTAGGAATGAGAAATGTATGGAATGATAGCTCCTAGGTGATGCATGAATCCTAGGGCTGAAAAACTAGTTGTATGCTAGATCCTAGGATGTGGCATGAATCCTAGGATGGAAAAACTAGTGGAATGTATAATACTGCAGTCTTGAAAAAATGGAAAGGAATATAAAGCTGCTTGTAAATTGAATTAACAGCTGCCTGTTATGAATAAAGAAACATGATTGAGATCATGGATTGTGAGAACGTGAAACTGGAAAGTGAAACATATGATGTTCTGAGATAAAGAGCTGGAACCCTACGGGGAATTAGGAGTGGAACTCCTGGAAGGAAAAAGGAATGGAAGTGAGATGTAGTTTGTACTGCCTCTTGGGTACGCAGTACCAAGGGAAGTACCTGTACCTGTTTAGTGCAGAGTGGGGCCAGCCACCCCAGGGACCCGGGGTTAGGATTGGCCGCTCTGTACCCGACTTGTTGGCCCTCGTGTACGTAGTACCGAGGAGAGCTACTAGTGTTAGGAGAGTACTAGTTACCCCACGGGCCCCGGGGTTCTGTTAGCCTCCTTCACCGACTTGTTAGGCCCACTAGGGCAAACCAGGGTAGTCAGGCGAGGGTGCGCGGACTGTGGAGGGGCAAGGCCCCGGTTTGGTTACTGTGGAGGGGTTGGACCCCTGTTACTGAGAGGGCTCTGCCCTGGTTCCGTGCTGTGCTTTGGGCGCACCCGTTAACGGAAACGACTGACCGCGTGCCAGTGCGGGCTAGCTACCTGTGCGTTTATCGCGCGTGCCGTAGTCACCGTTACGTCTGTCAGTGACCTTGGGGTGGTTGACTGAGGGTAGGATCACCACGGGGGACTCTCCCGGCCAGGAGAGCACCACGTGCTACTTCTACTTTTTTGGAAAAGACTGCAATCAAGATTGTTCCCACGAGGAACATTCGAGATCATGTAAAAGATCTGAGAAATAAATGAAATAGTGAGACAATTGAAAGATGTAAATAAAGAAAGTAATAGAACATAACAGCTACTGTTCACTCTACTGTTGTCTTTAGTTTTAGTTGCCACTCTACTCAGCGTTTTGCTGACGTGTTACACTCGTTACCTTTTTCAGGACCAGGTGTTGAGCAGCCAGGGTCAGCGGCTGCAGAGGACGCTGGGCCGAGTAGGGTCCAGTAGAGTTTACCACAGTCTTTTGTACCTCTTTTGTTTCTGTTATAGTGAGTAGTTCTTGTTTCCGTTGTACTTTCTTTACCTGCAGCTCTTGTTATATGATAAATGCCGTTCTACTGTTGTGGTGGTATCTACTGTAGTAGTTTCTTTCCTTACTGCTGTACTTCCTTACTGTTAGTTATATTCATGCTGAATGTGGTTTATTTTACTGCTCTTTTGGTTACTTCCTCGTTGGACGACTAGGTCTTGGGATTAGTCAAGTCAGTCCGGTTCTCGTGTCTCGTAGGGACTCGGGAACCGGGTCGTTACAAGATGGTATCAGAGCAAGGTCGTCCCGAGAAGTGAATCAACTGACTGGAAAATAACCAATTCGCATGTTTATAGGTAGAGTAGCCACCCCAACATATCTCCTGACTTGAGCTCTTAGAAGTTTCGTTAGGTACCGTCGGTTTTGACGTTTTCGTTTTGTTTCGCGTCTCCATTGTAGGAGATGCCTCGTCGTGGAGCTACGAGGGTGGGCCGCGGGCGCGGCCGAGGTCGGGGCTCGACGGACAGATGTGTCGGGCTTGGAGTACATGCTACCCGTCCTCTTCTCCTGAGCATACCGTCTCCGGACCTCGTCCAACTGATTCGAGAGGTGGTTCGAGAAGAATTTCAGCTTCCACCCACGTCGCCACCCCCTCCTCCCCCTTCCGAGCTTACAATAGGGGAGTTAGTGGTGGAACGAGATTTCCGCCACCACACTAGGCGTGTTAGGAGAACTCAAAGGAGACACGTGGCGTCCGCAGGAGAGTCGTCACGTTTTGCAGGGCCATCAGTGGCCTTTGGGGGCCCTCGATAGGGGACAGTCGCCAGCACCAGACCCCCGCCTAGTCGACAGCAGGGACTCACTGAGGGCGGGAGTCGGGTTCCCCTCTGCTACCAGTGTGGCCAGCCGGGCCACGTCAGGAGGGACTGCCCATCTAGGGCAGGAGGTCAGCAGATACTTCCCGTGCAGAGCACTGGAGGGCGCGCAGGAGGCCGCGGTTCCCAGGCACGAGGAGGAGGACAACAGTCGCGAGAAGGGTACCGACCAGCACCTACCCGTCCGACGCAGAGTGTGGCTGCTTCGTCCGCACCTAGAACTGAGGGGCGTATCAACGCCCTAACACACAAGGACGCCAGAGCTTCGGGATCCGTGGTAGCAGGTATGGTTTCAGTTTCTGGCAGACTCGTTTACACCCTTTTCGATTCCGACGCTACGCACTCGTTTGTCGCAGCCAGTTTCGCAGTTAGTCTGGATCAGGATTATATACTGTTAGAAAATCCGTTCGTAATCAGAGGTCCGAGTGGTCAGTTGTTTGTAGCTGAGGAGGTGTACACGGACATAGCCTGCCAGCTGACCTGATTATGATCCAGATGGAGGACTTTGGAGTGATTCTAGGGATGGATTGATGTCCGCTTACCACGCCTTGGTGGACTGTTTTGAGAGGAAGATTGTCTTCTCCATTCCGGAGTTGCCTTCTTTCGAGTTTCACGGACAGCCAGTGGACGGAGGTTTCAGGTGCATTTCGGCACTTCGGGCGGCGAGACTTCTGAGCCAGGGGTGTGAGGGCTTCCTAGCCTGTGTGGTAGCAAAGCCCAGCCCTATGGCAGACTTCCAGAGCATCCCGGTGGTCAGAGAGTACCCTGACGTATTTCCAGACGAGTTACCAGGACTACCGCCCGAGCGTGAGATCGAGTTTGAGATCTCACTAGTACCAGGGACCAGCCCCATCTCCACCGCGCCATACAGGATGGCATCGCTTGAGTTGCGAGAGCTCAAGTCCCAGTTGCAGGACCTTTTGGAGAAAGGTTTCGTGAGGCCCAGTGCGTCTCCCTGGGGAGCCCCGGTACTGTTTGTGAAGAAGAAGGATGGGACCCTACGCCTTTGTGTGGACTACCGACAGCTGAATAGGGTCACCATCAAGAACAAATATCCGCTGCCGAGGATCGACGATTTGTTTGACCATTTGCGGGGTGCCACGGTGTTTTCCAAGATAGACTTGAGGTCTGGATACCACCAGTTGAGGATCAGGGAGACCGACGTCTCCAAGACAGCTTTCCGCACCCGGTATGGACACTACGAGTTTTTGGTCATGCCGTTTGGGCTGACCAATGCCCCCGCTGCTTTCATGGACCTGATGAACCAGGTGTTTAGACCGTACTTGGATTAGTTCGTGGTGGTTTTCATAGATGATGTGCTCATCTATTCTAGAGATCGGACGCAGCACGGACAGCACTTGCGAATGGTTTTGGACACTCTGAGGCGACGCAGGCTGTACGCCAAGTACAACAAGTGCGAGTTCTGGTTGAGGGAGGTGACCTTCTTGGGTCATGTGATCTCTGGAGACAGCCTGGCGGTGGACCCCGCCAAGGTCAAGGCAGTGCTCAGGTGGGAGAGACCACGTTCAGTCACTGAGATTCGCAGTTTCCTGGGACTAGCTGGCTACTACAGACGGTTCATCAGAGGGTTTTCGCAGATTGCGCGTCCTATGACACAGTTGACCCGGAAGGACGTGCCTTTCGCTTGGACAGACGCCTGTGAGGCGTGTTTTCTGGAGCTGAAGGAGAGGTTGACCTCGGCTCCCGTGCTCACCATCCCTGACAGTAGTGGCGGGTTCGTTGTGTACACGGACGCTTCCTTGCAGGGGTCAGGAGGTGTGCTCATGCAGAGGGGTCACGTGGTCGCTTACGCTTCGCGGCAACTGAAGCCCCATGAGCATACCTACCCTACCCACGACCTAGAGTAGTCAGCTGTTGTCTTCGTGCTGAAGACATGGAGGCACTACTTGTACGGTGAGACCTTCGAGATTTTTACAGATCACAAGAGCCTCAGATATCTTTTTGACCAGAAAGAGCTCAACATGAGACAGAGACGTTGGTTGGAGCTCCTGAAGGACTACGATTGCAGCATCTCCTACCACCCGGGAAAGGCCAATGTGGTGGCTGACGCCTTGAGCCGTAAGGCGCCCGCACGCTTGGCCAGCCTACAGTTACAGAGTTGGAGCCTTTTGGAGGAGGTGGGAAGTTGGCGACCTCTAGAGTTACGAGGGTACTGTGGGGCAGTGACGGTGACACGGCAGACCAAGCCAGAGCTGATAGACCGTATCATCACAGGACAGATGGCCGATCTGTACTTGCAGTCTTTGCGCGACAGAGTACTATCAGGAGACCCAGGGGACTTCTCTTTCACAGACCAGGTGCTACGTTTGAGGGGACGGTTGTGTGTTCCCAGAGACGAGGAGCTGTTGAGAGAGCTCCTGAATGAGGCACACGGTTCCAAATTCACCATACATCCCTGGAACACGAAAATGTACCACGACTTGAGACGCGAGTTTTGGTTGAGAGGGATGAAGCGGGATGTGGGTGAGTTCGTGCAGCAGTGTTTAGTGTGCCAGCAGGTGAAAGCCGAACATCAGAAGCCTGCAGGGCCGCTTCAGTCGCTTCCAGTGCTAGAGTGGAAGTGGGAGAGCATCACCATGGACTTGGTGGTGGGCTTACCCGTTACCCAGCGGGGACACGACGCAGTCTGGGTAATAGTGGATAGACTGACGAAGACGGCGCGTTTCTTGCCGATCCGAGTCACTTTGGGACCAGCACAGTTGGCAGAGAGGTATATCCGTGATGTGGTACGACTACACGGAGTTCCGCGGGAGATCGTATCCGACCGGGATGCCCGCTTTACGTCCCAGTTTTGGGCTGAGTTTCAGCAGGCCTTGGGGACGAGGTTGAGGTTTAGCACGGCTTACCACCCCCAGACGGACGGACAGTCTGAGCGCACGATATAGACACTTGAGGACCTTTTGCGTGCCTGTGTACTGGACTGGAGGGGCTCTTGGGAGGAGCACCTGCCCCTGGCAGAGTTTGCATACAATAACAGTTATCACTCGAGCATCGGCATGGCTCCCTACGAGGCTCTGTACGGACGGAAGTGTACGGCACCCTTGAGTTGGGTTGAGGTGGGGACCAAGTGGGAGGTTGGCCCCAGGTTGATCCGGCAGAGTCAGGAGGTAGTTGAGCAGATCCACAGACGACTCCGCACTGTCAGGAGCAGACAGAAGAGCTACGCGGATCGGAGATGCAGAGAGGTGCAGTTTGAGGTTGGGGACCACGTCTTCCTTTGTGTTTCACCCATGAAGGGCCACCAGCGGTTTGGGGTGAGAGGGAAGCTCGCGCCGAGGTTCGTAGGGCCCTTTGAGGTCCTGGAGCGGGTTGGACCCGTTGCTTACAGACTTGCCCTTCCCCCGCAACTTTCTGGTGTGCACGACGTGTTCCACGTGTCCAACCTCAGGAAGTACGTAGCCGATTCCAGTCATGTACTGAGTCACGAGAGCGTCGAGGTGAGCGACGACCTGACCTACCCCGAGCGGCCAATGCAGATCCTAGACCGAGCCGTCCGCAGTTTGAGACGAAAGCAAGTAACCCTGGTAAAGGTTTTGTGGAGGAGCCAGCGGTACGAGGATGCTACCTGGGAGCCTGAGGCGGCAATGCGGGAGCGGTACCCAGAGCTTTTCGCAGGTACGTCTTTTCGGATCGGCTTCGGTCCTCTTTGAGTTTGTTATGGTTCATTGGACGTCTTTTCCCTGCACCCTAGTTGGCGCAAGTTTCGGGGACGAAACTTCCTTTGAGTTTGTTATATTGTTATGTAAGCGTGCCCCAGACGTCTGGGAGGTGGCCCAGACGTCAGACCAGACGTCTGGGATCACATCAAGACGTCTGACCAGACGTCTGGGATCGTTTCCAGACGTCTGGAAAACAGTTATTTTTCACACGAGATATTCGTCTGCGCGCCTATGCGCGCAGACCCGCGATTCCTCTCTCTCTCTCTTTTTCCCTCTCTCTGCGGCTGCAGACCTACCGCGCACTCTCTCCTTCTCTCTCTTCTCCGCGCGGCCTTAAAAGGGCACGCCTCCCCTCACTCCATCACCACCGTCTCCTTTCTCTTCTCCTTCAGCTAGAGCGCGAGAGTGAGCGCGAGGGCGGCAGCGACGGCCGCAGTGAGCGCGGAGGAGGTGCGGCGTACGAGGGCGGAGCTCTACCGTGAGGGCGAGCTCGCCGGAGCGGCTTGGCCGGCCGGCGGAGGGCGCAGGGGGCGCGGAACGACACGGAGAGGGACCTGCTGCAGTCTGAGCAGCAGGCGCGCGAGGTGCGACGCGGGCGGCGTCGCGAGCGGAAGCCAGGTGGAGCCCTGTTCTGGAAAAATTTCCAGAATCGGACGTCTGGGTTGATAGGCAGACGGCGAGGACGACGTTTGGTATCTCATACGGACGTCTATAAGGTGAGTATTCCGCTTTCTTCTTCCTTCCTGTCGACTGACCGTACTAAGGGAGGGAGTTGGCTGTGCGCAGGCTCGCTGATTCGCCATCCTTTGCGAATCAGACGTCTGGAAGTTGTACCAGACGGCGGGAGTGACCTCCAGACGTCCGGGGTGACCATCGGACGTCTGGGAGATAGGCCAGACGTCCCCGCAGACTTCTGGACGTCTGGGAAACCACGCTGAACAGGTAATTCTCTGATCCACTTTTTAAGACGTCTGGAAGAAGTTCCAGACGTCTGATCTTGCACAGTATCGTCTTTTTCGACCCGTTTAGGGCTCGTTCGGGCTCCATTTTCCGCGATTCGAGTTGCGTTCTTTTCAGAATTAATTCCTCTACCCGTCTACAGTAGCTATACATTATTTTGAGACACTCCTTGTGTTTGATCCTTGTGATAGGACCTCGTTTAGTTGCAGTCTTGGGAGTCGCGGAGGCACGTGGGATTCCCGATTACGCCCCCATTACTCCCGTTGTACCTGGTAGAGTGGCTTAAGTTTATTATTAAAATCTGTTAAAGTATGGAACCATAACTAGAATCTAGGACATTGCATGAATCCTAGGAATGAGAAATGTATGGAATGATAGCTCCTAGGTGATGCATGAATCCTAGGGCTGGAAAACTAGTTGTTTGCTAGATCCTAGGATGTGGCATGAATCCTAGGATGGAAAAACTAGTGGAATGTATAATACTGCAGTCTTGGAAAAATGGAAAGGAATATAAAGCTGCCTGTAAATTGAATTAACAGCTGCCTGTTATGAATAAAGAAACATGATTGAGATCATGGATTGTGAGAACGTGAAACTGGAAAGTGAAACATATGATGTTCTGAGATAAAGAGCTGGAACCCTACGGGGAATTAGGAGTGGAACTCCTGGAAGGAAAAAGGAATGGAAGTGAGATGTAGTTTGTACTGCCTCTTGGGTACGCAGTACCAAGGGAAGTACCTGTACCTGTTTAGTGCAGAGTGGGGCCAGCCACCCCAGGGACCCGGGGTTAGGATTGGCCGCTCTGTACCGACTTGTTGGCCCTCGTGTACGTAGTACCGAGGAGAGCTACTAGTGTTAGGAGAGTACTAGTTACCCCACGGGCCCCGGGGTTCTGTTAGCCTCCTTCACCGACTTGTTAGGCCCACTAGGGCAAACCAGGGTAGTCAGGCGAGGGTGCGCGGACTGTGGAGGGGCAAGGCCCCGGTTTGGTTACTGTGGAGGGGTTGGACCCCTGTTACTGAGAGGGCTCTGCCCTGGTTCCGTGCTGTGCTTTGGGCGCACCCGTTAACGGAAACGACTGACCGCGTGCCAGTGCGGGCTAGCTACCTGTGCGTTTATCGCGCGTGCCGTAGTCACCGTTACGTCTGTCAGTGACCTTGGGGTGGTTGACTGAGGGTAGGATCACCACGGGGGACTCTCCCGGCCAGGAGAGCACCACGTGCTACTTCTACTTTTTTGGAAAAGACTGCAATCAAGATCGTTCCCACGAGGAACATTCGAGATCAAGTAAAAGATCTGAGAAATAAATGAAATAGTGAGACAATTGAAAGATGTAAATAAAGAAAGTAATAGAACATAACAGCTACTGTTCACTCTACTGTTGTCTTTAGTTTTAGTTGCCACTCTACTCAGCGTTTTGCTGACGTGTTACACTCGTTACCTTTTTCAGGACCAGGTGTTGAGCAGCCAGGGTCAGCGGCTGCAGAGGACGCTGGGCCGAGTAGGGTCCAGTAGAGTTTACCACAGTCTTTTGTACCTCTTTTGTTTCTGTTATAGTGAGTAGTTCTTGTTTCCGCTGTACTTTCTTTACCTGCAGCTCTTGTTATATGATAAATGCCGTTCTACTGTTGTGGTGGTATCTACTGTAGTAGTTTCTTTCCTTACTGCTGTACTTCCTTACTGTTAGTTATATTCATGCTGAATGTGGTTTATTTTACTGCTCTTTTGGTTACTTCCTCGTTGGACGACTAGGTCTTGGGATTAGTCGAGTCGATCCGGTTCTCGTGTCTCGTAGGGACTCGGGAACCGGGTCGTTACATTATCCAACCGACTGGCCATCAGTTCCAAGTCGACAGAAGTGGACAGGTCCTGCATCTCATGTGTCCCTCTTAGATTCGTCGATGCGCGGGCATTCGTCCTGTCGAATAAGCCCAAGGAGTCATTATTTATGGAGTTCTCGCACATGTTTTCGAGAATCTCCCACACCGTGTCCTCGTGTTGGCCCATGATGTTTCCTCCTCATGTTGCATTGACGAATAGACGAATATCCTCACGGAGTCCCTGGTAAAAAGATTGGACTTGTTCCCACTTAGGAACTCCGTGATGAGGGCACTTTCGCATGAGATCTAGGAATTGATCCCAAGCTTCGTGAAGAGGTTCTCCCGGTTGTTGAGTGAAATGAGTGATCTGGTGGCGCAAGGCATTCGTCCGGCCAACAGGGAAGAATTTTTTCAAAAATTCGCACTGTAATTCCTCCCATGTGTTGATCGGGCGGGTTTGAGTCTGATACCAGTGTGCAGCCTTGTCCAAGAGGGAGAACGAAAACATTTTCATGAGTAAGATATCCCGATTTTGTACATCTGACCCGAAGGTCTGGGCCAAATGCTTGAGTTGTTTAATGTGTTGGAATGGATCCTCAGAGTTAAGCCCATGGAACTTCGGTATGGCATGAATCATATTGGGCTTCATTTCAGAGTCAGGTCCTCCAATTGGGATTCGTACTCGGGGTTCGATTGCCACCGCAGCGGGATTATAGTGATCTCGTATCATAGGTCGCTGCGGTGGGTTTACAAAGTTCTGAAAGAGATCGTTCAAGCGTTGAAGTTGGTGTTCAAGGTTATTCTCCTCTTCAATGGGTTGTGCCATGATGGGAGAAGAAGGAGAATCAGGGTCTGAATCAGATGAAAGATTTATGTGGTGGGGTTGCTGCATAAACAAGGGCGTCGAGACTTGGCCTCGACGAGAATGAATTTCTAAAGGAGGTCTTAAAGGTGGTCTTAAAGACCTCCTACCAAACATGCACCGAAAGATGTGATGAGATTAGAAGGTGCTGGACCCAATCAAGACACCCAAGAATTGTTGGGTGACTATAGAGGTTCGGGGCAAATGGACCCCTAAATCAGAAGATCGTCCACCTGAGAAATACCTGGGCAGCCATAGAGGGAGAGTCCCAAAAAGACCCCTACACGGTAGAGCGTCCCCACGGGTTACAGGGTTTCCCCCACCCGACCTCTCTTGTCACTGCGGTTCCAGGTAGACCAGAATGGAGACCTTGACCTCTTAAGTCTACCTTTTTTTTATTTTAAGATCAAGGTGCTTAATGTTCCACTTGAACTTTTAAGTATTTTGAGTGCAAAAGTGACCTAATATTAAGGTTGGTTGACCCAAGGGATCAACTTCACCTCTTGTTCCTTTGAGAGCTTTTAGGTCCTTCCTTTTATGGTTCAAATGGATTATCAGCCTGATTTGCTTAGGGTTCCTCTTGTATAAATCGTTTCAAACACGGTTTAGGCACACCTCTTTTTGGAAAGTTTGTTTCTTTGTTTTAGAGAAGATGTGTCTCTAAAAACCCTAGCTTTGCAATCCCTAACTTGGCTCTAGTGGGTCCAATTTAGTTGCCTTAGAAATTAGCACCTAGGGCTCAATCAAGAAAGTTTTAGCCCTAGTTGCCTTAGTTGGATGAACAGACAAAAATATGTTGAAATGAAAATCAGGCAACTTGATGAGTTACTAAATATGAAACAAGTAGCCCTAAGTTGATTTTTCTCTTTTTTTTTCCTTTTTAGATTGCGAGAGGGTTAAGAGAGAGGGCTTATGGAGATTACCTGTTCCTTGGAGAGTCTATTGTGCAGTTATTGTTCTTTCCTTTTTGTTTTGCTTTCCCTGCTTGAACACAACAAAAGAGAGAAGTTAAGTCAGATATTAGATAGAACAGTTGTAATCAAAAGCTTTAAAAGTGCCCGTTGCTCCCAGGCAACGGCGCCAAAATGTTCTCAACGATTTTGTACGGATTTAAAGCGTATTACATTGTAGTATAACCGACAAAACGTTTAAACAAATATAAAGAATTTTATTACTCGAACAACTAGAGTATCCGAGGTCGAACATGGGGAGCAATCTCAGTACTTTGTAAAACCAAAGAATACAACTGTGAAATGCAAATATAATTGATTCAAAGAGAGAATTTTAAAAAGGATTTGTGAAAAAAAGGTAGAATTGGACGTCTGATTTCTGTATCAGACGTCTTAAATGTGATTTCTCTTTCTCTCTTCTCCTGCCTTGCCTTTCTTCTTTCTTCTTCTTTTTCTTCTGATCTCTTTGCAGTCTTCACTTGGCCTCTTCTTTGTTCCTCTCTCTCTTCTGCCTTGTCTTCCTTCTTCTTCTTCTTCTCGGCGAAGACTTCTCCTTTCACTGCTACACAGCCTCTTCGTTCTTCTCTTCCTGTTCTTCAGCTGCTAAGTGTTCGCTGCCTCGGTCACTTCTTCCTTCCTGCACATGCCACACAGTAGCAAAAACCTACCCCCGTCCCTCTACCCAAGCGTCTCTCTTTTTCTCAAGCAGTTCACTCAAGCACACTCTCCCAGAGCCACACGGGTAGTCGGGTCAGATTCGCACCCGGGACCAGGCGCACCGGCAAGTGGTGATGCGCGAGGAGTGCGTAGGTTTAGGTCGGGTCGGATCCGCCAGATCCGTGAGATCAAGCCGCGGACGAGGCATGTGGGGGCAATGAAGGACCTCACCCCTGTGCTTACGGAGGCAGTAAGAAGAAAACACAAAAACAATTTATAGGATACCTGAGTTTTGCAATCCCACGATGTGGGACTATCTGGTCGGTCTTGCCTTCACGCGCACCCGTAGAGCTTTCGTCACTCGATTGCCCAAGTTGATGGCTCCTCTGTGCGACTGGCTGGCCTCATTCGCTTCGCGACCTTCGCGAGAGTCTGCTGCACCTGCAGCTTGGGAAGCCTGATGCCCGAAGCTGCTCCAAGCTCCTTGCTGCTTCGGCTGTTAATGGCGGCCGGAGCGTACACCTGACATCCAACAGAACGGCCTATTGGCCCAATCAGAATAGCTGGAAACCTTCGCCGTAGCACGACAAAGGCGGTGGGCGATGCTGCAGGTTGCAGGTTGGCCTAGGCGTGCGTGCCTAGGTCAACCTGTGGCCAGAGATGGTGGGTTGGTCGGGGGGTGCTTGTGGAGGTCTGGAGTGGCAGTGATGGGGTGGAATGGGTTCCTGGTGGTGAGGCGAAGCTCACGAGGGGGTTGGCGAGCCGTGTGGAGGGGCGGAGTGGTGTGGGCAGCTCGCCGGAGGGCGGTTGGAGGTGAGAACGATGGAGGTGGTTAGGTACTGTCGAGGGGTATTCAAGTAAAATAGTAGGGGGAAAAGAGAGAGGAGAGGATGGAGAATGTATCTGGGGTTGTCTGGAAGGAAGGGAGGCGGTGGAGAGGACGGCTCGTAACTTCCGTCGTCGGGGAAGAAAGACCCTGAGGGAGGAAGCAGCGACGAAGATGAGGTCAGGAGCATGCGCGCGGGGTACAGCGCGACGCGGGAGGAAGAGGCGGAGAGGACTCTGCTGCTGGTATGGCAGTAGAGCGACGAGAGGGAGGGGAGGAGGTCGCCGGAGCTTGCGGGTTGTTTCGCCGGAGATGGGAGAGAGGGAATTTGGAGGGGATCTCTGTCAAAATCAAGCTTGGGTCCTGCGACAGGGTCTGGGGGGTGTTTTATAGGTGCTGGCCGCTCCTATTAGTGCGTGGAGAGTGCTCAATTAGGTCTGCCGGCTTGCCGGAGTTGGAAGGAAGGTGGATACCCAAATCTCTCATGCGTTCGCACGAGAGATTGGGTTCACACCAGCGATTGTAATTGGCTTTATAAGGAAGGGAATTCCTCAGAGAATCCCCCTTCCATTTCTGGGAGGGAATCTCTGAGGGATTAGAGAGCAATCCCTCTCTGAACCTCGCTGGAGCTCGATTCTACCCTAACAATGGCGGCAGGACCGGTTTCCAAAGGGGGCGAAGAACTTGGGGGGCTCTTTGCAAGGATATTCAAAAGATAGGGACCTATTTGTAATTTGGGTGTACTAAATTGCAAAGTAGGTTAAGATGACCTCTCCTTAGGTCCAAATTTTGGTATAAACCTAATTTGGACCTAAGGACTCCAATGGCGAAGTTGGATTTCAGGTTTGACCTCATTTGACTGGATATTTTACGAAAAAACCCAAATTTGGTTAATTGAGGAGCCAGGTCCCTAATCTAGGTCAGACTAGGTTCCAAAGGCCAAATTAAGTGTTCTAAACCATAGAGGATGTTTTTCCATGATTTTTAGAGGGTTTACTCAATTTTTATCCTGACCGAAACCTTGTTAATTTAAGCGGGTCTGTTTTAGGGTTACCAAGTGTCATTTAATTCTTAGATTGCACATAAACCCATTTCTGATTAACTCAACCCTCTTTTTATCTTATTTGAACCATTTGACCTATGTTTTGCTTCTGAGAAATTCCGTTTATGTACTGCAATGGTAAAATTGCAGTTTTAACCTTTATTTCATGTTTTCTTCTCAAAGCACTTGTTCCTTCAGTTAAGCCTTCTTCTAGGTTATGTAGGAGCTTTTATCTTCTTTATTGGGTCAAAATGAGCTAGTTATGGCTCATGATGAGGCTCTCATCACCGCCTCATGGGACTCGGGGTTAGGACTAGCCGACTCTTGTTAGGCCCACTGGGCGAATTGGGATAGTCAGATGAGGGTACTGGACTGTGGAGGGACGAGACTCCGGTTCTGAGAGGGCAAGGCCCAATGCTGTTTTGTGTTGTACTTTTGGGCATACCCGCTAGCGGAAATGACTGACCGCGTGCCAGTACAGGGTAGCTACCCGTATGCTTATCGCACGTGTCGTAGTCACCGCTACGTCGTGACCGTGACCTCGGGGTAGTAGGCCGGGTGAAGGACTACCTCGGGGGACTCTCGGCCAAGAGAGTGCTACGTGTACACCCTGCATCGCGGGAAAACTACAAGTGAGGTCTTAATTGAGATCGTTCCCTTAGGGAACAAAAAGATTTAGCAATGTTATGGATCCTGATTAGAGTACTTGACTCACAAATGCATAAATGAGATAAATGGAAATGAATGATTAGTTACTTGCTTGTTTCTTTAAGTTAAACTGCATGTAAATGGCTTAACTACAACTCTACTCAGCGTTAGCTGACTACGGATTGTATAACCATGTTAGGTCAGGGAGTTGAGAAGCTAGTGCCACTAGCTACCGAGGGTGCTGAGCTTAGCCGAGCCCAGTCGTAGGTTATTCCTTTTCTGTTTCAGAGATCTCTTGTAGTAGTGAGTACTTTTGTATGTATTAGTTATTTCTGTTCATGTTATATTTACCTCGGTTGTAATTGTGATTGCTATGTATGTTGTATTATTCTTCCACTTGTGGCATGTAATATTTTTTAGATTTCTCGTTCTGTTTTTCATTACTATATTTTATTGTTTCTACTTAATTACATTGCATATGTGGTTATAGTATATTTTTATTTTTTTATTATTTTTCGTTGAATAACTAAATCTTAAAATTAGTTGAAACAAATCGATCCCGCATCTATAGAAACCTGAGATCCGATCATATATATATAGTAACATTTACTATATGTTGATGTAGTTTATAGTAAATGTCAACGATGACAACTTGTACACTAATATTCTCTGCCACCTCTCCCACATGACTTCATTCACAGCTGCTCCCACCGTCGAACTCCCGCTCACCACTCTCTCGATTTTGGTGGAGAAGCAGCACATCTCTCCTCCTCCTCCTCCTCCTCCTCCACCACCACCACCACCACATCTCTCCTCTTCAACCAATAACATTTTAAGTCCCTCCTTCGATGGACCTCCCAAACCCTAACCCCTTCCCCTCCACTTCTCCGCCGCTCTCCCCCCTCGCTCCTCCCTCTCCTCGCCCGCGTCGCCGCCAACGCGCCCTCCCCCTCCCCCTCCTCCTCCTCGTCCGCCTCCTTCCCCGATTGGCTTTGCCTGTGGGACCCCCCTGCATAGGGGATCAGAGTCAACGCCAAGGAGGACGGCGGGAAGAGGCGGTGGAGCAGGTGGTGGTGGTCTCGCGACGGCGATAGCTACCTCGAGGACGACTAGGAAGCCATCCCCCTCCCGATGACGTACCCGGACTCCTCTCCGGTCCACGTTTCTCCTCTCTCGCGCCACCGTCGACGCACCCTTCCCCTCCTCCTCTGCCTCCTTCCCCGACTGACTTCACCGCGGGACCCCCTGCGCAGGGGATCAGAGCCAACGCCAAGGAGGACGGTGGGAAGAGGCGGAGGAGCATGTCGTGGTCATGGTCCCGCGACGGCGATAGCTACCTCGAGGATGACCAGGACGCCATCCCCCTCCTGATGACGTACCTGGACTCCTCGCCGACCCCCGCGGAGATTGATTACAGGCTCTACTGCGATCCTGAGGTCGAGGTAACTGACGTTGGCCTTTTTGCGTGCATTCATCATAAGATGTGTGCAGCTCAAATGCACGCCAACGGTTAGGATTGGGGTGCGAGATGCAGTAGTGCTTAGCCTTATGCACACAAATGCTTACTGAAATGCTTAAATGAGTTTTGTTCTGTTAGGATTGGGGAATCTCATTATGCATTCGTTAAAATGCCTAAATGAGTTTTTTTTAAATGAGTTTTTCTGCATGCAATGTCATTGAACTGTTCTGAATGCTAAGAAGATTCACATTATTCCCATCTCGCAAAAGAAATGTCTCTTTGATTGTGATCATTCTTGTGGTTTTGGTTTGCTTGTGGAAAGTGGGATCGCTTTTTTACCCCCTATTCTCCCCCCTTGAACTGCATGGAAGATGTTGGCTGTGTTTTGGTCTTTTCCATTTTGTTGTTTGTTATATATTAAATCTGACTAATGGCTTTGTTGACAACTACTTAATGTAGGATTTTTTTTGTACATTGTCGTTGGGATGAGCATGGAATAAGTATAAACAAGTGGCGGTCGTTTATCATATGCAGATTTGCATGTAAAGAAAACCAAATGGTTATTAATGTGTAGTTTGCATTGGACTTTGTTTGTACCTAGAACTTGCTTATTGTGAAGATTTGGGTGAGGTTCTGAGATTTATGAAATTAGATTCATCTTTTTCAATGGGATCTTCATCACAACTTGATTTGCATTCTTGGCAATATTATTTCTTGCTAAGTACCGGGTGAGGTAATTAAGGTTGCATTTTATCATGCAGTGGAGAATAAGTTGATGTAATGGCTATTCCCTGGATGTATGTCACTAAAATTGATGACAATCTCCATGAAGTGACATGATATCATTTTTCTCGTTTTCCTCGATCAAATGGTACAAGAAGATGCATTGCTTTTGTCTTTCTGAAGGCAGCCAGAGGTCAGACTATGCTGTTGATGGTAAATGGTAGTTTGTCTTGAGTGTTATATTTTTCATGGGTCAACTCTTGCTCACACATGGGGCTAATCTTTATTTTTGTTTGGCATGCTTGGGGGTTAAACTACAAGATCTTTCGTGGTTCCCTTATGCAAGGGTTCAAACTTTAGAATACTTCTCGATACTGTTTGCTATGCAGGGTTTAACAATAGCACAGCCATCTTTCTTATGTATGTGGGTTAAGTAGTGGGATAAATTGCAAATTGACTTTTTTCCCTCAGAATGGAGCTAATTATTAGTTATTTTGTTTTAAAATCAGGATATTGGCTGTTCGAAAATGGAATCATTATAGACCTAATTGATCAATTTCATGAGTAATCTTTTGACAAAGAGATATTGACAATTTGCAATGTCATATACTTGGATGATACATTAGTTTTAGTTTTATACAGTGTGCATTCAAATTAACTAACATCACGAGATAAATTAGGCCATTTAATTTGTTAAATTATATTTAAATGATAACAAAATGTTTGCAATGAAATATGTCACTGACAAGAAGAACGAGAAGGAAAAGGAGAATGGGACATATAATTTATTTATTTATGTTAACAATTTTCCTTGTACTCTGAATTTAAAGAAACTACATGGTTTGGGAATAAGAAACTCCTTATGGCTCATTTTGTGTGATCTGAATAGGGAGGTAGATAACAAGTTGTAACAACATATTATTTATTTCTTTGTTTTAACAATTTGTCTTGTAATACTCTACATTTGTCTTTGAATAGGGATGTGACATTTGCAATCTTGACGAGATAAGATCTTGTGTTGTGCAGATAAAAGTGCCACTCGCAAATCCTCTACAGTGTTATTTTTTATTTTCCATTGATTGTTGCCTTTCTTTTGTATATATGTGTTAGCTTTTTCATAATATTAGTTGGAGGGTTTGATTCCCCATTTGTAATATTTATTTTAATTTTGTATTTTTATTATGAATTCATTTCTTACTATTAACTACTGTATATTATCTTTGTTTATTTCTCTCTTGGGCTTCTCTGCATCTTATCCAATAATTCTTTTTTGTTTTAAGATATTATCCATCAATTTAGGAATGGAAGAGAAGGATGGTTAGAAATAACTACTTGATTGCATCATGAAGTTGGCTATTCTGCTTTAATAATTATGAAGTTGGTTATTAGGTAAAATCAAATGAAAACCTAGTTTTTCTCATTGGCTGGAAATCTAACTTCTCTTACATTCTCAAGAACTTGAAGGCATTGAATGAAAATGTTCCCGAGAAATTATACTAGATTAATTTTAGATGGATGTAGGCAGATTTAATTTTGAGTGAGTGACTAAAGTAAAAAGGGTTTGCATGTGGAAAACTTACATTTGGATGTTGGAGAACAACATTGTCCTCTTGGTATAGTTTTGGAGGAAACAATATCTTGAGATACAATTCTGTTTGGCAAGGTTGGTGGAAAATCATAATATTAGTCATATAAGTGGCTCACCTAGCATGTCTGACGGTGGGAAACTGCAGCAAACATCACAATTAAGAAGTTGTGTGACTGCAATACACACAAAAAAAAACAAATTCATCTTAAACAAACTTGTAGAGTAAGTGATAATTCAGTTATAATTTGGAAGCAAAGGAAGAACCAAATGACTGAACCTAACAGTACTACATCTAGGAAGAAAATCGGTTTTCCTACATATGCAGTTAAAAATTTCCTTGCAGTGCTTTGTATTTTCAAAGTTTTGCAATGTATGTCCCTCATTAATTTATGTCATTCTGTTTCAATGCCAAATCAACCATATTTACTTTCCCTTTTCCAACAAGTACCAGGATGGTGATTTGATAATTGGCAAGTCTTGCTTATGTAAAAAGTATAATTCCATTAAAAAAATCAAATCGAATAATAATTTCTTCAAATAAGCTAAGGTGTTCGAGATGATTATGGCAAATAATAGTATAATCTTTTTGCCCATTACCCTTTTGTGGTGCGGTGGTATGTACCAGATCAGGAGTAATAGCCACCTTCTCAGGCAGTTTGCACACAATCCAATTGTTAACCAATTTCAACCTACTTTGGAACACAGTAGTCAAATATGGCATAAGTTAAGGGAAATCAATTACCGATGCATCATAAGGGAAATGTGGCACAAGCCAATATTGTTAAGAATTATTATCACTCTTTTTTCCATGTATGATGATGACTTGAGACCCATTGACAAGTGACACAATCCCAACTCAAGCCTAATCAGGATCTAGACATATTCAAGTTTTAGACTATTTAGGTTTAAGTAGTATTTCATGTCATATTCAAGATTTTTCTTTCATAGAAGCTTGATATTAATTTGGAAGCTCTCTTTCTTTTAGGAATAGGCTAATGATGATTTTATATTTATGTATATAAGCAAACTGTGATATTATAATTTTTTTTTTCTAGAGCTATAACATCATATTTAATGATTTACAGTTATGTAGTACCTCAAGTTAATCAAGAATCTTTTCAAACTACTCAAGATCACATAGTTGAAGTACGTGACAACTAACGAACTTTTAGAATAATTAAATACTTGTATATAGAGACATTGATGGATAATCGTGGCTCATGCCACTTATAGTAATTGTAGAAAAATAATTTTCTTTTAGAATTATATGAAAAAATTATTCCATTGGATGTACATGTATAGTTTTATGAATAATTCGATTTGTTATTTCAAAAGAATGTTATTCTTGTATATTTTTCTTTAGTCGTACTTGAATGAGTTAAGCATTGTTGTTCATGATAAGGTTAAATCTTAAATATATTAAGATATTACTTTGATATCTATATTGACAGATCTAGTGACGAATGGTCGTGTTGATATTATGTTAAAAAGACAATTGAGTTACTACTTGTAGTGATAGTTTTAGCAACATTTTTTACCCTACAGCGATGGATAAAAGCATTGTTGTTACTATCACAAAAAATGGCTAGCTTCTAATATGTGACTGTCACCATATGTCTAGATATAACATCAACGGTAAAAAATTATCGGTATTGCCTATAGTGACGCCTCTTAGGACAACACCTTCAATGACTATCAGAATAGCTTTTTGGACTTATAATGACGGTAATTTCGACCTAAACTAATGGTTACTGACCGTCGGTGTAGGTACAGAATGTTATTGTGGAAGGGAAAAGGAATGTGAAGAAAAGGGAGGAGAAAGGAAAATGGAGGGGTGAAGGGGAGGGGAATGTGAAGAGGGAAGGGAAGGGGAATGGATGTGGGAAGGGGAATGTAAGTGGAGATTGAAAGGGAGGGGCGAAGGGGAAGGGAATGTGAAGAAAAGGGAGAAGAAATGGATTATGAATTTTTTTTTTTTTATGCTTCTTTATTTTCATTTATTTCAAAATATACTTCATAAAGGATTTTTGAAAAATCAAAAAATATAATGGAAATGTTGTCGAATTTTTTTAAAAATATCTAATTATTTGTTTTATTTTTACGTAGGTTATATTTAAAAAGAAAACTAATAGGAGTGGCAAAGATGATGCCACCTTCTAGGAGTTTGAGGCCTCCCGCCAGCAACCTCAGCCTCAGGCTCACCACCAGTAGCACCCGACTCAGACCCCCCGTGAGGAGCCCTAAGCACCTTGGCAGTAGTTTCTGAGGCCTGGAGATATGACTTGATATCTCCAAAGTTCGTGGAGAAGGGGTAGGGGGAAGGGGAAGAGTCCGATGCCTCCTCCAACGAATTTCCCGATAGAAGATCCTGACTACGAGGAGGACGCACCCACCGATGAGAACGATGAAGAGGATAGTACTTCATTTGATGAGGAGGTTGGGTTGGATAATCAGTTAGAGCAGTTAGCTGACCCAGATCCTTCTCAACGGAGATGTTCTGCACCACCCTCTCACAGTACTGATATGAAATAAAAGTTTGATAAATGTTACGATTTATTTATTTCTTTGTTATTTTATTTTATGTTATAATTCTATGTTATAGGTGCACATGGGGGAAGAGATCCCAGGCAAAATGGGGACCTAGAGAGAATTCCGCATAGGGTTCACATTTTAGTTAGGATCCCACTAGCGGGGAAGCAGTGGAGTATCCTCCATTCGTCATCCTACTGTCCTACTTCAATTGGAGGAAGGTGCCAAAGGAGCTGAAGAGACAGGTCATCCGAGAGTTAGAGGTAATTGGTAAAAATTAATAACTTATTTACATTGCTTTATATAACTTTAAATTACGTAACAATTTCTATTTTCCTACTAATGCAGATCATCTTCGATTGGGGCAACGATCCGAACGCCCCCAAATATATTCTCAAGCATGCGACCAAGATTGGAGGTTGTAGATGAAGAGTAAGGTAAAAGATAAATTTTAAATGTATTTGTTTATTTCTTTATCATAATTCTAATATTATTGCTAACGTTACAAATATATTTTTTAGTATTATAAAAACAAGATCATGATGAGGCATTGCGTAATGGGCCTCTTCTGATACAACCGCACATTTAGAAGGAAGCGTACGAGTATTGGCATGATCCAGCGACGTAGGTAAAAGTATTGCATATATTATCATTTAACTAATTTCTAAGTTAATAAATTGTACCTTTATTATTAGGAGCAGACCAATAAGTTAAGGAAAATATGGCTAAAACTCCACCGAAGACCCATGTCTTGGGTAAGAGGAGCATAGGTGGGATGACATCCCTACACATAAGTATTTTTAATTATCATTTTCTTTTAAACCTTACAATATTTTTAATTTATTTTAATTAACTATTTCAAAATATTACAGTATGTCATGCATGAAGGTGCCTAGCTTCATCGGATGGGAGTATATGAGGCCACTCATAGCAGGATGAATAGTGAGGGAAATAGAGAGTGACTTCATAACACATACCAGTAGAGACACGTAAATTAAAATACACAATACTTTTATTTCATTTCCTAATTATAATAAAATGAAATTACTTAACATAATTTATCTCATTAAGGATAATATAGTCAACTTAATGCATCATCCTAAAGATGTCAACTCTGGTACAGTTCAGCAGCCACTGACAATAGAGAAGGCATTCTGGACCATCATGTCACCTTAGTATGGTGGGTATGTCCGTAGCACAGGGAGGAGCGAGATTGTCTCCACCTGGTATGAAAGAAAGGGGGTATTATCCTCTTCAGCTGAGATACAGGAGATGAGGAAGGAGATTGCGCTATTACGTCACCTCCACGAGGAGGACCAGCGGATCAATGAGTTGACCACGCAGGTCAGGAATGACGCGACGCAGTTCAGGGAGTTGATTCAGACTATCAAGGAGCTCCTAAGGGTACTTTAGCAGGGAGGTATCGATCACCCATTCTTTCATCAGTTTAGAGATCGTCGTGACGACGACGATTTAGGTGGTAGTAATGCTGGAGGCGTTGGTGGTGCAGCATGGTTGTTGTATTTTTTATATACATCACCGTTTGTAATGGATTTTGTATGCATTGTTAAATATATGAAACTTTTATTTTTATTTCTAGTGTTTTAATTAGATGTAAATGTTTTAAGTTGTGTAATTAATTATATTTTTATAAGATTTTTAGTTTTCTACTGTTACGATCCGATTCCCGGATCCCTACAGGATCCGAGACCGGCTCGCCTCAACTAATCCCAAGACCCAGTCATCCAACAAGAAATAACTAAAAAGTAGGAAAGTCAACAACATTTACATAGGCAATATAACTAAGCAGAAGAAACGTACAAAGTAGTAAAGGAAAGTAAATCTCCTGTTTCATTACATGTCACCACAATAACAAAAACAACGAAAAGTGGAAGTAAACAGTAGAGTTAAACAGTAACTAACAGACCAACACTTACTGCAACAGTAAAGGAACGAAAAGGAAGTGCTGAAAACTACTGCTGAGCTCGACTGGGCCGAGCACCCTCCGCAATCGGAAGCTTGGACTGCTCAACTCCTGGTCTTGAAAAGTATTATGAAAAGACAGAGTCAGCGAACGCTGAGTAGAGTGGTATCTACATTACCTAAAAATAGTAAAAGCAACAGGTTTAATTTTCTTTTCAATTTATCTGTTTTATGTGTATTTCCTTTTCACCCATTTTTCTCAAACATCCAGATATTTTTAATCTTGCATGTTCCTCGTGGGAACGATCTTAATTACAGTTTTTTCCGTATAGTAGAAGGTACACGTGGTGCTCTCCTGGCTAGGAGAGTCCCCCGTGGTAAGTCTTACACCCAGTCAACCACCTCGAGGACACTATCAAGACGTAGTAGTGACTACGGCACGTGTAATTAGCACACGGGTAGCTACCCTGCACTGATACGCGATCAGTCGTTTCCGCGAGCGGGTACGCCTAAAGTGCAGTACGGAATAGTATAGGGCTTTACCCACTCAGAACAGGGGTCTCGCCCATCAAAACCAAATTGGGGTCTCGCCCCTCCACAGTCCGCGCATCTTTGTCTGACTACCCTGGTTTGCCCAAAGAGCCTAACAAATCAGTGTAGGGTGGCTAGCTGAACCCCAGGTTCCGTGGGGTGGCTAGTTCTCTCCCTGCACTAGTAGCTCTCCTCGATACCGGGTACACGAGGGCCAACAGGAGTCGGTGTAGAGTGGCAAATCCTAACCCCGGGTCTCAACCCAATGGAGGCTAGCTCCGCTCTACACAAAAAGGGGACAATTGCTCTCCTTGGTACCACGTACTCAAGGGCCAGCACACTTCCCATCTACATTCCAGGTTTCCGTCTAATCACAGGAGTTCTACTCTTAACTCTCTGTAGGGTTCATGCTCATGTTCACCTCATTTATTCCGATCCAGATTTCACTATTCACAATTCATTTCTCGCCCATATACAGGCAGCTCGTGTTTCCATAATTTGGTACATGCAACTGATGATTTCACAAGTAATTGTTAATTAATTACAGGCAGCTCAATCATGCATGCAAATACATCATACAGTTCCAACAGTTCATTCATTCCTCTATACTAGGGTTCATGCCACATCCCAGATTTCCATTCAGTTATTTCCACAAGCACATTCTTATTTAAATATTATTAATAGAATTAAACCACTCTACTAGGCAATTCAAGAGTAATGGGGGCTCGAACTGCAAACCCATACATCTCTGCGAGCCTCAAACACATAGCAGGCTGAAACCCTATATCAAGGAATACATCACAAAAGGAGGGTTTAGAACAATGTACAAAGGACTCTAGTACGTAGAGAAACTCGTAAGGAAAATACAGGTATTTCGTTTGCGTAAAATGAACCCCGATCGGATCCCAAATGGGTTAAAAACATACCTATTATTCAAAATCAGACATCTGAGAATACTCTCAGACGTCTTAAAAGGTGCCAGATCCTTACCTTAAGTCCCTACGGTATCCTCAGATGTCCAGACCTTCTCTACGATCGTCTGAAGGCAGTTGTAGATGTCGAACAATGCCTCCGGTCGTTTAAACATACCTCCGGACGTCTGGTGATGTAATCAGACGTCCAGAAGCACGTGGGAAACCGTTCCGCGCTCCTTCCCAAGGCTGCTCTTGCGTACAACTGCAGGCTCCCAAATCAGGCTAAACCATGCGTCTGCGATGAGGCCTACATGACCGTAACCACGAAAAAGAACGTACCTTGCAATATAAGTGCTTTCAGACGTTTGGCCTTAGATCCAAACATCCAGGTACCCCATTAGCCGTCTGGACTCCACTCCAGACGTCTGATACTGGAAAACTTCCAGTATCAGGAACTCCTTCCAACGCTCTCCGCTCGCTCCGCCTCGCACCGCCGCAGCTCTAGCCGCTGTAGAGGGTCGGGAGGTCGTCTCCCCGAGCTCTCTCCTCCTCCCACACGCGCCCGCGGCGACCGTGCGAGCTCCACCGAGCTTCCACCGAAGCTCCCCGACCTCGGTCTCCTCCTCCTCCCGCGCTCTCCTCCTTCTCCCTCTCGCTCTCCCTCGCTCGCCTCCTCTCGCCACTCCTGCATAGCTCTGAGGGTGGTGGTGGCTGGTGTGTGGAGTGGAGAGGAGAGGGGAGGGGGGCTTATATAGATGGTGTGGGGGGTTAGGGTTTGGGGAGGAAAAGGAAGGGAGAGAGAAGAAGAGGGTCTTGTGCGCTGCCTGCTTGCAGGGCGCGGTGTGTATACAAAAATTTCATTTTCAGATGTCAGGGAAAGGATTCAAACATCTGAACAGATATCTGACTGAGATTCCAAACGTCTTAAAAGGTTAAAAGTGTGACGGGTCATTACATCTACCGATCTTCCACATAAATAAAAAACATTAATTAAAAAAAATTGTAACTATTCTTTAGTTTTTCAATGAACAAGAATAGTATCCAACCAAAATTACAAGGAATTATCGACCATTTGAAAATAGATGAGAATATTAGTATTTTTAATCGTTAGATACAAATGGTTAACAATACTAATATTTTCGATCGTCTGAAAATAGATGAAAATATTGATATTTTTGACTGTTAGGTAAGAACGGTCGAGAATATTAACATTATTGATCATTCACAAACGAACAATAAGAGTATAATTCACATTTTCAAACAATTGAAAATAAGATTTCACTTGATTACTTTATTACCGATTGACATAAATGTTTACGTAAACGATTTATCCATAACTATTGAAAAAAAACTTTTTTGATTATTAAAAATAGATGAGAAAAATAATTATATGTCAAACAGGGCTCCATCTTTTTTCCACGGAATTGTTTGAGAATGATTGAAAAAATTTAATAATAACGTTACATTTCTCAATCTTATTTTTTAACCGTTATTTTCGCGATACCGATCATTTTCAAATGATCGATAATAATAAATATTCTTATAGTGCCACTAACCATCAGAATCGCACTAACGAGTTTGTGAAAGAATAGACTCTTTCTTTTCTCCCTCATCCAACGAAGACAAATCACTCCTGAGGTTGAATTCCAAATTTTCCCCTCTAAGAAGACCAAGAAATCATATGTACCGTATACTCGCGTGAGACCAATATGTATTATATCTCTTATCGAGTGACGGAACTTTCCATTTCTACGTTGCCTTTCTTGTGGTTCATCCGATAATAAACCATGAAAAGTCTAAAATTAGGAAATAATTATTTTTAAATTGTCTCATCATACTTTATTTCTAGATCTTTTGGTTGCTTTTGCTTGCAACAAGGAAAAAGTTACTTATATTTGTTAAAGCACTTGCATTGTCCTGCACGTACCCTTCTTCTTTTCCTTCATCTTTTTTTCGGAAAGCTTATCTCCTGCCAATGTCTGCATGGTTGAGATAGTTTTTTCCTGTCAAATCTTAGGGATATGATCTAATTATTATGGTCAAATTTTATTATGGCGTTAGATTTAAAGTTTTCATGAATTCCTTCTTTGTAAAAGTAGTCAACAAACTTACTAAAGCAATTGAATTAACAACCTGTGTCAAAGGGTAGTTTTATTGGTAAAGCAATGGAATTGGCCTGCATAATAATTTTCCATCCATCCTTGTTATCATTAGAAGATAGTAGAACATGGGAATTCAGTGAATCGTTCCTATCTAAGTTAAGAGTCTCCACCTTTCGACCATACTCTGAAAAGCATAACAATGGAAGTGTATTACTATATATAAACATGACAAGCCTTTTAGGGGGGATATGTGTAAATAATACTTAGGGATACATGTATTGTAAATGATTCAAGGACACCAACGTCAAATTCCTAAATTAAGACATCACGATCTTCTGCATAGAAATCATAATTACTCTCAGTAAATGTGGAGGCTTCGTGATTGGTCATTCCCTCAAGAGTTGAGAATTGTTTTTTCCTACAAGTGGTTTTCAACAATCCATGTCCAAATCTAAGTATAATGGAAAAAATCAATTTCACATAGCTACTTGGATGGTACATTTGATCATAAACCTATATCTTTGATGTTTCATCACCAAAAGTCTTTTAGTTATGAAGGCATTGTGAACATGAACTTGCAATAAAATTGACATACCGTATAAGGACTCGAGCCCAAACTTGAGTCTAGTCGGAAAACTAGCCTTAGCAATGTATAGAAGATGAGCCATTAGTTCCAAAATAACTGTCCAAAATACTCAAGTTCTTGTTGCAACTTGGTCAATATACTCCTATAATTAGTGGTAATTTTATCTCATGACGTATTCTTTGGTTGTCATAAGAATAATCCTTTCCTCATACAAGAGGAAGTTTCTCTCTAATATTATTTTATAATGACCCTAACCTTAATTTGAGTCTAGTTGAAAAATCTAGCTTTAACAAATGGATCTATTGAACATAAAGCAACCAATCAAAATATTTAAGGTATATTATTTAGTAGAAATTTTTAATATTTTATATCTTATTATTTACTTTCATGAGTTTTTCGTGTGAAATTATTTCTGGGATGTGACATATCTAGTAAGAGACTTTTTTTTTTGAAGTTGAGAGGAAAACTATCGTGTTACGATGTTAATCTGAGAGGATATTTTATTAATCAGAAAAAAGTAAAATATAGAGAGTTACAAAATAGATCCCCATTCATGTATAAGGGATAAACATTCATTTATAATTTGCTCATAGCATACTGATATCTCCTTAAACAATCTCTCATTCCTCATCCTCCATATGCACCAAAGAGTTGCAATCACGCGTAGGTGCGACCTCCCAAGTATAAAAGGCTATGCCACAAGGAATGTCATGGGGGAGTAGAAAACTATTAAGAAACTCTTATTTTGACGGAAAACTATTAAGTGGAGTTGTAACAAAAGGAGTTATTATGTCCTTGTAGAGGTATAAGTTTGATATTTGTTTAGATGAAAGAGTGTCTTTGATTGTTACGTTTGCATATTTGCTAAATTAGTATCATTAATGGCCCATTAACGTCCTATATTATAGTTTTTTTATGAGCATAACCAAGTCACAACTTCATTGAAGATTCCTACCTCGGAACGTGGTCATTCACTATTGATATCCTGACATCATTTATGATTCCTTAACCAAATTAAAGTAGTCCTCTTTCCACTAACATGTGTTTCTACCTATTATTTTGAGATTAGCGACGAAGCCGCAACCTTAACCGCCTTCCTACACCTAACATGGTGCGGTCCTTTCTTTCAAATTTTGTTTGCCCTCCATTTGGCTAGGTAATGGCATGAGTAGATTGAAATAACAACCACTGATCTTCAACTTTTGCTAATTGCCATCCAACAAATTTTGTAGTGATTAGCTAGTGAAGTAAAACTTCATAATTTGACATTCCCGATGCCTTGGCTTCGATCTCTGCTTCCAAGGTCACTTTTGATGAGAGGCCTCCAAATTGAACACCCCCCTTCTCACAAGGCAACCAAGTCACTTCACCATCCTAATGACAACCTCCACAATCACAAGGGCCTCCTTCTTAACAAGCTCGTGGCAAGAGGTGATTAATAAATGCCATTTTATCATCATTCTTATACTCTAAAATAGATCTAGCTCTTAGGGTTTTAACTCCACAATCGGGTTTCTGGGCTACAATTAGGCATCCTCCTAGGTTAGGCATGCATTGTATATTTTTATCTTTTTAATGTATTTATTTGAGTGCCAAGGATAAGCAGAGAGCCAGATCTTACAAACCCTGGCACTTTAGAAGGTAGAAGATGAAGAGGAAGCACCATTCAGCTGGATCCTAGCTAAATCTGACTCTTTACAACTGAATTCCAGCTCAACTTGGTTGGGTTTAGCTCATCTCGGCTCATTTCAATTGAATGGCAGCTCGTGATAGCTCAACTCAACTAACCACAGCTCCATTTCAACTCCTTCCAGCTGTATTCAATTCATGATAGCTGAACTCCTTCTAGCTTAGCTACTAGTTGACAACTAATAGCTAAGCTAGCTAAGGAGCCTTCAAGAGAAGCAGGTCCAACTCAACTCAGCTCCAACCTAATTGAAGTCAGCTCAACTTAGCTCCTATTGCTTAGCTTGGTTGCTAGAAGAACAATTAGCTAGTTAAGCTAGTTGCTCAGCTTGCTTGCAACTCATCATCAACTTCCTGAAGCTCCATCCAGCTCCAATCAACTCCTGGCTACCTTCCTACAGCTAAATCCTAGCTCTTCCTCTACTAACCTACTAGCTTAGCTAACCTCACCCCTACTCCTCTACTCCATGGCCGTCCAACCTAGCTACTAGCTCCACCAAAACCACCTCCACTTCCTCCCTTTTTTGGTGCCAACCCTCCTTAACCACCACCACCACTCACATCTCTTCAAAGTGGTGCCAAAAATAAGCCACCCTTTCACCAAAATAACCACCTTTACCGCCCTTAAGTTGGCGCCACATCACCCATGCATCTCCCCATTTTGGCTCCAACTAAACCTAGTCATCCATCACACAACTACCACCACATGTAACCATCCTAGCCCTTCCTACCTTCCACGCCAAACCTAACCCCTAACCACACAACAAAATGGCACCAACCCATATTAATTGCACCCCCATACACCTCTTCCTATGGCGCCAATTAACCCCCATCATTGATCCTACAACTACCACCTTGAGATGACATCCCTACCCTCCAACACATCCCACGCCACCTAACCCAATGTAAAGACCCGTTCTGATTTGAGCCTTTTAAGAAGTCTGGAGGGTCAGTCAGACGTCTGACCAGATGTCTGGACCCCTTCCCAGATGTCTGGAATTTTAAAATCTATACGCACCCTGCGGTCTGCGCCAGGCAGTGTGCAGACTCTTCTCCTCTCTCTCCTCCCCTCTTCTTTTTCCCCCACCGAACCCTAACCCTCGGCTATAAGAGACCCCCCTTCCTCTCCTCTCCACTCCACCACTACCACCATACTCCCCACTCCACTGCCATGAGCTGAGGCGCGCGAGAGAAAGGAAGAGAGAGAGAGGAGGAGCGGGTGTGAGGAGGAGGGGTGGACCAAGGTCGCGAGCTTCGAGAAGGCTCGTCGGAGGCTCGCACGGCCACCATGGCTCATGCGGGAGGAGGAGGACGTTGGGGCGTCATCTCCGACCTTTTGCAGCAGTCAGAGCTGCAGCGGAGCGTAAGGAGCCGCGACAGAGCACGGCGAGAAGCACAGGAGTGCGATCTAGTACTAGAGTTTTTCCAGTATCAGACGCCCGGAGTGTCTTCCAGACGACTGGCTGGACGTCTAGCGACGACACCAGATGTCTGAAAGTGGGTGTATTGCGAAGGCACGTCTTCCTCGCCGTTATGGCCATGCAGGCCGCACCACGAGTGTGATATGTTTGGCTAAAAGAAGGTGCTGCTCTGTCATGCGTAGGGGTAGCTTTGGGAAGGTGCACGACACGCCCTTCCACACTTTTCGGACATCAGGATAGCTTACCAGATGACCAGAGACGTTTCCAGACGGCCGGAGAACTAGTCAAACGTCTGGAACTGCTTCCAAATGGTCATGGCGGAGTCCTGGACGTCTGAGATCATCACAGGAGCTTGAGGTGAGTCTCTGTGACTCCTAAGATGTCTGGACTTTTTTCCAGACGTCTGATTCGGGTCTACAGACATGTTTTTGACCCATTTAGAGTCCGATCGGGATCCGTTTTACTTAAACGAAGTATCTGTGGTTTCCTTGTGAATTCCTTTATGTATTAGAAGCATTTATACACTGTTCTGAATCTTCCATTATGGTGTGTTCCTTGGTATAGGACTTCAGCCTGTTGTGTGTCTAGGGCTTGCAGAGGCACATGTGCCTGCAGTTCGAGCCCCTAGTACTCCCGGATTGTTTGGTAGAGTAGTCCACCCATGTTCTACTTATAAAATATGAATGCATCTATGAAAATTAGATAACTGGAAACCTCGGATGTGGCATGAACCCTAGGACGAGAAATGGTTGAACCGCTTGTTTGCGTGATTGAAATTGTATTTATAAATAAATGAGCTAAATTGTTAGCAACTGCCTGTTAATGAATACGAGCTGCCTGATAGAATATGAGCTTCCTGAGATAACTAAACAATTACCTGTGATATCACTTATTGCCTGTGTTAAATTGTGGAAATACGAGCTGCATGTGTATATACGGGAACCAAATTGTGAATGATAAAACCTGGATTGGAATAATATGGTGAACATGAGCATGAACCCTACGGGGAGTTAGGAGTAGAGCTGCTGTGGATAGATGGAAAAACCTGGAATGTGAAAGGGAAGTGTGCTGGCCCTTGAATACGTGGTACCAAGGAGAGCGACTGTCCCCTTTTTAGTGTAGAGCGGAGCTAGCCGTCCTTAGGTTGGGACCTGAGGTTAGGATTAGCCACTCTACATCGACTTCTTTAGCCCTCGCGTACACTGTACCAGGGAGAGCTACTAGTGTAGGGAGAGATCTAGCCACCCCACAAGACCCAAGATTCAGCTAGTCACCCTACACCGACTTGTTAGGCCCACTGGGCAAACCGGGGTAGTCAGACGAGGGTGCGCGGACTGTGGAGGGGCGAGACCCTTGTTTAGTTCTGAGGGGCTAGACCCCTGTTTCTGAGAGGGCTAGGTCCTATATTGCTCCGTGTTGTACTTTGGGCGTACCCGCTAACAGAAACGACTGACCGCGTGTCAGTGCGGGGTAGCTACCCGTGCGCTTATCTCGCGTGCCATAGTCACCGCTACGTCTGTCAGTGACCTTGGGGTGGTTGACTGGGTGTAGGACTACCACAAGGGACTCTCCCAACTAGGAGAGCACCACATGTACCTTCTACTCTTCGGAAAATACTGCAATCAAGATCGTTCCCACGAGGAACATGCAAGATTAAGAAAGAAATTTGAAAGTAAACCAATGGGGCGAAAAGAAATTACCTGTAAAATAAATAATTGGAAAAGGATAAATATACCTAATAGTTTTACTGCTTTAGATAATTGGTTACCACTCTACTTAGCGTTCACTGACTCTATTTCCTCATAACCCTGTACAGGTCCAGGAGTTAAGCAGCCTAAGCTACCGGCTGCAAAGTGTGCTGGGCTTAGTCGAGTCCAGCCATAGTTTTCAGTACTGTTGTTGTATTCTCTTTCCTGCTAGTGAGTTTCAGACTTTTGTTTACTGTTCCTGTTACTGTTATTTTTGTTTTACTTTTCTGTTGTTGTGGTGGTATGTACTGAACTAGCAGCTTTTACTTTCCTTTACTGCTTGTACGTTTTTACTGTTAGTTACATTGCATAGTGGATGTGGTTTATTTTCCTACTTTTCGGTTATTTCTTGTTGGACGACTGGGTCTTGGGATTAGTCAAGCCAAGTCGGTCTCGGGTCCTATAGGGATTCGGGAATCAGGTCGTAACACCCAAGAACCACCATGGTTGACGCCAACCACTCCCCTTCCTACTCTATAATATACCACCATATACCACCACTAAAACAACATCCTTGGCTACATATTTTCTAGTACAAAATCTACCTATAGCCTACCCATCTACAGCCAAGAGAAGAAGAAGAAGATTAAGGAAACAACCGTGTCTCCTTGGTGCCTTCTTCCCCTTCCCTTCTCTCTTGCACCAAGCCATGGGGTCACATCACTAAGAGCACAGCCAGGCAGAGGAGAAATTAGGGTGGTGAACGTCAACCCTGAGGACACAGAGGCACGCCACCAGGGCTTGCCAGGAGGAGATGTTTAGGAGGAGCTTAATTCCTTTAACTCAAGGGCAGCCAGAGTTGGAGCGGGAGTTCCACAACACTACATCTTCATTCACTAAGCCTTATTTCTCTTTAGCATCTTTCAATTTGTTGTAGCTAGTTAGATTTCCCAAAGATAACAAGTGTGGAACTCCTCCCACTTGTGAGCTATCCGGATTTTGTAAAATAGTTTTTCAAGTTTTATAAAAACATACCTCTACAAATTTTGGCTTTGTGGTTGATTCAGTGTCTCTACCCTTCCATTACTCCAAGTCACTCATACTTGGAGTGAGATGGAAGAGTAGGACACTTTTGTTGCTTTTCTCTCACTTTCCCGCTTTCTTGTCACAATCATCTCTGCTATGTGTTCTTGCCCTAATTAAAACCCTAAAAAAAAATCATATATAAAAAACCCAAAAAGAAAGAGATTCTTTTATCAAGCAAGCAAGAGTGTTAATTCTCATTTCTGCCTCCTTTGGGACGACCCGAATACTCTCTGAGTACTCGATTCTTATAAAGTTTAAAAGCGATTGGATTTCACGCATACGACAAAAACCCGATATTATAAATCATGTGATTTTCGCTGAGTGACAGTAGTAGCAATGAAGCCATGAATCTCGATGTCAAAGGGGGTTGAGAAAGAGGAGGTTGAGGGTGCAAGAGAGGTCAAAGGAAAGGGTCATCGAAATGGAAGGTGAAAAAAGAGAGGACAAAGAGGAGAGGTGGGCAAAGTGCCAGCAATCGAAGAGGGTGTCACAGAGTGTTACGACCCTAACTTCTATTATGGTGGGAGCCTAGACCAATTCCCTATTATATTACTTAAGATCTACAATTGTCCAACATATAATCGTAAAACACATCATTGCACAGCAAGTATCATCATGTATCAAGCAGATTAAAAGAGAAATAGCATAAGGCTGAAGTAATTCTAAGCAAGGAGTCTAAGAGTCACGAATCGTAGTTCATACCCATCACTAATAAAAGAAGAGTACAAGTTTCAAGAAAACAATATGAAAATAGATGATGAAGGAAAAGATAGACTAGACAAAGCAAATAGGTCCTACAGATTAACTACAATGCGGAACTCAAACCAACATCGTCTCCTCCTGTAGCCACAGAGCCTAACTGTCGGTCACGAACACCTAAGTATGAACTAAAAAAAGGAAACATCAACAAAAGCTAAGTAGAGTGGCAAACTGATACATAGACATTCCAAAGAAATCAAGAAGAGCCTAAAAGCGAGTACATTATTTGATTATTCTCTTTACTTATTCAAGTATATCAACCATCTCAATTTACGATCATTATAACCAATGATCACTTCCTCAAGAGGTGCAAGGAGATATCACCACAATATCCTTAGCAGCAAGATCAATACGAGACACACTATTATAATAACGTAAGTTCTGTTACATGATAAACCTCACCTCACTTGAAAAAACTACTATCGCTTTGTGAGTTAGTGAGAATGGGGATAATTTTTTCTTTTAAATCAAAATGCATGGATGCAAAATGATTTTGAAGTATATTTTGTGATTTTGCACCGATGCAAAATGATTCTGAAGTGTATTATGTGTTTTTGCATCGGAGCAAAAAGGTTTTGAAGTGCATTTTGTGATTTCAAACTAATGCAAAATGATTCTAAAGGTGATTTTTATGATTTTACATTTGTGCAAAATAGTTCTGAAGGTGATTTTTATGATTTTGCACTAGTAGAAAATAATTTTGCACTATTACAAAATGATTCTAAAGATGATTTTGGTGGTTTCACCCTAATGTAAAATGATTCTGAAGGTAATTTTTTACTTTTTCACTGCTATAAAACCATTGCACCTCTACATTTTCAATCACAACCCCAAAACCAATTAATGCTATTTCCAAACAATTGCCAGTTAGATTCCCTCCACATAAGTACATCTATTGTGGTGGATCTAGATTACTAATTCCTTGTGTCTTTCGTGTGATTATTGTTACTTCTTGACTTTTCTCTGCTGGGCAACATGACTTCAATCATTTACTTATGGATTGTAACCTTAAAACCAAATTTTAGAAACGGCGAAAGTAGGTAATTGTACATTTCAACATGTTTTGCAATGCACGTCCCCCAATCAACAAAACACACTAGTATATTTTGATATTCAATTTGTGTGTTTTGATTTTCCACCAATTCAAAATCAAGATACAATAGTTGAAAATGAAAATACTCCGATATAATTTTATTTTTAATTGATTTTCACCTATGCAAAGTAATTTTTCACCTATAAAAAGTGACTTATTACCTTTGGCAAACCCTAAACCCAAACCATAGAATAACATAGGAGGTGAGATGAATTATCAGCTAATAGTGACTCCCATTAGCCATCTTTTTGATGCGTCAAAGCAAGGTACTGATGAGAGACTCATCATGGCTCTTAAATATCCCTAATTAACTAGAATCCCTAGTTAATTAGCTAAGAATACATCTATTTAGGGGATAATTATAATAAAGGGTATTAAATACTAAGGATCATTAAAATAACATAAAAATATTAAATTAAATATCAATTAATATTATTAATAATTTAATTAATAATTTGGACTTGAATTATAAACATTTAACTACTTATGTAATATTTAATTTAACATTATTAATATCTAACTATAAGTATATAATTAACCTAAGTAATTTAATCAATTAAATAAATAAAGCTAAAAGGTCAAAAACGTAAATTCAAGGCATATATATATTATTTATCTGATTTATAATTATATATAAGAAGTTTAAAAGGAATTAAATTAAATTAAGTTTAAAATACCTCTGTTTACATTTAGGTCCTTAGGTTCTATTCCAATTGAATCCTTTTATTCAATTTTAGGTCCTTAAGTTTATTTGCTCACGGGACCCTCTAAGCACAACTCGTCTTCTTCTTCGTCTTCTTCATCTTCATCGCTTTGGACGGCTAACAATGGCCGGTCACTGCACCACCCGATCCTCCTCCAACCCATGACTGAACTCTATCGCCTTCGTTGCCGCCATCCCGATCACCTCCTCCACTCCATCCAACGGTGTGGATTGGGCATAAATCTTAATTAGGTCAGGCATTTAAGCTCATCGATGTCGAAGATGACACTGGTGGTTTCAGTGAACCGAGACCTACACCCATCTAGGTTCTGCCCCCTTGACCTCCGACGAAACCTACAAATACCCCCCAGCTCCTCCGATCCACGGGTTGACGATAGGCTATTCCTCCGTAACCTCCATCCAGCAACCTCTCATCTCTCCTTCGGAGCATCTCCGCTAGAGGAGTTTGCCTACCTCACCTCCTCTTCCTCTCCAGCGAAAGTGATAGCACTTGGGAGCGCGCCACCCTTCTTCCTCTATGTTTCCTTTCCTGTCGGAGCTCTATCCCCAATTCTCTGATTTCCTCCTCCATTACGTGGCTTTCGACGAAGATCTCCTCTACCTCCCTTCGTCTAGCTAACAGTAAACTACGTAAGATTTAGTGTAGGATAGGTTAGTGATAACACCACACAAGGGGGTAATAATTATGTTGAATATGGCCCACCTTTAGAATAAAAGGCACAACATAAGTAGAATAGGAGCATTGTATGCATCATGTACCAAGATTGCTTATAAACTGTATTAATGGCCATTTGTGTAAGCATTTGTCAAAGTAGGCCTCAAATGAGCAATCGGACCACACGGATGGATTCAAAACGACGAACGGAATCCAACGGACTCAAGATCGGCCAAATCCGACATCTGGAGCTCCTACAATGGGCCCAAGAAGTTCTGACCGTTGATCTGGAGATCAACAGCCCAGATTGTGCCACGTCAGCCCCGCCCCCACCGCACGCGCGCCTTCAGCCAGCCGAGGACAAATCTTGGCCGTCGATCTTCGATCCAACGGCCGAGATCCACGCGCCCGCCCGCGGTCGCCGCGACAAAGTACGGGCGTGGCGCAACGGTTAGCGCGCACGCCCGCATCCACGCGACGCACGTTCGAGCCGTGCGGGGTGGAATTTGAAGGCGAGCGAAGGGCGCGGAGAAATTGGGCCGCCCGATCAGCAGCGGGCAGCCAGGATCTCGCCACACGGTGCGACCGCAGCTCATGAGCGCCCACGCGCACGCCGGGCGGAGACGCGCGTGCACACTTGTGCCTGAGGCGCGATCTCCGCGCGGGCGAGGAAGACTCTCAGCCGTCCGATCTTCGATCGGACAGCTCTCGTTCAGCAGCCACGGATCGCGCGAGGAGAAGGAACGGGGCGGGCGGCTGACCGGCGGCTGGAGGGCTTCACCGACATTTTTGGAAGTGATTTTAGAGACGCTCTGGACGTCGCTAAAGCCCCTTCTTCTTTTGGGAAGCCCTTAACTCTATTTAAACCCCCTCCTACTACCATTCAAGCCATTCACTCCCCCTTGCAACTAGTCTACCCCTCTCTTAGCTAGCCTTAGGTACTCTTGTAATCGCCAGAGACGACGAGCCGCCGACGGAGCCTCCTCCACCGCCGTGGCTGCCTCATCGCTCTCCACACACACTCTCTCTCTCTCCCTCTCTCTCTCTCTTTTAAGCTTTTTATTGTTTTTGTTGAAGCATGTACTTAATGTTGTAAGTCATGAACTACAAGTGCATGTTTAATGAAGTTATCTTCTCGTTCAGTTGCCATTTTAATTTCTATTCAAGTTGCATAATCAAAACAAAGAGCTTTCTAACCCTAAACCCTCTCTATCTATCTATCTCTCTTTCTCGCTTTTCAAAATCACACCTTTCGTAAGCAAAACTTCGCACTCTCCGTGACAACAAGTGGTAAAGTAAAAATCTGATTTTCACGCCTCCCTGAGACCGACACTCGGACTCACCTCCGTTTAATTATTTTAAAACCGACGTTGCAAGTGCGACTATAACGACACTCTTTAACACACACACACAAAAGCACGTCAGTTAGGTAGCTAGATTAGTTTAGTTTAGCTTAACTTCAGTTCTTCTTTCTTCGACTTTGGCGAGGCTGGACTGACTTTGATTCATTGTTTCATGCATCTGATCACTTATCTCACCTTTCCACGATCACAATCCACTTCTTTCCTCACTGTTTTATTAGCTGACTTGTCTAGTTCACTTACACCTTCACCGGCGACCTTCGCTGTCCACGGCAGAGGTCTCCTAGCTTAGATCACATCTATAGGGCCCTCCACCACCTCTACATCACTTAAGGACCCTGTTAGACCTTATAATTAATTAAATAATCATCTAAATAAGAAATGCCCAATTCATCTCAACCTCCTGAGTTCGTTGTCAATGACGGCTCAAGAGGTGTTAAATCACCTATTCACTCACTTCCAGAGCTTCGTTAGACTCACTTGAGTCTTATCCCTCACTCAATTGAATGAGAAATCTGTCTCTGAGTTCACACAAACTCAGAATTCAATTTTCTTGAATTCATTGATCAATCCTTTAATTAGACTTTGATTGGAGTAATTGAAGTGATTCTGAGGTTCCTTGTGACCTCATGAACCTTTTAAAACTAATTTCAACCAGTTTCGTGGAGTTTTTAACTCCAATACCTTATTTCTGGACTCACCGGAGCTCTGGCGAGCTCCAGCAAAGTCAATTTGAGCTTCATCCTCTGAAACTCAGAATGCTTTTCCATGGCCTCAGGAACAAGAATTTGTGATTTAATTTGAGTTTTAAAGTGAGATACTTTCTATTGGGTTTCATCTTCTCCAACTCCGGCCGAGTTAGAGAGGCGAGTCTGTTAGAGTTTAGACCATGTGACTAGGTTCAGAAGCATGTGCAAAACTTAGAGAAGCAATTCATGATCCTTAAATGATCTAAGAACCTCTGGAGTCTCCTGATATTACGACCCGATCCTAGATCCCTACAAGACCCAAGATCGGCCCGCCTCGACTAATCTCAAGACCTAGTCGTTTAACGAGAAATAACCAAAAGTAGAAAATATTCTACAACCACAAGTACAATGCAACTAAGCAAAAAATAATACAAAGACAGTAAGGGAAACAAAACGAAATGTCTCATAATAGTACAGGCCATCACAACTACTACAGCGAAAAATAAAGTGGAAATATAGCATAAAAAGTATTACATATGACAAATGTACTCACTACTACAAAGAAGCTAGGAAATGAAAAGGAAACACAGCTAAGGTTGGGCTTGATTGGACCCAACTCCCTCAGCAACCGGTGGTATTGGCTGCTCAACTCCTGTAAAGACTCGTTCTGTTCTAACCCCTTTAAGACGTTTGGACTGTCGGTCAGACGTCTGGACCCCTTCACAGACATATGGAAATTGAAAATTTGGTACGTAGCTTCGCGTCTGCGTGTAGACTGCTTTTTCCCTCTTCTCTCTCTACCTTCTCCCCCGCAGAACCCTAGCCACTCCCTTATAAAACCCCTCTCCCCCATCCTCTTTTCCCCACTCCACCACAGCCACCTTCCTTCCTTCCTCTCCCCTACAGTGAAAGGGGCAGGCGCGAGAGAGAGCGCGAGAGTGAGCGACGAGGAGGAGAGGCGGCATGTAGAGAGGAGGAAGAGCTTGAGCTCACGAGCTCGTGGGAGCTCGCCGGAGGACGCACAGTAGGAGCAGCGCGTGCAGGAGGAGGAGCGCGTCGGGGGAGACGTCCACGACACTTGCTGCAGCTGGAGCTGCAAGCGAGGAGGAGAGGCCGTGGTTGCGTGCGGTGAGGAGGAGGTCGGTCTGGTTCTATTATTTTCCTAGAATCAAACGTCTGGCATGCCGTCCAGACGACGGGTTGGAGGTCTGGTGACGATACTGGATGTCTAAAAGCAAGGTATTCACAAAGGTACGTCATTTTCGCAGCTGCGGCCTTACGGGTCGCACCATAGTAGGTTTTGCTTGACTAAAAATAAGGCATGCTGCGTTGTCGTGTGTAGGAGCAGCTTTGGGAAGGCGCAGGACAGCTTACCAGACGACCGGAAGCACTCACAGACGACTGGAGGATAGGTCGGACATCTGGAGTTGGATCCAAACGGTCAAGTACGGGTTCAGACGTCTGAAGTCGACGTAGGAACTTGAGGTGAGACTCTAGTTACTTTTAAGACGTCTGGACCTTGTGCCAAACGTCTAATTTAGGTCCGCAGCCCTGTTTTTAACCCATTTAGGATCCATTTGAGGTCCGTTTTATGCAAACAAGATATCGATGGTTTCCTTGTGAGTTCCTCTACATGTTAGAAAGCCTTTTTTACTGTTCTGAACATTCCATTACGTTATGTTCCTTGGTATAGGACTTCAACCTATTGCGTGTTCGGAGCTTGCAGAAGCACGTGAGCCTGCCATTCGAGCCCCCAATACTCCTGGATTATCTGGTAGAGTGGTTTCCCTTGTTTTAAATTATAAAACATGAATGCATATGTGAAACTGGATAACTAGAAACCTAGGATGTGACATGAATTCTAGGACGAGAAGTACTTGCCTTGTTTGTATGCGTGTTTGAGATTGCAGTCTTAAATGTATAAATAGAAATGTAAACAACTACCTGTTAATAAATAAGAGCTGCCTATGAAATATGAAATGTCTGTGATAGTTAAACAGATACCTGTGGCATTACTTGTTGTATATGCAAATTATGGAAATACGAGCTGCATGTGTATAATTTGAGAATGGAAATGTGAATGATGAAACCTGGTATGGAATAACATGGGGATTACGAGCATAAACCCTACGGAGAATTAGGAGTAGAGCTCCTATGGATAAATGGAATGGATTTGGAAAATGTGAGTGGAAAGTGTGCTAGCCCTTGAGTACGTGATACCAAGGAAAGCGACTGTCCCCTATTTAGTGTAAAGCAGAGCTAGCCGCCCTTGGGTTGGGACCCGGAGTTAGGATGGCCACTCTACATCGACTTCTTTGGCCCTCGCGTACATTGTAATGGGGAGAGCTACTAGTGTAGGGAGAGAGCTAGCCACCCCACGGGACTCGGGATTCAGCTAGCCACCTTACACCGACTTGTTAGGCCCATTGGGCAAACCGGGGTAGTCAGACGAGGGTGCGCAGACTGTGGAGGGGAGAGACCCCTGTTACCGAGAGGGCTATGCCCTATGCTGTTCCGTGCTATACATTGGGCGTACCCGCTAGCGGAAACGACTGACCGCGTGCCAATGCGAGGTAGCTACCCGCACGCTTATCGCGCGTGCCGTAGTCACCACTACGTCTGTCCATGACCTCGGGGTGGTTGACTGGGTGTAGGATCACCACGAAGGACTCTTTCGGCCAGGAGAGCATCATGTATGCCTTCTACTCTTCAAAAAAGACTGCAATCAAGATCGTTCCCACGACGAACATTCGAGATCAAGAAAAAGATCTGAAAGTAAACCAATGGGTAAAAGAAAATGACTAGTAAAATAAAACAATTGGAAAAGATAAATTTACATGTTAGCTTTTACTGCTTTAGTTAGTTTGGTTACCACTCTACAAAGCGTTCGCTGACTCCGTTTACTGATAACCCCTTTCAGATCCAGGTGTTGAGCAACCCGAGTCACCAGCTGCAGAGGGTGCTGGGCCCAATCGAGCCCAACAGTAGTTTTCCTATTGTTGTACTTCCTTTTTGTTAGTGAGTTCAAACTCTTGCTACCGTTATGCTTTTGTACTTTGTTTCTGCTTTACTGTTGTGGTGGTGATATGTACTATTAGCAGCTTTTACTTCTTTTACTGTCGTACTCTTTTACTATTAATTACTTAGCAAAGTGAATGTGGTTTACTTTCCTACTTTTGGTTATTTCTTGTTGGACGACTGGGTCTTGGGATTAGTCGAGTCGAGCCGGACTCGGGTCCTATAGGGATTCGGGAACCGGATCGTAACAAGATGGTATCAGAGCAAGATCGTCCCAAGAAATGAACCAACTAGCTTGAGAATAACAAGTTCACGTGCCTTTAACTAGAGTAACCACCACAACGTACCGCTTGACATCTGTTCTAAATTCTTTCGCTGAAGTCCGTTAGAGTTGACTTCTTTTTGTTCTATCTTCCGCGTCTCTTTGCAGGAGATGCCTCGACGTGGAGTTCTTGAGGTGGGTCTCAGACGCGGCCGTGCATGAGGTCGGAGGGGCGGACGTGCTGAGCCCGAGGTACCAGTTGACCAGCCACTTCTCCTAGGCGTTTAGGTCCAGGACCTCGCCCAGTTGATACGAGATATAATACGAGAGGAGCTTCGCCCGCCTCCATGGGCACCTCTCCCTGGGGACGTGGAGGAGTCCTCTGTGGGGCCGAGAGACCGACGTAGCACTGGACGAGGGGGAAGGGGTGGTCCTCCACCGCCCCCACCGCACTCTGACACTTCTGAGCACGAGTCCTCCTTGCCTAGAGGCATGCCCGTTCCCCCACTACAGCTGCACTACAAGCTTTTCGGACAGTTCCGAAAGCTGAAGCCCCCTCCTTCAAGGGGGATGAGGACCCGTCTGAGGTAGAGGACTGACTGGAGTAGATTGAGAAGGTGTTTGACACCCTTCGCCCCCTTGCGGAGTGCTACGTGGCCTTTGCCACTTACCAGCTAGAGAGTGCAGCACATAGGTGGTGGAGGGCGGTTAGAGGCCAGGAGAGGGGAGCCGACGTAGGACTAGTTCGTGACCCTCTTCTGCGAGCAGTACTTTCCGCAGACTTGGCAGGACCAGAGGAAGCGGGAGTTCCACACTCTCCGCCAGGGGACGATGACTGTTAGCGCATATTGCACGGGCTTCCTGGAGTTGTCACGTTTTGTTACGACACCTGTAGCTACTGAGGAGGAGTGCCTGTGGAGGTTCACTGAGGGGTTCCGACCTTCCATTCGAGGGTATGTTAAACCCCTAAAGCTACCCACCTTCTCGAGAGTGCTGGAGGCAGCTATGACATACGATGAGACTAACCCGGCCGCGCGAGACACCGACAGCGGACGGAAGAGGCCCTACCAGCCATAGTACTCACAGGGCCAACGAGAGAGGAGGCACGTGGTGCCTGCGGGAGAGCCATCTTGTTTGGCGGGCTGTCAGTGACCTTTGGGGGCCCCAGACAGGGGCCAACTACCAGCACTGGACCCCCACCCAGTCGTCAGCAGAGACCTACCGAGGGAGGGAGTCGAGTCCTCCTCTGCTGCCAGTGTGGCTAGCTGGGCCACATCAGGAGGTACTACCCATCTAGGGCTGGGGCACATCAGATGCTCCCCGCACCAAGCGTTGGAGGCCGAGCAGGTGGTCGTGGTTCCCAGGCATGTGGGGGAGGACAACAGTCGTAGAGAGGGTACCAGCCAGCGGCTACCCGTCCGACGTAGAGTGTGGCTGCTTCTTCTGCACCGAGAGCTGAAGGGCGTATCAACGCCCTGACACACAGAGATGCCAGGGCATCAGGTTCAGTGGTGGCAAGTATGGTTACAGTTTCCGGCAGATTAGTTTACGTACTTTCTGATCCCAACGCTACACACTCTTTTGTTGCTGCGAGTTTTGCTGTCAATTTGGGACAGGACTGCGTGTGGTTATAGGATCCATTTGTGATCAGAGGTCCAGGTGGTCAGCTATTTGTAGTTGAGGAGGTCCACACAGCTTTCCGCACGCGGTACACGTAGTGCTCTCCTGGTTGAGAGAGTCCCCCGTGATAGTCCTACACCCAGTCAATCACCCCGAGGTCACGATCGCGACGTAGCGGTGATTATGGCACGCGCGATAAGCGCACAGATAGCTACCCTGCACTGGCATGCTGTCCATCGTTTCCGCTAACAGGTACGCCTAAAGGTACAGTACGGAACAGCACATGGCCTTGCCCTCTCAGAACAGGATCTCGCCACTCAAAACATAATAGGGGTCTCGCCTCTCCACAGTCCGCGTACCCTCGTTTGACTATCTCGGTTTGCCTAGTGGGCCTAACAAGAGTCGGTGTCGGGCGACTAGTCCTAACCTTGGGCCTCGTGGGGCAGCTAGCTCCCTCCCTACACTAAGTATCTCACCCCGGTACCACGTACACGAGGGCTAAACAGAAGTCGGTGTAGAGTGACTAAGCCTAACCCCGAGTTTAAACCCAAAGGGGTGGTTAACTCCCCTCTACACTAAAGGGACAGTTGCTCTCCTTTGTACCAGGTACACAAGGGCCAACTCACTTCCCGGCTACTTACTAAGTTTTTTCCATATACTGGAATTCTTCTCCTAATTCCCCGTAGGGTTCATGCTGGTATTCCTTCCATTCCATTTTCTAATATTCAGATCTCACTATTCACATTACAGGTTTCATTCTTATAATAAGCAGCTCGTGTTTTACTAATTGAGGAAGCAACACATCAAAAAACTAGTACATTTGCTAGTAAGTTGGTTTAACATGCATCTCAATGAAACAATGTAGCTCAAGCAACATTCGTTCGTTTCTTCCTTAGGGTGCATTTCACGTCCTAGGGTTCAATAAGCTATTCTAAACATGTACTTTGATTAAAATCTTGATATTAAAGCAAACCACTCTACCGGGAAACACGGGAGGAATAGGGGCTAGAACTGCAGGTCCTGTTGTCTCCACAAACCCCGAACACGCAACAGGCTGGTGACCTGTACCAGTGACAAAGTCACATCAAATGAGTTCAAAATAGTATATACTCGACACTAATGCGTAGAGAAACCTGAGCGGGAAACAACAATACTTTGTTTGCAAAAATATGATTCTGTTTGGGCCCTAAACGACCCAAAAACGTGCATACTACCCAAAATCAGACGTCTGGGGCTAGTCCTAGACGTCTTAAAAGATGTCAGAACTAACCCTGTGTTTTCTACAGCCTCCTTGGACGTACGGATCTTTCCGCGATCGTCTAAGGTGAGTTCCAGACGTCAGACTCTCCTTCGGGTCGTCTAGGAGTACAGTCAAACGTCTGGCGATGCGCTGATGTCCAAAAGTACCTCGAAGGGTGCATTGCGTGCCTTTATAATGCTCTACGTCTGCGTACAAACCCAAAATTAGCTAAGGGACCCGTCTGCATGGCCGAACCCTGTGCAGAAACACGTACCACGGCACTAAACGTGCTTTCAGACGTCCAGCTTTAACTCTGGACGTCCCACTACTGCTCCAGATGTCTGATATCAGGCAAGTCTGCCCGCAGAACTCTCTCGCGAGTCTTCTTCTCCGTGCGGACTCCTCTGCGTCGCCCGCAGCTGCTACACCAGTAGCCTCAGGAGATCGTGAAGCTCCCCCTTCGCTAGTGCCTCCTCCTAGCATGACTCCTCTCCTTGCACCTCCGAGCTCCTCCCCCCCCCCCCCCCCCCCCGAGCTCCTCCTCCTTGAGCTCCACCGAGCTCGCACCGCCACACCAACAGCAGGGCACCCCTCACACACGAGCTCCCGCGAGGTCTCTCCCTCTTTCTCATGCCCTCGCTCACTCTCTCTCCCTCTCTCCTTCACGCCCTCGCTCGCTCGCAGCAGAGGGGCGGTGACGAAGATGATTGCTAGCAGGGGGTAGAAGATGGAGATGGCGGTGGCTGGTGGTAACGGAGAGGGTGGCGTAGGGGTTTAAATAAATGGTGATTAAGGTTTTGGTAAGGGGGCCAGAGGGGGAAAAACACATGCCCGTCACATGCGCGCGAAAAGCAAAAGTGTACGGTTCTCCTTACTTTCAGACGACCTGCCATCTATCCAGACATCTGGATAGACGTCTGGTGAACACTCCAGGCATCTCATCCAACCAAAGAGCGGCAGGTCATTTCACCTGACAAACACTCCTCATCTTGACCTTAGGCGACGAGGTCTGAATCACTTCTAGAGTACTCAATACTCTGATCTGAAGAGTGGAATAGCTTCCTGAGAATGATTTGAGCTAGATTAAGGTTTTAATTTAACCTTTGAGACCTTGGAGCAAAAAGTCAATTTTAGAGCCTATTAGGTCAACTTGAGTTGAATTTGATGAAATTGGGCTTGATTTCATGATTGAGTGATTTGGTAATGTCTCTGGAATGATTTAAAGTTCATCTAAATTAATTTTATTAAGTTTCATTGAGGATTAGCTAAGATTGGATTCACTACACAGTTTGGGTTCAAACTGGAACCCAACATTGTTTTCAGTGTTTTTGGCGAATTTCAAACCTAAATCCTACCCAAAACTTTTATTTAGGACCTCTAAAATCGGTTCATACCTATTCCTGAGGTTTTAATCTCTTTGTTGGATGAATTTGAGCTCAAATCCGAGCTCTGAGCTCCTTCACGAAGCTTCTTGAGCTTCTGCTCCTCCTGAAGCACCTCCAAACTCCCTTTTCTTCCCTCAATAGGTGCGGAACACCTCACTGAAGGTATTCAAGCCTTAAGTTGAGAGAAAATTGCCCTTCTAGCAGGTCAAGAGACCTGTTGTTCTCTTCTCTGTGGCTGTTCCACCTTGTTGGAACAGACCACTTCATCCCTGGAATCGAGGGATCAAACATGATCCAAGCACCAAATTGGTGCTATAATTAGGTAGAGCACATAAACAGCTTTCGATCAAGCCTTTGCTCAACCGATTTGGCCCAATGAGTTGGCCGGAATCCTCAAGTGAAGTTCAGCCTGGAGCTAGAGACTTAGTCCCAGATCAGGAGTTTAGGAACGCATGACATAGTATATTATGAATTTGCGCTGAGACCCTCTCGGTCGTTAGCACAAGGCACAAAGAAGACTTGAACATGAGTGGGTGCGTGCATATGCACATGCCCAGGTGTGTGTGTGCGTAGGTGCGTGCATGTGGGCCCAAGTGTGGGCGGAGTGTGAGCGGGCATGATATGGCCCAATACCGTGCATTAAGAAAAATAAATGAAAATCAACCTAATAAAAATTAGGTCTAACCTCTAGTAGGGTCTGGTCCCACCCTACGGGGTGCTGCATATCCCCGAAGGAGGTTTGATAGCCCATCAATAATTTTTGTTAAGTAAAGAGGAAAAAATGGGCTTAAGGTGAGCTAAAATCGGCTAAGTGTGAAGATTAAATGCACAGTAAAAGAAGAGAAGAGGGTTAAGGAAAGAAAAAGAACTTAAGAGAGAAGATAAAGAGAGAATGTTTAAATAGAGAGAAGAGAATTCAATAAATAAAGCTTAAGGACTGACACAGATTAAAGAAGAAAATACAAGAAGAGAAACGTAAAGATATCAGACGTCTAATACCTACTTCAGAAGTCTAATTTGCACTTTTAAGTCGTTTAACAATTTTTTTCAAATGTCTGATGAAGGCTGGAGCTATTATAATTCATATTCTTGAGCTTTAATTATTGTAAATGCATTATTGATCCTTGTATTACATTTTATGCCTTATATTTTTGTAATATTTTGTAATAAATAAGTTTCCATGTGATTTTTAATGTCAAATATTTCTTGTAAACACATTTCCTTTCAAACGGAATATTGCATGCTTTTAGTTGTTAATCTCTTATGCTATATTCATGTGCTTAAAGTATTGTTAATTATAATCTGATTAATTAAGTAGTTGTTAATTAATGTTTAGGAATTAATGGTGATTAAGCTTACTATTTTGCCTCCTAGTAAATAACCTGGACTCAACCAGTTAAAACAAAATTTAAATTCTAAAATATTAGGTTAACTTGATCCAATACTACAATTCTGATGCTAATTCGAGTTAACCTAAGTTACTTTTTGATGCAATTAATTAAGTTTAATTAACTTAATTAACTGTGTTGAGAATTAATGCACCAGATACCTTTCTTGAAGATAATACTTTTAAAATTAATGCACATGTAAATATAAAATTGACAATATAAATTATATTATATTTATATTTACACAACATAAACAATCGATCGATGACAATAGAAATAATTTAATCATAAGTAGGAAAAGCATATTAAAAATTCTACAAGAAATCATGATTAAACTAGTTGTGACACTAGAATATGAAAGGAGAGTGTTAGAAATATTATACGATCGATACATATGTAAGAGGACTCCCTTTAGAAAAACAACACCCTAACTTTAATGTCACACATGTCTGAATGTTGCTTCATGTATCTCACAATTTCATGCCCATATTTGCGGTGCGCTCAATACGTGGTCGTCCTCGAAAATCACCTCAGTAGAATGCAACTGAGGTGTTTGATCCACCAACATTGGTTGATTGGTCGATCAAACTCCAAATTGATCGATCAAATGCCATCACAAATGTGTTGCACCTTTCACAATTTGGTCAAGCAACTTAAGTTTTGTTCAACCAATCTGAGTGTATATCATGCACTGAGAGAGAGAGAGTAAGAAGGTGATGAAAAGACAAGAGTAGGTTCTGTTGCTACAAGGGATTTAATAACTAGGAGCAAAAAAACCAAAGTTTTGAGTTCAAAATTAATTCTCACTTAAACTCGAATCCAAAACAAAGTTGGGGTGAGGCAAGGTGCATACATGCATACATGATTTTCAACCTCATCCCATGTTCTTTGCTACATGAATTATGGGAGTCAAAAACTTCTTATACTCACTAAGAAACTTATTCACCTTCAATATGGTATGAAAAATCTCTTTCAAATCTCTTTAATTACAACATAAATTTTCATATCACCATTCATCAATGACATCCCATTGATGCAATAAGCCACCAAAATTAACAAAATAAAAAGACTATTCATTTGGGGATCAATAATAGGCTTTTGGATCTAAATGCCAAGGCAAAACTACCTCAAAAAGCACCAACAATGACGATCATGTATGTACCTCTCGATGTGTGAGCTTATAGCCTAGTGAAGCAACTTGGAATATAGTATAATAGCATCAAATCAAATAACTAATGGAAATAAAAGAACCTCCTAATCTACGGAAACTATTTAATTGATTTTGATATGGACTTCACACCCATGATTCAGGTTTCGAGGAACCTTAGAGTATTATATATCTGTTTGCACGTGGAATTGTGGAATCCGTGAATTATCGCAATGTTAATCTCAATAAGAAGAAATAAGCCAAGTTCAATAAGGAAAGACCTAAAATGATAAGCTAAACACATAAAGAAATGAGTTTATTCGTGGAAAACAAGACATATATTATAAGTTTATAGTGGTGGATTTAAGTTGGTAAATGTAAAAGTTGATATAAAAAGTGATGAACAGAAAGTTGCGAATGTGATCTTCACTTGATGTATCTTTTTTTATACAAAAAAAAATACTCACACGCGGTGTGATCCACCACTATTGAAATTAACAATAAATCACTTTTGTACGAGTGTAAACAACTTAAATCACCCTCGGAATCACTTTACACCAGTGCAAAACCACCATATCACTCTCGAAATAATTTTACATCAATACAATATTCTTACTTTGCACCGGTACAAGAAACTACCATATCACATTCGAAATAATTTTGCACCGTTGTAAAATTAAATTCAAAGTATTTCTTCACTTATGACAAGTGATTTTTTACTTGAAAATTTATTTTTCACCTTAAGGTTTAGAATTTAATCTTTAGTGTTTAGAGTTTTGGTTTCCTAACCTTAAACACATATGTCAAAATCACTTTGCACGAATGTAAAACTACTTTGCACCTAAAACCACCAGATCACCTTTGGAATAATTTTGCATCGATATAAAATCACCTTATAATAATTTATCACTTATGTAAAATTACTCAAAATAATTTATTATTGATGTAAAGTGATTTATCACCAATACAAAATAATTCATTACCTATACATTTTTATTCAAAGTGATGTGATATTTTTTTTCAATATAATAAAACTCACCACATAATAAATCTTTAATTTTTTTATTTTTTTACATTAAATATCAATTATCAAATAAAATTAATATTTGCACCATCTTATATTATTTTACAACATCTTTTACGTTTCTGTATATTTTGTGGCCATGCGAAATTAAAGAATTCAACGTAAGATTTGGTGATCTAGTTCCCTATGTAATTCTCCGACAAGATATAACAACACGGCGAAGAACAAATGTGTAAGCAACATAAAAATTAAGAAATGGACAACGTTGTCCATTCTTTCCCCCTTGATATATTGGTAGTAGTATAATATATAGTCATGATAACAATATTTGAGTAGTGCTTTTATTGAACACTCATTCCCCCTTTGGGCTACCTCCTTGCCCCAATTTTGGAACCTTAGCTATAGTGCCAACTTTGGGCCCTGATCAATTGATTCCAATCAGTGGAGATCCCCCTACCCCCACCCCACCCCCCCCCATCAGGTCTACTTTCCATTTTTGCCCTTAGCCTCTTCCCTTTGCATTCGTTTTGTAGGTAATTCCTTCCATGCTTGGAGTCTCTTGGTTCAAGCCTTCCTCTTCCAAGGTTGTTTCCGCTCGTCATGGTGATGTGGAGGGTGGTGTTGCGGCGTCATGGCGATGGGCGACGTTACTTCGCTATTGATGCGGAAACCGACAATGTAGAGCCAGGTGCGTTGCGATGACGATTGACGGGCGACGTTGCCGCATTGGGTGACAGGTGGTGCTACGCCTGTTGGTGGGTAGCATTGCTGCGGTGGTTCTATGTTGGGTTTGTCGCTGTGTTGGTCGACTTTGCCACGGTGGTGCTACCACCTTGGGGCTTATGAGGCTATCCCACGCTACGATGTTGTGGCCTTGCTATGGTGCTACTTTAGATGGTGGCGATGGTTGCTACGGTGATTCCTGCTATTGTCGTGCTGCTCCTTGCGAGGTCGCACATGTGGGTTGCGTTTGACTATGGTAGCTGGATTTCATCGATGGTGCTCCCTATGTGGTGGCAGGACACTGGTCAAAGGACTCTTGCGACTGTGGTGCTCGCATTGCTGTGGAGGCTTCTTTCTTGTTGGGTTCTACTTTCTGGTTGGATCGTTTTGGGAGAGCTCCGTTAACATCCTTCCTAGGTCGTGGTTGTCCTTCCCCCTCGTTCATCCTCTTCTTGTTTTGTGAGATGTTACAAGATCCACCTTCCACAACTGCGGCCAACCTTTAGTTATTTTAGGGACCACATGTGACATCGTGCTTCCTTCGACCAAGAAATAGCTCACCCTGTTGTTGGTTTCGACATTTGTCGTTTCTTCTCGTATGTGCAAACCATGAAGATCGCCGGGTTCATCCTAGGTGGCGCTATCAATATCTACAAGTGCAGAGTTGTCACTCTTTCCACGACTTGGAAGAGTGCGGCTCGATCTTGAAGCATGGATGCCTTCTTTTCTTTTTTCTTGTATTTTCTTTTCTTTCTTTTTTTTTGTGTTTTGTTGTGTTTTTGTGAGTTTCCCTATTATACGGTGGAGTAGCCTCCCCCTTCTTGTGAGGGCGATCCATCTTATTTCCTCCTTTCCCCGTAATTGAGGTTGCATCCTCATGTATTCAACTTCTCTTTAATGGAATGGCATCTTTTCAAAAAAAAAAGTACTTTTATTTGATTTTTGTTTATGCTGGATTCCACTTTCTTGCCTGGTTAGTTTATATCATATATATAACTTCTTATGTATATTAAACATCATATTCTGGACTCAATACAAATAAGTTCGATGGAGGTTGTATAGCTACAAAAAAGTAAAAAGTGTTGAATTTGAGAGTTTAATTGCATCAATTGGGATGCAATTGTTATATATAGACATGAGAATTCATATTGAAATTAGTGAGATTTAGGAGAGATTTTTAGTTCCATACTGGAAGTAGACAAATCTCTTGGTGGGTGTAAAAGGCTTCTGCTTCCCATGGCTTATGTAGCAAATAATAAGAAGTGGGGTTGGGGACCACGCATGCACGTGCGTGCACCTCGCCCCTCCCTGCCTTGGCTCGGGCTCGGGCTCGGGGTTGAATGAGAATCAATTTGGAATTTAGAACTTGGACTCCTTTTACTACGGATTTTTAATCTCACGATTTTGACCTAGATTGGTCGATCAAATAATGAAATTGGTCGACCAATTATTTTGGTTGATCAATGAATTTAGTTTGGTCAATCAATTGGATTGGTCGACCAAATAGTGAAGTTTGATCGACCAATTGTTTTGGTCGATCAATGAACTTAATTGGTCGATCAATTACCGTATTTCGATAAAACGGGAATTTCCAAGCACGTCTGCTTGTAAGCTCTATATAAGGGCCACTAGGGGGCTCTCATTTGACACACAGTAAGAGCAAAAAAACTCTCTCCACTCTTTACCCCTCTCTCTCGTTCTTATCTCTTTTTCTTAGTTCATTCGTTCGACGTAAGATTGGTGGAAAAATCTCCAATCACGTTTGTCGATCTTGCACAAGGAGATTGAGAGATCCATGAGAAGTTTTTGGTTGATCAAACCATTAAATTGGTAGATCAATTGGGAATTTGGTTGAAAACCAAATTGTCTCAGCTTCATTCTCCCGAGGTGGTTTTCGAGGGTATCCAAGATCAGAGTGTGCCGAATCTTGGAGGTGGAACATCGTATCTTAGGAGGAGTTCGTCAGATCCCGACGCGCCGGTATTGTGGGGAGCGATACCTTCTCTAAGGAAAGCTTTAATGGGCGCTTCGATTAGAGTAAAATCTAACTCCTTCTCATTTTGTTTATTTGTGTTACTGCATGTTATTTGTTCTTTATTTTGTTATGGATCTTGCTAAATCATGTTTGACTTGCTTGATTTAATATTTTTTATCTATGCGAAAACGTTGAAAATGCACATGTTTTTATTTATTTATTTCCTATATGCATTTATTTCAGCAATCTTAGATAATGTATCTCTTAGATCTAAAATATTTGGGATGTCGGAAATGTCACGTGTAGACTTATTTGGCATGCCCAAGAAATTTAGAGGGCAAAATTTCAAGTGTTGTAACAATACATGAGAATTTGGTTGACCACCATTGGTTTGATATTGACAATGAGAATAAAGATAAGAACAATAAAAATAAAATGAAGGCCAAACCTAAGATCCAAAAGAAATCCAAGAACAAACCATGCTAGCACTATAGGTAGGTTGGGCATTGGAAGAAGGATTGTCCTTCTAATAAAGTTCAACAGAAGACCACAGATGGAAATCCTCAGGTGAATGTGATCACCGAGAAGGCCGAGACTAGTGATGGGTATGTCTCAACAAAACCTGAACTCTATGTTATTCACGATCCTACTGAATGACTCATTGATTCTGGAGCTAATGTACAAATTTGTACTGACAGATCATTCTTTTCTTCCTATCAGCCCTGCAGTGGTGGGACTATGAAGATGGGAAATGACTCTGCAGCTAAGGTGCTGGGATTCAGATACGTGGACTTGAGATTTTCCTCGAGGCGAGTCTAGACATTACATAGAGTGTTGCACGTTCCTGCTATAAAAAAGGATATTCTTTCTGGTTCCTTGTTAGTTAGAGAGGGTTTTAAGTTAAACTTTAAATGTAATAAAGTTGTTATGTTGAGGCATGGAATATTTCATGGAAAGGCGTATTTGACATATTTTAATATATTATTTAGAGTACGATATGATGTGGATGTATTATCTAGAAATGCTCTAAATAATATTAGTTTTCATTCGATTCAATCTGTTTTCAGTAATATTGAATCTTGTTATATATAGCATGGTAGATTAGGTCATGTAAATTTCAATTCTTCAAAAAAGAATGATAAAATTAAATATGATTCTTGAACACGCCATAAATAAAAGTAAGAAATATAAGATATATGTGAAGGCTAAACAAACTAGAAGCTTTTTCACTCTATTATTAAAGATACTGAGGTTCTAGACTTGGTGCACACAGATATCTGTGAGTTTAACGGTGTGTTAACTAAAGATAATAAAAAGTATTTTATCACCTTTATAGATGACAGTAGTAGATATTGCTATGTGTATTTACTTAAGTCTAAGGATGAAGCATTAAGTAAATTCCTCATCTTTAAAAAAGAAGCAGAAATACAAACTGAAAAAACTCTTAAGAGACTGAGGTCAGATAAAGGAGGAGAATATACGTCTAATTTATTTGTTGAACAGTGCCAAGCTTTTGGTATAGTTCATGAAATGACGACCCCATATTCCCCTCAATCTAATGGGAGAGTAGAGCGAAAGAATAGGACCTTAACTGACATGTCAGGGGAAGTTTTGAATACAGCATACCATATTCTTAATAGAGTTCCCCTTAAGTATAAGAAAAGTAGTCCATTTGAGATTTGGAGAAACAAGAAACCAAGTTTGAAATACCTTAAAATGTGTGGCTGCCTTGCAAAAGTGGTTGTCCCATAACATAAGAGGAAGAAGCTTGGACCTATGACAGTTGACGCGGTCTTTCTAGGTTATGTTGATAATAGCTATACCTATACATTTTTTATTATAAAATCTAAGATTTCAAGCATAGATGTCAACACTATTGTTGAACTTCGTGATATTACTTTTTTTGAGAATGTCCTCCCCTATGAAAACAGGATTACCTCAAAATATAACCTCATATGATCTAGCCACCACATCTGGTTCTATTCCTGATCAAGTGGAAAGGATGTCTAATTGTAAGGGTTAGCTCTTCCCATTCCAAACCCAATCAAGTAGAAGAGTTTGAACCTCGGAGAAGTAAAACACCAAGAATTGCCAAGAATTTGAGAAGTAATTTTATTACTTACCAAATCAAGGGTGATCCCCCCACTTATCATGATGCTATGGCTGCTTCTGAAGCTAAGCACTTGAAAGATGCTGTTAAGAATAAGATGGACTCAATCATCTCTAATGACACTTGGGAGTTGGTTGATTTACCTCCAGGGTGTTCTACTGTTGGTGCAAGTGGGTGTTTAAGAAAAAACTCAGGTCTGATGGATCTATTGAAAAATACAAAGCTAGACTTGTTACCAAGAGATTCAAGCAAATAGAAGGAATTGATTACTTCGCTACCTATTCTCCAGTAACTAGGATAACTACTATTCGGATGCTTATTGCATTGGCTTCTATTTATGATCTAACTATTCACCAAATGGATGTGAAGACTGCCTTTCTTCATGGCGATCTTGAGGAAGAGATCTATATGAACCAGCCTAAGGGATTTGTAGCTCCTGTGAATGAGAAAAAGGTTTGCAAGCTTGTTAAATCTCTTATGGTTTGAAACAAGCACCCAAGCAATGACATGAAAATTTTGATAAGACTATACAATCTTTTGGCTTTGTATGTCACAAATCTGACAGGTATATCTACTCTATGATTAAGGATGATATGTGTATTGTGCTATGCCTATATGTAGATGATATATTATTGTTTGGATCAAACATTAGAATTGTGAATGAAACTAAGTTGTTTTTGAGTAGTAAGTTTAAGATGAAGGATATGGGTGTTGCAAATGTGATCCTAGACCTTGAACTGATTCGATCAGTAGAGGGGATAGCTATTTCTCAATCTCATTATGTTGAAAAGGTTATTGAGAAATTTGTCTATGAAGATTTCAAGGCTGTAAGTACTCCTTTTGATTCATCAAAAACTCTCTATAAGAACAAAAGTGGAACACCTGTTTCACAACTAAGATATTCACAGATTATAGGAAGCTTGATATATTTGGTTAACTATACTAGACTGGATATTTCTTTTCCCATGTCTAAGTTGAGTAAATACACAAGATCTCCTGACCGTACTCATTGGGATACCTTAGACCGAGTACTTAGGTATTTAAAGAGAACCGTTTCCCTTAATTTGCATTATGGCAACTATCCTTCAATTTTGGAAGGATATAATGACGTAAGTTAGATCGATTAAATGGAGGATTCCGGGAGTAATGGTGTTACAGGGTATGTCTTTACCCTTGGAGGAGGTGCAGTTTCTGGTAGTCTGCAAAATAGATCATTTTAGGCCAGTCTACCTTTGAGGATGAGCTATGTACTTTGGATACCACTGTAATTAAGGCTGAATGGCTAAAGGAACTTCTTATAAAAATCCCTATGATGGGTAAGCCAATTCTTACGATATCTTTGCATTATAATAGCATGACCGCTATAGCAAGATTAAGCATTCAAAGTTTAATCAAAAAACAAGGAGACATATCCAAATCAGACTCAAGTATGTAAGGGATTTTGTGTCTCAAAGAGTGATTGCTGTGGAATTTAAAGGATCCAAGGATAACACAGTAGATCCGTTTACTAAAGGACTTGATAGATCTTTAATCCTTAAGTCTAGGCTTGGGATAGGGCTGAGACCCATTGGGAGTTCACCTGCAAGAGCAACCCAACCTAACTGAGTGGAGATCCCACAAAGTAGGTTCAATGTGGTAACAACAAGCTGTATAGGGAATTGGTTGGCATTCATTGTTAGATGTTTTTGCATCTAAGTCTAATCCTTGGAATCCTGAGTGCCTTAAGCTTCAAATTTAGAAAGAGCAAAAGCTCTGAATGGATTCAAGCCTTTATGGCAGGATGTAAGCAGTGCATTCTTGGAGAATGCTACCTATGTAAGTGTTACTGTGGGCCATAGGTAAGGGAATAGCATCTTTCTCGATTACACTCATAAAATAGGATAGGGAGCATGGCCCTTAAGAGCACAAACCCTAAATATTATCACCAAGAACTTCATTCTATTGTCACCACTATACACCCCACATCAAAGGTCTAGAGTTCAAGGCTAGTTTCACTATATTCCTATGGTGGTGAAGGTGAATGACTTAGGTAAGGGCTCAAACCAGAAGGTATCTTTACTGAAAGCAAAGTGCGGTAACCGAGGAATTTATCGTTGAATTCAACGATGAATTTGTAGGGGATTGTTGGATTTGAGAACCTAATTGCATCAATTGGGATGCAATTGTTATACAGTGACGTGGGAATTCATGTTAAAATCAGCAAGATTTGAAGAGGATTTTAGTCCCATGCTGGAAGTTGACAAACCTCTTTGTGGGTGTAAAAGTCTTCTGCCACCTATGGCTCATGTAGCAAAAAGTGAGAGGTGGGGTTGGGGACCACGCATGCACGTGCACGTGCCTCGCCCAGCCCCGACTCAAGCTCGGGCTTAGGTGAGAATCAATTTGGAACTTGGAACTTTGACTCATTTTGCTACGGATTTTTAATCTCACGATTTTAACCTAAATTGGTCAATCAAATATTGAAATTGGTCGACCAATTGTTTTGGTTGATCAATTGGATTGGTCGACCAAATAGTGAAGTTTGATCGACCAATTGTTTTGGTCAATCAATGAACTTGATTGGTCGATCAACTATCGTATTTCCATTAAATAGGAATTTTCAAAAACGTCTAGTCGTGGGCTCTATACAAGGGCCACAACGAGGCTCTCATTTGACACAAAACAACAGTAGAAAGGCTCTCGCCATTCTCTACCCCTCTCTCTCGTTCTTGTCTCTCTTTCTAAGTGTATTCGTTCGACGTGAGAATGGTAGAAAAATCTTCAATCACGTTTGTCGATCTTGCACAAGGAGACTGAAAGACCACGAGAAGTTTTTGGTTGATCAAACCATTAAATTGGTAGATTAATCGGGAATTTGGTTGGAAATCAAATTACCTCGGCTTCGTTCTCCTGAGTTGGTTTTCAAGGACGTCCAAGATTGGAGTGCGTTGAATCTTGGAGGTGAATCGTCGTATCCTGGGCGGAGTTCGTCAGACCTCAACGCACCAGTATTGTGAGGGGTGATACCTTCTCTAAGGGAAGTCCTTAATAAGCGCTTCAATCAGAGTAAAATCTAACATCTTCTCGTTTTATTTATTTGTGCTACTGCATGTTATTTGTTATTTATTTTATTCTGTATCTTGCCAAATCATGTTTTACTTGCTTAATTTAAAATTTTTGATATATGCGAAAATGTTGGAAATGTATATGCTTTTATTTATTTATTTCCTATATGTGTTTATTTCAACAAAAAGAGTTATTTTAGAAGTGAAATAGCATAAAGCTGAAGAAATTCTAAACAGGAAGTCTAAGAATCACGAATCATAGTCCATAGTTGAAATGACCCTTCCCAAGGATCATTCGGAGTTCCTCCGGAAAGTTAAGGGCGTGAGCAAAAATTTTGACCCTTTAAGTTGAGTGCGTGGGCTTTACGGGAAGAAGAGAGGATGGCGGAGAAGTCTCTACAATTTTTCCCTCTCTCTCCTCTCCCTCACCACACTCACCCATGCACACATCTCCTTCCCCCTCCCCTCCAAACCCTAACATCCCTCTACTTAAACCCCACCACCCTCTCCATCTCCACACCCTTCACACCACTACCTCCACCTCCATCTCCTTTGCCGGCTAGCCACCAGCCCCTTCCTGTCCCCTTACAACCACAAAGAGGAAAGAGAAGGGCAGAGCATGGAGGAGAGGGAGAGAGGGAGAGCGAGGGCGTGGGAGAGAAGAGAGAGCTCGGGGTAGCTCAGGAGTGCACTGCGGGAGGAGCTCGAGCAGGAGAGCTCGCACGCGAGGAGCGCCCTTGCTGTGGGTGCAGCGGCGAGTGCCCAGAGTGCGAGGGGAGGAGCTGCGGTCGAAGGAGCCACGGGAGCTCGGAGGAGCTCGTGCGGGAAGAGACAAGGACACGCACGAGGAGGAGGAGCTCATGGAGAAGAGTTCCCAACCTGCAGTCGTTGGAGCAGCTGCTGTTGCAGTGCAGGTAGAGCTCGCAAGAAGACGAGCTTCCGCGAGGAGTTTCTGTGTACTAGATTTTTTCCACTATCAGATGTCTGGAGCATATACCAGACATATGGAGCAGCAGCAGACATCTAGAGCTGAAGCCGAATGTTTGAAAACACACGGAGTGCCGAGGTAAGCATGCTAAACGCTTATGCATGCGCATAGGTGAAGTACGTGGTTTGCGCTGTCACGGTTTTGAACCTGCGAATGTATGCGCAGCTACAGGCCTTAGAAAGGTGTGCAAGCACACTCTTCGAGGTGCGTTAGTACATCTGGACGTCTCCACAGACGTCTGATAAACCTATCAGACGTCCAGGTGCACTGACAGACGTCTGGAAAGACCTAGGACGACTGTAAAAGGGTTCCAGACGTCCGCCAGTAACACAGGAACCCAAGGTGAGTTACTGACGTCATTTAAGACAGCTAGGTCTAGTCCCAAACATCTGATTTTAGACAATATGCACGTTTTTGGCTCATTTAAGACTCAAGCGAAGTCAGATTTACACGAACGAAATACCATTGTTTTCCGCTCAAATTTCTCTACGTGTTAATGTCAATTATATAATGTTTTGAACTCGTCTAATGTAACTTAGTCACTGGTATAGATCTCCAGCTTGTAGTGTGTTCGGGGCCCACAGAGACGACAAAACCTGCGGTTCTAGCTCCCATTCCTCCCATGTTTCCTGGTATAGTGGTTTACTTTAATATTAAGATTTAAATAAGTAAAGTGCATATTTAGAATAACATGATTGAACCCTAGGATGTGAAATGAACCTTAGGATAGAAGCGAATGAACATTGCTTGAGCTACACTGTTTACTTTGAGATGCATGTTAAATCCTAATTGCTAGTAAGTGTATTGATACTTGATGTGATGCTTTCTTAGTTATTAAAACATGAGCTGCCTATTATATAAATGAAAATCGAGATGTGAACAATGAGATCTGAATGTTGAGAAATGGAATGAAAGAAATACAAGCATGAACCCTAAGGGGAACTAGGTGAAGAACTCTTATATACGGAAAGAACCTTGCAAGTAGACAAGAAGTAAGCTGGCCCTTGTGTACACAGTACCAAGGAGAGCAACTGTCCCGTTAGTGTACAGGGGAACTAGCCGCCCCTTTCGGTTGAGACCCAGGGTTAGGACTAGTCACTCTATACTGAATCCTATTTCGCCCTTGTGTACGTGGTACTGAAGTGAGCTACTTAGTGTAGGGAAGGAGCTAGCTGCCCCACAAGGCCTAGGGTTAGGACTAGCCACCCTACACCTACTCTTGTTAGGTCCACTAGGCAAACCAGGATAGTCAGACGAGGGTATGCGAACTGTGGAGGGGCGAGACCCCTATTCTGTTCTGAGGGGCGAGACCCCTATTCTGAGAGGGCAAGGCCCTACGCTGTTCCGTGCTGTACTTTTAGGCGTGCCCTCCAGCGAAAATTACTAACCCCGTGTCAGTGCGAGGTAGCTACTCGTATGCTTATCGCGTAACCTTAGGGTGGTTGCCTGGGTGTAGGACTATCACGGGGGACTCTCCCGACCAGGAGAGTACCACATGTACATCTTACATCACGGGAAAGACTGCAATCAAGATCGTTCCCTTGACGGACAGTCAAGATCAAGAAATGACCATATTCTTAAGAGAATAAACAAATCAGAACTACTTGTAATTTCCCTACTTGGAGGGGTGAGATCAGTGTGACGTAAAAAATGCGTAAATGAAATATAAAGCAATCTCAAAAAGACAATCACACAATGTACACAAAAAGTTTTTAGGTGGAAACCCAAACCGGGTGAAAACCACCACCTAACCCTCTCGAGTTAGGATTTTCCGATCAACCTAGTTGATCAAATCCACTAAACGAATCACTTTAAAACGAGGGTGATTCAACCTCAGTACAACCACGCTACAAGTACGACGGTAGCGTTCCTCAACCCCTTCTCTCCACGAGAAGGATTTTGTCCCACGAAGGAGACGGGAATTCGCAAAGCGAATACCCAACCAAAAGACAAAGGTAAAATAAACAACAAACCTATAGAGCCAACAAAGTAATAAACCTAAGCTTCTATAGGATTTAGGAAACTCCCCTTTGCAAGGAGTGCGTCGACGATGACGCGGTGCGTGAGCCACGCGACGGCGCAACTTCGCTCTCGTGAACTACGGCGGGAGAACGGGTGCACAACAGCTTGATGCTCTCAAGAGAATGGTGCTTGAGCTTGGAGAGCAAGAGCTAGCTAGGACACAAGAGAGTGGAAAGTGTAATACAAATTGTTTCTTGTATATCTTGGTCTCTCTAGGTGTGTATCTTATGTGTTTTTGTGTTGCAAAGGCTCCCCTCTATTTATAGAGGCCTTAGGAAGACTTTGGAAGGCTTGGAAAAGCTTCCATAGCCATTGGGTGCAAAGCCCAAGTGAATCAGCCCGAAATCAGGAACAATCATTGTTCTGACAGGCTTATCAGACGTCTAATTCTAGCATCAGACGTCTGGAAGTTCACTATAAGACGTCTGATTCAAAGGTCAGACGTCTGATTTTGGGCGGGTCTCTCCCTGACTTGGATCAGATCTAAACAGGGTTTTTACGCAAGTCCATCAGACGACATACAGGACGTCTGGCACTATGTCTGGACGTCTGGAAACCTACTTTTACTGTGGGAATTGATTTCCAAACGTTGCAACGGCTAGAAAATCTCTGAGAAGAGATTTTGGGTCAGCCGAGGCAAAACGGTCATTTATCAGACGTCTGGACAGTCATATGGACGTCTGATAAGGCTCTAACGGTCATATCTGGAGTGTTTGCGAAGCCAGCCAACGGTCCACTAATTAGACGTCTGGCAAAGTCATCAGACGTCTCCTAAGACGTCTGGTCTAAGGTCTGGACGTCTGATTTCATCAGACAGAACTAACTATGTCCAGCCTAACAGTTATCAGACGTCTGAAACAATAGTCAGACGTCTTAAAATACATTATCAGACGTCTGATTTGGGAATTAGATGTCTGGAAAGTCTGTTTGAACCCTATATTGGTTTTCTAAGTATTCTACAGAAAACCTAAGTATCCTAGGGTTGTGCCGGTGTTCCTAGGACTACTGTTAGGTTTCTTTGAGGCTCTTTAACATGAAATATCTAAGGAAATAAAGAGCAACAAAAGAAACGAAAAATACAACAAGTACAAAAGAAGGAAATCTATCCTATTCTTCATTTCCTTCCATCTTCAATCTTTCGCTCCACGCGAACCTCCTCTGTTTTCCGTCAAGCTCCTCCAATCCGTCCTGGATGCGAGCTCGAACTCCGTCTAAACACGTCCATATTTGCAATTGACCTGAAATCTAGGACTCAAATTGCAAATGTTAAATAACACGTGTTTTGTTATCATCAAAACAAATGATCGTGGTGCTCTAGCACCAACACTACTTAGTTGAGTTAAATAGAAATAAATAATTAATTAGTTGTTTGTCTTAAGTTAATTGCATGTAAATGACTTAACCACCACTCTACTCAGCGTTAGCTGATCACGGATTTTATAACCTTGTTCAGGTCAAAGAGTTGAGCAGCCAGCACCACCAGCTGCAGAGGGAGCTGGGCCTAGTTGAGCCTGGCCTTAGCTGTTATCCCCTTTTCGTTACGAGCTTCTGTTGTTGTAATAAGTATTTGATATCTGTAATACTGTTTCTGTTACATTTTCGCTTTCTTTTCCGCTGTTATAGTTGTGATTGCATGTAATATTGTGAGACATTTCATTCTGTTTTCTTACTATTTTGTGGATTATTTCTACCTAGTTATATTGCATGTGTGGTTGTGAAATATTTTCTTCTTTTGGTTATTCTTGTTGGACGACTGGGTCTTAGGATTAGTCGAGGCGAGTCTGTCTCCGGTCCTGTCGTAACAATAGTCATTACTGATAATAAAAGAGTACAAGTTTCAAGATAATAGTACGAAAATAATTGACGAAGGAAAAGATAGACTAGACGAAGCAAATAGTTCCTACATATTAACTACAGTGCAGAACTCAAACCATCACTGTCTTCTCCTGTAGCCACAAAGCTTACTTGTTGCTCCCAAAAACCTAAGTACAGAACCCAAAAGAGAAACATCATTCAAAGCTAAGTAGAGTGGCAAAGTAATACACAAACATTTCCAAGAAATCGAGAAGATAGCAAAAGTGGGTACATTATTTGATTACTCACTTTATTTATCAAATTTTTATTTAAGTATACGAGCCTTCTCAATTACGCTCATTAATAACCCATGATCATTTCCTCAAAAGGTGCAAAGAGATATCACCATGATATCCTAAGCAACAAGATTAATATAAAACACCTTCTTATAGCAAAGTAAGTTTTGTTACGTGATAAGCATCACCTCACTTAAAAAAACTATTACCAATTTGTGAGTTAGTAAGCACAGGGATAATTTTAAGTTTTGAATCAAAATGTTTCGATGCAAAATGACTTTGAAGTAGAATTTGTGATTTTACACCGGTGCAAAATGATTCTGAAGTGTATTTTGTGGTTTTTCACCAGTGCAAAATGGTTCTGAAGTATATTTTGTGATTTCGCACTAATAGAAAATAGTTCTTAAGGTGATTTTTATTGTTTTAGAAAATGGTTCTGAAGGTAATTTTTATTATTTTACACTTGTGCAAAATAATTCTAAAGGAGATTTTTATGGTTGTACACCGGTAGAAAATGATTTTGCACTATTACAAAATGATTCTAAAGATGATTTTGGTGGTTTCATGCCTCTGATGGTAATTATTTTGCTTTTGCACCGTTGTAAAATCATTACACCCTTACATTTTCAATCATAACCCCAAAACCAATTAATACTATTTTTGAACTATCGATGGTTAGATCCACTCCACATAAGTACATTTGTTATGGTGGAATTAGATTACTAATTCCTCATGTATTTCATGTGATTATTTTTGCTACTTGCATTTTCTTTATTGGGCAACACAACTTCAATTAATTATATCTGAATCATAACCTCAAAACTAGATTTTAGAAAGGATACAAGTAGGGAAACACACATTGCAACACATGTCTCCCACTGAATAAAACATACAAATCTATTTTAATATTCAACTGGTGTGTTTTGATTTTCTACTAATTGAAAGTAAAAGTCATTGGTTGAAAATAAAAAAACATTAGTGTATTTTAATTTACCTATGCAAACTGATTTTTCACTTGGAAAGTGATTTTTCACCTTTAGGTTCAGGTTCAAGTAAAAAATCACTTTTCATAAAACCTAAATCTTAAATTCAAAAGTCATAGGTGAAAATTATTTTTCATTTTTTATATGAAAACTCATTTTCTATCGATTGGAAGTTAAATATGTTGGTATATTTTTATTTTCAATTGATATATTTTAATTTTTAACCTGTATGTTCCGATGGAAAATTAACATACTTATTAAAAATTAAAATATATCGATGTATTTTGTTAAAAAAAAAAAGTATATTGCAAGATATATTACACCATGTAATCATTTAATTTTTTACTTTTAAAAATAATCCAATTTACGAGGGTGCGAATTCGAATATATAAGCCTATTCTGATTTATAATCTTCGTTTTGTTCGGTTAAAGATATCATCATGGCTACGCTCCATACAACTGCCATAAGCCTTCAATTCCTTTGTAGGGAGAGTAGTATCTCTCTTGTCGAGGCAATGGCACTATAGGTTGACATATGGCAATGAGCCGACCCAAAATGGATAACTTACATGTTGGCCAAAAAGCCTCCACCTCTCACTTATCCTGATTAATTTTTAACTCGCGTCCTACGCCAAAAGTATAAAAAGTTAACTGTATCAAAATTTAATATAATTTTTAATTAAGATATCTAGATTTTAGATTAGTAAAAAATAGATATATTACACATTGTAGAATATATTATTCAATATATAAATAAAAAATATTAATTAAAAATTAATATCAATCATGTTTGAAAAATATTTTCTTCGATGTATTTTGATAATTTAAATTAAATTTATATTATATGATTTTGTATATATATTATTCTTTCGTAGAATGTAATTAATAATTATCTCTCATAAAAAAATATAAAAATGAGAAGATCAATAGTAATTAAATTTATATTATATAATTTTATATATATATATTATTTTATATTCTTGTAGAAATATAATTAATATCATTCTCTAAAATTCAAAATGAATGTCCATCCTAAATAGCATGTAAGAAAAATAATATCAGAGGAAAAAAAATGATACGTAAGACCGAAGGGCAGAGAGACGAAAATGTAAACAAAAATAAACAAATCAAGGGAGCCGCAGGTTTGTAGATTAAAAAAAAGCAACAGTAGTTGCTACAGTAGAAGCAAACTTAGCTCCCCCGTCGCTTCATTTAGATCATAGACGTGCCACCATTAATTTACATGGGAGGTGAGATGAATTATGAACCAGCAGTGACTCCCATTGGCTATCTTTTTCATGCCTCACAGCGAGGTGCCTTTCTCGAAGATAATGCTGTTAAAGTTAATGTACATGTAAATATGGTATAAATTATATCCTTGTTTACATTCACAAAACATTGGCGATCGATAGATGACAGTAGGAATATTTAATTATACGCAGGAAAATTATATTCACAAATCCGTCAGAAATTATGATTAAATTAGATGTAACAATAAAATATCAATGGAGAGTATTAGAAAGATTACAGGGTTGAAACATATGTAAGAGGATTCTTGTTAGAGAAACAATGCTCTTACTTTATTGACACATGGGTTTGGTATGTCGCTTTGTAGACCTGATGATCTCATACCTATGTCCGTGATGTACTTCGTACATGGTTGTCCTCAAAAATTACCTTAATGGAATGCAACTAAGGTAGTTTAATCAACTAAAATTGGTTGACTCTGAGCTTCCTTCGATCGAGAAATTTCTCGACCAATCACGAGTTTCGACATTGATCGCCTGACCAATCACTTCGATCGAGAAGTGCGTGGGCAAAGGCTGCAGCGCCTACAGGCAAGGGGAGCTAGAGCGATTCCGCGGAAGTCATTTTTCCACGGAATCAGACGGCCGGAGAGACACCCAGACGTCTCACCAAACGTCCAAAGGTAAGGCAAGACGTCTGGTAGAGATCTACTTTTCGTACTTTTCCTCTCTAACAAGTCCTGACAGCGTACGTGTATATGTCAGAGGGCGGGAGAGTAGCCAAGGCAGTTTCAGACGTCCGAGAGCACCCCTAGACATCTGACAAAGTCCTTGGACATCGGCTTTGGGTTCCAGACATCTGATTTCCGTCTGATAGCATATTTTGGGTAGTGTAAGGCCCTATCATTATCGCTTTTTTGCAAACGAACCGTCTCTGTTTGCCATACGAGTTTCTCTGTATAATGATACCTCGTTTATATCTTTCTGAACCTTTTGGCCCATCAATCCATGTTTTAGGTCTCCAATTCGTCGGGTATACGAGACCTGTGAAGACGTCGGGAGCCACTGTACGAGCCCCCATTCCACCCGGTTACCAAGGTAGAGTGGTTACAACCTTAATCTCTAATTTAATACATGCGAATAAGTAATCGTAGGACTTGAGATGAACCCTAGGAAAGAATAAATGTATATTCGAGAATAAATTCTTGAACCCTACGTTTTAGCATGAACACTAGGGTTAGAAGAAACTGTATGTGAATGATTGTGTAATCAAGAGCTGCCTGTTTTTAGCCAAAATGGACCCCTACTGCTTGTGAATAATTGAGTAATAAAAAATTACATGTTTTTAGCTAAAATGGACCCCTACTGTAATAAAATGGAAATGGAACTGTTGTCCCGAACATTCCAACCCGGATGTGATAAAGAAATTCCTGTATGAACCCCACGGGGAATGTAAATATGAACACCATACCTCGAAGAACCAGATGGTTCTGGGAATTTGCTGCCTATGGATAGCTGTTAAGAGACGTAAGCTGACCTTCGTGTACATAGAACCGAAGAGAGCAACTATCCCTTGTAGTGTAGAAGGGAGCTTACCTCCCTTGGGTTAGGACCCGAGGTGGGTTTGGCCACTCTACGATGACTCTTACTGGCCCTCGTGTACGTAGTACCGAGGTGAACTACTTAGTGTAGGAAGAAGCTATCCGCCCCAGGGGGTCTAGGGCCAGGTATGGCCACCCTACACCGACTCTCGTCAGCCCGTTGGGCAAACCGAAGTAGTCGGAGGAGGGTACGCAGACTGAGGAGGGGCAAGACCCTTGTTCTATTCTGAGAGGGCAAGGCCCTACACTGTTCCACACTGTACGTTGAGGCGTACCCGCTAGTGGAAACAACAGACCGCGTGCCAATGCGGGGTAGCTACCCACACGCTTATCACGTGTGCCGTAGTCACCGTTACGTCACGACCGTGACCTTAGGGTAATAGACCGAGTATAGGACTACCACGGTGGGACTCCCCCGGTCAAGAGAGTGCCACATGGGCATCCTATATCATGGGAAGCTATAAGCAAAATCGTTCATATAGAGAACCAGAAGATTAATTAACAAATTCTAATTAGAGATCTCTATGCACCCACATGTATAATATAATTAGAAAATGGAAAACTTTATGTTAATGCATGTTACTTCTTAGCTACCACTCTACTCAGCTTTAGCTGACTCCAGTCAAATATATTATGTACAGGTCATGGATTTGAGCAGCCCGAGCCATCGGCTGCTGAGGACGCTGGGCCTAGTCGAGCCTAGCTTTAGTTCTACTACTTGATAGTGAGTTTTATAGTTTATATTCTGTTACATGTACTCTTTGATGTGATGGTTGAAATATCACTGTTCTCTTTCCACCTATTGAAATTTTCTTTTTGCTTAGTTACTGTACTTGTGTGATTGTGGTTGTTGAATGTTACTTGGTTATTTCTTATTAGACGACTAGATCTTAGAATAAACCGAAGCGAGCCAGTCTCAGATCCTGTAGAGATTTGGGACCGAGTCGTGACATTATTGTTTTACACTCATGCAAAATAATTCTAAAGGTGATTTTTATGGTTGTGCACCGATAGAAAACGATTTTGCACTATTACAAAATGATTCTAAAGATGATTTTGGTGGTTTCACGCCTATGCAAAATGTTTCTGAAGGTAATTTTTTTGCTTTTGCACCATTGTGAAACCATTACACCCGTACATTTTCAATCATAACCCCAAAACCAATTAATACTATTTCTGAACTATCGATGGTTAGATCCACTCCACATAAGTACATTTGTTATGGTGGAACTAGATTACTAATTCCTTGTGTATTTCATGTGATTATTTTTGCTATTTGCATTTTCTTTATTGGGCAACACAACTTCAATTAATTATTTCTGAATTATAACCTTGAAACTAGATTTTAGAAAGGATACAAATAGGGAAACACACATTGCAACACAGTCTCCCACTAAACAAAACATACCAATGTATTTTGATATTCAACTGGTGTGTTTTGATTTTTCTCCGATTAAAAGTAAAGGTACATTAGTTGAAAATAAAAAAACAGTAGTGTATTTTAATTGTCAACTGATTTTTACCTATGCAAAGTGATTTTTCGCTTGGAAAGTAATTTTTCACCTTTAAATTTAGGTTCAAGTAAAACATCACTTTCCATAAATCCTAAATCTTAAATTCAAAAGTCACAGGTGAAAATTATTTTTCATTTTCTATATAAAAATTCATTTTCTATCGATTGAAAGTAAATACGTTGATATATTTTAATTTTTAACCTGTATATTCCTATGGAAAATTAACATACTTATTAAAAATTAAAATATATCGATGATTTTAGTTAAATAAAAAATTGTATATTGTAAGATATGTTACACCATGTAATCATTTATTATTTTACTTTTAAAAATAATCCAATTTACGAGGGTGCGAATTCGAATATACAAGCCTATTCTGATTTATAATCTTCGTTTTGTTCGGTTAAAGATATCATCATGATTACGCTCCATACTACTGCCATAAGCCTTCAATTCCTTTGTAGGGAGAGTAGTATCCCTCTTGTCGAGGCAATGGCACCATAGGTTGACATACAGCAATGAGCCGACCCAAATGGATAACTTATATGTTGGCCAAAAAGCCTTCACCTCTCACTTATCCTGATTAATTTTTAACTCACATCTTAGTCCAAAAGTATAAAAAAGTTAATTGTATCAAAATTTAATATAATTTTTAATTAATATATCTAGATTTTTATTAGTGAAAAATAGATATATTATATATTATTCAATATATAAATTAAAAATAATAATTGAAAATCAATATACATCACTTTTTAAAGATATTTTGTTCCATGTATTTTGATATCTTAAATTATATTTATATTGCATAATTTTCTTTGTGTATTATTCTTTCGTAGAAACATAATTGATAATGATCTCTAATAAAAAAATATAAGATTAGAAGGTCAATGGTTATTATTATATATATATATATATATATATATATATATATAATCAATATTATTTTCTAAAATTTGAAATGAATGTCCACCCTAAATAGCATGTAAAAAAATAAAATAAGAAAAAAAAAAATGATACTAGGACCGAAGTGCAGAGAGACGAAAATGTAAACAAAAATAAACAAATCAAGGCAGCCGCTGGTTTGTAGGACATAAGAAATAATAAAAAAGAAAAGCAACAGTAGTTGCTACAGTAGAAGCAAACTTAGCTCCCGCGTCGCTTCACTTAGATAATAGACGTGCCACCATTAATTTACATAGGGGGTGAGATGAATTATGAACCAGCAGTGACTCCCATTGGCTATCTTTTTCATGCCTCACAGCGAGGTACCTTTCTTGAAGATAATGCTGTTAAAGTTAATGTACATGTAAATATAGTATAAATTATATCCTTGTTTACATTCACAAAACATAGGCAATCGATAGATGACAATAGGAACATTTAATTATACGCAGGAAAATTATATTCTCAAATCTGTCAGAAATTATGATTAAATTAGATGTAACAATAAAATATCAACAGAGAGTATTAGAAAGAATATAGGGTTGAAACACATGTAAGAGGATTCTTGTTAGATAAACAAAGCTCTTACTTTATTGACACATGGATTTAGTATGTCGCTTTGTAGATCTGATGATCTCATACCTATGTTTGTGATTTACTTCGCACATGACTGTCCTCAAAAATCACCTTAATAGAATGCAACTAAGGTAGTTTAATCAACTAAAATTGGTTGACTCTGAGCTTCCTTCGATCGAGAAATTTCTCGACCAATCACGATTTTCGACATCTGTTGGTTTTCTCGTTTGCATGGATCATCATAATCATTGTGTTCATCCTTGGTGGCACTGTCAATATCTACGAACGTGAAATTGTCACTCTTTCCACAACCTGAAGGAGTGCGCCTAGATCTTGACTCATAAATGCATTCTTTTCTTATTTCTTGTATTTTCTCTTTCTTTATTTTTGTGTCTTATTGTCATTTTGTGAATTCCCCAATTATATGTGGAGCAACCTCCGCCTACTTGTGAGGGCAATCGATCTTCCTTCCTCCTTTTCCCTTAATTAGAGTTGCATCCGGATGTATTCAATTTCTTTTCCTTTAATGGAATACTTTTTTTTTCCAAAAAATAGAAAGATTGATCGATCAAGCTTCATATTGATTAATCAAAATGAGAAATTAATCGATAAAATGCTATAAAAAAGTGTGTTTCATTTTTCACAAATTGGTTGATCAACTTGAGTTTTGATCAACCAATCTATGCATATACTAAAAAGAAAGTGTGTGTGTGCGCGCTGTGAAGGGTAAGCTCAACATAACATTGGGGTGAGACAGGATGCATACAAAAATATATATGATCTTCAACTCCATCTTTTACTTTTTACTATATAAATAATTTTTTATCTCACCATCCATCAACGACATCCCAATTGACTTAATAAGCCATCAAAAATAACAAACCAAAGGATTATTCATTTGGCGATCAATAATAGGCTTTTGAGTCTAAATGTCGGGCAAAACTACCTCAGAAAACACCAACAGTGACGATCATGTACGTACCTCTTGATGTGTGACCTTATAGCCTAGTGAAGCAATTTGAAATATGGTATAATAACATCAAATCAAACAACTAATGAAAATACAAGAAACTCCTAATCTCCTGAGAATATTTAAATGATTTTGACTTGAACTTCACACTGAAGATTCAGGTTTCGAGGAGCCTAAGAGTGTTATATATCTGTTCGTATGTGGAATTGTGTAATTCATGAATTACTTCGATGTTAATCACAATCAAGAAAAAACAAATCAGGTTCAATAAGAAAAAGCCTAAAGTGATAAACTAAATGCATAAAGAATTGAATTTATTCGTGGAAAAACAAGACTTATATTATAAGTTTATATGGACAATTGTGGTGTCCATGCTAAATTAAAGAATTCCTATAACATTTGATAATCTAGTTTCCTACGTAATTTTACGACATGGTATAACAATATGGCAAAGAACAAACGTGCAAGCAACATAAAAATTAAGAAACGGACAACTTTGTACGTTCTCTCACCCTTGAGATATTGGTAGTAGCACAATATATGGTCGTGATAAGCATATTTGAATAGTATTGTTATTTGACTGCATTCCACTTTCTTTCCTGGCCAGTATATATATATATATATAAACAGGATTAGATGGAGGTTTTATAGATGCGTAATAGCAAAAAGAGTTATTTCAACAGTGTTAGGACGCAGATATTAATGTTGCAACATTAATAACGTAATCTGTCGTCTTTGGCTGGCCGTTAATAAACTGAAAATACTTCGAAGAATCCAAGGGATTATCTTGGAATTGATAGTTTCCTGGAAGAAAATCTTCTAAATGCATTTCCTTTGTGCAGTTTCTGAAATTAAATTCAAAATTTTGTTTGGTAGAATTTTAAAATTTAAGATCAGATAAAATTTAATAAGTTTTAAGAAAGGATAAGTAGGTGGATATGAAGAAGATTAGTGAATATAGATGTAATTGTTAAGTTGATATATTATCATTGATTTTTATTTTTATTTATATTAAAATTAGATTAATGAGAAATAAAGGTGATTGATGTAAAAGAGTTAATAAACATCTGTATAATTGATAAAGAATAAATGTAATAAATAAAAAGAAAATATATATACTATTTAGATACTATAATAATAATTACCATCATATAAGATAAAATCCCCTTCCAAAACCGCGTCGAACGATATGCGGCCAAGGAAAGTAAAGTAGAAGACGAGATGAAAAAGGCCATCACTTCATAGTTGTGACCCACTTTGGAAAAAATATCTCTTACGGTTCTAAAATTTAATTACGAAGATAAGAGTGCGGGCGATTGAGAAACAAGTCGATGGGTCTTCCAGTAGATGATTGGACGTGACGGTGGAATTAAATTATTCCAAGTACCGAAGTTCTAGATTGGTGCAGCCGAAAGAGTGATGGACGGTGGAAAATTTTGAAGAAGAGACACGGGTCTCTGTCAAAGTGGAATAAAGGGGTACACTGGTGGGGAGTTAAGAAAAGAGGGCATAAGATAAACTCACTAAACCCGTCTCGCATCTCACATCTCCACCCTCCACACGCTCATGTTTCTGCTAAGTTAAAAATCACACCCTTTTTTTCATAAAAAAAAGGGCACAAAATTTAAAATATGACGTATTGTTTGGAAGGAATTTTACGTTGTAAAATCAAAAGTTGACATGGATTACTTAAATTTTGACTTGGATTATGACGTGCGCTAAGTAGTGTTCTTTACCTATATGAATGTGAACAAAGTGGTTACGTGAGGCGTCAGATATTTCTACACGTCCAACTCTTGCCTATCTCGAAGTTGTGCACTTGCTTTTCCTTCGAGTGAGTCATTTAAGACCATTATCTTGAGATTTTATTGTATAATATGTTATATATTTGTTTAGCTAATATCTTTCTACGTAATATTTAATTTATCCACTTTTTATCTAAAATATAAATTATTTATTCTTGTAAATGCTAACTTCTATAACATAATTCACATGTGTTATGATCATACACATTACATGTAATATTGATCATTTGATCGAGGCTCTTCATATTTTTTTTTTGAAGCTTATCAATTAATTAAATCACAATCAAATTTAATATTAAAAACAATTTTTCCTTAGCAACATATTAATGAAATGAAATTTTTGTACCAACAAATTCACATGAACATCTTTATAAATATCAACGATTAAAATATAGAAATTAACCTTTATAAAAATAGATAAATTATATTTTTAGAGAAAAAGTCAATAAGTTAAATATCAGGTAAAAAAACATTAGATAAATCAATATATAACATATATATTAAATAATAAAATCTCAAGATAATGACCTTAAATGACTTGCTTCTGTCATGGCAAGAAAAGAAGGGAGGATATATATATATATATATATATATATATATATATATATATATATATTCAGTTTGGTGAAAGGGAAATGAGGAGGAATACGCATTGCATGGACTGAAAAAGAAAAAGACGAGGGGAATCGACGAGAAGTGATAGGTAAGTGGGAGAGAGTTGGGAAGAAAAAGCCAAGGGTACAAGTTTGGAATAAATAAAAGTGTGATGTGTGTTGTTTGCAGTTGTCCCGTCTGGTGTTGGGTGAGGGGTAGTCCCCTCCGTCTTGCGACGGAAGGAATTCGGTTCTTTCTCGTACCATCTTTACAATTAATTCGTTCATATTAATGAAAGGATAGTATTATATATTTTTTATTATATATCTCACAACACACTTTAATTTTAGATGAAAAGGATTTGATGCCTAATCTTTCCTTCCCTACCTCCTATCCTATGATATTCATTAATTTTAAATTTAAATTTTCCTATAAAAAAAAAGTATCCCACCAATAACTCCCCCACCTACTGTTGCACCACCCATCCTCTCACAACCTTCTCTTACGAGCTCCTCTTGATGCAACCCCAACCTCCTCTAATGAGCTCTTTAGAGCTTCTCCTCCTCCAACCTCGAACTCAACCAAGCTCCTTCTTAGACTCTGGCTCCAACGAGCTCCTCCAACCCCATCTTAACCCTGAGAGAACTCCTCTGACATACTCCGACCAAGCTCCTCCTCTGGCCCCATCCCATCCTAACCATGGTCCTCTGACCGACCACAACCCCAACCGAGCTCCTCCAGCCTCATCCCAACCTTGACCCCAACCCCATCCGGACCCCGATTGAGCTCCTTCGACTTCATCCTGACCTCGACCCCAACCCCATCTCAGCCCTGACTGAATCCTCCGACTGATCCTAACGTCGCAAGTATATCTTGCAGATCAACGTGGTTGTTGTGGACTATAAGTATTCCCTGTAGGGTTTCGACGTCACCTCCAATAGATGCCGCTCCAAATTGTCGGAGGTAGACGATTTTAAGAAGTGGGTTCTTGTTGCTTTTGCAATTGGTGTTGATGGCTTTGAGAAAGGTAATGTGTTCTTTGTTGAAATTTGGGGAGTGATGATGTTGTTTGGAGGATTAAAAATTTGATTTCTAAAGTTGGGGATGCTTAGGTTGAGGTTGCCAGATGGTATATTCTATTATTATAGATAATGTAATTAATTCTGCTATCATCATTATTTTACTCGATAAAAATTGCCATGCCCTTGATGGACTAAGCATGTTATAGTAAATTTTGTAAAATTATCCATTTAGGTTTAATTCCCTTGACATAATGAAATAAACTAGTAATCTCATCTCACCTATTATTTACTTTCCTTTAAGCGTTCCATATTTTTCCTTGTTTTAAGTGGCTATTTTAAGAGCATATCTAATCTAAGCTTTGAAAAGTAGTCATATTTGGTTATATCAATTACTTGAGTAGTATAAAAGTTACTAAATAGGTGTCAAGGGCACCAACATAAAAATATACGCTGTAACAGTGGCATCTAAATTTATGTTAATGTGGTTCTTGTCTTTTTTTACTTGAGGTGTTGTTAGCATTTCAACGCTACTGGTGGTGATGCCATTAGCACAATGGTGGTGTCGTCAGTACCATAATAATTGTTTACATAATATATGCCAACAACAAGAAGATAAGTGATTAATAGTTGATGCGAACAATACTAAGATAAGTGATAAGTGTTTGCAATAGATGCTTGAACACTGCAAAAGTTACTGAATAGATGTTATGGCACCAGCATGAAAATGTACATGGCGACATTGGTATTTAAACTTATGCAATTAGTGGTGATGCATTAGCACAAATGGTGATAACGTTGGCACCTATGGTGGTGCTGTCAGCGCCAAAATATGTATTTACATAATTGATGCCAATAACAACAAGATAAGTGATAAGTGCCAACAATACCAAGAAAAGTGATAAGTGTTTACAATAGATACTTGAGCACTATAAAAGTTATTTAATAAGTGTCAGGGGCACCAACATTAAAATGTACGTGGTGACATTGGTATCTAAACTTACACGATTGGTGTTGATGCCATTAGCACTAATGGTGATGCCGTTAACACCTTTGGTGGTGCCATTAGCACTTATGGTGGCGTCGTCAACACCACAATAGGTGTTTATATAATTGATGCAAAAAAAACATGATAAGTGATAAATAATTGATGCCAATAAAACCAAGATAGGTGATAAGTGTTTACAATAGATACTTGAGCAATATAAAAGTTATTGAATAGGTGCCAAGAGCATCAACATGAAAATATACGTGATGACATTGGTATCTAAACTTACTCGATTAGTGGTGATGCCATTAGCATCAATGGTGATACTGTCAACATCACAATAGGTGTCTACATGAGTTTGTTTTAGCTAAAAATGGAACGACACTTTTGTCTTTTATGAAAGTGTGGCAGCTAAGACCACAAGAAGTACTTGTGTAAAGACCCGTTCTATCCTGAACCTTTTAAGACGTCTGGACTGTCGGTCAGACGTCTGGACCCCTTCCCAGACGACTGGAAATCAAAATTTTTGGTACGAGCTTCGTGTCTGTGCGTAGGCTGCGTGCAGACAGTACCCTCCTTTCTCTCTCCTTCCCTCTTCTCTCCTCCACCGAACCCTAACGCACCCCCTTTATAAACCCCTCTTCTCCTCTCTTGTTCTCCCCACTCCACAGCCACCTTCTTCCCTTCCTCTCCACCACAATGAGAGGAGCGAGCACGAGAGTAGCGACGAGGAGGAGAGGTGGTGTAAGGAGAGGAGGAGGAGCTTGGACTCGCGAGCTCGTGTGGGAGCTCGCTAGAGGATGCACGGCCGGAGCAGCGTGTGCGGGAGGAGGAGAACGTCGGGGGAGTCGTCCCCGACACTGCTGCAGCCGGAGCTGCAAGCGAGAAGGCGAGGCCGCGGCTGCGCGCTATGAGGGTGAGCAGGAGGAAGCTTTGGTTCTGGGTTTTTCCCAGAATCAGATGTCTAGAGTGACGTCCAGACGACGGAGTGGACGTCTGGAGACGATTCCAGACGTCTGAAGTCAGATCTTCGCGAAGGTGCGTTTCCTTTTGCGGATACGGCCATGCAGGCCACTCCACAGCTATGTTTTGCATGGATTATTGTGGGAGTTTTTGCTGTCGCGTGCAGGGATTGCTTCGGGAAGACGCAGGACACGCCCTCCCACGAGTTTTATACGTCTGGGCAGCTTACCAAACGTCTAGAAGCACTCCGAGACGTCTAGAGAGGAGGTCAGATGTCTGGAGCTGGGTCCAGAAGGTCAAGAAGAGGTCCTGGATGTTCGAGGTCGACGCAGAGCCTAAGGTGCATTTCTGGTCACTTTTAAGACGTCTGGACATTGTGCCAGACGTCTAATTTGAGTCAGTAACTCTATTTTTGACCCCTTTAGGGTTCGTTTGAGGTCTGTGATAGAGCCTCATCATGAGCCCTAACTAGCTCATTTTGACCTAAGAAAGAGAATAAGAGCTCCTACATAACTTAGAAGAGGGCTTAATGGAAGGAATAAGTGTTCTGAGAAGAAAACATGAAATACAGGTTAAAACTGTAATTTTACCATTACAGTACAGAGATGGGATTTCTCAAAGGTAAAACATAGGTTAAATGGTCTAAATAAGATAAAAAGTGGGTCGGTTCAATCAGAAATGGATTCATGTGCAATCCAGGAATTAAATAACATCTTGTAACCCTAAAACAGACCCGCTTAATTCAACAAGGTTATGGTTAGGATAAAAAGAAAATAAACCCTCTAAAATTCATGGAAAAATATCCCCAAGGGTTTAGAACTTTCAAATTGGCCTTTGGAACCTAGTTTGACCTAGATTGGGGTCCTAGTTCATCAATTGACCTAATTTGGATTTTTACGTAAAATATCCAGTCAAACATTGTAAAACCTAAAATCCAACTTCACCATTGGATTCCTTAGGTCAAAATTAAATTTGTACCAAAATTTGGACCTAAGGAGAGGTCATCTTGACCTACTTTGCAAATTAGTACACCTAATTACATTTCGGTCCCAATCTTTTAAAGCCATTGCATAAACCCCCCTAACTTCCTCACCACTCTTACAAGCAGGTCCCTCCACCATTAATGGGGAGAAATCCTACTTCGACGAGGAATAGAGGGGGAATACTCCCTGATTCCTCAGAGATCTCCTCCCAGATTTGGAAGGGAGATTCTCTGAGGAATTCCCTTCCATCTGAGCATAGTCCTGATCTAAGATTTGCACCCAATCTCTCGTGCGAATGCACGAGAGATTTGGGTACCTAACAGACTTCCATCTCCGGCAAGGATCCCCACGCTTGGAAGCTTGTCTTCCAAGCATAGGAGTCCCTGCCAATGCCTATAAATTGACCCCCAACTCCGGCCGCACATCCTCAGCTCGACCTGGCCGGAATTCCACCTCAATTTCCTCTTCTTCTCCTCCAACCAAGGGGTCCAGCAAGCTCCGGCGAGCCCCCTCCTCTTTCTCGTCGCTTTGCCACAAAACCAGTGGCAGAACTGCCCTCCTCATCCTCCTCCGCGTCGTGCAACACCCGCACGAGCCGCCCTAGCCCTGTTGTCACCGCCGTCTTCCTCCACTAGACACCTTCTCCGGCAACAGCAGGACTGCTAGCCACCCGTTTCTCCCCCTTCATCTACTTAGTTAGGTTAGAACAATTCGTCTCTGTCCCCTCTTTCATTTCCCTCCTATTTCACAAAACGTCCCTCGACCGCTGCTGTCCACCACCATCTTCCTCATCTACGGCCACCCTCCGGTAAGACGCTCCCGTCACTTCGTAGCCCCACACGACTCGCCAACCACCGCATAACCTCCGCCACAGGCCACTCAACATCCCCCACTCATCCACAGACCCTCTACACCACCACAACTGCCCCCGACCAAACCCATCCGTCCGGCCACAGGGCGACCTAGGCACGCATGCCTAGGCCACTCCGCGGTGTTAAGACCGTGACATCAAAACACTTTAAGACGTCTGAGAGTTGGTCCAGACGTCTGGAAATTAATTTTTGCGTGCGTACGATCGCGGCACACGCGCAGACTGAAACCCAGCCGCCCCCTTCTCTTTCTTCTTCCCCTGCCGACCTGCAGCACCTCCCCCCCCCCCTGTGCCTACATATATCCTCCTCTCCCTCACGCCACCCACATCCATCTGTCTCCTCCTTCCTCCAGCGCGAGAGCGAGAGCGAGGGCAGTGGCAGAGAGGAGAGGTGCAGCGAGAGGGAAGAGAAGAGAGCGCGTGAGCCGTGAGAGAGAGAGAGCTCACCGGAGCAGTTCGAGGTCGGCCGACATGCGCGCGGAGGAGCGTTGTGCTGGCGAGGTTTCCCTCGGTGTAGTTGCAGCTCGGGCAGCGGGCGGACCAGCGCGGCGCGGCCGCGCGCAGCGGGAAGAAGACGAAGGAGGTTTTCATTCTGGGATTTTTTCCCAGAATCAGACGTCTAGACCTCCATCCAAACGACGTGGACGACGTCTGGAGGGAGCTCCAGATGACTGAAAGGTACGTTTTTCCTCCTATGTTTCCTTTTGCGAATACGGCCATGCAGGCCGTTCCGCTGAAGCTCTGTCACGTGCCTTGTTGAGGGATTTTTGTGTACGCGTGTAGGATTCGCTTCGGGAAGGCGCGGGACACGCTCTCGCACGTGATTCAGATGTCTGGGTGAGTCACCAGATGGCGGAGAGCATCTCTAGACATCCGGAGAGATGGTCAGACGTCTGGAACTGGGTCTAGACGGTTCAGCAGGATCTCTGGATGTCTAAGGAGCAGCGCAGAGTGAGGTATGACCTTGACCTTTTTTTTAAGATGTCTGGAAGATGTTCCAGACGTCTGATTTGAGCAGAGTTGTCGTTTTTGACCCGTTTAGGGTCCGTTCGAGGTCTGATTTCCTCGTTTAAGATTCCATTCTTCTTCGTATAAGCTCCTCTACTTGTTGGAAGGCTTGTTATCATGTTCTGAGTGGTTTCTTATTTTTAATCCTTATGTTAGGATCTCGTTCTATTGCAGACTTGGGGGTCGTGGAGGCATGTGGACCTACCGATCACGCCCCCATTACTCCAGGTTTTGCAGGTAGAGTGGCTTCCCTTAGTTAATTACAAACATTAATGCATATCTGAAATAAATGACAGATCCTAGGGTATGGCATGAATCCTAGGATCAGAAAAACTAAATTGAATGATAGATCCTAAGGTATGGCATGAATCCTAGGACCTGAAAACTAAATTGAATGATAGATCCTAGGGTGTGGCAGGAATTCTACGAACAGAAACACTGAAACAAATGTCTTGAATGAATTGCAGTCTTGGATAAGTAGATAGAATAATGATAATTGCCTGTAATTGGATAATAACTGCCTGTGAAATGTAGAGTACTATTGCTAGTAACTGCTACATGTCATTCCTGTTGTTTGGAAACTAAATTCGAGCTGCTTGTATATAAATTGGAAAAGAAAGATTAAATGTTGGAAACACATGCTATATGCGAATAAAACTGAAATGATGAAACCTAGTATGGCATGGCCTGAGGAAACATGAGCACTAACCCTACGGGGAATTTGGAGTAAAGCTCCTAAAAATAAATGGAATGGAACTGGAAAAGTAAATGGGAAAGTGTGTTGTCTCTTGGATACGTGGTACCAAAGAATGTACATATTACCTCTTAGTGTAGAGGGGAGCTTGCCGCCCTTAGGTCGAGACCGAGGTGAGTTTGGCCACTTTGCACCGACTTTCTAGCCCTCCCGTACACAGTACCGGGGAGAGATGCTAGTGTAAGGAGAGAGCTAGCCACCCCACGGGGCCCGGGGTTCAGCTAGCCGTCCTACACCGACTTGTTAGGCCCACTGGACAAACCAGGGTAGTCAGGCGAGGGTGTGTGGACTGTGGAGGGGCGAGTCCCCTGTTTGGTTACTGTGGAGGGGCTAGACCCCTGTTACTAAGAGGGCTCTGCCCTATACTGGTTCCGTGCTATGCTTTGGGCGCACCCGTTAAAAGAAACGACTGACCGCGTGCCAGTGCAGGGTAGCTACCCGTGCATTTATCGTGCGTGCCGTAGTCACCGTTACGTCTATCAGTGACCTTGGGGTGGTTGACTGAGGGTAGGATCACCACGGAGGACTCTCCCGACCAAGAGAGCACCACGTGCTACTTCTACTTTTCGGAAAAGACTGCAATCAAGATCGTTCCCACGAGGAACATTCAAGATCAAGAAAAAGACTTGATAAATAAATAAATAAAGTGATGAAAGAAAGAATAATTAGTTACATAAAGAAAGAAATTGAAAATAACAGCTACTTGTCCACCTTTACTGTTTCTTTTAGCTAGCTGGTTGCCACTCTACTCAGCGTTTCGCTGACGTGCCGTACTTACCACCCTTTTCAGGTCCAGGTGTTGAGCAGCCAGAGCCTACGGCTGCGGAGGGTGCTGAGCCTAGAAGAGCCCAGTAGTTGTACTTTTGTGGTACCATTTTCTGTAGTAGTGAGTATTTGTTACACCCTTGTACTCTTTTATTATAAACCTCATATTTCTGTACCTGTTTAAAATTCTCTACTGTTGTGGTGGTGTATACTGTAGTAGTTCTTTTCTTTACTGCTCTACTTTTGTTACTATTAGTTACTTGCATGGTGAATGTGGTTTATTTTACTGCATTTTGGTTACTTTCTCTTTGGACTACTAGGTCTTGAGATCAGTCGAGTTGGTCCGATTCTCATGTCTTGTAGGGATTCGGGAATCGAGTCGTAACACTCGGCCTGCCACCTACCGCCTCACCTTCGCCGTGACACGGCGAAGGTGCTCCTGTGGTTTGATTGAGCCGCAAGGACCCTTTTGTGTCAGGCAGGGTTCGATCTCCAGCCACCATTAGCGACGGCTCGAGGAGGTTGCAAGCTCGTCCCAGGCTGCAGTGCTCCAGGATTCCATGTCCAGCAGACTCAAGGAGGCCTCGCAAAGTCATCTGTTCTAGAAAGTGGCGCCGAGAGACCTGCAGTGCAACAATTGGAGAACGATCTCCTGTGGGCGCGGAAGAAAGAACGGTGGACCATTAGTCCCACCTCAGTAAGTCACACGGCATGTGAGTACTATATATTGATTTTGTGTTATTACTAGGTTGCCTCTAATACATTGGGGTGAGGTCCCTCCTCACCTAAACACAACACCTCGTCCATGAGCTCATCACGCAGATCTGGTGCCCCAACCCGACTACCCCCATCCTGAGCACTTCTCGCGCACCACACCCACACCAGTGCGCCTGGACTCGGGTGCGCGACCCGACCCGATAACCCGGCTCTGCTGCGAGCGTGCTGAAGAGTGATATACAGAGAGAGAAACGCGGGTGTGGGTAACGAGGGGTAGGTTTTGCTCTCTTTGATTTGTGTAGCGAAGGAACTGAAGAAGGAAGCAGGGACTTAGCCGCTGTAAGCGAACGAGAAGAAGAAGGAAGGAAGCTTCGCAGAGGGAAAAGAGAAGGAAAGGCCAGGCAGAAGGAAGAAGCGAAGCCAAAGAGAAGAGGAACTGAAGAAGAAAGAAGAATTAAAGAAAGGGAAAGACAAGCAGAAGAAGAAGAAGAAGAGAAGTTGAAGGCGAGGGAAGCAAAACCTAGGAAGGAAGAAGAAGACCTGCAGAGAAAAGAAGGAGAAAGAAACTACATAAGAGAGGCAAGGCAGAAGACAGAGGAAAATAAGAAGAAAGAAGCAAGGAAAGAGAACTGCAATGAAGAAACAAGGAAGAAAATCAGAAGTCAGAAGAAGAACAAGAACAAGAACAAGATAGGAGAAAACATCTTTTTAAGACGTCTGATCTCATGATCAGACGTCCAAATTCCTTATTTTTGCCACATTTGACTCTTAAACTCATGCATATATATTTTGAATTAAGTTTTGAGTAATTGAGTGTTCAATTACATTCTTGAGATTAGTAATAAATTTCAATTGCTCCCTGTGTTCCACCTTGGATACTTAGGTTTTCGAGTAATAAATTTTTATTTGTTGATAACGCTTGGTCACCTATATTACGACGCAACTAACTGTTAAAACACGATCTAGCTGCGTTAACAGTCCGTTTTACGCAAACAAGATATCGATGTTTTCCTTGTGAGTTCCTCTACTTGTTAGAAGGCTTTCTATACTGTTCTGACTGTTCCATTGTGATTGTTCTTTGTTATAGGACTTCATTCCGTTGCACGTTCGGGACTTGCTGGGGCGCGTGAGCCTGCTATTTGAGCCCCCAATACTCCTAGGTTGTCTGGTAGAGTGGCTTTCCCTAATTTAATTATAAACCTAAATGCATGTGTGAGTTGAATAACTGGAACCTAGGATATGGCATGAATCCTAGGACGAGAAGTACTTAAAGTGTCTGTATGAGTGTTTGAATTGCAGTCTTGAATGAGTAACTAGAAATGTTAACAACTTCTTGTTAATGAAAAAGAACTGCCTGTGAAATATGAATCACCTGTGCAAGTTAAACAATTACATGTGACTTTACCTGTTATATACGTTAAATGCTATAATACGAGCTGCATGTGTATAACCTGAGAATGGAAATGTGAATGATGAAACCTAGTATGGAATGGCATGAGAAATATAAGCATGAACCTTATGGGGAATTAGGAGTAGAGCTCTTGGGATAAATGGAATGGATCTGGAAATGTGAGTGGGGAAGTGTGCTGGCCCTTGAGTACGTGGTACCAAGGGGAGTGCATGTTCCCTCTTAGTGTAGAGGGGAGCTTGTTGCCCTTCAGGTTGAGACCCAGGGTGGGTTTAGCCACTCTACACCGACTTCTGTTGACCCTCGCGTACACAGTACCAGGGAGAGCTATTGGTGTAGGGAGGGAGCTAGCCACCCCACGGGGTTCGGAGTTAAGCTAGCCAACCTACACTGACTTTTTCTTGACCCTCTAGGCAAATCGGGGTTGTAAGACGAGGGTGTGCGTACTGTGGAGGGGCGAGACCCCTGTTTGGTTCCGAGGGGCTAGACCCCTGTTACTGACAGGGCTAGGCCTTATACTGTTCCGTGCTGTACTTTGGGCGTACCCGCTAGCGGAAACGACTGACCGCGTGCCAGTGCAGGATAACTACCCATGCGCTTATCGCACGTGCCGTAGTCACTGCTACGTCTAGACAGTAACCTCGGGATGGTTGACTGGGTGTAAGATTATCACGGGAGATTCTCCCATCTAGGAGAGCACCACGTGTGCCTTCTACTCTTCGGAAAATACTGCAATTAAGATCATTCCCACGATGAACATTCAAGATCAAGAAAGACATCTGAAAAATAAACTAATGGATGAAAAGGAATAACTTGTAAAAAAAATAAAGAATTGGAATAGCTAATTTACCTGTTAGCTTTACTACTTTAATTAGTTGGTTGTCACTCTACTCAGCGTTCACTGACTGTGTTTACTCATAACCCTTTTCAGGTACAGGTGTTGAGCAGCCCGAGTCTCCGGCTACAGAGGGTGCTGGGCCCAGTAGAGCTCAGTAACTGTAGTCTTCTGTTGTAGTACTTTCTATTGCTAATGAGTTTCAGACTTTTGTACATTTACATTTCTGTACCTTATTTCCGTTTTACTATTGTGGTGGTGATGTGTATTGTAACAGCTTTTACTTTCTTTAATGTTGTATTCTTTTACTGTCAGTTGCTTAGCATAGTGAATGTGGCTTACTTTCCTGTTTTTCTGATTATTTCTTGTTGGACGACTGGGTCTTGGGATTAGTCGAGTTGACCCGATCTCGGGTCCTGTAGGGACTCAGAAACCGGGTCGTAACAACTTGGCACCCATGTGACAAAAAAAAGATGTAATCCTCTCATGCGACTTCAGCCACCAACATCTTCCCTAATCCTCTCATGTGACTCCACCCACCAACAACACAAACCTACCCCAGCCAACTCTTCTATATTCGCACCAATAGTGATGCCGTTAGCACCTATGGTAGTGTCAAAAGCACCTATACTATCTCATAGCAGCTATGATGGCATTGTTACCATCTATTATAGTGCCGACGGCATCTATTGGAGATAGAGTTTCCCTCTCCCTCCACCAAAATTTGAATTTAAATGTAAGTGTAACGACCCGATTCTCGAGTCCCTACGAGATACGAGAATCGGACCGACTCGACTAATCCCAAGACCTGGTCGTCCAACGAGGAAGGAACCAAAAGAGCAGTAAAATAAACCACATTCAGCATGAATATAACTAACAGTAAGAAAATACAGCAGTAAGGAAAGAAACCACTACAGTATATACCATCACAACAGTAGAACAACATTCATAACATAATATGAACTGCAGGTAAAGAAAAAGTACAGCGGTAATAAGAACTACTCACTACAGTGGAACCAAAAAGAGGTACAAGAGAACAGTGGTAACTCCACTGGACCCTACTCAGCCCAGCGTCCTCTGCAGCCGCTGACCCTGGCTGCTCAACACCTGGTCCTGAAAGGTAACGAGTGTAACACGTCAGCAAAACGCTGAGTAGAGTGGCAGCTCAACTAAAGAAACAATAACGTGTACAGTAGCTGTTTTAATTTTCTTTCTTCCTTTATTTACGTCTTTCTATTGTTTCAAAATTTATCTATTTCTCAGATCCTTCACTTGATCTCGAATGTTCCTCGTGGGAACGATCTTGATTGCAATCTTTTCCAAAAAGTAGAAGTAGCACGTGGTGCTCTCCTGGCCGGGAGAGTCCCCCGTGGTGATCCTACTCTCAGTCAACCACCCCAAGGTCACGGACAGGCATAACGGTGACTACGGCATGCGTTATAAACGCACAGGTAGCTAACCCGCACTAGCACGCGGTCAGTCGTTTCCGTTAACGGGTGCGCCCAAAGCACAGCACGGAACCAGCACAGGGCAGAGCCCTCTCAGTAATAGGGGTCGAACCCCTCCACAGTAACCAAACAGGGGCCTTGCCCCTCCACAATCCGCGCACCCTCGCCTGACTACCCTGGTTTGCCCAGTGGGCTTAACAAGTCGGTGTAGGTGAGCTAGCAGAACCCCGGGGCCCGTGGGGTAACTAGTACTCGCCCTAAACTAGTAGCTCTCCTCGGTACTGCGTACACGAGGGCCAGCAAGTCGGTACAAAGTGGCCAGACCTAACACCGGGTGCCTGGGGCGGCTGGCTCCGCTCTGCACTAAACAGGGGGACAGTCGCTCTCCTTGGTACTCCGTACTCAAGGGCCAGCTCACTTCCCCAATTCTATTCCATTCACCTTCCAGGAGTTCTACTCCTAATTCCCCGTAGGGTTCCAGCTCTTTTAACTCAGCACATTCAGGTTTCACCTTTCTAGTTTCACGTTCATACATCCCATATTCTCAGACATGCTCATTTATTCATAACAGGCAGCTGTTAAACCAATTTACAGGTAGCTACTATTTCCTTTCCACATTTTTCAAGACTGCAATATTCATATATTCCACTAGTTCTTCCCATCCTAGGATTCATGCCATACCTTAGGATCTATCATACAATCTAGTTTTCCAGCCCTAGGATTCATGCGACACCCTAGGATCTACCATTCATTCTAGTTTCTCATTCCTAGGATTCATGCAATGTCCTAGGTTCTATTTATGGTTCCATAATTTAACAGATTATACTAATAAACTTAAAAGCCACTCTACCGGTTACAACAGGCGTACTGGGGGCGTGGTTGGGAATCCCGCGTACCTCCGCAACCCCCGAGACTGCAACGGAACGGGGTCCTATCACAAGGATCAAACACAAGGAGTTTCTCAAAATAGTATACAACTACTGTAGACGGGTAGAGGATTTAATTCCGAAAAGCACGCAACTCGAAAGCGGAAAACAGACTCCGAACGGGCCCTAAACGAGTCGAAAACGACAAAACAGTGCAAAATCAGACGTCTGGAACTTCTTCCAGACGTCTTAAAAAGATGGGATCAGATGGTACCTTGTCCTGCGTGGTCTCTCAGACGTCCAGAAGCCTGCGGGGTCGTCTGGCCTAGTTCTCAGACGTCCGATGGTCACCTCAGACGTCTGGAAGTCCCACCAGTCATCTGGCACCACTGCCAGACGTCCGATTCGCGTTGGATGCGAATCTCAAAACCTGCGCGTACCCATTCCTCGTGCTCAGTACGGACGGTCGAAGGAAAGGAAGAAGGTACGAAAATAACTTACCTTTCAGACGTCTGGACAGTCCTCCAGACGTCTTCCCTGTCGTCTGGTTGGAAACCTAGACGTCTGATTCTGGAAAAACTTCCAGAATCAGAGCGCGACTCGCCCTCCGCCCGCGACGCACGGCCGCGCCTCGTCCGCCTGCTACTCAAGCTGCAGCAGGCCTCCCACGTCACCCCGCATCTGCTGCTCCCCCGCCGGCCGGCTCTAGCAGCCCCGGCAAGCTCGCCCTCACGGCCGAGCACCTCCTCTTCTCGCGCAGCACCTCCTCCCGCACTCACCGCGGCTGCCACCGCCGCCGCTCTCTCACTCTCACACTGGATGGAAGGAGAAGAGGAAGGGGCGGAGGCGATGAGAGTGAGGGAGAGGGTGAGGCTTTTTAAAGCCGCGCGGGGAGAGAGAGAGAGAGCGAGACAGAGGGCAGCCTGCGCCCGCAGGAGAGAGGGAAAAATCGACCGCAGGTCTGCGTGTGCAAGCGCGCAGACGCAACTGCGCGTGCCGCCGAAATCGAATCCCAGATGTCTGGAAGGGGTTCCAGACGTCTGGTCTGACGTCTGGGCCACCTCCCAGACGTCTTAAAAGACGTCTGAAGTCGCGCGTTCGTAACAATATAACACACTCAAAGGAGGTTTCGTCCCCGAAACTTGCGCTAACTAGGGTGCGGGAAAAACGTTATAGTAACCATAACAAACTCACAGAGGACCGACGCCGGTCCGAAAAGACGTACCCGCGAAGAGATCCGGGTACCGCTCCCGCATTGCCGCCTCAGGCTCCCAGGTAGCCTCCTTGTACTGCTGGCTCCTCCATAAAACCTTTACCAGGGGTACTTGCTTTCGTCTCAAACTGCGGATGGCTCGATCTAGAATCTGCACTGGCCGCTTGGGGTAGGTCAGGTCGTCACCCACCTCGACGCTCTCGTGACTCAGTACGTGACTAGGATCAGCTACGTACTTCCAGAGGTTGGACACGTGGAACACGTCGTGCACACTAGAAAGCTGGGGAGGGAGGGCAAGCCTGTAAGCAACGGGTCCAACCCGCTTCAGGACCTCAAAGGGCCCCACAAACCTTGGCGCGAGCTTCCCTCTCACCCCAAACCGCTGCGGGCCCTTCATGGGCGAAACACGGAGAAAGACGTGGTCCCCAACCTCAAACTGCACCTCTCTGCGTCTCCGATCCGCGTAGCTCTTCTGTCTGCTCCTGACAGTGCGGAGTCGCCTATGGATCTGCTCGACTACCTCCTGACTCTGCCGGATCAACCTGGGGCCAACCTCCCACTTGGTCCCCACCTCAACCCAACTCAAGGGTGCCGTACACTTCCGTCCGTACAGAGCCTCGTAGGGAGCCATGCCGATGCTCCAGTGATAACTGTTGTTGTATGCAAACTCCGCCAGGGGCAGGTGCTCCTCCCAAGAGCCCCTCCAGTCCAGTACACAGGCACGCAAAAGGTCCTCAAGTGTCTGTATCGTGCGCTTGGACTGTCCGTCCGTCTAGGGGTGGTAAGCTGTACTAAACCTCAATCGAGTCCCCAGGGCCTGCTGAAACTCAGCCCAAAACTGGAACGTAAAGCAGGTATCCCAGTCGAATACGATCTCCCGCGGAACTCCATGTAGTCGTACCACGTCGCGGATATACCTCTCTGCCAACTGTGCTGATCCCAAAGTGACACGGATCGGCAGGAATCGTGCCATCTTCGTCAGTCTATCCACAATTATACAGACAGCGTCGTGTCCTCGCTGGGTAACAGGTAAGCCCACCACCAAGTCCATGGTGATGCTCTCCCACTTCCACTCTGGCACTGGAAGCGGCTGTAGCAGCCCTGTAGGCCTCCGATGCTCGGCTTTCACCTGCTGGCACACTAAGCACTGCTGCACGAATTCACCCACATCCTGCTTCATCCCACTCCACAAAAACTTGCGTCTCAAGTCGTGGTACATCTTCGTGTTTCCGGGATGTATGGTGAATCTGGAACCATGTGCCTCAGTCAGGAGCTCTCTCAACAGCTCCTCGTCTCTGGGAACGCACAACCGTCCCATCAAGCGCAGCACCTGGTCTGTGAAAGAGAAGTCCCCTGGGTCTCCTGACAGTACTCTGTCGCGCAAAGACTGCAAGTACGGATCGGCCATCTGTCCTGTGATGATGCGGTCTATCAGCTCTGGCCTAGTCTGTCGTGTCACCGTCACTGCCCCACAGTGCCCCCGTAACTCCAGGGGTCGCCAACTGCCCACCTCCTCCAAAAGGCTCCAACTCTGTAACTGTAAACTGGCCAAGTGTGCGGGCACCTTACGGCTCAAGGCGTCAGCCACCACATTGGCCTTTCCCGGGTGGTAGGAGAAGCTGCAGTCGTAGTCCTTCAGGAGCTCCAACCAACGTCTCTGTCTCATGTTGAGCTCCTTCTGATCAAAAAGGTATCTGAGGCTCTTGTGATCTGTGAAAATTTCGAAGGTCTCACCGTACAAGTAGTGCCTCCAAGTCTTCAGTGCGAAGACAACAGCTGCCAACTCTAGGTCGTGGGTAGGGTAGGTATGCTCATGGGGCTTCAGTTGCCGCGAAGCGTAAGCGACAACGTGACCCTTCTGCATGAGCACACCTCCTAACCCCTGCAAGGAGGCCTCCGTGTACACAACGAACCCGCCACTACTGTCAGGGATGGTGAGCACGAGAGCCGAGGTCAACCTCTCCTTCAGCTCCAGAAAACACGCCTCACAGGCGTCTGTCCAAGCGAAGGGCACGTCCTTCCGAGCCAACTGTGTCATAGGACGCACGATCTGTGAAAACCCTCTGATAAATCGTCTGTAGTAGCCTGCCAGTCCCAGGAAACTGCGAATCTCAGTGACTGAACGCGATCTCTCCAACCTAAGTACTGCCTCGACCTTGGCTGGGTCCACCACCAAGCCGTCTCCAGAGATCACATGACCTAAGAAGGTCACCTCCCTCAACCAGAACTCGCACTTGCTGTATTTGGCGTACAGCCTACGTCGTCTCAGAGTGTCCAGAACCATCCGCAAGTGCTGTCCGTGCTGCGTCTGATCTCCAGAATAGATGAGTACATCATCTATGAAAACCACCACGACCTGGTCCAAGTACGGTCTAAGCACCCGGTTCATCAGGTCCATGAAAGCAACGGGGGCATTAGTCAGCCCAAACGGCATGGCCAAAAACTCGTAGTGTCCGTACCGGGTGCGGAAAGCTGTCTTGGAGACGTCAGTCTCCCTGATCCTCAACTGGTGGTATCCCGACCTTAAGTCGATCTTGGAGAACACCGTGGCACCCCGCAATTGGTCAAACAAGTCGTCGATCCTCGGCAGCGAATATCTGTTCTTGACGGTGACCCTATTCAGCTGTCGGTAGTCCACACAAAAGCATAGGGTACCATCCTTCTTTTTCACAAACAGTACCGGGGCTCCCCAGGGAGACGCACTGGGCCTCACGAAACCCTTCTCCAAAAGGTCCTGCAACTGAGACTTAAGCTCTCGTAGCTCAAGCGGTGCCATCTGTATGGCGCGGTGGAGATGGGGCTGGTCCCTGGTACTAGCGAGATCTCAAACTTGATCTCGCGCTCGGCCGGTAGTCCTGGTAACTCGTCTGGAAACACATCAGGGTACTCTCTAACCACCGGGATGCTCTAGAAGTCTGCCACAGGGCTGGGCTCTGCCACCACACAAGCTAGGAAGCCCTCACACCCCTGGCTCAAAAGTCTCGCCGCCCGAAGTGCCGAAATGCACCTGAAGCCTCCGTCCACTGGCTATCCGTGAAACTCTAAAGAAGGCAACTCCGGCATGGAGAAGACAATCTTTCTCTCAAAACAGTCTACCAAGGCGTGGTAAGCGGACAGCCAGTTCATCCCCAGAATCACTCCAAAGTCCTCCATCTGTATCATAATCAGGTCAGCTGGCAAGCTATGTCCCCCGACGCTGACCTCGCAATCCGTGTACACCTCTTCAGCTACAAACAGCTGACCACTCGGACTTCTGATTACTAACGGATTTTCTAACAGCATATAATCCTGGCCCAAACTAACTGCGAAACTGGCTCCGACAAACGAGTGCGTAGAGCCGGAATCGAAAAGTGTGTAAACGAGTCTACCGAAAACTGAAACCATACCTGCAACTACCAAGCCCGAAGCTCTGGCATCCCTGTGTGTCAGGGCGTTGATACGCCCCTCAGCTCTAGGTACGGACGAAGCAGCCACACTCTGTGTCGGACGGGCAGGTGCTGGCTGGTACCCTCCTCGTGACTGCTGTCCTCCTCCTTGCGCTTGGTAACTGCGGCCTCCTGCGCGCCCTCCAGTGCTCTGCGCGAGCAGTATCTGCTGACCTCCTGCCCTAGACGGGCAGTCCCTCCTGATGTGGCCCGGCTGGCCACACTGGTAACAGAAGGGAACCCGACTCCCGCCCTCAGTGGGTCCCTGCTGTCGGATGGGAGGGGGTCCAGTGCTGGCGACTGGCCCCTGTCGAGGGCCCCCAAAGGCCACTGATGGCCCTGTAAAACATGACGGCTCTCCTGCGGACGCCACGTGTCTCCTCTCTCGCCGGCCCTGTGAAAAGTCTGGCTGAAAGAGCCTCTTCCGCCCGCCGTCAATGTCTCGCGCAGACGGGTTGGTCTCCTCGTAAGTCATGGCTGCCTCCACCACCCTCGAAAACGTAGGCAGCTTCAAAGGTTTGACATACCCCCGAATCGTAGGCCGGAGCCCCTCGGTGAACCTCCAAAGGCGCTCCTCCTCAGTGGCTACCACTGTCGCTCAAGGAAACGCGTGCGGTACGCGCTCACGGTCATCGTCCCTTGGCGGAGAGTGTGGAACTCCCACCTCCTCTGGTCCTGCCACGTTTGGGGAAAGTACTTCTCGCAGAAGAGGGCGACGATCCGATCCCAGGTCAGCTCGTCCCTCTCCTATCCCCGGACCACCCTCCACCACCTGTGTGCTGCACTCTCCAGCTGATACATGCCAAAGGCCATGCGGCACTCCACCGGGGGGCGAAGGGTGTCCAAAATCTTCTCCAGCTGCTCGAGCCAGTCCTCTGCCTCGGTCGGGTCCTCATCCCCCTTGAATGAGGAGGGCTTCAGCTTCCGGAACTACCCAAAGAGCTCGAAGTGGCGCTGTAGTGGGGATGCTGGTGCACCTCCAGGCAAAGGTGCCTCGTGCACAGAAGTGTCGGAGGAAGGTGGGGGCTGCGGCGACCCATCCCCTCCCCCGTGTCCAGCGCCGCATCCATCGGGTAGTCCCACAGAGGACTCCCCCTCCGCAGCCCCAGGGGGAGGCGCTCGGGGCGGTGGGTGGAGCTCCTCTCGCACAATATCCCGTATCAGTTGGGCGAGGTCCCGGGCCTGGACGCCCGGGAGTAGTGGCTGGTCTACTGAGGCGTCGACAACGGCACGCCCACATCGCCTACCTCGTCCTCGGCCGCGCCCGCGGCCCGCCTCACCAGTCCCGCGACGAGGCATCTCCTGCAAGAAGACGCGAAACAAAACGGAACACGTCACTACGGAACGATACCTAACGGAAACGTCTAAGAGCTCATGTCAAAAGATATGTTGTGGTGGCTACTCTAGTTATAGACATGTGAATTGGTTATTTTCCAGCCAGTTGATTCACTTCTCGGGACGACCTTGCTCTGATACCATCTTGTAACGACCCGATTCCCGAGTCCCTACGAGACACGAGAACCAGACCGACTCGACTAATCCCAAGACCTGGTCGTCCAACGAGGAAGTAACCAAAAGAGCAGTAAAATAAACCACATTCAGCATGAATATAACTAACAGTAAGAAAATACAGCAGTAAGGAAAGAAACCACTACAGTATATACCACCACAACAGTAGAACAACATTCAAAACATAATATGAACTGCAGGTAAAGAAAAAGTACAGTGGTAACAAGAACTACTCACTACAGTGGAACCAAAAAGAGGTACAAGAGAACAGTGGTAACTCTACTGGGCCCTACTCGGCCCAGCGTCCTCTGCAGCCACTGACCCTGGCTGCTCAACACCTGGTCCTGAAAGGTAACGAGTGTAACACATCAGCAAAACGCTGAGTAGAGTGGCAACTAAACTAAAGAAAAAGTAAAGTGTACAGTAGCTGTTATAATTTTCTTTCTTCCTTTATTTACGTCTTTCTATTGTTTCAAAATTTATCTATTTCTCAGATCCTTCACTTGATCTCTAATGTTCCTCGTGGGAACGATCTTGATTGCAGTCTTTTCCAAAAAGTAGAAGTAGCACGTGGTGCTCTCCTGGCCAGGAGAGTCCCCTGTGGTGATCCTACTCTCAGTCAACCACCCCAAGGTCACGGACAGGCGTAACGGTGACTACGGCACGCGCGATAAACGCAGAGGTAGCTAACCCGCACTTGCATGCGGTCAGTCGTTTCCGTTAACGGGTGCACCCAAAGCACAGCACGGAACCAGCACAGGGCAGAGCCCTCTCAGTAACAGGGGTCAAACCCCTCCACAGTAACCAAACAGGGGCCTTGCCCCTCCACAGTCCGCGCACCCTCGCCTGACTACCCTGGTTTGCCCAGTGGGCCTAACAAGTCGGTGTAGGTGAGCTAGCAGAACCCCGGGGCCCGTGGGGTAACTAGTACTCGCCCTACACTAGTAGCTCTCCTCGGTACTGCGTACACGAGGGCCAGTAAATCGGTACAAAGTGGCCAGACCTAACCCCGGGTGCCTGGGGCAGCTGGCTCTGCTCTGCACTAAACAGGGGGACAGTCGCTCCCCTTGGTACTCCGTACTCAAGGGCAAGCTCACTTCCCCAATTCTATTCCATTCACCTTCCAGGAGTTCTACTCCTAATTCCCCGTAGGGTTCCAACTCTTTTAACTCAGCACATTCAGGTTTCACCTTTCCAGTTTCACGTTCATACATCCCATATTCTCAGACATGCTCATTTATTCATAACAGGCAGCTGTTAAACCAATTTACATGTAGCTATTATTTCCTTTCCACATTTTCCAAGACTGCAGTATTCATATATTCCACTAGTTCTTCCCATCCTAGGATTCATGCCATACCTTAGGATCTACATTACAATCTAGTTTTCCAGCCCTAGGATTCATGCGACACCCTAGGATCTACCATTCATTCTAGTTTCTCATTCCTAGGATTTATGCAATGTCCTAGGTTCTATTTATGGTTCCATAATTTAACAGATTATACTAATAAACTTAAAAGCCACTCTACCGGTTACAACAGGCGTACTGGGGGCGTGGTCAGGAATCCCGCGTACCTCCGCAACCTCCGAGACTACAACGGAACGGGGTCCTATCACAAGGATCAAACACAAGGAGTTTCTCAAAACAGTATACAACTACTGTAGACGGGTAGAGGATTTAATTCCGAAAAGCACGCAACTCGAAACGCGGAAAAACAGACTCCGAGCGGGCCCTAAACGGGTTGAAAACGACGAAACAGTGCAAAATCAGACGTCTGGAACTTCTTCCAGACATCTTAGAAAAATGGGATCAGATGGTACCTTGTCCTATGTGGTCTCTCAAACGTCCAGAACCCTGCGAGGGCGTCTGGCCTAGTTCCCAGACGTCCGATGGTCACCCCGGACGTCTAGAAGTCCCTCCAGTCGTCTGGCACCACTGCCAGACGTCTGATTCGCGTTGGATGCGAATCTCAGAACCTGCGCGTACCAATTCCTAGTGCTCAGTACGGACGGTCGAAGGAAAGGAAGAAGGTACGAAAATAACTTACCTTTCAGACGTCTGGACAGCCCTCCAGACGTCTTCCCTATCATCTGGTTGAAAACCTAGACGTCTGATTCTGGAAAAACTTCCAGAATCAGAGCGCGACTCGCCCTCCGCCCGCGATGCACGGCCGCACCTCGTCCTCCTGCTGCTCGAGCTGCAGCAGGCCTCCCGCGTCACCCCGCGTCTGCTGCTCCCCCGCCGGCTGGCTCTAGCAGCCCCGGCAAGTTCGCCCTCACGGTCGAGCGCCTCCTCTTCTCACGCAGCACCTCCTCCCGCACTCGCCGCGGCTGCCACCGCCGCCGCTCGCTCACTCTCGCACTGGCTGGAAGGAGAAGAGGAAGGGGCGGAGGTGATGAGAGTGAGGGAGAGGGCGAGGCTTTTTTAAAGCCGCGCGGGGAGAGAGAGAGAGAGCAAGACAGAGGGCATCCTGCGCCCGCAGGAGAGAGGGAAAAAGCGACCGCGCGCAGACGCAACCGCGCGTGCTGCCGAAACCGAATCCCAGACGTCTGGAAGGGGTTCCAGACGTCTGGTCCAACGTTTGGACCACCTCCGAGACGTCTTAAAAGACGTCTGAAGCCGCGCGTTCGTAACAGTAAGAGACATATGTAACTCCATGTGACTCTCTTTTCTCTTAGCTAAAAATGGTAGTAGTACTTTTATAATCTAAAAAGGTGGTTTAACATTTTATATCCATGACTACATAAGACTCTCACCCACCAATAGTGATGCAGGTAGCACCAATAGTGTTGCCATTAGCATCGTTGGTATCTTAACGTGATTGGTGGTAATACTATTAGCACAAATGGTGACGCCGTTAGTACCTATAGTTGTGCCATCAGCACCACAGTAGGTGTTTACACAATAGGTCAATTACTAACATTATTGCTACTTCTAATTAATGTACTTCAAAAGTAGCCTTTGTTAGTGTTTACACAATAGGTCAATTACAAACATTATTGCTACCTTTAATGAATGTGTTTCAAAAGGAGCCTTTATTAGTATTATAGTATGTTTACATATTACTACTCGTTATAAGTTATGTTTTCATTTTTTTTTTTTTATATTATGTTTTTGTCATGTCACTATATTTAAATTGTTCACAGCAGTTATGATCATGCGGTTAACATCTATTGTAATACTAACATCATTTATTAGAGACAGAATTTCCCTTTATCTCCACCAAAATTAAAATTTAAATATAAAAGACACATGCATCATCTTCATGTAACTCTCATTTATCTTAACTAAAAATAAAAATATTACTTTTAGAATTAGAAAATTATGTAATCTTTATATCAATGACTACGTGTGACTTTCTTTAATTAATTTCACCTCATTCACGTCACCTCAATACACAAGCTAAAATACATATAATGATGTATGTATAATAGGATACCCCTCTCTGTCTCTATCTTCTTAATAAAAATCTATGATAAAAAAAAAAAAGCGTGATATGTCAAAAACACCTGGCGCTTAATGTCACTACTTCAATCATATTTGTACAGGTAAAATGGTCAGAAAAAGAGCACAGTGGTAAGTGTGGTGGGTGGACTTGTGAGATGCACGCAAAGTCAGAATTACCTGAGAGAGAGAGAGAGAGAGAGAGAGAGATAGAGAGAGAGAGACGTCCTTTGGAAGCCCATCCTCAACGATTGTCCTGGGACGGGGTTGAGTCGGCAAATTTTATCTTGTGCCTCATTTTCCAAAGGATGTAATGTATTTTATAGTGTGTATTGTTTGTCCAATAAAATGTATTGATATATTTTGATATTTAATGAGTATATTTTAATTTTTTTAGTGGTTGAAGATAAAAAAATATTAATAAAAAATTAATATATATCAATATATTTTAATTTTCAAATAATTTTTTACTTAGAAAGTAATTTTTTAACTTTAAATTTAAGAATTGAGATTAATTATTAAATTTAAAGATAAAAAATCACTTTTTAAGTAAAATTTCATTTTTTTTTAGATAAAATAATTTTCTATAAATCTTAAATCTAAAATTTATAGCTGAAAATAATTTTTCACTTCCTAAATAAAAATTTATCTTTAAACAATGTAAAGTTAAAAGAAAATTGATGTATTTCAATTTTTAATTGAATATTCTAATATATTTTATTAATAAAATGATGTACATTAAAAATATACCTTATAACATATATTTCCACGACTTTCCTGGATCCCTCGCGACTACGTCCCATATTTACGATAACATGGACACGTGGTCCTCCTCCTAAATTTTCCACGGACGGTCGGACGTCCGACTCGAGGTGTGGCTTTCAGTCTTTTCCTGCGGCTTTGCGTGTTCTGTGCCCATCAAGGCCTCTCTTTGCACGTTGAGACCTTAACCACCTCGATTGTTCCCATCTGCTTTGGAATAGCGTTGGAGGAGACGTGTGAAACTGACTGGGATTGGAACGTGGCCCTTTTCTAAATCACACACCAGTGAAGATGGGGGATTCCTTCACGCAAAAAAAAGAAAAAAAAAAGGAAGTGAGTCGTGACCTTACCACCACATGAACCAGCCTGTGGTATGTCTTAGGAGGAGTACACCCAAGTCAACATGTATTGACATGCAGCCTTGACTTTGGTTGAAGGATGCATCATTAATTATATATATTTTTTAAGGACCCGGATCCTTCTGTAGATAAATGGGGAGAATCAGTGGTTGGGAGAATCGGTGATTCTGCAAAATCAACATGTAGGTAACATAGGATTGGGACTCAAATTTGACTTTCCTTCACCGTAATCAATTATTATCATCATCTGAACTGTACCCTGACGGCTTAATTATACCATATTGTTCAACTCTTTGGGCAAGTGATTAACTATCAATTGGGTTTGTTTTATGGAAGATGGATTTTTATGCCTAGGTACCTCCTTTCCTTAAACTCAGACTATTTTCTAACGATTTAGCTGTGAACCTTCTTTTTCTTTTTTGTATGACCTGGTCATAACACAAAATGGCCGTCCCCTGTACAATAATAATGCACGGATGAAAACTGAAATATGAAGTTTTTTGTTTTTTCTTTTGGTCAAAGTCAATATCTTCCACTTCCATGTTGAGGGCCACCTCTAGGGATCACGAACTTCAAAACAAGACGAATGACCAAATATTGAGTGAGCAATGGGGATTGGATTACTCCAATTTAATTATATATTTCATCATCACGGTTGCAATGGTGGTATGTTCTGTCATAATTTATACCTAAGATTGGAATTCCTGAGTGAGAGAAGTTATCATGATGTATTTTGTTGGATTGAGTCTGGCTTCCCAAAGTTTTTTCTCTAGAATCTTGATCGTGGTTCAAAGGCATTAACTGTTCTTTTCTGCAGGGATGGAACAAGAAAAAAAAGTCCTTGAGAGAGTACAAAATAGAGATGAAATATGTAGACAACTATATTATTTTACAAATAATTAAAATTTTAAAATTAGCTCAAAGAAAATTATAATTGTCATGATTCCTATGGTTACAGATATTAAAATTTAACCTTTTAATGTGTTTTAAAAAAAAAGTTGTTTAACTGTTAATTACAATGATAAATTAAATTTGTGTTGTCTCTTTATTTTTGAGAGCCTATCTTATTTTATAATTCAACAACCTTCTTTGCAAAAAATGTATGGGTCAACAAGAACCAAATATCTAATTAACAAATCAAATATCATTAAATAATCATACAAATATTTTTGCAAGGATAATTGTAATCCTCAAGCCAAAAAGGCACTTTTAAATTATTAGATAAAGATTGGATAGATAAAAGCTTGCAATAACATTTACGAGAGGAAAAGTTTGATTAATTAAAAAATAAATAATTCTTATCATATTCTAATATTATAGAAGTGGAGAGCTCAATGAGAGAGAAAGAGAGAGACATAGAGGTCTATAATAATTATATCGAGGGAAAGGGGGATCGTAAGGGTTAAAATATTTTTCACTAACATGAGAACAATATATTAATTATTTTATTTTAATTTTTCTTATCTCTCTAACTAAACATCCTTTTCAACTTATCCTTCTTTCATTCTATCTTAAGATGGAGATTATCTATCATCCATGGTCTAGTGTTTACTCTTGGGTGTAAATTGTGAGTTACTAAGTGATAAATGGGTTAATCTATTTTAAATTGTGTATTGATGTAATTTAAATTCAAAGAAAATATTATTTGTTTGTCTTATATTTAATATTAGGCTTTTTTTTTTTTTGTTGTTTGTTGAAAGGTGATGTAATTTGGATTAGATAGGTGATTTTATATGTCATGGTTAAAGAATTGAGTTGATGGTTATCGTAAATGAACCTATTCACCTACTATTTATCTACCCTCGTCACAAGCTTTGAAGTTTGGGTTACCTTTAGTAGTGGGATAAAAATTATTTGAGGATAAAATATTATAGGGATAAAATAATGGATGATATTGATGTGATATTAATATGTATTTATTTAATATTAAGATATGGATATAAGTAGGTTGATGTGATATTGTAAATATATTTTAATAGATATGTTATATTAAAGTGGATATATTTCAATTAATATATATTGATATTGATGTAATATAATAATATAATATATGGAGATATTGATAAATCAAGGTGATCGATTCCTATCCCCTCCCTTATTCCATTGGCAAATGGTAGGATAAGTGGTGAGTTGGTGGGGTATAAATGTGCTGGTTGAGTTAATATATTATTATTGTTGTTGTTTTTATTTGTATTGGGAAAGAGTTAGTAGGATAGATGTGATAGGTGCGAGTGTGTTAGTGAATGTAGATGAGATAGGTGAGAGTGGGTTAGTAGGGATAGATGCAATTAGTGATGTATGAATGTGATAGGTGGAAGTAAGTTAATAGGAGTAGATATGATAGATGATGGTAAATATGATAGATGGAAATAATACTCCTTTACTATTCACATATTGTACCGGTTAAGAAATTTACTTGATATAAAGTCCTAGTTTAAACTACCACCAAATATAGCCTTAGTTTGTTTCATATAAAATCAAAACGTATGGAGGTAAATTAAAATTCAAAGTTCTTAGCTTTGCAGCTGGCAACCATGGCTACAGCTCTCTCATGTTTGCTGCTAGAACTTGCAACATGGTGCCCATCATTTTTAGCAATCATAAATTGCAAGATCTTTTTTTGAACTAGAAGTTTGACGGAGGAAAAGCCACGACCCTGCATGAATGTAAGTTGTTGGACACCTTTGCACCAAAATATATGCACATTGAGTGCCACACAAAGGGCACCAAAAAATTCCTTATAGCTCGTAGCCATGCGGTTAGGTACCACATGTTCCTGGTCGTTCAACTAAAATACTTTAGCCTGAGTAGGCAAATTTCATCTAGAAAATGGGAGGCGAGGTACAGTTAAGTCATTTGCAATTTTGATTTGCTTGGAAATCATGAATGCAATTTTCATTTAAAATTAGATGTAGGGGTGTTGCAGTGTAGTTGCTCCTGACTAGAGTGAAAAAAGAAGGCCAATTTTTACGGATAATTCTGCACGCAATACCTTCTTTCGTCGCCATTTCTGTACAAACCCTTCATGTTCTCTATACTTGCATTCGTAGCCTTAGCCCATCAGATGGTTCGCACAACGTATCTACCGATTACGGTTGAGTTAACCGCCACAGAGTTTGTCAAACAACAAGCACAACATTATTGCTGGCTAACTTAATCAAGTTTAAGTAAGCCGAAAGTAACAACAATAGATAATAAAACAACGATGCGTACGACATAATGGTATAAGGAGAGTATATCCGCAAAATTTGTTCATTACAAGGCTACATTTGCAAGTATCCCAATTAAAAAAAAAAACCATACATAGCAAACCCCATTTAAATATATGGGAGAGTGATGAGAGACCAACTTCTTTCCTCCGATCCACCATGCTCCACTTAATGCTTTGGTGCTACAATCTAAAAAGCCACTGCTCTCAGCTTTAGGAGTGATACAAACAGCCCAGAGAAAAAGGGAGGATCAGTGTTGGAGAAAGATTTGATTCCTTTCCCATGGGAAAGGTTAAAGGAGGGCAGCTCCTGTATATATTCATTATCAGCTTTACACAACAGAAAGGATAAGAAGGGCATCAGGCAGAGAAAAAGCAGAGCTACCTCTCAACACTGTTCTGTTGTTCCTCTCTAGAGGGAGAAGTGTTGCTCTAAGAAGCTCTCTCCTTCTCTCTCTCTATCTCTCTATCTCTCTCTCTCTCTCTGTTGGTATCTGGTAATCTGCTTTCCCTTTCTCTCATCATCCCTCATCTCAATAATCCAGTCTCCCTGTCTGTGTTTCTCTCTTTTAATTATCTGGCTTTGTTTAGAATTAATTGGGGAGAGCCCTTCCCGGGGAGTGGCTGTTTGTTCTGGAAGAGATTTTCTCGCAGTTGCCTATACATAATTGTTGGAATTTAAAATCGGCTCCACTTCGTTATATACATGCATGGGTGTTCCTATTTCGTGGATCTTTGAGTTTTGACTTGGTGCGCATTATAATATTTAGATATATGCAATTGTTCTGTTTAAAAATTTCTCTGTCACCCATTCATTTGCTCATTTCTTGCGTGTGGTTCTTTCTGCTTTTTTGTTCTTTTTCTTTTTCTATTTTGTGATTCCCACTTGATATGTTTATGCTTATGATAGATTAATCAAGTTTTGCTTTAAATTTTCCTCTAAAATGAAAAAAGAGAATCATTTCTAACTTTACTTCCAATAGGATAGAGTTCCTCAAATCCTCTATCACAGCGAGGAAGAATAGAGTTTAAGGATGATATATATATACACCTTTCCATGGTAGAGCACCTTCCCATAATGAAATATATACCCAGAGCTGCTGCACAATAAAGCTTAATTTTTGTTGGAGAAGGGGTCTGGTAATGGGTAAGGAAAGGCAGAAGCTATGATAGAGGAAGGAGAGGGTGGTAGCGTGGCAAAGGATGGCAGCCCAAAGCCATCACGTTCTTGCCCCAATATGTTAATTTAAAACATCGCATGGGCCCCTCTAAAAAGAAGTAATGTCAACACACCCTCAAATTGACTTGATATCGTAAATAAATCACCACTTAAAAAAAAAAGAAGAAAAAAAAAACTCGCAACTAAAAGGAAACATAGACATAGAGGTGAAGAGTCCTCGAAACATAGGGTATAAGATGCATGGGGGAATCAAGCACGACAGGCTAAATTTTGCTGCTTTAAGGTTAGTTTAATTATTGCTATTTTTTTACTTTGCTTTCCCATGTTGTTGTCTTTGACTTTATTGTTTTTCTTCATTTTTTCCAATTGCCATTGTTATGATCTTTAAGATCGATTCGTGAAGATGAGGGAGTGGATGATTGTTGAGAGGGGAGAGAAGAATAAAATCTCAGATGTGATTGGCATTTTTCTTTTGTTGTATACCATAGTATGGATTTTCAATATATATATATATATATATATATATATATATATATATATATATATTATCAAGTTGCCTAGTTCTTGTTTCTTGTCTTTCACGTGCATCGTGTTATATGTGTGTGAATGTACGCAATGAATGACAAATTAGAGTACGAAGAGGAACAAGAAGAAGAGAAGGTGATTGGATTCCTTTGACTTCATATTTGATCTCTTCCAAATTTCTAGCTAAGGTCGTTTGGGTTGTTTCTTGTTGCCCAATCAATTAATATGAATTCAATTTCTCCCTGTGGCTCGGGTTTTCTTTTAGACATATAACAGAATTGTGGTAGTAGAGGTTTTGCATTATTTGTTCTACTGTCAGTGTGTTTGTAGAGATGAATAGCTGCAATTTGATATTTGGAATTGAGGGCTTTAGGATTCTAATGTGATAGAAATTAGCTTCTGTATTGAGAATTCCTACCAAGTCTTACATGGGATGGCTGTTTGATTTCTTTGTAATTGTGCCCTTAGGCTGTGTTTGGTTGACGGGTTAAATATTTAACCCGTCTCCTATTTGCATTGGGTTAAATGGATTTAACTTTAGGTAAAGTTATTTTACCCACTCTGTGAAATAATTTTAACCCATCAAAGCATCCAAATGAATTAACTCACTTATTCTATCATTTATTCCACTTCTTAAACTTATTCCCCTTTCCAAACAAAATCTTAATAATTTAGGTTCAAAGATCGATAAGATGATCTTACATTTGCCACTACTAAAGATGCTAAAACATCGATGTTGCTACGTAGCATCATGTGCCATACTCTATGGCACTATAAATTCCATGCTATATATAACTTTCATCATCTAACCAAAATTCTATAGCATTAATGTTATGTACTGTTAGTACTATGACATATGTGCAAAAAGTATGTTGATATCAATGTGAGGATGTTGTTACAACCCAATTTCTGAATACCTATAGGATTCGAGATCGACTCGCCTCGACTAATCTCAAGACCCAGTCGTCCAACAAGAAGTAACCAAAAAGTAGGAAAATAAACCACATTCACATATGTAATATAACTAAGCAGTAAAAACATACAAGCAGTAAAGGAAAGTAAAAGCTACTATTCCAATGCATACCACCACAACAACAGGAACAATGGAAACGAAAGCAACAGTAACAGGAATAGTAGCTAAAAGTCTGAAATTCACAACAACAGTAAAGAGGGTACAACAAAGAGTGCAGAAAACTATGGTTGGGTTCGACTAGGCCCAGCACCCTCCGCAGCCGAAAGCTTAAGCTACTCAACTCTTTGACCTGAACAGTGTTATGAAAAGACGGAGTCAGCAAACACCGAGTAGAGTGGTAACCATACTATCTAAAGCAGTAAAAGTAACATGCATAATTATCTTTTCTAGTTATTTTATTTTATAGGTAATTCCTTTTCACTCCTTTTAGTCAACTTTCAGATTTTTCTTAATCTTACATGTTCCTTTTGAGAATGATCTTAATTGCAATCTTTTTCGAAAAGTAGAAGGTACACGTGGTGCTCTCTTGGCCGGGAGAGTCCCCCGTGGTAGTCCTATACCCAGTCAACCACCCTAAGGTCACTGTCAGACGTACCGGTGACTACGGTATGTGCGATAAGCGTACGGGTAGCTACCCCGCACTGACACGCGGTCAGTCGTTTTTGCTAGCGGGTATGCCCAAAGTACAACACGGAACAGTATAGGGCCTAGCTCTCTCAGAAACAGGAGTCTAGTCCTTCAGAACCAAACAGGGGTCTCGCCCCTCCACAGTCCGTGAACCCTTTTCTGACTACCTCGGTTTGCCCAGAGGACCTAACAAGTTGGTATAGGGTGGGTAGCTGAACCCCGGACCCCGTGGGGTAGCTAGCTCTCTCCCTACACTAGTATCTCACCTCGATACCGTGTACACGAGGGCCAACAAAAGTCGATGTAGAGTGGCCAATCTTAACCTCGGGTCCCAACCAAAGGGCAGCTAGCTCCGCTCTGTACAAAAAGGGGACAATCGCTCTCCTTGGTACCACGTACTCAAGGGCCAGCACACTTCCCATCCACATTCTAGATTTTCCATCTAATCACAAGAGCTCTACTCCGAGCTCCCCGTAGGGTTCGTGCTCATGTTCATCACATTATTCCAATCCAAATTCCATCATTCACAATTCAGTTTTCGTTATATACAGGCAGCTCGTATTTCCACAATTTAATATATGCAACTAATGATTTCACAGGTAACAGTTCAGTTATCTCAGGCAGCTCATATTCTAACAGGCAGCTCATACTTTATTACAGGCAATGGCTAGCAGTTTAACTTATTTATGTATACAAATACAATCATACAGAACAATTTTGTTTATTCATTTTTCTGCCCTAGGGTTCATGCCACATCCTAGGTTTCCAGTTAGTTAATTTCACAGATACATTCTTATTTAATAAGATTAACAGGGTGGACCACTCTACCAGACAATCCGAGAGTACTGGAGGCTCGAACCACAGACCCAAACATCTCTGTGAGTCCCAAACACGCAGCAGGTCGAAGTCCTATACCAAGGAATACATCACAAAGGAAGATTTAGAACATTGTATAAAAGTTTCTAATACGTAGAGAAACTCACAAGGAAACCACAGATACTTCGTTTGTGTAAAACGGATCCCGATCGGACCCCAAACGGGTCACAAACGTATCTACTAACTAAAATCAAACGTCTGGAAACAAGTCCAAACGTCTTAAAAGTCACAGAATTTCACCTCAAGTTCATGCGGTGCCCTCAGACGTCCAAGACTCCCCTGCGATCGTCTAAAAGCAGTTCCAGACATCGGACCCCTCCTCCAGTCGTCTGGAAGCGCCTCTGGTCGTTGGATGAGCTGTTCAAACGTCCGAAAGTGTGTGGAAAGGCGTTCCACGCACCTTCCCAAGGCTGCTCCTGCATGCGACAGAGCAACCACCCTAAATTAGCTAAACATATCTTCTGCGGTACGGCTTGTATGGTCGTAACCGCAAAGAAAATGTACCTTCACGATAAGAGTGCTTTCAGACGTCTGGTCTTAACTCCAGACGTCCAGACACTCAGCCCGTTGTCCGGACTGCACTCCAAACGTCTGGTACTGGAAAAATTCCAATATCAGACCGCGCTCCCAGCTCTCCTCGCCGCGCTCCGCCACGTTTCTCCTCGCTCCGCCGCAGCTCCAACTATTGCAGGTGGTCGAGGACGATGCTCCAGACCTCCTCCTCCTCCAGCACGTGCCGCGGTGGCCGTGCGAGCTCCGACGAGCTTCCACGAAGCTCCCGACCTCAGCCTCCTCCTCCTTCTCACTCACTCTCCTCCTCGCTCTCATGGGCTCTCTTGCTCACCTCCTCCTGCCGCTCCACCACGCACTGAAGGTGGAGATGGTGGTGTGTGGAGTGGAGAGAAGAGGGGAGGGTGGCCTTTTATAAAGGCCGAGGGTTAGGGTTCTGCAGGAGGAAAGGGAGGAGGAAAGAGAGAGAAGGAGAGTTCTACGCGTTGCCCACACGCAGAATGTAGGATGCGTATAAAATTTTAATTTTCAGACGTCTAGGAAATGATCCAAACATCTGACTGAGACTGCAGATGTCTTAAAATACTAAAAGTGGGATAGATCTTTACAGATGCTAATATGGATGAATTTGTCTCCATCTTTCCAAATCATTATACATCTAGCATAATGTTGCATATTCCAACAATGAAAGCAAAATGTTCTTGTTGTCTTAAAAAGAAAAAGGCTCTCGAGGTATGTTCCTTTGATACATGCACATATCATGGCTACCACATATTTTAATTGCTTTGCATAGCCCAAGTGCAACTTGCACCCAAAATGGTGTGCCCTATCCCCCGAATTAGGATATACGTTTGCAAATGACAAAGGGAGAAATCTTCATTCTCAAGGGCTAAAGCTTTTCACGAAGAAGTTCCTCTACATTGACTATGACCTCTGAATGAAATATGTAAGTTTATGAAAATCTGGAATAAAATCTCGTTCGCATCCATTAGGATTTGAATATGGATTTTATATAAAGAATATAATCATATTTGAATTTAGATATAACTACCAATTTATGCGTGATTACCCAATTTAAGTACTTAAATAAAATCTTCATTTATCATAAATATATAAATCTCATTGTAAGACTCTCATTCCTGCAACCCAAATCTCCTCCATCATTTTGAAAGTCAGGAATATTTTTAAAGTTTTCGTTGAACATTTATTTTTGAGATAGAGATCTTTTATTTAAAGTAAACTTGTACTTTATTTTTCTTTATATTTTTTTATTTTTTGTTTTTAATATATTCTCCTTCAAGGGCTCCTTTAGTAATAATTTCTTTGGAGATTACTAAAATTGACATAGTCCAAATTACTAAGTTTTGAATTTTTTAAAAATAAACAACTAATGAATCGTGTTATAGAATTTTTTTTCTTTGACTCTATTGTAAGATAAATTTATAAATGAGTACCTGATGGATAGATATGTATAGGTATGGATTTAGATTTTTATATCCGACTGACGAAAAGGTACAATATAAGTATGAATTTTATGAACGATATGAATATGACTTTAGCAAAACCTATCTTGAACCCAATTCATTTGCATCCCCACTTGCAATTCTTTTCTTTGATAAGCATCTCTTAGGCTTAATTTAATTGAAAGGTTAATCTCTTAAAAAAGGGGTTAATTTCCATTTACTTGGCTATTTAACCCCTCATTTGTTAACTTGGGCTTAGCAACTTTAACACGGATTTATCTAATACCAATTTCAATTGGTGCTAGCTAAATCCGTTTTAAAATTTTATATCACTTATGTCCTTGATATCTCTCATATTTTATATACCTAATATCACACCAAGTAAATACCATAAGGGTTAGCATCACAACTTAATACTAATTCAAGTAAATACAAACTAATATTAACACCACACCATAAATAAACACAATTACAAATTAACATTAATTTTATATTTATTAACGTTAATTTTCTGATCTCGACTAAACTAGCCCTTAAATTTCGAGAAAAAAAGTAGAAGTAATTATACGACATAACACATTTCTCAAAGAAGGGCTGCCTAATTCGCATGCAAACAAAAGCTGCAAGCTTTTTTCCCCATAAAGAAAGGCACTTACCTCTGCACACAACTGAATTCCCTTTCCTTTGTTTTCGTATCGAAAAAATGGTAAGATTTGAACGCGCGTGTTTCTTTCGGGTAGGAAACTGACAAGTCAAACATTATCAACCATGAAAGAAATTAAGTTCCGATCTTATTTTAAAAACAATCGAAACATCCGCAAGTCTAGAGGTGGTGTTGTTATATTCCTGCCAAATCTGCTCAATCCATATCCTTTAAAAGAGGAGGAGCCTCTGACAGTGGAATTGTTGTGTTGCAGAAATTGAGAGCTTCAAAGATGAGAAGGAGAGCACGTGAGGACTCAGCTATGATCCACAGGAACAGGGGAGGGTGCGTCTGGGATGTGATCAGATTCTTTGGTCTTCGTCGGATATTCTATTTCCAGGATCTGCTCTACGATGAGAAGCATGGGAGTGGCAAAATTGCTACCTGTAAGATTTCCTGTTCACATACCATTTTCTGCACATGTATTTCTTATGCACCCATATGAATAGGTTTATCTTCCTAATTAGGTTGGTTTGGATGGGATTTGCTCTCCTGGTTGAGGCTCTTTAGCGAAATTGTAAAGAAAATCGATTCGATGCTCGAATTAACACGTGATTCTTGGTTTTGATGGCGTGCCATTTGGGAGATATAAACAAGAATTACATGCACATGTACACTTTGCCCCACCTACGTACGCTGATTTTGGCGTCGATGTTGTCACTCTTCATGCATGTGTACCGTAGGACTCGCATTACGTAACATTCGCGTTATAGCATCCATGTTCAAATGCCGCGGTGTGCTGTCATGACACCAATTGTCAATGCTATGGCGTTGTCGTAGCATCAATGGTATGGTGCTATTATAATTTATAACATCAATGGAATATCGCATTGTTGTGACGCTACTATGTCATCTATGCATGTAGTTCTATGCTATTATAACATCAATGATATGGCATGGATGCTACGGTGTTGCAGCCTTTCATCTTCTTCTTCCTCTTTCTATAACCTACAAATGATTTTGAGAATTCAAGATCCTCCTCTGCTTTTCCTCCTCTTCCCTTCCATCATCTCCTCAATCTATCCACTGCACTATTTGCCTTCATTCATCACACGAGCCCTCTCCACAACGAAAGCCAAATCTTTGTTGTGAAGCGACAACATGTGCTCTTGTGTAAGAAGGTACACCTACTGCAAGGTGGTACTCAACTCCTCTTCCTTCACTCATGAGCTCTCCCATGTTAGCATTGTAAGTGTTGTGCATGTACGGGTGCTTGCGCAAATGAATTTGTCGACCATAATCCTTGTGTTTATTTGTTCTAACAACAAAAACTACAATTGGTTAGCACTCCATCTTATCTAGTTTGTCATGTGTTTAATTCGATGAAAATATGAGGGAAAATCCAAAACACTCCACTTAAGGGTGTTAGGAACCGAGGGCCTATATTAAAAGAAGAGGCATACGTGTGGTTCCCATATCACTATTGCATTTTGCTACAAAAGTCATGACACGCACTTACCATATTGGTACCTAGGTTCAAGAACATTACATTTGGGCTACACTTCCTTAAATCACATCCTAGATTTCAACTCATATCACCTCCCTAACAAAGGCACTAAATTCAACAAGCCAAAAAGTAAAAAAAATATGCGTTGTGACGTGTTTTGAACGTACATAGCCTGCTCAACATAACACAATGATGTATTTTGATTTTCAACCGGTATGTTTTAATTTTTCACCGAACACATCGGTTGAAAATGACAACACACTGGTGTGTTTTAACTTTCAACCGATGGAAAATAGGTTTTCACTTAAAAAGTGAAAAGTAATTTTCACCTACGGATTTTAGGTTTAGGATTTAGGTTTTAAAGTTTGAGGTTTATGATTTGAGATTTAAGGTTTACCTATGGAAAATGATTTTTCATCTTTGGATTTGAGATTTAGTCTTTAGTGTTTAAACGCTAAACTTGAAAGACTAAATACTAAATCCAAAGGTGAAAATTCACTTTTTATAAATAAAGAACCACTTTACATAGGTAAAAATCGATTAAAAATCTAAATAATCCGATATATTTTCATTTTCAATTGATGTATTTTGATTTTTAATTGATAAACAATCAAAATACATTTATTAAATATAAAAAAATACTAATATATTTTATTAAATGGAAACACAAGTTGCAAAATATATTTCAACATGTACTTTCTTACTCACACCCATTCAATAATGATACATTCCAAAATCAACAAAGGTTGCACAATATTAAAGGTGTATAAAATATGGATTCATACATGGATGTCCTTAGAATCATTTCACGTAACATACCTACCGTTGAATTCTTATCATCTATACGAATATACCTAAGTAACTTATCTCATTTGCATCAATATTTCATCTTTTTAGATATTTTATCGAATTTGATGAGATTGATCCTAAATATAAGAAAAAAAAATATTTAATCTCTTGCACCTCTAGATTCCACATATTAAATGTAGGATCCTTGAATAGCTCTATTTGAACATAGTGGTGCTAAACTCACTCAAAGGTATCATTAAGAAGAAGCTGTTAGGAGGAGAACGAGGACGAAGAAAAGGCAGTGGAAATGGATGGAGAAACTAAATGTATAGGACCTGAAGTGTATAAAAAACCCGTTACATTGTTGTCCAATTCTGGCCAGCTTTGACAATCGAGGGATGGATATTGGTGTAAACAGACCAAATTTCTAGGTACCCGTGTAGATAGTAAGAAGGGGTATATGTATATTAGTGCAAATGGTCCTAAGGGCACTCAAGTAAAAAAAATCCCTATTAGATATAATTAGTGTCGCGAAGTTATCGGTGTGTGCAAATGCAATATCTTTTTGATGATATATTCTCTGCCTCCAAAAAGGACATCACATTCCAAGTAATTAAAATTGAACCCTCCTAATCTATTCGAGAGAAGCACCCTCCAAGTAAATAGTTTTCCGAAAATCCAAACAAAAGCCTGCCCCTGATTTTGCAAAGTTAACAAAGGACCCAAGAATTTCAATTCTGTTTTCATTCGAGACCATAAAATTTGAGTCTGTATGCATTAATTGATTCTGGGAAACAATAGAACTTAACCCTACCCCATGACAAGGCTAACTATATATTAACTATAATAATTAGTAAAAAAAATTTCACAGAGAGTTGCCACTGCTGAGGCGTCATCTCTAACGACCTCACTGTTATCTCGCTGCATGCATCTTCTCGTGTAGGCGGTAAGGTCGACCCAAGCGATCAAGAGCATCTCCCGAGCCATCATGCCGAGAAGGATCAAGGCTTGCATGTGAGTTTCAGATACGTTTGCCACTTAATTCAAGTGTCACTTCATGTAATTCAAAGTTGGCCAAATATAAACAAGTTCACTTTTTCGTGCATTTCCTTTCATGCACCTCCACATTTGTATTGCCATGAACACAACAATCGCTGCTATTAACCTAAATAGCACCACTGTGCTATTGACGTTGCATAGGCCAATGCCATTTGCATTGTATAGCACCAATGTCATACAACCTAAATAGCATCAATTCCCTTAACATTTGTGCTATGTGTAGTACATATACATAGCACCAATGCTACGTTAGAGAACAGAGGCAGAGATTTATGGAAACAAAGAAATGACTCCCATCTTAGAACGGGAGCTCGCGGCTAACTCAGATATTTTATAGAGTAAGCTGTTCTCCTCAGAGTTTGTTACAGCCGAACGACAGAAAGTTGTTACAACAATCTCTCTGAGAAATTTCACTACTGCCCTTATTACCTCAGTAATATGAACATGCCACGCACGTGAACAACCGAAAGTTGTTACAGCAATCTCTCTGAGAGATATCACTGCTACCCTTATTGCATCAGTGCATGAACATGCTATGCACACGAATCATGAATGCAATGGCACCAGTGCTGTCAAGCCACATGACACCTGTGCTATAGGATGCATGTATAAGTGGTGTCAGGGAACTTCTGGTAGGTTTGGTTGCCATAAATGCAAACATTCTTTTTCTTAGCTTCTTGTGCACATCCAAATATGGCAAGCATTTTGCCCATGAAGGTATAGTCAGACGGTAGAGATTCTTGATTTTGGCGGAAGAGACCCAAACTTGAATTCCCATTCCTGAATTATCTGAAGAATTGCTATGGAAGGGATGGTTGATCTCTCGCCCGTTTCCAACATCATAACAAATAAAAAAAAAAAAAGCAGCCGTTTAATATGCACTTAGAATGAGTTTTTTATTTTTTTGGCAATCCTTCTCTCTAATCTCCGTAGGAAATATCCAATGTTTTTGGCCGCTATAAAAGTATTTCGTGATTTAATCCAACCAATTGGCAGCCATCCACTACATTTATTGCAATGCGAAGGAGCACCAAATGCTGTCAGATCAACAGTTAAAGATTAAAACTGGAGTTGGATGTGGATTGAGCTCCACTTGAAAAAAAGGGGCCCGAGCCACACATCCAACGTGGGGAAGTTCCCTACACTGCCTTCAAAAGAATCACATTTCAGTCCAAGCTGCCAGTCAATGATGGCATGTTTCAAAGCTTATTAACAATCATTCTACGATTTAAATAAACAAACAAATACATAAATAAATTTGAACCAAAAATACCACAGTTCTAAATGAAAGTTCCAAGTGTAGACAATCACAATTTTAGCTCGTATTTGTTGAACCAAAATGTATATTAATGCGATGCCCACTTAACAAACCGCTTCCATTTTGATGAATTATGTACTAATGGTCAAACTCCCTTTAAAAGATATCCTCCAGTAACCAGGTTTTCCATGCAGAATATAACAATCCAAGCAGGAACTCAGACATCTGTATATTTAACCACCGAAAATTGAAAGGATCAGCTAAACTTGATACAAACAAGGACTCCACCGAATGAGTTGAATGCCGACTTCCTAATAAATTAACAACAATTTTCTCCACAATTCCATGCTAATACTGCACTTTGCAATAAAGACTATACACCATTTGCCGGATATGTTGTTTTATAACATCCATCTTGATATGGTTGCTAACCAATGATTGCATTCCATAGTGCGCAAGTGAAGATGCAATGCAAATGTCAAAAAGCATTAGAATGCTCATGGATGAAGACATCTCTAAAGCAGAAAAGCTTGTGCATATATCATTCACTGAAAACAAACAGCACAAGAATTACAGTAAGCAAACTGGCATTCCTTCTGATGTTATTTCTGATCGGCCAGACAGCTCTGAGGAAGTTCCCAACTCCAAACATTGTCAATCGCAACACAAGGTTCCAGTCGAGAGATTACAGGAAATGCTTGCTTTGGTGCAAAAGATCGTTGAAGACGAAAACGGAGAACAAATATTGCTAGAAGAATCAACACCAAGTGAAAGTATTATAGCAAAAAGGAACGTCGATAATACTGAGGCACAGACCACTCAGAATCACCATATCCTCAGGAGAAAACTGAATGAGGTTCTTGAGATATTTCTGAGCAATAAGGCTATTGGCATGAAAGAAACGAAGTATGTAGATGATTCTCAGCAATCTCAGGAGTTTCTGGAATCATTAGAGACATTGTATTCAGGCATGAATTTGCCTCAAGAGATTTTTCGAGGTTCTGCTTCACATCTTTCAGAACATATTCAACATCTGTGGAATGCCCAAAGTAAGGAACAACTTAGTATGAAACCATGTAAGTTGCTGGAATACATCAAGCCACTAGGGAATGAGAGCCGAAGTATCGGTCTGAAAGCATGCGAGGAGCCTCTCAATCACAAGGCACTTCAGAAAAAAGGCACAAAGAGAAATTCCAGAAAGGAGATAGATGCAAGTCCTTCGGCCACAAGTGACAGTCTTCAAGTGTCAAGTAGAGAGGTACTTGAAAAGCTCCCCACTTCACGAACTGAAAGCTCCTCGACAGCAAGTAGCTCAAACTCTTTGCCTCGATCACCTTCCAGCTTAAGAGCACACATGAAGAATGAAAGAGCTATCTTCCATATTTCATTTCATGAAGTGAAGAGGAGGGTGAGAAATCTTCTTGGCCACAGGAACAAGAAGCAAAACTTCACATCCACAGGACCCCAGACCAAAAATTGGTATGGATTGCATCCAAAGGACACCTGTAGGTGGATGGCAAGAAATATGATAGGTGCACGTTTTGCAACTACACGCTCTTATAATGCAAGACAGGGAAACAATGCTGCAAGAATAAAAACTGCAACCAAGCCAAATGGGCATGAGGCAGCAGGAGTATTGGATTTCCAAAGAGAAGCCAAAAGCCATATCATTGAGATGCTGGATTTTCGAGATGACAACATCCATCTTCCAGATAAAAAGGCAACAGATACCTTAGTGGAACTGCTGTCACTGCAAGAAGACAATTCAACTTCTAGTTATAGTCCTGGAAGACACAAGGAACTTGGCTCACCAAGAAGGCTATTTGGAGCTGGTTCTGTAAATCAACAGACTAGCCTAGCAGAATGCCGCTTGGCAAGACATGTTGAAGAGGGTTTGCCTTGTGCTGCCTCTACTTCAGATAACAGAGAAGAAAGTCAGGGCTTCAGTGATCAATTACGTTTCACCACTGGAACTGGAGTGCAGGGTCTCTTCACTGCCAAAACCTCAAGTTCAGAAGGTCTGTTAAAAAGCTTTTGGATTACTCTTTCAAAATTATGTGATTTTGCTGATGGAAGATCTTAATTAACACTTATCACAGGTTTTGGTAATTTAGATGCCATAGGAATTGATGCTAAAAGTAGAGAATCGGATGATTCAATAGGAATACATGAGGATGACAGATCGTACCAAAGTTCCGCACAGGTAAACAGCCAGTTCTTCAATAACATGCTTTAATAGCTTCGCATTCTAGAATTTGTCTTAAATGGTTATGTTCTACAGGACTTGCCGAAAGCCAAGCTAGACTTACAATGCCCCAGGTGTTGTACTCCTGGTGATCTAGATATCCATGGAACAGAGGATCCTGATATCAATATTCAAAAGACAGACCAGCCTAGTCCAGCCTCAGTTCTGGATCTGCCACTTTTAGATGATGTTGGTAGCCCAGAATGCACAGCTTCCAGGAAAAATCAACAAGGTATTTAATAGAGCTCATCCTCTACAAAACTAACACTTATTAGGTCCGTACAAAGATAAATAGCATCGACTGTAACTTATGGTCTTATATCCATGGCATCTATAAGCTGGAAATTTTTTTTTTCTTCAAAAGGGTAAATATGGTGGTCATAGAATTTGATCCCGTAACCTCTTAAATGCCAACAGGGAGATCTCACCACACTATCGACCCCTTGGTAGAAATTTATGTATTGATATTTAAAGAGACTATATGAAAATTATGCGCAAAAGTGAAAGCCTCCTAATACTTCTATTTCAACAGATAAAATAGAAGAATGATAAACAATTGGTAACACCTATAGTTAAAAGATAAGAAAGAATTATGCATGACTGGAAAGGTCTTCGCATGCACTCTCCTTCCTTTAACCTCTTGTGTTTCTTCTACATCCCAATGTCTTGCTTTTCTAACCACCATTTATCCTTTTTAAATTAATCAAACTAGTTTTCTTCCAAAACCCAATTTCCATTTTGTCCTTGCCATGGATAAGCCAATTTAGGATTTTGATTTTTCGCAACCCAAAGTCGACAGATTAGTTGGAGAAATTTCATCATGTACCGAAATTTTACAAAAGGAAATGTCCACTCAATGCAAGCAGCAAGATTTATTCCCATACATCTCTACAAAACATAAAACATTAAACAGACCAACTTCCTCATTCATTAGCTATATATTTTTCAACAGCAATAACAAATTACGACAAGCCAGCAAGTAATATAGCAATTCTGATCCCAATAATTGAAACAACTCATACTAAAATTATACTCCAAAAGATACTAATCCGAAAAAACAGACGATGGTTCCATAACTTCTCCGAATTAAATTTTCATCTTCCCTTGTAATGATCAGCTTATTACATTTGGAGCAATTTACCAATAGACCACAGTGCAATATTTCCATTTGATAAGATGAGGCAAACTAGGCCTTTTTCAGTAATACTGCTCAGAGAATAGCAATAAGGATCTATCTAATTGCTAAAAAAGGTAATCTTTACACCGACATTTGCTACGTTTTCTCACAAGATGTCGCCTTTCTCATGTTGAACTTACAGACGAACCTCCCATGTCACCAAGGCAGCTCCAATCGGAAGAACACAACGACTCCAGATCAACTCCCCCACCCCTCCATCTCCACCAAGAAGACGAAAGATCGAATCTTTCCTACCTCAGAGCCCTCCTCGAGGCCTCCGGCCTCCTCCGCCGCGAGGCCTGGGAGTCCCGCCGTCACCGCCGCCACCTCTTCGACCCTCTCCTCTTCCACGAGGTGGAGCCGCCACCGAGCTCGAACCCGCTCGACCCGGGCCTCTTCTTCGACCGCGTGGGTGAAGCCCTCCGCGAGATCTACGACAGATGCTTCGCTACCAAACCGTGGGTGGGCCTCGTGGACCCCAAGGTCCGGCCTTTGCCGGAAGGGGAGGAGCTGTTGCTAGAGGTGTGGAGAAAGGCGCGTCCTTGCGGGGTCTCCATGGACCTGAGGACGGTGGACGAGATCGTGGGTCGGTACATGGGCGCCGGGAGTTGGGTGGAGATCGCAGAAGGGGTCGACGAGATTGGGGTCGCCATTGGGGATGAGGTCTTGGAGGAGGCTTTGGATGAGACGTTGCTGGTGATGTTGGGAGTGTGAAGAGAGAGACTCTTGGAATTAGCATGTTGTTTTCCTTTTGAAAGATTCAAAAGCAACGTCCAAGTCCACCAGAAAAGCAACCCTCTATTTTGGAATTTAGTCTGTCTAGGTGTATAAGAAATTAGTTTAAAGCCGAGATAAAAGCTACAATAGCCCTTTTGCCTCGTAGCACTATCATGCCCTAACGTGTCCCTCTTTTTCCCAAATCAACGTCGTTGGGACTTATCTGACCTCCCCTCACCGGTCGAGTCCTCCCTTTCTCTCCCCTGCCACCTTCTACTAGTCACTGTGCCTTCTTGGATTTGCACTTATTGGGATCCCTCTCATTGTTTAGCTTCTACCTCTCACTCTCGATCATGGTCGTGCTCGTGTCATCGATGAGTTCTACGTCATGCTTGCCAGAGTGGTGTCGGCGATGCATTGTTGCAGGCATGTCGTCGTAATGTTCTACTCGTCGACGCAACCTGACTGTTGGTTAGGGCACCCTTGTAGCGGGTCGTCGCTGCCTTTTCTGTTGTTACACATGGTGATGGTGGTGGTGCTCGCTGCGATAGTGGTGGTTGGAGCGTCTCCGACGAGTGTCCTTGAGCTTGGATCTTCAAGGGTGCTGGTGGTCTACTTTTAAAGTTGAGACCACGTTGAAGTCAGACTCATCACGGCCAGGTAGTTGGTCGGCTTCGATCCGACTCCTTGTCTCCTGTTAGCGTAGTTCACCAATGATGTTGACAATGCTTTTGTCATACATAGTGTATGGTGCAGGCTCTCTTACATTAAAAATGATGTATCAGATGCTTCTTTTAGGTTTTCTTACTTTTTATTTTGTTTCTTGTTATCTTGTTTTGGAATTCCCCCCTCTTGAGGGGGCATTATCTTTTCCCCTCTATGAGAGGCATCGAGGTTGTCCTTCTTCCTTACCCTATAAGGCTACATTCTTTATATCATTTTCATTCCTCGATGGAATGTTTCCGTTCAAAATAAGTTTAAAGGCATAATAAATATAAAATTATATTTATCTTGATTTGAGGTGGAGAGAGAAAAGATAGAACTTTTTTCACCAAAGGTGTCAAATAACTTGGTGGGATAAGTGAGATGGTTATCTTACGATTTGACATGAACTATTGTTTGGAAAGTGAGGGATAAGAAAATTATGAGTTTACAAGTATTTGAAACAATTAAGTGCTTGGAGAAATTATTTGGAGAGATAAATGGAGAGTTTATCCAAGGAACTATGATATTGGTTTGTTGTAAATTGAAAGATGAATGGTGGTGACAAGGGATATGAGATTCGACATGGCATAAGAAACAACAATAAGAGGGCCTTTTCCTATATACTAAGTAGGGTCAATGTGGAGTGGGGAGAAAGTGGAAAAACAATTATCTTTTTCCTTTCTTTTTTTTTCTAATTTTTTGTTTTGATGTAAATTAGAGAGAGTTTTAAAAGGTAGGAGATGAGAGGTCCGTTTTGGTCATTTTCTTGACCTCCAATGAAGAAAGTTAGACAGGAAAAGTTTCAATTTGGATTTACTTGTGAGATAATTTAAGAGTCGTTAATCATGCACAATGAGTTTGAGAAATATTTATTTATTACTCGTTAGCATTTCAATTAAGCATATGTTAGTTTTCTTCTGAAAAAAAAAAAGGTATCTATTAGTCTTTATGATAGTCACATAACCCACAAAAAAGTAGCAATAATTTCTATCTATAAGTATTCAACTTGACAATTGAACATATAGAATATACTCTGTGTAGCACCAATATCATTTTAGAGTGTAGCACCGATATCATTTGAGAGCATAACTTTACTAAATATGCACCATTATCTGTATACATCAATTATCAATATTTTCATATTATTAGGTACGATATTATTTTTCCATGGCTACATAACAAAGGGCTCTTGAAGTAGACTTAAGTGTAGCTCTTTTAAACAATTAAAGCACAACATTTATTGACGATAATTTCTATACTTGTAAAAACTTGCAAAACCCTTAATTACTTAATAATTTGTATGTCTCTATACTCCAAATGCTTGTTTATAATTTTAAACTTTTGTTATCCTCATATTACCAACTCTTTTTTGTCATGTTCATCAAAATTCCTAAAATTCAATTATTAGACATCTTCTTATTCAAAAAGTTGAATTGTCTTTGAACATGCTATTATTACACTATGCACAATCATTTTTATTTGTTTGATCTTAATTCCAATGTGTTGGGATGAAATGTTTTGGCCCTAGTGATATCATGAAAGCATGCAAACTAATTGTTTGAAATTTTCAATTCAATCACATAAATGGACGACAACCAGAAATTGAATAGAAAGAGCAAAAACAAACAACCTAGATCAGAATCACATGGGAAAAACTAACTTCTTATCATTCCAAGATCCCCATGGGTATCAAAGTATACTTGATGGGAGAACGTAGGATAGCACCCCATGTATTGCACATCCTACAACAAGTCCCAACTCTCTAGGACTCCCATCTTCTCAGCAGTTGGATGATGTCCTTCGCATTGCGAATAATCAATCCGTGTGTAACCCTGCAAACCCTTCACGATTCTAAAGGCAATGCTCACCTCGAACCTCCTCCGAAGATGAAGCACAGAAGTCCAAAAGTATTCTCCATAAAGAATGGAAGTCGTCCAGAAGTCCTTCAAGACTTCTCATTAGGACCTTAGATGTCCAAGAGATGAGACTTCTAGATGTCCAAGCCTATTGGTAGATGTTATGACCCATGTTATTAAGCTTTTTTAAGACATCCGTACTTTAGGTCAGACATCTGCTAAGACGTTTGGACTGAGGGTCAGACGTCTTGCAAGACGTCCGGACTCATTCCCAGACGTTTGAAAATAGAAAATCTCGTGTACGAACTTGCGTCTGCGCGTGTGCTGCGCGCAGACAGTACCCACTTCACTTTTCTTCTTCTCTCTCCTTCCGCCCCCGACGAAACCCTAAACCCACACCTTATATAAGCCCCCCTCCTCTCCCTCACACCACCCCCACTTCCAGCCACTTCCTTCCTCTACCCTCCAGCAAGTGCAGCCGAGCGAGAGAGGCAGAGAGAAGGAGCGTCGTGAGAGGAAAGGAGCAGCGTGAGGAGAGGAGAGAAGGTTTGCGAGCTCTCGTGGGAGCTCGTAGGAGAGCTCACGGTCGGTCGGCGCATGCGCAAGGTGGAGGAGTGCGTCGGGGAGGTCCTCCCCGACACTGCTGCAATCGGAGCAGCAGGCGAGCTGGCACGATGCGGCCATGCGCGGCGCGAGAAGGCGAAGGCAGGTTCTGGGATTTTCCCAGAATTAGACGTCTGGAGTGACCGTCAGACGACGGTGCCGACGTCTGGAGGTGGTGCCAGACATCTTAGGAGGAGGCTTCGCGAAGGTACGTCTCTTTTGCAGATACGGCCATGCAGGCCGCTCCGCCGAGACACTGTTCCTTGCCTTTTTGAGAAGATTTTTGGTTGATTCGCGCAAGAGTTGCTTCGGAAGGGCGCGGGAAATGCCCTCCCACGCACTTCGGACGTCTAGGCGAGGCACCAAACGACGGGAATCGTTTCCAGACGTCCGGAGAGGCAGTTGAACATCTGAAACTAGGTCCAGACGGTCCAGCGGAGTTCTTGGACATCTGATGAGTGGCGCAGAACTTGAGGTATGGCTCTGGACTCTTTTAAGACGTCTAGAAGTTGTTTCAGACATCTGATTTGAGTCAGAATCACTGTTTTTGACCCGTTTAGGGTCCGTTTGAGGTCTAATTTCCGCAATTAAGATACCAATGTTTCCAATATGAATTCCCCTACTTGTTTGAGTACTTTCTACACTATTCTGAGTATTCTCTTGTGATTGGTCCTTGTGATAGGACCTCATTCCGTTGCGGGTTCAGGTTTTGCTGAGGCACGTGGACCTGCCGTTCAAGCTTCCACTGCTTCTGGGTTTACTGGTACAGTGGCTTCCCCTCAATTTAATTACAACTTAAATGCATGTGTGTAGTGAATGATTAGAACCTAGGATATGGCATGAATCCCAGGACTAGAATTACTGGAGTGTCTGTATTGAATGAATGAATTGCAGTCTTGAATGAGTAGATAGAATGATAACAATTGCCCGTTAATGAATAACAGTTTCCTGCGAAATATGTAGTAATTGTGTTAGTTAACTGTCAAATGTAACCTTCCTGTCACATATGGGAATTGACATAATATAAGCTGCATGTATATAAATTTTGAAATGGAAAGGTGAATTGTTAGAAACACTAGGTACCTGTGAATAACCTGAATATAGAAATGTGAATGATAGTATTACAATGTGCATGTGTAAAACCTGAGAATGGAAATAGAAATGATGAAACCTAGTATGGAATGGCATTAGGCATATTGAACATGAACCCTATGGGGAGGATTAGGAGTAGAGCTCCTGAGAAATATATGGAATGGCTTTGGAAATGCTTTGGGAAGTGTGCTTGCCTAGAGTGCGTGATACCAAGGGGAGTGCACGTTACCTCTTAGTGTAGAGGGGTGCTTGCCGCCTTTCGGGTTGAGACCCAGGATGGGTTTGGCCACTTTGCACCGACTCGGTGGCCCTCGTGTACATTGTACCGGGGAGAGCTACTAGTGTAGGGAGAGGGTTAGCCACCCCACGAGGCCCAGGGTTCAGCTAGCCACCCTACACCGACTTATTAGGCCTACTGGGCAAACCAGGGTAGTCAGGCGAGGGTGCGCGGACTGTGAAGGGGCGAGGCCCCTGTTTACATTCTAAGTTTATTCGTAGGTAGCTCATGTTTCCAACATTCAATCTTCCATTTCCAGTTCATATACATACAGCTCATATTATGACTTTTAACGTAAACAACAGGGATTTACATGCAACAGTTTACTAACACAAGTACTTTACATTTCGCAGGCAGCTGTTATTCATTTACAGGCAATTGTTATTATTTTATCTACTCATCCAAGACTGCAATCCATACATTCCATACAAACATTTCAATGTTTCTAGTCCTAGGATTCATGCCAGACCCTAGGATCTAACATTCATTCCACATATGCATTCAGGTTTGTAATTAAACTAGGGGAAACCACTCTACCAGTAAACCCAGGAGTAATGGGGGCTTGATTGGTAGGTCCACGTGCCTCAGCAAACCCCAAATCTACAACGGAACGAGGTCCTATCACAAGGATCAATCACAAGATACTACTCAAAACAGGATAAAAAGTATTCTAACAAGTAAAGGAATTTATACGGAGAACAACGGAATCTTAATTACGAAAATCGGACCTCAAACGGACCATAAACGAGTCAAAAATGGTAATTCTGATTCATATTAGACGTCTGGAACACCTTCCAGACGTCTTAAAAGAGTCCAGAATCATACCTCAACTCCTACGCTACTCCTCAGACGTCCAGGAACTCCACTGGACGGTCTGGACCCAGTTCCAGATGTTCGACCACCTCTCCGGACGCCTGGAGATGCTTCCCGCCGTCTGGAGCCTCGCCCAGACGTCTAAACTACGTGGGAGGGCGTGTCCTGCGCCTTCTTGAAGCGAATCTTGCACACATCGATGCAAATCTCCACAATATGGCATGGAACAGTGCCTCGATGAAATAGCCTGCATGGCTGTATCTGCAAGGAAGGTGTACGTCGTGGAACTTACCTCTCAGTCGTCTGGAACCTCCTCCAGACGTAGTCTGGATGTCGACCCAGACATCTGATTCTGGGAAAATCCCAAAACCAGTGCCTGCCTTCGCCTTCTCGCACTACGTGCAACCGCGCTGCACCCGCTCGCTTGCTACTCCGGCTGCAGCAGTGTCAGGTAGGACCTCCCGACTCACCTCTCCACCTCGCGCATGCTCGACCGGCCTTGAGCTCTCCGGCAACCTCTCTCACGAGCTCGCGCGCTTTCTTTCCTCTCTTCCCCTAGCTGCTCCTCTCTTCTCACGCCGCTCATGCCCGCTGCTTGCTACTCGCCGTCATGTTGGAAAAGGAGGGTGGCTGAAGGTGAGGTGAATGAGGGAGAGGAGGGGGGTTTAAGTAGGCGCTGGGTTAGGGTTGCGTCGGCGAGAGGAGAGAGAAGGAGAGAAGAAAATGAGGCTGCGTACTGTCTACGCGCAGCACGCGTGCAGACGCAAGGACGTACGCAAAATTTTCGATTTCCAAACATCTGACCCAAGTTCCAGATGTCTTAAAGGGCTCTAACAGTACGGGTCTTAACATGTATCATGATCTGAGACGTGACTTTTGGTGGAGGGGAATGAAGCAGTATGTAGGTGAATTCGTGCAGCAGTATTTGGTGTGCCAGCAGGTGAAGGCCGAGCATCAGAGATCTGCAGGGCTGTTACAACCACTTCCAGTGCCAGAGTGGAAGTGGGAGAGCATCACCATGGACTTGGTGGTGGGCTTGCCCATTACCCAACGTGGACACGATACAGTCTGAGTGATTGTAGACAGATTGACAAAGACGGCACATTTCTTGTTGATCCGAGTCACTTTGGGACCAGCACAGTTGGCAGAGAGGTATATCCGCGATGTGGTACGTCTGCATGGAGTTCCGTGGGAGATTGTATCCGACCGGGATACCTGTTTTACGTCTAGTTTTGGGCTGAGTTTTAGCAGGCTTTGGGGATACGGTTGAGGTTTAGTACAGCATACCACCCTAGGACTGACGGACAGTCGGAGCGCACGATACAGATGCTGGAGGACCTTTTGCGTGCCTGTGTACTGGACTGGAGGGGCTCTTGGGAGGAGTACTTGCCCCTGGCGAAGTTTGCATATAATAACAACTATCACTCAAGCATCGACATGGCACCCAACGAGGCTCTGTACGGACGGAGGTGTACTGCACCCTTGAGTTGGGTTGAAGTGGGGACCAAGTGGGAGATTGGCCCCAGGCTGATCCGACAGAGTCAAGAGGTATTTGAGCAGATTCACAGGCGACTCTTCACTGTCAAGAGCAGACAGAAGAGCTATTCTGATCGGAAGCGCAGAGAGGTGTAGTTTGAGGTTGGGAATCACGTCTTCCTTCGCGTTTCGCCCATGAAGGGCCTGTAGCGTTTTGGGGTGAAAGGGAAGTTCGCGCCGAGGTTTGTGGGGCCCTTTGAGGTCCTGGAGCGGGTTGGACCCGTTGCTTACAGGCTTGTCCTTCCTCCCCAGCTTTCTGGTGTGCACGACATGTCCCACGTGTCCAACCTCAGGAAGTACGTCGCCGATCCCAGTCACGTTCTGAGCCACGAGAGCGTCGAGGTGGGTGACAACCTGACCTAACCCAAGAGGCCAGTACAGATACTCGACAGAGCCGTTCGGAATTTGAGACGGAAGCAGGTACCCCTGGTGAAGGTCTTGTGGAGGAGCCAGAGGTACGAGGAGGCTACCTGGGGGCCTGAGGCGGCAATGCGAGAGCGGTACCCGAAACTCTTTGAGGGTACGTCTTTTCGGATCGGCTTCGGTCCTCTTTGAGTTTGTTATGTGTATGTTGTTCTTTTTCCGCACCCTAGCTAGCTCAAGTTTCGGGAACGAAACTTCCTTTGAGTTTGTTATGTTGTTAAGACCCATGTTATTAAGCATCTTTAAGATGTCCGTACTTTAGGTCAGACGTCTGGTAAGACATCTAGACTGAGGGTCAGACGTCTTGCAAGACGTCTGGACTCATTCCCAGACGTTTGAAAGTCGAAAATCTTGTGTACGAACTCGCGTCTGCGCACGTGCTGCTCGCAGACAGTACCTACTTTGCTTTTCTTCTTCTCTCTCCTTCCGCCCCCGACGAAACCCTAAACCCACACCTTATATAAGCCCTCCTCCTCTCCCTCACACCACCCCCACTTCCAGCCACTTCGTTCCTCTACCCTCCAGCGAGTGCAGTCGAGCGAGAGCGACAGGGAGAAGGAGCGTCGTGAGAGGAGAGGAGGAGCAACGTGAGAAGGAGAGGAGAGAAGGTTTGCGAGCTCTCGTGGGAGCTCGCCGGAGAGCTCACGGCCGGTCGGCGCATGCGCAAGGCAGAGGAGTACGTTGGGGAGGTCCTCCCCGACACTGCTGCAGCTGGAGCAACAGGCGAGCGAGCGCGGCGTGACCATGCGCGATGCGAGAAGGCGATGGCAGGTTATGGGATTTTCCCAGAATCAGACGTCTAGAGTGACTGTCAGACGACGATGCTGACATCTGAAGGTGGTGCCAGACGTCTAAGGAGGAGGCTTCACGAAGGTACGTCTCTTTTGCGGATATGGCCATGCAGGCCGCTCCACCGAGACACTGTTCCTTGCCTTTTTAAGAAGATTTTCGGTTGATTCGCGTAGGAGTTGTTTCAGGAAGGCGCGAGACACGCCCTCCCACGCACTTCGGACGTCTGGGCGAGGCACTAGACCACGGGAAGCGTTTCCAGACGTCCGGAGAGGCGGTCGGACGTTTGAAACTAGGTTCAAACGGTCCAGCGGAGTTCTTGGACATCTGAAGAGTGGTGCAGAACTTGAGGTATAGCTCTGGACTCTTTTAAGACGTCTGGAAATTATTCCAGATGTCTAATTTGAGTCAGAATCACTGTTTTTGACCCGTTTAGGGTCCGTTTGAGGTCCTATTTCCGCAATTAAGATACCAATGTTTCCCGTATGAATTCCCCTACTTGGAGTACTTTCTACAATGTTCTAAGTATTCTCTTGTGATTGATCCTTGTGATAGGACCTCATTCCATTGCGGGTTCGAGGCTTGCTGAGGCACGTGGACCTACCGTTCAAGCCCCCACTATTTCTGGGTTTACCGGTAGAGTGGTTTCCCCTCAATTTAATTACAACTTAAATGCATGTATGTAATGAATGATTAGAACCTAGGATATAGCATGAATCTTAGGACTATAATTACTGGAATGTCTGTATTGAATGAATGAATTGCAGTCTTGAATGAGTAGATAGAATGATAACAATTGCTCCTAAATGAATAACAGTTGTCTGCGAAATATGTAGTAATTGTGCTAGTTAACTATCAAATGTAACCTTCCTGTCACACATGGGAATTGACATAATATGAGCTGCATGTATATAAATTTGGAAATGAAAAGGTGAATTGTTGGAAACACTAGGTACCTGTGAATAACCTGAATATAGAAATGTGAACAATAGTATTACAATGTGCATGTGTATAACCTGAGAATGGAAATAAAAATGATGAAACCTGACATGGAATGGCATTAGGCATATTGAACATGGACCCTATGGGGAGGATTAGGAGTAGAGCTCCTGAGAAATATATGAAATGGCTCTGGAAATGCTTTGGGAAGTGTGCTTGCCTTGAGTACGTGGTACCAAAGGGAGTGCACGTTACCTCTTAGTGTAGAGGGGTGATTGCCGCCTTTCGGGTGCATACCTTGGGTGGGTTTGGCCACTTTGCATCAACTCGGTGGCCCTCGTGTACACTGTACCGGGGAGAGCTACTAGTGTAGGGAGAGGGTTAGCCACCCCACGAGGCCTGGGGTTCAGCTAGCCACCCTACATCGACTTGTTAGGCCCACTGGGCAAACCAAGGTAGTCAGGCGAGGGTACGCGGACTATGGAGGGGCGAGGCCCCTGTTTGGTTCTTAGGGGCTAGACCCTTGTTACTGAGAGGGCTATGTCCTATATTGGTTCCGTGCTGTACTTTGGGCACACCTGCTAACAGAAACGACTGACCGCGTGCTAGTGCGGGGTAGCTACTCATGCGCTTATCGCGCGTGCCGTAGTCACCATTATGTCTATCCGTGACCTTGGGGTGGTTGATTGGGTGTAGGACCACCACGGGGGACTCTTCCGACCAGAAGAGCACCACATGCGACTTCTACTTTACGGAAAAGACTACAAACAAGATCGTTCCCATGATGAACATTCGAGATCAAGAAAGAGACCTGATAATTAAATCAAGTAGTGAAAGAAAGAATAATTAGTTAAAGAAAGAAAGAAATTGAAAAACAACAGCTACCTGTCCACCTTTACTGCTTTAGTAGTGGGTTGCCACTCTACTCAGCGTTCGCTGACGTTTTGTACTCATAACCTTTTTCAGGTCTAGGTGATGAGCAGCTAGAGCCTACTGCTGCAGAGGGTGCTGGACCCAGTAGAGCCCAGTAGTTGTTGCTCTTTTTGTACTCATTTGTAGTAGTGAGTAGTTTCTTGTACGTTTATATTCAGTACTCTTTCATTTTGCACATTATATTCCTGTACTTATTTACTTTTCTACTCTTGTGGTGGTGTGTACTGTAGTAGTTTTACTTCGTTACTGCTGTACTTTTGTTACTATTAGTTACTTAGTATTGTGAGTGTGGTTTACTTTCCTATTTTTTGGTTACTTTCTCGTTGGACGACTGGATCTTGGGATCAGTCGAGTCGGTCCAGTCTCGTGTCCTATAAGGATTCGGGAATCGGGTCGTAACAATAAACGACTATTGGAAGCTAAGGGCCTCTCTTGAGCTTTCTGGATGTCCAAAATGGGGAAGGAGAGTAGCAGCAATGGCTTTCTTTTCTTCTTTCTTCTCTCTGCCAGTGATGGAAATTAATAGCACACAAAAATTGATTAAATAGGATTTCTCACATTGCTCTTAGCATATATTTATATGGAATCTATGCATTCTTAATATGATGGCAATCACTAAATCAAATTCAATGGTTGAGATCAAATCCTAATTAAATTTTACATCATTTACTCATCAATTAATTAGGCTAATTAGGTTTTAGTATCCTAACTTATTTAATTTTTATCCAAACTCCTTTAGATCAATACTAAATCATACTTGACCTAATTAAATCCCCTTAAATAATATTTAATTTATCTTCAATTAAAAATTATTAAAATCGTTATTGAATAATATAATGTTCAGGAGTCAAGATCAATTAAATGTCATCGCAAATTTTACGAGTCTCATTTGCGTTGATTTGAACCCATAGGTATCCATCAAGGTCAGGTCGAGTTATAACCGCTTGTAAAATGTGAAAAAATATGTATTTTTTGTTAACCCTCGATCAAATCTTTTCAAAAGGGAGTCATGTGATATCATTGGATTTATCTCATTACAATCTTTTCAATGGTACTCATTACAATCTTTCCCATGGTATTCTCACCACAATGGAAGAATAAACTTATTACACCCATTTTGACACTCCAAAAGTAATCTCATATAGTAAATTCATAAAAATTAATAGTGGGATGTAAAGGATTAAAAATTACTATTTAACAACGTGAATTTAAATATTTTAGGTGGTAGACTTAGGTCTATTGAACTCTATACAAATAAGTTGTCAAGATTAATTTTTTTTCAATTTAATTTGGATTTAGGCCCAAATCCTTACCCTATGGAGGAATAAATGAATTTGAAAATAACCCCTCTTTCAAATAAGAAAACAAAATGTTACTTCGATATCCAAAGGATGCCTAAAGGTTACCACCTCTCCCTATCTCAAATAATATTCCCCTTCTCACCAAAATGAGAAAGGACAAGGAGGAAGATCCTAATTTGATCATTGCCAAAGTTATCAGAGGAAGAAACTCCCATCGCCACTTTAGCCATTCTAACAAATCAAACATGGAGGTGGCAAATCCATTTGCAAAATTATAGACTTTGTCTATCAAGGTGCAACTCGATTGATAGTGAAACTTTAACAACTGCAGAGCATATCTAAGGACCCATTTGGCAATAGTATTAAGAAAATTTTTTTACAACCCACGATGTTTGTTCAAATTTTTCTTATCATTTCAACACGAACACCTACATAATTACTTTCAACTATTCCAATCAAATCACAATAACATTTATTCTCATTTTTATTACATCAAATATTTTAATTCTTCCCTTATTCCCCCGCCAAATAAATATCCATCCTTTCTTAATTTATTTTAACATATCCATATAATATTTTATCCACTATCCAATCATAGCATAAGATCATGGAAGCTGCTTTAATCGGGATCGTCCAACTTTAACTTAGCCCGCAAGGAAGTCAACGTTATCACAAAAAAAAACCCCCAAAAAAAAAAAGGCGGGGGGAAAAAAAACAGAGAGAGAGGGAGAGACTTCACACCCCCTGGCCACGCGCTTAAAATCGCCGCAGCAAAGGGGAGTCGTTCTCCTTCTTTAGGTCCAAAACCACCCACTGCCCCTCCCTCCCTCTCCTTCACGCCAAAGGGAGAAACAAAGAAAGGCAAAGCAAAAGGGGGGGAGCCTCTCGGGTTCTCTTCTCCCCTCCCCTCCTCCGTCCTCCCTTCTTCCCTTTTGGATCAACCCGTCCCCTCGATTCGAGCGCCTTCCACGGCGGATCCCGATCTCAGGTAATCGCCTCTTCGCTCCCCTCTCTCTCTCTCTCTCTCTCTCCCATGTTGTTGACTTGACTTGATCGCAAAACCCTAGTTCTAGTTCGTTCAACTGCTCTCCCTTCCGTGCGATCGCCCCTTCGTTTTCTTCCAGCAATCCGGTGCTTCGATTCCATAGCGGAAAGCTGCAACCTTTTTTGGGTTTTGCCGATCGATTGTTTCACACGATAGCCTCGTCGTCCACTTTTCAGGCGAGAGATCGCGAACATATAGACCACGGAATTCGTACCGAGGCCAAATCCGAAGCGGATTTAGGGGTTTCCGCCATCACGGGATGCGAAAGTTCGTTTCTTGCATCAGAAGAGCACCGTCTCAAGCCATCCGGTTGCTGCATTGAGGCTTCTTCCGAGTAGGAAAGGGGCGACCTTTTTGAATTCTGCCGCGATGGAGTCCCTGTGGAAGCTCACCTACTTGCTCGAGCCCGCGTCCGTTACGCTGATGGCGACGGCCGTCTTCGTGACGTACGCGTCGGCCTCTCGGGCGCTGACGCACAGTAAGGAGATGGAGAGGAACCGCGACGTCTCGGAGGCGTCGATAACGTTGGACCGGTCTCAGGCGCTTATGATCCCCCTTATAAGCTCTTGCAGCCTTCTGTTGATGTTCTACCTGTTCTCGTCTGTGTCGCAGCTCTTGACCGCCTTCACGGCGATCGCGTCGGCCTCCGCCATCTTCTTCTGCCTGTCTCCCTACGTGGCGTACGCGAAGTCGCTGTTGGGTTTGGTGGATCCCTTTATATCGCGATGCTGCTCCAAGTCGTTCACCCGCTCCCAAGCGGTTTTGCTGCTGGCATGTGTGGGGATCGTGTGCGCTTGGCTCGTCACGGGTCACTGGATCTTGAATAACTTGCTGGGGATTTGTATATGTATAGCGTTTGTAAGCCATGTACGTCTCCCCAACATCAAGATTTGCGCGCTACTACTCGTCTGCTTGTTCGTGTATGACATCTTCTGGGTGTTCTTCTCGGAGAAGCTCTTTGGCGAGAACGTTATGGTCTCGGTGGCGACACAACAGGCATCAAATCCGGTTCACACGGTGGCGGACAGTTTAAGCCTGCCTGGCATGCAAATGATAACGAAGAAGCTGGAGCTTCCTGTGAAGCTCGTGTTCCCGAGAAATCTCTTGGGTGGTGTGATACCCGAGGGCAGCAGAGATTACACGATGCTTGGTCTAGGAGACATGGTATGCTGGTGTTTTAATGGATACTGTTTTTTTTATTTTATTTGCTGAAATAGTAAAAAAATGATTGCATGAGGACCTTGGTCATCCAGATTCTATTATCGAAGATTTATCATTAATACACACTTTCACTACTTTTGTTGCCTTAAAATGATGGCCCTTTGACCTCTCAAAAAAGAAAACTAGATGCACTTTTGGATAGCAGTAAATATCCTGCTCTATTTTCTCTTTAATTTCTCGTGTGTCTGCTTGTATATGGACAATGTGGTTCATGCAAGTAATGAATCTGAACATTCGTTTACTTGAATCTTGGAAATGTGGGTTTCTAATAGTTGTGAAACTTTTAGCTTAAATCGTTGTGAGTTGGAACATGCACTTGTAAGTGCTATTCTACAAAACATATGCTAGAACTGTCGTGAAGCAGATATTGAACTTCTCCATTCCTTTTCAGTATATAGACTTTTATTTTCAGATCCAATGGATGTTATGTGTGTGGTCATATTTCATGATTTGGAATTTTCTGAGTACTCTAGAGGTAGAATGCCATCCACCTTCTCTTTGATTCCTACCTGCTCTGGTTACTTCCATTCCCAAACTCTTTTCATCTATACGGTTCCATATTTCCTTTCAATGAGACAATGCGAGGAATCCTGTTTGCTTGAAAAGATGCATCATGCATCCTAACATGAAACAATAAAGAAATTAATAGAAAGCAGCGGCCCGTGGGGTGGGGGGGCTGATCTTGGTTATATAACTTCTTGCATATCTTTTTTAATGCCTGTTAGAAAACATTGCTGCATGTCACCCAATTAATTATAATTGAAGAAGCCAAAAAAATCAAGATCCAGTTCTGATGTCTGCAGGTCATGACGACACATGATCTATAAGATAACTCACAACTGTGCATAGCTGAAGTATACATAGAGATCATAGAACCCCCCCACCAGAAAAAGGAAGAAGAAAATAATTACATGAAATGGATTTTCTCCTTGCAATGATTCCTTATCCAAAAGAAAAGAGAAGGAAGAGAAATCACATTGAAGTAATCCTCACCAAGAACTATTTAACATTTGTTGGTAATTACAGAGCAGTTCTCCTCCTCCTCCTCCTCCTCCTCTCTCTCTCTCTCTCTCTCTCTCTCTCTCTCTCTGAAAATCTTTATGTATCTATTTTGATAACAACATGCTATGACTTTTGCATTCTTTTAGCTATTTCCTTGTCTTTCAGTTTAGTACAACATTCAACAACAATTTGATGCATTCTCAAGCTTATTGAATTAATGTGCAGAAGAAGTTTCTGTTCTGACATATACAAAAAAGGAGACCTTTAGATTCTAGTACTAGTGGCTGCACAAACTGCTACTAGCTTACTGTTTGCTTCCTTCCCATGACCCATATTGATTTAGTGGACTCTACTTTACTTTCCTCTAATTAAATTCTCACCTTCTTGTGTGTGTGTGTGTGTGTGTGTGTGTGTTTTTTTTTTTAACTTTTCAGGCTATTCCCAGCATGCTTCTAGCTTTGGTGCTTATATTTGACAACCGAAAGACTAGAGATATTGTGGATGGCTATGATACTTCTTCATCCAAAGGACCCAAATATATATGGTATGCCCTTCCTGGTTATGCCATAGGACTTGTGGTTGCCTTGGCAGCTGGAATATTAACACAGTCACCTCAGCCAGCACTCCTTTACTTGGTATACTCACTACTATCCATTAAATGTCTACTTGATCTGTCATTCATTTCTTGCATTGATATGGCCTTCTATGCTGTGACATCATTTCAAAGATTCTGTTTAGCTACAAGAAAATAAGAATATGAGCATAACTTGAAAGTACATATTTAAATAAAATTTAAATGATTGTCCCCCTTCTGTAGTTTCCCTGTCCCATTGTTCTCTATGAAAAGTTGGCAAGACTTTTTGTTGATTTTTCATCAGAACTGTACCTTTTTAGTAAAAAAGGAAAAAAAAGGAATTATGGTGGTTGTAGGCAATAATAGAATATAACCTAAATTGTTTAACACGCAAACTACATTTCTTTTCTGGGAACGGTAAGATAAAAATGCTATGGGATGTCAACTTCTCAACCAATCAAGTTACCAATTTCACTTGGTAGGACTGGTCATGTCCTGATTATGAGTGCAATTTGTGTCCCATTAACGATTGTTCTGGAGGCTTGTGGATATGGCTCAATTTCTTTCCTAGTCTGGTTCTGTATTTTCAAAGACAACAGAGAAGGAATAGGTGATAATTGCAACTACCATCAATATTTTCTTATCTGGTTGGTTTGAATCAAATTATATGCCTTCAAGAAGATGAAAAACTGAAGATTAAGATTCTAAGAATGCGAATTGTTCTCAAAAATAAAAATTCTAAGAACACAAAATGAGAATTATTTGTAGTAGTGACTTTATGGAGGAGTTGCTATGAGCTAACAAAGCATTATTAAGCCTTGGTTAGGTCTGAACAGGTAAGTGAATTTTTCTCTGGATGGTAAAAGATACGGTAAAAGGGATAAAGGGTTGCACCATTTGCGTGATTGGTGAGTCTGTTCAGATAAATCAAACTTCAAAGGAACATGATTCAAGTTTTGAGAGGCAAAATGAGGTCATTGAACTAAACTAAATTACTGATTCTGGAACCAACATATGGAAGTATTTAGGTTGGCTTTTTTTTTTAAAAGGTGTTTAGGCTGGGCAATTGTAGGGGATGTGCTTAATGCAGATAAGTGCCATATTTAGAAACCAGGTATGGTGGATCTATATAACTTACACAATCATTTTCACAATGGACGATAGTGATTGTTTTGAGGTCAAATTTTTGGGAGGTTTCTTGATCCCAACGTGTGAGAGGGATTAACCCTTCATTTTGAGGTTGCCGATTCAAATTTAAAGATGGGCACATAAACCGAACTTGTTTACAATTTGAAGTGGCTTTGGATTTTTGACAAGATTAATCGGTAAGTTCTATAAAACAATTCAGATCGGATAGTGAAATATTAGTAATTTTGTGCCCTTTTAGCACGCTTTAGGGTTTATTTTGTTCGTGGTGCAATTTGTAGAAGTCTTACCAGTTACTAGGTACTTGATCTATTTACGAAGTGAAATTCAAATTTTTGGGAGGTTTCTTGATCCCAACGTGTGAGAGGGATTAACCCTTCATTTTGAGGTTGCCGATTCAAATTTAAAGATGGGCACATAAACCGAACTTGTTTACAATTTGAAGTGGCTTTGGATTTTTGACAAGATTAATCGGTAAGTTCTATAAAACAATTCAGATCAGATAGTGAAATATTAGTAATTTTGTGCCCTTTTAGCACGCTTTAGGGTTTATTTTGTTCGTGGTGCAATTTGTAGAAGTCTTACCAGTTACTAGGTCCTTGATCTATTTACGAAGTGAAATTCATCTCTTTAAAAAAATTTCAGCAATATCAAGAAATTTTATGACATCGCACCCATGGATATCTTGTGGAGAATTTTGGAAAGTGATAGGTATCAGTTCTATATATCAACCTCATAAAGGATATGTACTACGAAGCTGCAACTTGGGTAAGGACTAAGGATGGATTATTTTGATATCACCATTGATCTGCATCAATGATCAACTTTAAGCCCTTACTTCTTTACCTTAGTCGTGGATGAGTTGATAAAGCATATCTAAATTAAGGTGTCGTGGTATATGTTTTTTGCAAATGATGTTGTGTTGGTTGATGAGACAAGAGATGGAGTGAAGAAAAAAATTGAGTTTTGGAGAGAAGCCTTGGAGTCTAAAGACTTACGCCTAAATAGGACAAAGACTGAGCACATAGAATGCAAGTTTAATAGTAGAGGGAACAATGAAGGGATGGTTGTAAAAATTGAAAAAGAATGCATTCCAATGAGAGGTATTTTTAAGTATTTGGGATATAGTTTTCATCAAAAAGGTGAAATTGATGGAGATGTTACTCATAGAATTAATTCAGGGTAGTTGAAATAGAAGGAAGCATTTGGTGTTCTCTGTGATAAAAGGGTTCTTTTAAAAGTTAAAGGAAAGTGCCATCGAGCAGCTGTAAGACCTATCATGCTATATGGTTATGAATGTTAGGTTGTCAACTATAGTCATGTGTAAAAGATTTATGTGGCAAAAATGAAGATATTAAGATGGATGTGTGGTCATATAAGGAAGGATCGTATTTCAAATGAGATTATTTGAGAAAATGTCGGGATGACACCGATAAAGAATAAAATGAGAGACATTTAAGATAGTTTGGATATTTGTAAAGAAGATTACTAAATGCTCAAGTTAGGAGATGTGAGGAAGTGGGGATTGAATTCACTAAGAGGAGGTGAAGAAGACCAAAGAAGTGTTAGAAGGAAACTATTAAATATAATATCAATTACTTTAATTGAAGTCCAAAAATGACTCAAGAATAAATCTGAGTGGAGGCAATGTATCTATATAACCGACCCTACTTAGCATAGGAGAAGGCTTGGTTGTTGTTGTATATCTCTCATAATGTTGGTATATTTCATGATATGAAATAACCCAAACTTTGGTGTTGTTGGCTTATAATCATGGTCATCATTCATGATCTTGCCACAGTGTAGCCAATAATTGTGATTAACTTATCTCAAAATCACATTAAAAGTTATGCACTGCCATGGTCCATTGATTCATTTTATTCTTTATTAATAACAATCTAGGTAGGTTGGTTCATTGAGTTGTCATGTTACTCATAAATTTACCTTCTTGTCGGTTATTTTTCATTTTTGAGATTGCGATTTATGAACTTGTCTTTAATGTATTTTTCTTGGGTGTTATTCAAAATTTATGATGATTACCTTCATAGATATTTCTTCATGTATGTGATAGTAATTAAATTTGTGATTTTGTAAAATGTGAGACATTTGAGCCATTTTGAACAATTTGAACCAATTCTTGGATCTTGATGACATATCAGAACTGTATACCAGACACGCTCCTTTTGGTTTGTTGATATAGCGTCAACATCAATATCTAAAGCCAGACTGAATATAGTGCGGAGCATACGTTCATTAATTTTCTTGATATTTTTACACTTAGCTAACTGAGCAAGTTTGCTCTTGCCCCACTTAATGTTGGAAAGACTTGGTTGTTGTTTTTGTACCTAGTTAAGTTGTTGTCCCTCTTTTTGTTCTGATTTTTGTTCTTTTTTGAGTTTGGTAACTTAGGAAATCTTTTATTGTCTTTTTCTTTTGTAATTATTAGTGGTACTAGTTTATTTCAATAATTATGTAGCTTATCCTCTATTATGAGGTTGGGGAGATTTATGGTCATGTGAAGTTGAACAGAATCATTGCATTCTCATTTATCTCCTTTGATCCATGTTTCCTACTGTGTCTCATCATGTCTGTTTTTCCTTAACTCATGTATTTCAACATTTTGTAATTCTCTCCACTTTGTTTCTGTTGATTCTTCCTTGTGACATCACGAGCGCTCGTGATATTAATGTCATGCTGTCATCAACTATGGCCCTTGGCCCTTCTACCATGGAAATTGTATGCCATGACAAACTTTCGCCCTTAACCTCGTTTATATTTACTTATGGCAAATTGTATCTTTCAATTCTGTTTCCATTTGAACCAATCTGCATACTTTTCGTGTAGTCCACAATCACAGTTCCCATCCACTAATAACTTTCCTAAAATGCAGGCACACACACCCCTCTCAAGATTGATGATCATTCACTTTTAATATGTATTACCATATACTAAAAGTTTCTTTTCACAAGCTCTTCTCGACATGACATGTGCCTGACCAGCCGCACTTCCAACTCTCTTAATCCAACTCTCTCCCGCTCTACACAACTCAACAATCTTGCTATCATCTCTCTCTCTCTCTCTCTTTCTCTCTCTCACAAGCACTCACACTGTTACTCCCACACTCAGTTAGCTCACGTACACACTCACTGCTGCTTCCTACATGTCTCTTCCTCCATCTGTCCTTCAAACACATAGTCTCTTTATTGCCCTATTACTTGAATTTCCAATATTACATTCCTAGTGAGTCGACAAAGATAACCTGTCCACTTTACAGGCCCAAGGGGAAAAAGATGCATGTTGGTGCAAAAAGAAAAGCAAAAACAACAATGAGAAAAATTATTTTTGTGTTTGTTAGGTCCTGTTGAAATATATTAAATAATATCTTGAAATCTAGCCACCGATGGGTTGGCTCGGTGAGGTGCTATCCAATTGGTCATAAGATCAAATCTCATGCTTATCATATTTACCTTCTTATAAAAAAAATCTCGAAATCTATATTCTTACCAAGCAAAACATTTCGTCATCTGTTGTCTGTTAAAAAATAACATGATTGTTGACTGGTATCTTAGCATTTTCATACCTTGAAACTATAGCTAGCTATTTTAAGGGAAAATAATGTGTAGTATCTATTGCATAGCAGACTTTAAGAGAAGTAATCACTAAATTTGAAGAAAGCTATTAGAAGAAAAGAAGCATCTCAATTTTCATCAAAGCAAGGATGCAGAAATCGTTTGGTGTTGTTTAGATGGGCAGATTTATGTGAAGAATTCTCTTTAAAAAAAAGGATATATAAAGAATAGTCGTTTTCTTACCCTACATCACACAACCAGTCCAGCATTGAAAAGGGAGACTTAACATTTTTGGTTGCCATAAAAAAGACATCTCAAGATTAGAAAGATGCGGAACTTATCTCATGATAAGCTGGTTATGTCTTTGAAATGAAAGTAACGTGTACAGACCTCAACATTTTGAGTTCCATTTCTGCAGGAAACGAAACAGAATAATAGACCAAAATTCATTTATTTTCTCTGGATACTTATTCCTTGTCTATATAGAATGTTGTTACTGCTCTTGGCTTGAATAGGTAATGCATAAAGCGAAGCATTGTGAGTTTTCCAATGGTCATAAATGGTTGTTTTGTATCAAGTGTAGGCTTAATAGTGGCTTTGTTCCATGTGGACCAATTGAATCATCCTGCAAAATGGTGCTGGCTATTCTTTCTAGCTAAGCATAAAAGGCAACTAAAGTCCAAACTTTGGTTTAGATCGACCATCTGCCACTGGCAGGACATATAATTTAAGAACTTTCTACCTTATTATTGATTGAATCAATTGAAAGAAGACACTCTTAAAGAATCTATTAGAAGCCAGTTGGACTAATTTCAATTTGACATAAACCTGTTTACTGGAAATATCTATACTCTCCTACTTGATAACCATCTCTTCTTCCTTCAATAAGTCTTGCTGTTCTTACGTTGCATGAGCCTGCCACGTTCTTCTTTTTACCAAAATGGCAATGCCATTTTTGGAGGATGCTGGCAATTTTTGAATGTTTACTGTTTGGTTCTTGGTAATGAATGCCTTGGGGAAAGGGATGTGCAAGTCGGAATTATTGCTTACTTTTCATGACAAATGACAAACTCTTCTGGTTCAATGCACTTGTGGATATCTTTTTCGATTCCTTCTAGGAAATTTGTTAATGCACCCAAGTGAAACCACTGACACTGGATGATCTTTCTGCAATTTTCATCATAAATAATACGCTCAAGTTATACCATGAATTCTAAAAACATTCAAATACATAACATGGTTTATTTTGTTATCGTGAGCTTCTTTCCGGTATGTAACAAGTGTTTCTGTCGCAGGTGCCGTCTACGTTGGGGCCTGTCATATTCATTTCATGGATAAGAAATGAACTTACCGAGCTTTGGGAAGGGACAACCCCCATTTTAACTGACAAAACACGCTTACTGGAGGTTTGAGTCCTACTTTTATCGTTCAAATGTTATGTGGCATATCCCCAGTATGCCCATTTGCGAGGCCCTCTTCTAATTTATTTCAAGGAAAATGATAATATCCCATAGGTGAGCCCACATTTTTACAAGTTGCTGAGATTTATATGCATGGAAAAATGTATAGCAGTTACAAAGTGCTAATACTGATGCTGTAGTATTCATCAAAGGGCTTAGGACATGATTACCCTTTTTTAGATTTCTGTTTGCAGTACCATTTCTCTTTATTTAATGTGTTTGTGGTTGCTTATTGTGGTGATATGATTTTTTACCCCTTTTAATTTTTGACATTCAAAAAAACCTAAACAGCGGGTGAACTACTCGTCTTACCGATGGTCAACCAAGGTGAGTTGTACCCATTCCTGGTTGCTGTTTGATAAATAGAATAAGTTTGTAAAATAAGTAGAGAAATAAAGAAGAAGTGAAATAAATGGGTTAATTTATTTGGATATTTTGGTAAATTAAAGTTATTCTACAAAAAGAGTGGAATAATTTTACTTTAGGTTAAGTATCACTTAATCCGGTGCACATGAGGGTTGGATTAAGTAACGGGTCAAATTGCCATCCAAAGTTTTCCTTCAAGGGGGAAACTTACCCGCACAGCCTGATGTTAAGGGCCATTCTTAAAGCTTCTAAAATGCTTGTTTTTTACAGTGAATCTTGGGTTGTTTCTCTATAAATGGTTAATTTGTATCCGGATTGAGATATCGATTCAAATTTGCTAAATTTGAGTGAACTATGTTGTGTTGTTCTTTGATGTTTATCTAGCAATATCTGATGAAAGACTACTCGGATGTTCATATAATTGTAGATTCAGTGGGTCCTATTAAGACCTTATTTTCAGATGAATTTTTCGAATTGATAATAAGCCGAATGGAATTGTCTAGATTGTTTAAATATCTACGTCAGTTTTTCGCATCTCCACCCTGTACAAATCCATCCTTTGCCAATTGATTACCACTTCATTATGTAGATACAGATTGGAGTGCATATTTGGCTTGGCAGATGAGAAGCCACGTATCAAGCAATTTGAATATCAGATGGATATAGAACCAAATAAAAATGTTATTTGCTCCGTGTCCTAACCGTTTAGAGGTCTATGGGATCTTTGCAATGATATTACATGGTTGAAACTCATTATGGATCTTCTCGTGCATCTCAAATTGCTTATTTATTAATCAGATACGTAATTACTCCGACTAAAAGCCTTGGCTTACGTACAAGTATAAAAGTGAGAATTTCTCGTATCAGCCCAGAGATTCTTGATGAGCTTTTTGTACAAGATTTCCTTGTGCTGATGAGACTTAGCCTTGGCATTCAAATTTGGTCGACGCACAATTGTATTTCTTGTAGGTTACAACCGACTTTGCCTGCGTAACGTGGTAGAAAGTATGATTTTACTCCAGGTATCGGTACAACAATATGTTTTCTGTCGGTTCGGTGGCACTTGGCAGCAGTTTAGTTGTAACATAAGGTTGCATTTGGCAGTTAGTTGGTGGGATAAGGATTTGTTGATGGGAAAGGAATAAATTAACAGTTTTTTCAAATAAATTTTAAAATTTTTCATCTATATCATATCAACATCATTTGTCATCTCACAACATTAATATCCACTCAAATCTTAATATATTCACTTACATCAAATTTAATATATATTAAAATATATCACTTGTAATATAATATATTTTCTCATATCATATTATAATATTAAAATATTTTTCACTAACATCATATCACCATATTAATCATTATAAATCTTTAATCATTACAAATTCACCAATCAAATACCTTCTTCAATTTATTCTACTCTAATTTTATCTTGAGATATCAATATTTTGGATATAGCCTAAGAGTTATATTAGAATAAAGTGCATGGTATAAAAATGTGGTTTTAAATGTAAGCACCTGGGTTTAAAAAAAAAGGTAAATTTAAAATTAGGGATTATGTTACAGGTTTTTTTTCTAACATAAAAATGTAATGCGTAAAGGTTTATTATCGTTGAAAATATCATTATTATTTTAAATTTAAACACACAAGTGTAAAATAAAAAATACATTAATGTAAAATTAAAATACATTGATGTAGATAACTAAACTTATCATGAAAATTATTTTACATTATGTAAAATTATCAAAATTATCTTCAAATTTATATTTCATTAATGCAAAATTGTTATTATAAAAACATCAAAATCACTTTTAAAATTATTTTACATCGATATAAAATTATTAAAATTACTTTCATAATTATTTTATACAAAAGTATCTTCAAAATCATTTTATATTATTGCAAAACATTTTGATTTAAAACCAAAATACTTCCTTGTGCATAGAAACAAAGCGGTGAGTTTTTAAAGTGAGGTGAGACATATCATGTAACGAAAATTTAATTTTTAAATTTTTTATATTAAATATCAATTATATGATGGAAATCACATTCATGTATTACAAAACACATCAAATTTTATAGTTTTATATATTTTAGCAAAAATAAAATACTCGAACGATAAGTGAAGATAGATGTTTAGTTCATTGGTGAGATAAAATGATTATATAATGATTTGATGTTAATAATATCCTTTTAATATTTTAATATGGATGTAAGTCGGTTAGTATGATACAGTAAAATAGAGTGGATATATTTTTATATATATTAATATTGATATAATGTAATGAAATAATTTAATATTAAATATTAATCGATACAGTGGGAAAAATTATACGTTTTAACTTTTAGATGTAATTTCTTTTGACATATTTTACTATTCTTTAATCGAACAAATAATTCCCCTCATTTATGTTACCGCCAAACGCAACTTAAGTCGATGGGTGTGATAAGTGGAGGAAAGGTGCGTATTGGATGTGATGTCTCTTCTAAGTTACGAGGTGCTGCTTCAAGTTTGTATTCCATGGACATGGTCGCAGATAGCCTGCATCGGTGGGGCATCCCGCTGCCAAATGCATGTGCTCATGTATTGTGCTTGGGTGGGAGAATTGGTAAACCTTACGTTTTGTCGAGGAAAAGTAAGTTGGGTCGAGGGGGTTAGATAAGGGAAACAATCTCGCCCTTGTTGTTCATTACCGTGATGAATTTTCTTGATCCCATGCTATGGAATGCCTCAACCCCTATAAGGATGCAGGGGATACTCCAATGGAACCTAGACACAAAATCACAAAGTCCAGTACATTGATGACCTTATCATCTTCTCGATGGCTGATGAACAACACATTAAGAATTTCTCAATCATTTTAATTATATCATCAAACATGTTCTGTCCGCAGATGAATTAATTTTTAATTCATACATTGCTACGTAAGTGTAGAACTTAATCACCGTAGGAATGTAAGAAGTAAATTTCGATCGAAAAAATTTATAAAAAAAAAGTGATGCAGGAGCTTATTTGGGAGATCAGAGCAGGTGTATCATGATTTTGGAAAATAGTTGGTGTATTATGATTTTTTATCGATGAAAAATAAAAAATATCGACTGAAAATCAAAACACACTGCACATTGTAAAATATATTATCTAGTATATTTTTATTTCCAATCATTATTTTAAATTGACTTAATTTTGCATTTAACTAAATACCAATCTAATTATATATTATTTAATACTCTCGTATAAATATACTCAATATAGGTATCTAATGAAATAGCACAAAATAAAAATATCGATGGTAAAGATTAAATTCGAAATGAATGTATGTGTTCAATAGTATATAAAAAAAAGGAAATAAATTAAATATAAAAAAAAAGAGAAAAAAAGGGAGAGAGAGTAAAAAAAAGGCGATCAATCTGATGGAAATAATGCATGCTACCGAGCCTATCCTACACCAAATCTATTATATTAAGGATGCAAGCAAGAGTAGTTTTGTTCCCTCGAGTTAGAAGAACAAGAAAATCGAACAACAATGGATATTAATAAAATGTTTTCCATGAGAATTTCCAATCACCTACTTGGGTTTCCCTAGTACACACATTGGCTTCTGAAAAATATTGATTGGAATTTCCCAGTTGGAATGTTTTACAGAAAAATCGTATATGTGGGAAGGTAAGCCACCCATCTTTTCCACCCCTTAAGAACAACATGCTGAATTTATTTATCTAACCCCTTTTGCGGCTTATGCCTTCTCTCGACATCATCTATCTCATTGTGATCAAGGTACTTGCTAATAGATTGAGGGAAGTGCTACAGGATATAGTTTCACTTGTGTTGATAGCTTTTATTTCGAGGAGAAACATTTTGGATGGATATGTTATTGTTTCAGGGATTACGTATTATTGGAAAAGGATGAAGAAGAAGGTGTTCCACCGGAAGGTGTATTTTAGTAAAGCCTATGACATTGTTCAATAGTCCTTTTTATGGATATTCTTGGCAAAGAGAGGTTTTTGTTACAAACGCATTCCAAGAAAATTTTTTAAGACGTTTGGGCCACCTCCTAGACGTCTGACCAGACGTCTGGAATCCCTTCCAGACGTCTGGGATTTATTCTCTGTGGCGTGCGGGGCTGTGTCTGCGCGCAGGCGCGGGCAGACCTGCAACCGCTGCACCTCCTCTCTTTTTCCCTCTCTCCTCCTGCAGGCATAGGCTGCACACACACACACACACTCTCTCTCTCCCCGCGTAGCCTTAAAAGGCCCTCGCCCTCTCCCTCACTCTCATCTCCTTCTCTTCCTTCTTCTTCTTCTTCTAGCCGGTGCGAGAACGCGAGCGAGCGGCGGCAGCCGCAGCGAGTTGCGGGAGGAGGTGTTGCGCGAGGGAGGAGAAGCTCAACCGTGAGGGCTCGAGCTTGTCGGGGCAGCTAGAGCCGGCCGGCGGGGGAGCAACGGGCGTGGAGTGATGCGGGAGGGCTGCTGCAGCTCGAGCAGCAGGCGGACGAGGCACGGCCGTGCATCGCCGGCGGAGAGAGAGTCGAGCTCTGATTCTGGAAATTTTTCCAGAATCAGACGTCTGGGCTTCCAACCAGACGACTATGAAGACGTCTGGCAAGTGAGTTATTTTCGTCCTTCTTCCTTTTCTGCGACCATTCGTACTGAGAACGAGGAGTGGGTATGTGCAGGTTCTGAGACTTGCCATCCAATGCGAATCGGACGTTTGGCCACAGTGCCAGACGACGGAGAGGAGTTCCAGACGTCCGGGTTGACCATCGGACGTTTGGGAACTAGGCCAGACGCCCCCGCAGGCTTCTGGACGTCTGAGAGACTACGCAGAACAAAGGTATCATCTGACCCACTTTTTAAGACGTTTGGAAGAGGTTCAAGACGTCTGATTTTGAACTGTTTCGTCGTTTTCGACTCGTTTAAGGCCCGTTCGGAGTCCGTTTTCCGCGTTTCGAGTTGCGTTCTTTTCGGAATAAAATCCTCTACCCGTCTACAGTAATTATATACAGTTCTGAGAAACTCCTTGTGTTTGATCCTTGTGATAGGACCCCGTTCCATTACAGTCCCAGGGGTTGGAGAGGCGCGCGGGATTTCTAACCACGCCCCCAGTACTCCCGTTGTAGCTGGTAGAGTGGCTTTAAAAATTATTAACATAATTTGTTACAATTATGGAACAATTAATAGAACCTAGGGCATTGCATGAATCCTAGGAATGAGAAACCAGATTGAATGATAGATCCTAGGGTATTGTATGAATCTTAGGGCTGGAAAACTAGATTGAATGATAGATCCTAGGGTACGACATGAATCCTAGGACTGGAAATCTAATGATATGAATATAGATATTGCAATTTTGGAAAATGTGGAAAGGAAATAATAACTGCCTGTAAATTGTTTTAACAGCTGCCTGTTATGAATAAATGAACATGATTGAGAATATGGGTTGTATGAACGTGAAACTGAAAAGGGTGAAACCTGAATGTGCTGAGTTAAAAGAGCTGGAGCCCTACGGGAAATTAGGAGTAGAACTCCTTGAAAGAGAATGAAATGGAACTGAGAATGAAAGATGTGGAAGTGTGTTGTCTCTGGGGTATGTGATACTAAGAGAGCACACATTACCTCTTAGTGCAGAGCGGAGCTAGCCGCCCCAGGGACCCGGGGTTAGGTCTGGCCACTTTGTACCGACTTGCTGGCCCTCGTGTACGCAGTATCGAGGAGAGCTACTAGTGTAGGGAGAGCACTAGCTACCCCACGGGCCCCGGGGTTCTGCTAGCTCACCTACACCGACTTGTTAGGCCCACTGGGAAAACCAGGGTAGTCAGGCGAGGGTGCGCAGACTGTGGAGGGGTAAGGCCCTTGTTTGGTTACTGTGGAGGGGTTGGACCCTGTTACTGAGAGGGCTCTGCCCTATACTGGTTCCGTGCTGTACTTTGGGGCGCACCCGTTAATGGAAACGACTGACCGCGTACCAGTGTGGGGTAGCTACCCGTGCGTTTACCGCGCGTGCCGTAGTCACCGTTATGTCTGTTAGTGACCTTGGGGTGGTTGACTGAGAGTAAGATCACTACGGGGGACTCTCCCGGCCAGGAGAGTACCACGTGTTACTTTTACTTTTCGGAAAAGACTGCAATCAAGATCGTTCCCACAAGAAACATTCGAGATCAAGTGAAGGATCTGAGAAATAAATAAATTATGAAACAATAGAAAGATGTAAATAAAAAAAGAAAGAAAATAAAACAGCTACCGTACACTTTACTGCTTCCTTAGTTTTAGCTGCCACTCTACTCAGCGTTTCGCTGACGTGTTACACTCGTTACTTTTCAGGACCAGGTGTTGAGCAGCCAGGGTCAGCGGCTACAGAGGACGCTGGGCCAAGTAGGGTCCAGTAGAGTTACCACTGTTCTCTTGTGCCCTTTTTATTCCACTGTAGTGAGTAGTTCTTATTACTCTCTGTACTTTTCTTTACTTGTAGTTCATGTTATGTTATAAATGTTTTTCTACTGTTGTGGTGGTACATGCTGTAGTAGTTCCTTTTCTTACTGCTGTATTTTGTTACTGCTAGTTATATTCATGTTGAAAGTGGTTTATTTTACTGCTCTTTTGGTTACTTCCTCGTTGGACGACTAGGTCTTGGGATTAGTCGAGTCGGTCCGGTTCTCGTGTCTCGTAGGAACTCGGGAATCGGGTCATTACAGTTTTCCTTCTCGATGGGTAAACTAGATGAAGCATTGTATGACGATGACTTCATTTTCAATCCTAGTAAACGGAAACCCGACCAGCATTGGCGAGGTCTACATATAGGACTTGAGGTGGGAGTTTGTTTGCAAGATTTATTGCAAAGAATGGGATGGCCATCCTAGTTCTACAATATGCAGATGTTACCCTTTTCTTTGTAGATAGTTCAGAAGCGAGGAGGTTGGGTTATTTACTTAAGATTTTTGGTGAGGCGTTGGGGTTATAGATCATTTTTTTCTAAATCCACTTTTGTTCCCATGCACAAGTGCGTTGAAGAGGTGGTCAAGTGTGGGCATGTGCTTCATACCGTGAAAGGATCCTTGTTCATATATGGGTGCAAACAGATCTGGTTTGGGTCGAGTTTAGTTAAATTCATCCCATATCCTACCCATTTACCCATTGGGTATAAAAATCCAAATCCAAACCCATAACCATACCAATCTATCCATTGTGTATTCATTCATCGGGTATTCATTTTTAAATTTATCTTACAATCAAATCATGCTTAAATTGGAGCTAAAGAAGAAGAAAATCTATAATACGATTCATTAATTGTTTATTTTAAACAAGTCCAAAACATAGGAGCTTAGGTTATTCCAATTTTATTTATCCTCATAAAATTATTACAAAAAGAGCCATTCAAGAAGAATATATAAAAATAAAAAATATAAAGAAAGATAAAATACAAGTACATTTTAAATAAAAGATCATTATCTTTAAAATAAATATTCAATGGAAGCTTTAGAAGTCTGACGGAGTCACAGGATGTCCGAAGCTGACACTGGACGTCTGACAACACGTAAAGTGCGAGGTATGTACCCTGCACTAGCCTGCATGCATGTACATCGGTTGAAATGTGTTATGTTTTAAACCTGTGCGTGCATACGTAGGTACGAGGCTTTGGAAAGGTGCGTGACGCTCCCTTCGAAGCACTTTTGGACGTCCGAAGACCATGTCGGATGTCTGACTACTATTCCAGACGACCGGGAGCAGTGTCAGATGTCTAGCGACCCCCTTAGATGGCTGTGCGGGGTAGCAGACGACGGATACCTGCGTAGGAGAGCAAGGTGAGCTACTGTGTTCGTTTAAGACATCTGGGACTCACCCCAAACGTCTGATTTTGGTCAGTACGCGTGTTTTTGGGTTGGTTTAGGGTCCAAACGGAGTCGATTTTACCCAAACAAAGTATCATTAGTTTTCGTTCAAAATTCTCTACGTGTTAGTGTCACATCTATGTGATTTTAAACTCATTTGACATGATTGGTCAATGATATAGGTCTCCAGTCCGTCGTGTATACGGGGCCCGCAGAGAGGACAAGATCTATCATTCGAGCCCCCATTCCACCCGAATACCCTGGTAGAGTGGTCTTCTTTAATACTGTAGTTTAAATGATAAAAGTGTTGGTGCTAGAGCACCACGATCATTTGTTTTGATGATAACAAAATACGTGTCATTTAACATTTGCAGTTGGAGTATTAGATTTCAAGTCAATTGCAAATGGAGACGTGATTAGACAGAGTTCGAGCTCGTATCCAGGACGGATTGGAGGAGCTTGATGGAAAACAGAGGAGATTCGCGAGGAGCGATGGATTGAGGAAGGAAGGAGATGAAGAATAGGATAGATTTCCTTCTCTTGTACTCTTTGTATTTTTCGTTTCTTTTGTTGCTCTTTATTTTTGTTATTTAGATTCATGTTAAAGTGCCTCAAAGTACCCTAATAGTAGTCTTAGGAACACCAGTACAACCTTAGGATACTTAGGTTTTCTGTAGAAAACTTAGAAAACCAATATAGGGTTCAAACATCATTTCCAGACGTCTAATTCCAAAATCAGACGTCTGATAATGTGTTTTAAGACGTCTGACTGTTGATTCAGACGTCTGACAACATTTAGGCTGGACATAGTTAGCTCTGTCTGATGAAATCAGACGTCCAGACCTTAGACCAGACGTCTGATGGACTTGCCAGACGTCCAATTAGTGGATCGTTAGCTGGCTTAACAAACACTGAATGATATGACCGTTAGAGCCTATCAGACGTCCTTACGCCTTTCCAAACGTCTGATATATGACCATTTTGCCTCGGCTGACCCAAAATCTCTTCTCAGAGATTTTCTAGCCGTTGCACTCTCTTGGAAATCCATTCCCACGAAAAAGTAGGTTTCCAGACGTCCAGACATAGTGCCAGACGTCCTGTATGTCGTCTGATGGACTTGCACTAGAACCCTGTTTAGATCTGATCCAAGTCAGGAAGAAATCCGCCTAAAATCAGACGTCTGATGTTGTTCCCAGACGTCTTAAAGTGATCTTCCAGACGTCTGATTCCAGGATCAGACGTCTGATAACCCTATCAGTGCAATCATTATTCCTGATTTTGGCCTGATTCTCTTGGGCTTTGCACCCAACGGCTATGGAGACTTTCCTAAGCCTTCCAAAGCCTTCTTAAGGCCTCTATAAATAGAAAGGAACCTCTTGCACACAAACATACACCTAGATACACAAGACACACCCAAGCAACACACTTTCTACTCTTTTGTGTCCTAAAGAAGCTCTTGCTCTCCAAGCTCAAGTTCTACATCTTGAGAGCATCAAGCCTTTGCGCACCCGCTCTCCCGCCGTAGTTCACGAGAGTGACGTTGCGCCGTCGTATAGCTCACGCACTCGCGTCATCAATTCGACGCACTCCTTGCAAATGGAAGCATCTTAATTCCTATAGAAGCTTAGGTTAAATATTGCTTTATTGGCTCTATAGGATTGTTGTTTATTTTATCTTTGTTACTTTGGTTGGGTATTCGCTTTGCGAATTCCTGTCTCCTTCGTGGGACAAAATCCTTCTCGTGAAGAGAAGGGGTTGAGGAATGCTACCCTCGCACTTGTAGCGTGGTTGTAATTGAGGTTGAATCACCCTCGTTTAAAGTGATTCGTTTAGTGGATTTGATCAACTTGGTTGATCGAAAAATCCTAACTTGAAAGGGTTAGGTGGTGGTTTTCACCCGGTTTGGGTTTCCACTTAAAAATTATTGTGTACTTTGTGAGATTGATTTTTTGTGAGATTGTTTATATTTTATTTCCGCATTTTATTACGTCACGTTGATCTCACCCCCTCCGAGTAGGGTATTACAATTGGTATCAGAGCATGTTTCGCATTATCGGCGTTACACACCGGCGAAGATCCTATGGAGGGGAGCAGTTCCGTGAGCAGGATTTCCGAGGGGCAATCCACCGTCCGACCACCTTATTTCGACGGGAACAACTATAGCTACTGAAAGCTACGGATGAAGACATGGCTTCAAGCCACCGAATTTACAATATGGGACCGTTGCGAGACCCCTTTCAACATCCCAGAAAGGCCTGCAGCAGGCTACTTACAGCAGCAGATTCGAGAACTCTCACTCAACGCAAAAGCTATGAACGCGTTGTACTGCGCACTCAGCCCGGAGGACTTCAATAGAATCTCGCAATGTGCCACCGCATAAGAGATTTGGCACACACTCGAGGTAACTCATGAAGGTACCTCTAAGGTAAAAACTTCTAAACTCAATTTACTTTCACAAGAGTTTAAGGCTTTTTCCATGAAATCTAACGAATCTTTAAGTGCGATGAACACTAGGTTCACTCTCATTGTAAATAACTTGAAAGCATTAGGGAAGACTTTCATCAAGGGGGAGCTTCAAGGGAAGCTTCTTCGTTCCCTCAGACCGGAGTGGGAACAGAAAGTCACCGCCATCGAGGAGGCGAACGAAGTGGAGGAGCTCAACATGGAATATCTCATAGGCAATCTAATGGCCTACGAGACAAAGTTGAAGCAGAAGAAGAAGGATACACCGGAGCCTAAACCGAAGAAGACTCTCGCCTTCAAAGCTGCGTCGGATAACGAGGTAAGTTCTGACGATGAAAACTTTAGAATTTTACTTAAAAAATTTTCCAAGTTTTGTAGGGAATCAAAGAGAGAGAAAAATGAGAAGAAGGAAAGCCCGAGACGTTGCTCACTGCAACGAGAAAGGGCACCTATGACCAGAGTGCCCTCTTCTCAAAAAGGAGAAGAAGAAGGAAGAAGAAAAGAAATCTAAGAAGAAGGCATTCCAAGCCACTTAGGACGATTCGAGCTCGGAGGAAGAGGAAGAAGAAAAGTCTGTAGAAGAAGAAACCGCTTGCTTTGGTTTCATGGCCAGAGGAAGTAACAGCGACAGCGAAAGTAGAAGCGACTCCGACAACGAGGTAAACCTCGATTTACAAGATGCTTTTAATGGACTATTTGATGTTAGTCAATCATTAAGAATAGAAAATAAAAGCATTAAAAAGAACCTTAGCTTTCTTAAATCTGAAAATGATAGGTTAGAAATAAAACTTAAGGACTTAGAAAGTAGCTCTAGTCTTAAGGATAGTAACCTATTATTAGAAAACAAAAATTTAATTAATGAAAATATTAAATTAATTGAAGAAAATGATAGTTTAAAGTTAGAAATCTCTGATTTAAAGACTAAGATGCATACTATAGAAAAAGAAATCGCATGTCTTAGGGAAAACTCTAACAAATTAATCAACAAAGTAAATAATTTTTATAGCCCTAAGGTTGAGAAAGAATCTCCATCAAGGAGACCCGCTAACAGATCCGGATCCAAGCTCACTTGGATACCAAAGAAAGAATTGAAATCTTGTTTTGTAGGTTTCAGGGATAACTACAACACAAAGGACTGGACCTACAAACTCAAGGCTAGTCAACTCGAGTTGGGAGAACCAAGGAGTAGACCAAGGAGGAGAAGACTGACGAGACGACGAGCAAACAATGGACCCGCCGCACGTCAACCGCCAAACTGGAGACTGATGCCAATGTTTGGGCCTCCAAGCTGCGGATGGGAGCCCCATCCGATGTGGCATCCACCACCACCATTTGGACCATTTTATTGGCCATGGTAGGTGAGGTAAAAACTCTTTACCCTATCTTTTTATCACAAGCATTTAGATAGGGGGAGTTAAAAAATTTATGAGCTAATTGTCAATTTTTAAGAGGGAGAAGCAAGTTAGCTAAATTTCCTTTATTAAGCGGGAGAAAAATTATAGCTATCTTGTTGTTACAAAAAGGGGAGGACATTACTTTTGTTTAAAAGAAATTCGTAGAAGAGCATGTTTTAAGGGGGAGTTATAGGAAATTTAAAGTCAATCAAACCTTTTTGATAATGTCAAAAGGGGGAGGATTTTTTACATTATTATTTATGGTTTTGTCATCATCAAAAAGGGGGAGATTGTTGGTGCTAGAGCACAACGATCATTTGTTTTGATGATAACAAAACACATGTCATTTAACATTTGCACTTGGAGTATTAGATTTTAAGTCAATTGCAAATAAAGACGTGATTAGACAGAGTTCGAGCTCGCATCCACGACGGATTGGAGGAGCTTGATGGAAAACAGAGGAGATTCGCGAGGAGCGATGGATTGAAAAAGGAAGGAGATGAAGAATAGGATAGATTTCCTTCTCTTGTACTCTTTGTATTTTTCGTTTCTTTTGTTGCTCTTTATTTTTGTTACTTAGATTATGTTAAAGAGCCTCAAAGTACCCTAACAGTAGTCCTAGGAACACCGGTACAACCCTAGGATATTTTGATTTTCTGTAGAAAACTTAGAAAACCAATATATGGTTCAAACAGCATTTCCAGACTTCTAATTCCAAAATCAGACGTCTGATAATGTGTTTTAAGACGTCTGACTATTGATTCAGACGTCTGATAACATTTAGGATGGACGTATTTAGCTCTGTCTGATGAAATCAGACGTCCAGACCTTAGACCAGACGTCTTAGAAGATGCCTGATGGACTTGCCAGACGTCCAATTAGTGGACCGTTAGCTGGCTTAACAAACACTGAATGATATGACCGTTAGAGCCCTATCAGATGTCCTTAAGCCTTTCCAGACGTCTGATATATGACCGTTTTGCCTCGGCTGACCCAAAATCTCTTCTCAAATATTTTCTAGCCGTTGCACTCTCTTGGAAATCCATTCCCACGAAAAAGTAGGTTTCCAGACGTCCAGACATAGTGCGAGGCCTCCTGTATGTCGTCTGATGGACTTACACTAGAACCCTGGTTAGATCTGATCCAAGTCAGAAAGAAATCCGCCTAAAATCAGATGTCTGATGTTGTTCCCAGACGTCTTAAAGTGATCTTCCAGACATCTGATTCCAGGATCAGACGCATGATAACCCTGTCAGTGCAATCATTATTCCTGATTTCGGCCTGATTCTCTTGGGCTTTGCACCCAACAACTATGGGAACTTTCCTAAGCCTTCCAAAGCCTTCCTAAGGCCTCTATAAATAGAAAGGAACCTCTTGCACACAAACATGCACCTAGATACACAAGACACACCCAAGAAACACACTTTCTACTCTTTTGTGTACTAAAGAAGCTCTTGCTCTCCAAGCTCAAGTTCTACATCTTGAGAGCATCAAGCCTTTGCGCACCCGCTCTCCCACCGTAGTTCACGAGAGCAACGTTGCGTCGTCGTGTAGCTCATGCACCCACGTCATCAATTCGACGCACTCCTTGCAAAGGGAAGCATCTTAATTCCTATGGAAGCTTAGGTTAAATATTACTTTGTTGGCTCTATAGGATTATTGTTTATTTTATCTTTGTTACTTTGGTTGGGATTCGCTTTGCGAATTCCCGTTTCCTTCGTTGGACAAAATCCTTCTTGTGAAGAGAAGGGGTTGAGGAATGCTACCCTCGCACTTGTAGCGTGGTTGTAATTGAGGTTGAATCACCCTCGTTTAAAGTGATTCGTTTAGTGGATTTGATTAACTTGGTTGATCGAAAAATCCTAACTCGAAAGGGTTAGGTGGTGGTTTTCACCCGGTTTGGGTTTTCACTTAAAAATTATTGTGTACTTTGTGAGATTGATTTTTTGTCAGATTGTTTATATTTTATTTCCGCATTTTATTACGTCACGCTAATCTCACCCCCTTCGAGTAGGGTATTACAGAAAGTGCATGCTATATTAGAATGATCGGATTGAACTCTAAGATATGAAATGAACCTTAGGGCAAAAAAGAATGAATGTACATTACTTGAGCCACACTGTTATACTCTGAAATGCATGTTAAAGTCTTTACTGTTAGCAATTGAATAGTTAAGTGATGTGACATTTGCTTCATTTATTAATCACGAGCTACCTGCCATATGATATAGAACTAGAATGTGAATAGTGATATATGTTGTACATGAAATGAGATGAATACTGATGCACGAACCCTACGGGGAACTAGAAGAGGAATCAAATATTGTGATATGGAAATCCAGTGTGTGTGGAACATGTTGCTTACAGGCTGGTTGGTTGTACGGCTTTGGGTATGGAAAGTGAGCTGGCCCTCGTGTACGAGGTACCGAGGAGAGCTACTGTCACTTTAGTGTAGAGGGGAGCTAGCCGCCCCTTGGGTTAGGACCTAGGGTTAGGAATGGCCCCCTACACCAACTCTTGTTAGGCTCACTGGGCAAACTGGGATAGCCGGGCGAGGGTACGCAGATTGTTGAGGGGTGTGGCTCCTGTTCGATTCTATGTTGTACGTTTAGGTGTACCCATTAGCGGAAATGACTGATCGCATGTCAGTGCGGGGTAGCTATCCTTACGCTTATCGCGCGTGTCGTAGTCATCGCTACGTCGTGGCCATGACCCTGGGGTGGTAGACCAATTGTAGGACTACCACGGGGTGCTCTTCCAACCAAGAGAGTGCAACTTGTACATCTTGCATCACGGGGAAAACTACATCAAGATCATTCCCTAAGTGGATTTGAGAAATGTTGTGGACCCTTGTTAGAAACTAAATCAGAAACGCATGGATGTTTAAACAGAAACAAATAATAATACATAACTGGAAATTTAATGGTTAATTAGTTACTTGTTTCTTTTATGTTTAATTGCATGTAAATGACTTAATCACCGCTCTATTCGGCGTTAGCTGACCATAGATTTATATAACCGTGTTCAAGTCAGGGAGTTGAGCAGCCAGCGCCACCTGCTGCAGAGGGTGCTGAGCTCAGCCGAGCCCAGCCGTAGTGTTTTTCCCTTTTCTATTGCTGAGGCTTTTTGTTAGTAGTGAGTACTTTTAGCATGTATTACTTATTTCTGTTATATTTCTCTCTGTTTTAGTTGTGATGGCCATGTCTGTAATAGTACTCCTCTGCTTGTGGCATGTTATACTTTTGGGATTTTCTGTTCCATTTTCCATTGTTGTCGATTATCTTTTTCTACTTAGTTACATTGCATGTGTGGTTGTGGGTCACAGCCTAATCTCGGCTTCCTACAGAACCCGAGGATGGGTCGCCTCGACAAACCCCAAGATCCAGTTGTCCAGCGAGAAATAATCGAATGCACATTCATTCCACAACCACACAAGTATTGTAACTAAACAATAGATATAAAACTAATAGTAAAGCAAGAGAACAGTGATCACTATAATGTTACAGGCTATCGCAACAGAACTCGTACAGAACACAGCCATCACAACAAAAATTATTACACATATAGCTAGAAAAATGGGAACTCACTACAACAACTAACAAAAGGAAACTAGAGGTGGCCTCAATTGGGTCCAGCGCCCTCAGCAGCCGATGGCTCTGGCTACTCGAATCCCTGACCTGTATAAAGTTATAACATCTGGAGTTAGCTAACGCTGAGTAGAGTGGCGGCTAAAACATGTAATGTAATTTAAACAAGCATCTTAAAATATTATCTTTTAATTCCAATTATCTTATTACGTGTGGCTGATCTGAGTACTCTAATATGGTTCCATGACATTTCTCAATCTTCCTGTTCCCTAAGGGAACGATCTTGCTTGTAGTTTTCCCGCGATGCAAGATGTACACGTGGCACTCTTATGGCTGGGAGAGTCCCTCGTGGTAGTCCTACACCCGGTCTACTACCCCGAGGTCACGGTCGCGACGTAGCGATGACTACGGCACACGTAATAAGCGACGGGTAGCTACCCTGCACTGGCACGTGGTCAGTCGTTTCTGCTAGCAGATATGCCTAAACGTATAGTATGGAACAACACAGGACCTTGCCCTCTCAGAACATGGGTCTCGCCCCTCACAATCCGCGTGCCCTCGTCCGACTATCCCGGTTTGCCCAGTGGGCCTAACAAGAGTCGATGTAGGGTGGCCAGTCCTAACCCCGGGCCCCCTGGGGTGGCTAGCTGCCCCCTACACTAAGTGGCTCTCCTCGATACCACATACGCAAGGAACAACAGGATCGACGTAAATTGGCCAAACCCATCCCCGGGTCCCTACCCAAGGGGCGGCAAGCTCCCCTATACTCTAAAGGGATAGTTGCTCTCTTCGGTACTACGTACACGAAGGTCAGTTCACTTCCCTAAGTCAAGTCCGAATTGTCGCCCGTGGGGACGTGTTCCAAAACTATCCGGTTCTCCGTACTATGGTATTCTTGTCTCGTTCTACATTCCCCGTAGGGTTCATACATGAACTTTTCTTATTTCATATCCGGTTTGTTACATACAGAACATGCATCTCAGTTCCCACAGTACGAGTTCATTTTTCTATTCATAACGTAGTTCATTTCATGTAGTACAGGCAACTTATGATTTATTCAATCATTCATCTTTCTACACATGCATCTTCTCTAGCCCTAGTGTTCATGTCACAACCTAGGGTTCAATCGAATAGATGTATTCTAAAGCATGCGTTTACTTCTTCTTAGGGTTCAGTTCATATCCTAGGTTCAACTAATTTTATGCATGTACTTTATTAACTTTGAGATTAGGGTAAAAACCACTCTACCAGGGTAATCAGAGGAATGGGGGCTCGTACAGTAGCTCCCGACATCTCCGTAGGTCCCGTATACTAGACGGACTGGCGACCTATGACATGGCTCAGCAGGTCAAAAGTGTTCAAAATGACACGGACAAAGTACTATTACATAAAGAAACTCGCACGGAAACCAAAGACATTTCGTTTGCAGAAAATCGACACCGTTTTGGCCCTGAATGGGCCCAAAAACAACAATCTTGATTGAAATCAGACATCTGGGAAAGGTCCCAGATGTCTTAAACAAACTTACAGACATACCTTGCTCGGGGTGCCTTCCTCAGACATCTGGGGCTCAGTGCAGACGTCTGAGGGTGTCTTCAGATGTCTGGAAACACGTCCGGACATCTGAAACTGCCTCTGTCCTCGCACCATTGCAGTTTCCAACCTCTGACACATGTGCATGCACGGTCAGAACTTTGCAGGAAAAATAAATCGAAATTATGCACTTTCCGACGTTCGGAAATACCTCAGGACGTTTGCCAAGACGTTTGATGTATTGCGCAAATGTCTGATTCTGCGAAAAAATGATTCCGCAGAACCGTTGGCGAGTTCTTCTCGCGATGCCTTCCTCTCCGCGTCTTGCTGCAACTGCAGCAGAACTCGCTATAGCAGTAGCAGCAGCTCTCCTCCTCTCCCGCACACGCTCTTCTGGTTCCCCGCCCTCCTCCTCATCTCGGCTGCGGTGTGCGGAGGATTGAGGAGGAATTAGGGGGTTAAATGGAGGAGGTATGGGGGAGGGAATGGTCAAGAGAGGGAGGTGAGGGTGCCGCAAGGGGGATGGCGCGGCATGCGGGGTGAGGAGGGGATGGGGCACGTACGATGAGGAGAGGTGGTGGGGAAATTGCGGGGACGTTCCTGCAATTTCCCTCTCCCCCCTCACAAACCCTCAAACAAAAGATAAGGGGTTTAAAACTACAAGAAAACCCCTACGGATTCTGGAAATGCCAAACAACTCCAGGAAAGGGTCATTTCATTGTGGAATGATTTATGCATTTGGTTATTTCTCGTTGGACAACTAGGTCTTGGGATTTAGTCGAGATGAACCGATATCGGGTTCTGTAGGGAGCTGGGATCGGGTCGCAATACTTCAACTTTATTGATCCTCATAAAATTATTACAAAAAGAGCCCTTTAAGAAGAATATATAAAAATAAAAAAATATAAAGAAAGATAAAATACAAGTACATTTCAAATAAAATATCCCTATCTTTAAAATAAATATTCAATGGAAGCTTTAGAAGTATTCCTAACCTTCAAAATCATTGAGGGAATTATGAGAGAGATTATGGTTGTTGGAATGAGAGACTTAGGGTGGGACTTATATATTTCGGGTAAATGGGGATTTTATTTGGGTACTCAGGTTGGGTAATCGGGTATAGATCCATACCCATACCCAAACCCGATCAGGTTTTTTGGATAAAACCCATACTTGAGCCCAATTGGGTTTGGGTCGAGTTAACTGAAGCTTGCATCCCTATGCCCATATCCTACTTTAGCCTCCTTGTGTCTGACAAGTGGACTTCTACGCAAGAGTGGTTGCCTCTTATTGAGAGGATGGAGAGGAGGTTGGCTGGATAGGCCTCGTAGGTGTTATCTAGAGATGGTAGATTAGTGTTGTTTAAGGTAGTGCTTGCCTCTTTACCATCATATTTCATTTCTATTTTCAAGATGCTACATAAGGTTGAGTAGAAGGTTTCTAGATTGATGAGAGATTTCTTCTGGATTAAATATGGCGCATAGGGGAGGGATGCCAAATTAGTGGCATGTGATGAGGTTTGTAGACCTTAGAAAGGCAGCTTAAGAGTCAGAGATCTTGTTGCCATGAATGATAGTTTTCTTGCTAAATGAATAAATAGATTTCTTGACCATAGACAGTATCTCTTAGGGTAGGTTTTAGAGATGTCCTATGCACCAAGGTTGGACTGGGACTAGTTGCCAGAGCCTTCACATGTCACCTCACACATTATCAGAGGCCTGGACTCTGTTGCGCCAAAGGTGCAGTGCTTCTTTTCACCGTATGTTGACATGTGAGTTGTGTTCCACAATTCTAACTCTCTTGGAGGAGGAAGGGTCACCAGAAGACCCCCCCACCCGCACTTGACCTCTTCGTCTCTATCAGATAAATGATTAGATGATCAATAACTTTGAGAGTGCTTCACTTGATCGATGATCTATGCAACAAATAAATTTGGTCAAGTAACTTCTTAAACTTTACCAAACTTTAAAACTCTTACAAATAGAAACTCAATGAATTCTTTGAACTAATCTTTCAAGCTGTGGAAAATACTATGTATTTGTTTGTGTCAAGAGGAATAACATCTTTTGTAGCATATAATGAATGAAAAAAAGGAAGCCACACAATTTTGATTGGAAAATTTGGAGAACCTCTAGACTATTTATAGAGGGCTTAGGAAGGCTCAAGAGAGGCCTTGTAGTCGTTGGATGTATACCCCAAGAGATTGAGTCGAAATCCAAACCAAATTAGGTAATAATTGGTTCTAACAGTAGAATCAGATAGCTAATAAAAATATCAGACGTCTGATGAAGAGCGTGGGTTTGACCGGGTTGTGTTATATCGTTGTAGTAAAGCCGGTTGTTACCAACGTTTCATATAAAATTTTTTACTCGGAAAAATAAAAGAGTTCCCGAGGTCGAACTCAGGGAGCAAGTTGTATTCTAGAGATATACAAGTTCTATTACAAAAATAAAGAGAGAGAGAGAGAGATGAAAATTTGGCTTCTTCTTCTTTTCTTCTTTCTTCCTCTTTGTCTTTGGTTCTTCCTGTTCTTCTTCTTCTTCTTCTTCTGCTTTCTTCAGATTTTCCCCTCGTGCTCTTCTTCTTCTGTTCTTCCTTGTTTCCTTTCTTTCTTTTTCGTCAGATCGTCTTCTTCTTTTCTTGCTTCTTGCTTCTCTTCATTCCTTCTTCTTCTTTGTCTTCACCTGCCTTGACCTCTCTTTTTCTTCTTTCGCGATGGCCGTTGCTCTTCCTTCTTCTTCAGCGGGTCTTCTTCTTCTTTGGCTGCTGACCTTCCGTCGTCTGCCCCGGTGCTGAGACGACTTAACAATGCCTTCGCTACAGTGCAGCAGCTCCTTCTCCTTCAGCGGGTCTGCTTCTTCTTCTTTGGCCTGCACACTTCAGAGTTTATTCGTCAAGAGGCAAAAACCTACTCTACCCCCCTCCCCCGCGTATCTCTCTCTCTGAAATCACTCTTCGGAAGCTCTCCCAGAGCGCTACCGGGTAATCGGGTTCGGGTCAGGCCCGGGTCCAGGCCCACCGGCGTGCGTGGTGGGCGAGGAGTGCAGGTCAGTCTAATCGGGTCGGGCCAGGTCCGCGGAGCGTGGTCACGGACGAGACCGAGTCGGGTCGGGTCGGGTGAGAGGGACCTCACCCCGTGGTAACTGAGGCAAACAGATGGTGGCACTTTTTCAATTTATGTGGGTGTGTGGCTTCAGAAGGTTCCGAGGTGGGACTATCCGCGCACCCGTTTCTCTCACGCCTGCAGCAGGGATGGCGCTTCCAATTGCAACAGCTGTTGAGGCGCGCAACTCCAATTGAGGGCCGGGGTGTGTGCGCAAGACTCTTCCGCGCTGGCCGTGGCTCTTCAACCTGGGATATCTAGGCTTGGAGCAACCTCGAGCAAGCTTCGAGCTTCCTCGCCAATGGCGGTCAAGGCCTGGAACCTGAAATCAATAGCACGGCCTCTCGGCCAAATCAGACAGGCGGGGGACCTTCGCCGTGGCACGGCGAAGGTGGTCAGGGGGTCTGCAGGGGGCGAGATGGAGCTGTCAGGTCGTCCTAGGTCAAACTGTGAGCGAGGGAGTGGGTGTGTTCGGTGGATCTGCAGAGGGTGTTTGGTGGGAAGTGGAGGGGCGGAAGAGGATCAGGGTGAGGAGGCGGAGGTTCTGCGGTGGTCGGCGAGCCGTGTGGGTCGCTGAGGTGATGGGAGCGGCTCGCCGGAGGGTGGTCGGAGGCGGAGAGGATGAGGGTGAACAGGGTCGGTAGAGGGCTTAATTGACTAAATCGAAAGCGGGGAAAGAAAGAGGAGGAGAAGGGGAGTAGGTCTAACTTAACTGCAGGGACGAAGGGGGAGGAACAGGGCGACAGTCGTGTCGACTGTCGCCAGAGAAGACGATGCTCAGGGAGAGGGGCGGCGGCGAGCAGAGGGCTGGAGAGGCGCCAGCTGGGTGCGGCGTGGCGCGGGAAGAGCAGGGGAGGAAGTCTCTGCTGCTGGTAGTGCGGCAGAGCGAAGAGGTGGAGGGGGAGGAAGTCGCCGGAGCTGGTGAGCGTCTGCCGGAGAAAGAAGAGAAGAAAGCTGGGGGTTTTCTCCGTCAGATCCAGGCTGCCTTCGTCGGTGGAGCGGCGGGGGGTATTTATAGGGTTGAAGCAGGGAGGAAGGCGGAGGGAGACGACGTGTCTCCCTCGCCGGAGAATGGTCGGAATACGAACCCATACCGTCCGTGCGTTCGCACGGCCGGTATGGGGGGCTACAATGACCATGGGGGTGCTCCTGCGACGGCTGACGACGCAGGGCACCCCCGGTACACTTGCCAGGTCCTCCACCTCACCCTGCGCGGCGCCATGCTCCGCGCAAGGTCGCCGGAGCATGGTGCTGGCAGGGTTTTGCAGGAGGGACCTGTTTGCAAAGAACGAAGGAGAGTTAGGGGCCAAAATGCGAGGGTTCAAAAGTTGAGGGCCAAAGAGTAAATATATGAGGACCAAAGTGTGAAGTCGGTCAAGGAGGTTTCTTCTTAGGCTCAAGTTTTTATACATGACTAATTAGGACCTAAGGAATCTGATGGTGAATTTTATTTTCATATTAAACCTTGTTTGACCGGTCAATTTGCGCAAAAACCCAAATTAAGTTATTAATTGGGCATGGTTCTCAATGTAGGTCAAAATGGGTTCTAAAGGCCAAATTGATGGTTCTAAACCCCAGAGATTATTTTTCTATGAATTTTAGAGGGTTTATTCTATTTTTACTTTGCCTCGAACCTTGTGAATTGAAGTGGGTTGTTTTAGGGTTACAGATTATCATTTGGTTCCTTGGAAGTGCTGTAGCCCTTGCTAGATCATCTCATCCCACTTTTATTCTTATTAAGCTGTTTTGACCTATGTTTGGGCCCTGAATTACCCTGTATGCAGATTATACTGGTAAAATTGCACTTTTACCCCTTATGACTTGTTTTCTTCTCAAACTCAGAATTCTCTGAGTTAAGCTTTTCCTTGAGATATGTAGGAGCTTTTATCCTTTGTATTGGGTCAAAATGAGCTAGTTATGGCTCATGATGAGGTTCTCATCATCTGATATAAGGGTTTTGGACGTCTAACTAAGAGTTTGGCTATTTAAAAACAAAGGTCAGTTCCCTGGAATAAATTGAATCTAAATAATGTATTTGTCAACATAAATCAGACGTCTTTATGTGTATTTTAAGACGTCTAGGACAAAGTTGGGATGCCTGGAAATGGAAGGATTGATTCCTAGAAATGATCGAATGCAAATAGGGTTTTTGTATCTAAACATCAAACGTCTTTGGGATGTGACAGGCGTCTGGAGAACTTATAGGACGTCTAATATAGAAGATAACCCTCGAGAATTGGTTTCCTAAGGATCTCATGATTAAAAGCACTATGAGAAATCAAGATTCTGGTTAGGAGGCTCCCAACGTCTCTTTATTGGTCTTCTGGAGAGGGCTTTAGACGTTTAGAAATATTAATAAAATATTTCTAACTAGGTTTGAGATGATTTTGTTCTGGCTAAGTAAGATTTGGGCTTGATTTGGCTCTAACGATCTATTATAAGATGTTTGAGAAGGTCTTCAAACGTCTGGAACCCGGTATAGATGTATGGCCAAAGATATAGGTGTCTAAATACTAAATGTCACAAACCAAGTGTTCCAAGGCTTGGTTATTGGATGTTTGGAAAAAATGTTCAATGACTTAAAAGGTAATATCAGACGTTTGGTAATGAACGTCTGATAAGGCAATCTAATTACTATTATCCTATGGATAGGTAAGAGTGATTAAGGCTTAGGTTGTTATATTTTGGGATCTTTAACATAAATTTAAGGGAAGGAGCAAAAATAAGTACGTGACATAAAAATAAAGTATTCTATCCTATTCTTTTTTCTACTCTTCATCTTCAAGCCTTAACCCTTCTTTTGCTCCTTCATCATGCTCTTTGATGTTTTTCTTCTCCATCAAGCTTCTTCATTTCTTTATGGACTTGAGCTTGAGCTCCTTTACACTTGCTTCCATTTACATTTTAACCTAAAATCTTACTCTTAAATGCAAACATCAAATGACAAGTGTTTTGTTAGCATCAAAATCAATGATCGTGGTGCACTTGCACCAATAATGGAGACGTATCCTCCTCTAGAGTCCCAACTTAATATTAGGGGAGAGACTAACAACACTAGCAATACACGAGTGAGGTGTATTCATCCTCGTTGGGCAAAAATAGTGCTAACATTGGTCAGAAGAGTTGAGCCTACTGAGAGCGACCCAGGCCAAAGCCTCAAGATTATAAGGAGCGACTCGACTTATATCCATCGAGGCACAATCATTAATTATTCAAATTATTAATAGTAGGGTAGGTTGGGTATTTAACAGGCCACATCAATACCTCCCACTAAGAGCTTATACTACGAGTGTGCCCTATTAGCCAGACATCTGGCTGAGGCCACAACTACATACCGTTTTTGGAAGAATTGGCCAAATGTTTGACAAGCCACACCATTGCTCCTTCTTGGAACATGGCTCTTTGGGTGCACCCTCTTAGTTTTCCATTGGTATTGAGGTCATGATTAATTCCCTCATCTACATATTTTTACTTTTCAAGTCAAACTTGGGTACCCATTGCCACCTTGGCCTAACGACATCCACCTGGCATATCTTCATGATTGAGAACCCTCCAGGTTCCAAGGTCCACCACAACTAGCCACTAGCTACCTCAGCTTTTCGGACCTCCATCCTGTGATAGTGAACCTTCAGTTCACATGGTTAATGTATTATTCCTTGCGGGTCCAACTATGAGGACCTAATCACCATTTGTATTTAAATTCTCATCCCATAACGGGTTTCTCAACCCTATTGACTTGTTGAATCCTTTGAAGCCTCACTTGAGACCTTTCAAACCCAAGAAATTTTCCCTTTTTGATTCTTGACGGAGTCAACAAGTTCATTTATCCAAAATTTGACACCTTTTAATTTGCTTGTTCAGGTCACACTTTTAATTGGAATTTTAAGGGCACTCAAGCCCTCTTTGTGTTTTATTTATGAGGACATATTCATTTCCCCATATTAGCTAGGATTTTTGTGGTGGTGAACTAGGATTAGGATTAGGATTAGGACTTTGATGGCAAAATTAGGTAGGCTAGCATTTAAAGTTAAGGTTTAGAATTGAGATTGTGTAATGGCTTTTTAGAAGAGTAAGAATTAGGATTAGGAATGAGAGAATGATTTTGGAATTAGGGCTTTGTCTTCTTCTTGGTTGATCTCATTTAACCATGTTTTCCTCTTCCTAAGACAATCTTGCACGTGATAGAGCTTCGTATTAGTAATTATGGAATAATTAGGCCCACTTATGCAATCTTAATTCTAAGATTCATTCATGCAATTATAGACAAAATGTCCTAATTCTAATGCAACTAATGTTACAAAACTAACATAACTAAGCATCCTATTACAAAATTAAGTATACTTATCACCTACCCAAACTAATTGATGGGAACACCATCATGAGCCATAACTAGCTCATTTTAACACAATGAAGAGAATTAGAGCTCCTATATAACCAATTGGAGGTCCTAATTCACTAAATAACCATTTTGAGATAAAAATAAGAAACAAGGGATAAAACTGTAATTTTACCATTACAGTACAACAACAGGATTTCTCAAGGGCTAAACACAGGTCAAAAGGTCTTAACAAGATAAAAAGTGGGTTGTTTCATACAGAAAAGGGTTCGTGTGAGTTCTGGGAATAAAATGACTTCTTGTAACCCTAAAACAAACTTACTTGACTAAACAAGGTTCTGGTCGGGATAAAATTCACCTAAACCCTCTAAAAATCATATAAAAATATTCTCTAGGGTTTAGAACCTTCAATTTGGCCATTGGAACCCATTTTGACCTAAAATGGGGTCTCTGACAAATATTTGAACTAAATTGGATTTTTACATAAATTACCCAGTCAAACATGGTCAAACCCAAAAACCAACTTCACCATTGGATTCCTTAGGTCCAAATTAGGTTTTTAGCAATATTTGGACCTAAGGGGAACTCATCTTGACCTACTTTGCAAATAAGTCCAACTTGATTACAACTGTGCCCCTATCTTTCGAAAACCTTTGCATTTGGCCTCCTATCTTCTTCATCATCCTTGCAAATAGGTCCCTCTACCATTATAGCAGAGGAAATCCTACTCCAGCGAACTTTAGAAGAAGGATTCTCCTTGATTGCTCAGAGAATCTCTCCCAAAATTGGAAGGGAGATTCTCTGAGTAATCCTCTCCAATCTAAACCCATTGATGAGCTATAATTCCTACCCAATCTCTCATGCGAATGCATGAGAGATTTGGGTCTTTTTTGAAGCTTCCAACTTCGATAGACAAACCTTGCTTGGAAGCTTGGCTTCCAAGCACAAATCCTTCCCCAGAGGACTATTTAAGCAACCCCTGATTCACTTGCACCTCCTTAGCTTGGAATTGAACCGATCTACCCTACATTCTTCTCTCTTTGCCGACCACAATACCTCTGCAAGCTCCGACGGTTCCTCCCTCACTCTCTCGTTGCCCAACCACAATACCAGTGGTTGGGTTGCCCTCCTCTCATTCATCCGTGTCGGCCATACCAGCCCTGACGCCGCCTCTGCCCTCGTCTTCGCTGCCACCTCATCTACGGAGATCTTCGTCTCCGACGTCGACCGTACCAGCCCAGACGCCTCTCCTATCTCCTTTGTCCTTAATTTAGGTTTGTTAGCTTCCCTCTCCCTTCTACTCTCGTTCCCTCTCTTTATTTCTCAAAAAAACCCCTCGACGCCATCGATCACCATTACCTTCTCCACTTCCGGCCATACCTCTAGCGAGGTGTCCCTGTCGATCCACACCTCCATCCACCTCGCCAACCACCCTACGACCTCCGTAACACCTCACTGATCATCTCCCACTACTCCAATCTCTCCGTCAACCACCCAAAAGTGCCCCCGAACACAGCCACAGAGAACCCTAGTCACACTCACTCAGGCGTTCCCACACCACGCCGACCACCGCCACCTATTCGTCATGCCTTGGCGAATCTCCCTGGACATTTTGACGTGGCTGCAAGGTCGTGCTCATGATTTCAGGTTCAGGCACATCGGCCGACATGGATGAAGAAGCTTGGAGCTTGCTTCCTGTGTTCCAGCTGCTGCTGCTCCAGGCGTGAGTCCCAGGCAACGCGAACTTGAGGCACGAGCGCTTAGGTTCCCAATTGGAGTCAACAGCCCACGCAGCCTTGCTAATTGAGCTATACATCTCTGCTGTGGTGTGCGCAAGGGAGGGGGGACATTTAGTCCCACCTCGGAACTAGACAAGCAGGTGTGGCTGCATAAAAAAAATTTCTGCATTAGCCTTGTCGCCTCCTACTCACGGGGTGAGGTCCCTCTCTCCCCCTCCCACGGCCTCATCCACAGCATTGCCCACGCGGACCTGGCTACGACCCATTTACCCGACCGACTTACTCCTCGCTCACCACCCACGCTAGTGAGCCTGGATCCGGGTCTCCGTTAGGTCCGATTACCCGAACCGGATGTGGCTCTGGGAGAGCGAACCGAAATAGAGAAGAGAGGAACGCTACGCAAGGGGAAGGGGGTTTTGCTGTGGAAAGATTGGCTCCACACTTAGCCAAATCCAAGGAAGAAGCTAAGGCAGAGAAGGTAGAAGTCAGAGGAGAAGGAAGGAGTTGAAGGAAAGGAAAGAGCCGCAGAGAAGCTAAGGCAAAGAAGGAAGAAAGGAAGAAGAAGGAAGATGCCAAGGAAGAGAAAGAAGAAAGAAGGAAGGAAGAAGAAGAAAGGAAAAGGACCAAAGAAAAAGCCAAGCCAACGACAGAGAAAGGAAGGAGAAAAGAAGAGAGATTGCAAGAGAAATCAGAGAAAGAAGAAGAAGAAGGAAAAGGCACTGTAGCACATAATTTTAAGCTACTTCAATTCTTCATAAGCCCTCCATTATTTTTAGCTACATTTATTCTTATTATCCATATACTCATGCTTTATATTTTTAATTAGATTTTGAGTAGTATTATGTGTTAAATTTGCATTTATTATTGAGCTTAGTGCGTGAATTCAATTTGCTCTCCGTTTCGACTTTGGACTTTAAAATTCAAGTAATAAAATCATATTTGTTTTGAGCATTTTTTCGGCTGTAATACAACGTGATATTCTTAAAACTCGATCAAGCATGATAAACACTAATAAATAGCCAAATTTCAATTTGACACTCCCACCTAAATATGTGGTTTACACAAGTGTCCCCCAACATAAATTCTTCCAAATGCTAGTCAACTCAACTTCTATGTGGATTGTTATTAAAAACGTAGGTTCTCAAGTCATAATCAAATGATTAGGCATCCAAGTACTCTATGCACCAATTATTAGGGTCTTAGTAAGGGTTTAATTAAGGGTAAGATGACAATTAAAATTAAAATCGTTACAATTGTCCCCCTCGGTGACATCCCTTGTTTCAAATTGCAAGTCCAATTACACTTCCCCCCATTAATTCTGCGGATTGTATTTTGTTTTACAACGTTGAAATTGTGGTTGAATGTGGAGATAAATTCTACGATAGCACATAAGTCTGCAAATGGAATTGGTCCTTGGGCCTTGTAGAAGTTGGTGATGAAATTTCTAGGAGCACCATAGTATTGCCTCTTCTCGAGCGAGCAAATGAGCAAAGCATTTTCCGAGCACTTCAAATCATCAATAACATCTTCCTTGTTCAATAGCATCGACTCTCCATTTTTGGGAGGAGGTTGGTAACGCTGGTAAGGCTAGAGCTGTTCTGTGTTTCGTCTTTACGTTATTATAGTTTAAGTATAGTCGTTATAGTATAAGACAAAACAGTTACCAGATTATTATTACAAATTTTTTTTACTCGAAACAAGATTTTCCTGAGGTTGAACTCAGGGAGCAACTATGTTTCTAGAAGACTAATTAAGATCTCTATTATGTTACAAAAATAAAAGAGAGGGAGAGAGATCTTGGCTTCTTCTTCTTTTCTTCTTGCCTTCTTCTTTCTTCTTTTCCTTCCTTCCTTTCTTTAGCCGGCAGCTGTGGTGATCTTCTTCTTCTTCTTCTTTCTTCTTCTTCTCTTCTCTACCTTCTGCAGCTGTGGTGATTCCGACGTCTGATGCTGTGCTCAGACGACTTATCTGTGGCTTTGCTACAATGCCTTCCTTCTTCTTTTCTTCTTCTTCTATTTCTTCCTTCCTGTCTTCTTCTTCAGCTGCCCTGAGCGGCTAAGGCTTCGGCCGCCTCTCTTCTTCTTCTTTTCCTTTCTGCCTTCTTCTTCTTCCTTTCTTCCTGCACGCTCACACAAGGGTTAGAGCAAAACCTACCCCTACCCTTCCCCGCGTCTCTCTCTTTCTCAGATTTCCCTCTTAGGACTGCTCTCCCAGAGCCGGGTAATCGGGTGTGGGTATCGCGCCCGGTACCAGGCCCATCGGCGGGCGGTGGTGGGCGAGGAGTGCGCGGTTTAGGTAATCGGATCCTGCCCAGACCCGCGGGGCGTGAGCGCAGGCGAGGGCGAGCGCGCACGTGGCGCGTAGCGTGTGGGAGAGGGACCTGACCCCTGTGTTCGAAGGCGATTAGCCTTAGGAACTTTTTCAATTTAAGTGCGGGCGCTTGGCCACGCACTTCCGAGGTGGGACTAAAGTCCCACTGTTAAGACGTCTGGGAGATGGCCCAGACGTCTGGAACATCTTCCAGACGTCTGGGATTTAATTTTTTGCTGCAGGGTGGTTTTCGTCTGCGCGCGCAGGCTGCGATGCCCTCTTTTTCCCTCTCACCTCCGCAGGCGCTGCTCCCTCTCTCTCTCCCCGCGCGGCTTTAAAAAGCCTCGCCCTCTCCCTCACTCTCATCACCTTCGCTCCTCCTTCTTCCAGCGAGTGCGAGCGCGAGCGAGCGGCGGCGGCGACAGCTGCGGTGAGTGCGGGAGGAGGTGCTGCGCGAGGGAGGAGGCGCTCGGCTGTGAGGGCGAGCTTGCCGGGGCGGATAGAGCCGGCCGACAGGGGAGCAGCAGACGCGGGGTGATGCGGGAGGTCTGCTGCAGCTCGAGAAGCGGGCGGACGAGGTGCGGCGCAGCCGTGCGTCACGGGTGGAGGGCAAGTAGCGATCTGGTTCTGGAAGTTTTTCCAGAATCAGACGTCTGGTCTTCCAACCAGACGACGGTTAGGACGTCTGGAGGGCTATCCAGACGTCTGGTAAGTAAGTTATTTTTTCGTCTTCTTCCTTTTCTGTGACCATCCGTATTGAGAGCGAGGAATGGGTACGCGCAGGTTCTGAGATTCGCATCCAACGCGAATCAGACGTCTGGCAGCGGTGCCAGACGACTGGAGGGACTTCCAGACGTCCGGGGTGACCATCGGACGTCTGGGAACTAGGCCAGACGCCCCCGCAGGCTTCTGGACGTCTGAGAGACTATACGGAGCAAAGGTACCATCTGACCCTCATTTTAAGACGTCTAGAAGAAGTTCCTGACGTCTGAATTTGCACTGTTTCGTCGTTTTCGACCCGTTTAGGGCCCGTTCGGAGTCCGTTTTCCACGTTTCGAGTTGGGACATTTTCGGAATAAAATCCTCTACCTATCTACAGTGATTAGATGCTATTCTGAGAAACTCCTTGTGTTTGATCCTTGTGATAGGACCTCGTTCCATTACAGTCTCGGGGGTTGCGGAGGCACGCGGGATTCCCGACCATGCCCCCAGTACTCCTGTTGTAACTGGTAGAGTGGCTTTTAAGTTTATTAGTATAATCTGTTAAATTATGGAACCATAAATAAAACCTAGGACATTGCATGAATCCTAGGAATGAGAAACTAAAATGAATGGTAGATCCTAGGGTGTTGCATGAATCCTAGGGCTGAAAAACTAGATTGTATGATAGATCCTAGGGTATGGCATGAATCCTAGGATGGGAAAACTAGTGGAATATATGAATACTGTAGTCTTGGAAAATGTGGAAAAGAAATAATAGCTACCTGTACATTGGTTTAACAGCTGTCTGTTATGAATAAATACACGTGATTGAGAACATGGATCGTAAGAACTTGAAACTGGAAAGTGAAACCTAGATGTTTTGAGTTAAAAGAGCTGGAACCCTACGGGGAATTAGGAGTGGATCTCCTGGAAAGAGAAAGGAATGGATCTGAGAAAGAAAGACGTGGTAGTGTGCTGTCTCTTGGGTACGTAGTACCGGGGGAAGCACCTGTTACCTGCTTAGTGCAGAGTGGAGCCAGCCGCCCCAGGGACCCGGGGTTAGGTCTGGCCACTTTGTACCGACTTGCATGCCCTCGTGTACGTAGTACCGAGGAGAGCTACTGGTGTAGGGCGAGTACTAGCTACCCCACGGGCCCCGGGGTTCTGCTAGCTCACCTACACCAACTTGTTAGGCCCACTGGGCAAACCAGGGTAGTCAGGCGAGGGTGCGCGGATTGTGGAGGGGCAAGGCCCCTGTTTGGTTACTGTGGAGGGGCTGGATCCTTGTTACTGAGAGGGCTCTGCCCTATACTAGTTCCGTGCTGTGCTTTGGGCGCACCCATTAACGGAAACGATTGACCGCGTGCCAGTGCGGGTTAGCTACCTGTGCGTTTATCACGCGTGCCGTAGTCACCGTTACGTCTGTCCGTGACCTTGGGGTGGTTGACTGAGAGTAGGATCACCACGGGGGACTCTCCCGGCCAGGAGAGCACCACGTGCTACTTCTACTGTTCGGAAAAGACTGCAATCAAGATCGTTCCCACGAGGATCATTCGAGATCAAGTGAAGGATATGAGAAATAGATAAATTATGAAACAATAGAAAGACGTAAATAAAGGAAGAAAGAAACTAAAACAGCTTTTGTACACTTTACTGCTTCTGTAGTTTAGCTGTCACTCTACTCAGCGTTTCGCTGACGTGTTACACTCGTTACTTTTCAGGACCAGGTGTTGAGCAGCCAGGGTTAGAGGCTGCAGAGGACGCTGGGCTGAGTAGGTTCCAGTAGAGTTACCACTGCTCTTTTGTACCCCTTTTGTTTCCGCTGTAGTGAGTAGTTTTTGTTACTCTCTGTACTTTTCTTTACCCGCAGTTCTTGTTATGTTATAAATGTTGTTCTACTGTTGTGGTGGTACATGCTGTAGTAGTTCTTTTCCTTACTGCTGTATTTCGTTACTGCTAGTTATATTTCATGTTGAATGTGGTTTATTTTACTGCTCTTTTGGTTACTTCCTCGTTGGACGACTAGGTCTTGGGATTAGTCGAGTCGGTCCGGTTCTCGTGTCTCGTAGGGACTCGGGAATCGGGTCGTTACACCCACCTCTCAAATTGGCACGCGCAGGTGAGAGACCTGCGGCCAATTGAAGTAGCCCGCAACGCCTTTACTCCAGTTGTAGGCCTTGGTGCCTTCGCAGAGACAACCCGCGCGACCTGGGACGCGCACCTAGGCTGGAGGGCGCCTGCAGCTACAAGTGAAGCTGCTGCAGCTTGTCGGCAATGGCGGTGAGGGGCGCGCACCTGAAATCACAACAACGGCCTCTCAGCCTAGTCAGAATACGCAGGAAGCTTCGCCGGAAGCTTCAGGCTCTCTGATCGGAGGAGGAAGGGATGAAGAAGGGGGTGATTCTCCATCAAAGGAAGCTTGAAGGAGCCGGAAGGGTTTGCCGGTCCTTATAAAGGGTTCGGCACGCAGAGAGGGGCAAGTTGCGAAGGGGTCTGCCTCGCCGGAGTATGGCCGGAAGGGACACCCATACCTTCTGCGCGTTCGCACGAAAGGTATGGTGGTCGGCAGAGGGCATGGGCGGGTCCCTGCGACGGAGGACGTCACAGGGAACCCCACTTCTGTTCTAGAGGACGTAACCCTGCTCTGCGGGGCGCGATGCTCCGTGCAAGGTCGCCGGAGCATGGCGCTGCACAGAAGTTGCAGGGAGGACTGTTATGCAAAGAACGATGAAAAGTTGGAGACCTAAATGCAAGGGTTTCAAAAGATATGGGTCAAAACGTAAATAAAGAGGACCAAATTGTAAAGTCGGTCAAGGAGGTCTCTTCTTAGGCTCAAGTTTTTATAAAAGACTAATTTGAACCTAAGGTTTTTAATGGTGAAATTTAATTCTAGGTTGGACCATGTTTGACCGACCAATTTGCGTAAAAATCTAAATTAAGTTATTAATTGGGCATGGTTCTCTTTTTAGGTCAAAATAGGTTTCAAAGGCAAAATTGAAGGTTCTAAACCATAGGGAATATTTTTCTATGATTTTTAGAGGGTTTAATTGATTTTTATCCTACCTCGAACCTCATGAATTGAAGTGGATTTGTTTTAGGGTTACGGAATGTCATTTAATTCCTGGAAGTTGCTACAACCCTTTTTAGATCAGATCATCCCACTTTCCTTCTTGTTAAGCTTGTTTGACCTATGTTTGGACCTTTAATTACCCTGTTTGCAAATTGCATTGATGAAATTGCAGTTTTACCTCTTATGATTTATTTTATTCTTAAACTCAGAATTCTCTGAGTTAAGCCTTTCTTTGGGTCATGTAGGAGCTTTTTCTCACATATCTGGGTTAGATTGTGCTAGTTAAGATTCATGATGAGGTTCTCATCAGAGGTCAAGTGGGTTGTTTGCAAGATTTCAAGCATTCAAAATTCTGGCTCTCTTGGAGGAGGAAGGGTAATTACAAGACACCCCCCTCCCCCCCACTTGACTTCGTCTCTATTAGATAAACGATTAGATAATCAATGACTTTGAGAGTGCTTCACTTGATCAGTGATCTATGCAACAAATAAATTTAGTCAAGTAACTTCTTAAACTTTACCAAACTTTAAAACACTTACAAATGGAACCTTAATGAATTCTTTGAACTATTCTTTCAAGCTATGGAAAATACTATATATTTGTTTGTATTAAGAGGAATTATGTCTTTCTTACCATATAATGAATGAAAAGAAAGAACGCTACAGAATTTTGATTGGAAAAATTGTGAGAATACAAGCTTAAGTCCTTGAATGAACCCCTCCATCTCCACTACCTTGTCACTCCTAACCCCTCCCCCATTCAATCCAATTCTCGTCGACACGACAAACTGATCACGCATTCCAAATTATAGTTCATTTAGGGTTTTGTTATTTAATGTCACAAATCGTATCTGTAGTATAAAGTCGCAATCCAGTCAGATGTCATTTTATTTATATATATATTTACTGATTTAGTTTAGGTCGTTCACAAGGAAACAGTTATTAATATACATCATTTTCTAAGATTCAAAATCAATCTTTCATTCAAAAAATGTAAAGAATATTTACAAATGACTTATATACAACTTTAAATCTATATAAATACATACAAGTTAACCTAATATATACAAAGTCATACAAAAAGAATAAAGGTTAAAAACATGATTAGTTAGTTAATGCTCAAAAATATATACACATAAAGCATCCAAAAATAATTAGATTAGCTTAAGTTATATCATTAAGTTCCTTCTCATCTTAAGTTAAGCTCTTTGTTCTCTCTTTACACTCTTTCTAGGCACATGTAGTTAAGTGGGTTAACCCGGGTTTATTTATCACTTAACCTGCTTGCCACCTACGTCGAGTTAAAGGGAGTTAGTCTGATGTAAAGTTTATAATTCCCTACAAGGCGGGTGAGATCGAACGTGATAAATGAAATAATGCGGAATAAAATATCAACAATTACATAAATAAGCAATCTCACAAGTAAACAATGATTTTTAGGTGAAAATTCAAACACAGGTAAAAACCACCACCTAAACCGAGAGGTTTAGGATTTTCCCGATCTACCTAGTAGATCAAATCCACTAATCGAACTACTTAAAACGAGGGTAGTTCAACCTCAATACAACCGACACTACTTTGTACGAGGATAGTGTACCTTAAACCCCTCCTCTTCATGAGGAGTATATTGTCTCACAAGGGAAACGAGAATTCACAAAGCAAGTACACAACAAAAGCAAAATTACACAATATCCTATAGAGCCCAAAATAGGTGTAAATCAAACTAGCTCATATAGGCAAAAGAACTTCCCTTAGATGGAAGTCGTGTGACATGAAGTCGACAGCGTAACAGTGCTCTCGGATGAATGCTAGAGGGCTTGGAGAGCAAGAACTTCTAGATGATTTTTTTCTTCACTTTGACACAATATGGTGTGGAAGTAGTTTCTCAAGGTGTGTTTAGCTTGGGAAGGGTACTCCTCCATTTATAGAGGTTCTAAGAAGACTTTGGAAGGCCTTGGAAGTCTTTTGTAACCGTTGGGAAAAAGGCTCAAGACAGTGATCCAAAATCTCACCGAAATCAAGGTCATTTATGATTTTGACAGGGTTATCAGACGCCTGGGTCTTCATTTGATCTAAAGGTCTGTTGTCTGATCTAGAAGGGTGGATGATCTGATTAGGGTTGGATCAAGACGGACATCTAAAACTCTCTTTTAAGACATCTGAAATAAAAATCAGACGTCTAATTCTAAATGGGTTGCTTCCTATTTTCACCAGATCGAAACAGGGATCAAGTGTTTTGTTGCACAGACGATAGGTCAAACGTCTAGCAAGATGTCTGGTCTTCTGGAAAGGCAATCCTCTACGGGGAATGGATTTCCCGAGAGGCTTAACGGCTAAAAACTCTGACAAAAGTGATTTGGGTTAGATCTTAGCCTGACGCCTATTTATTAGATGTCTGGGATGCTCTACGGACGTCTGAAAGTGTTATACAATCAATTATAGGGTAATCTCCGAGGATTATCTCCTGACAGTCCAACAATCCTATTGTTGGATGTCTGTTAATGGTATCAGACGTCTCCTAAGACATCTAGACTATAGGCTGGTTGTTTGAAATTAATGGACAGAGCGCACTCAGTCCGACCTAAGTGTTTGGATGTCTGGACAAAAGGTCAGATGTCACAGATCAGATGTCTGAAGTCCAGATTGGACATCTAATTAGGCTGTTTGTTACGACCCGATTTTCGAATCCCTACAGGACCCAAGACCGGCTCAACTCGACTAATCCCAAGACTCAGTCGTCCAACAAGAAATAATCGAAAAGCAGGAAAATAAACCACATTCACCATGTAATGTAACTAACAGTAAAAGCGTACAAGCAGTAAAGGAAGCAAAAGCTGCTAGACAGTACATACCACCACAATAACAAGGAAATAGAACAAAAGTACAGTAACAAGAACATTAAACAAAGTTCGAAACTCACTAGCAGAAAAAGAGTACAACAACTGTAAGAAACAATTGATGGGCTCAACTGGGCCCAGCACCCTCTACAATCGGAAACTCGGGCTGCTCAACTCCTGGACCTGTAAAGGGTTATGAGAAAACGGAGTCAGCGAACGCTGAGTGTTATGAACGCGCGCTCCAGACGTCTTTTAAGACATTTGGGAGGTGGCCCAGACATCGGACCAGACGTCTGGAATCACCTCCAGACGTCGGACCAGACGTCTGGTATCATTTCCAGACGTCTGGAAATCGGTTATTTTGGCACGACGTCTGGAATCACCTCCAGATGTCGGACCAGACGCCTGGGATTATTTCCAGACGTCTGGAAATCGGTTATTTTGGCACGATTGTTTCGTTTGCGCGCCTGAGCGCGCAGTTTTGCAGAAATTCCCTCTCTCTCTCTTTTTCCCTCTCCCTCCTACGCCTCTGTCGCGCTCTCTCTCTCCTCCTCGCGCGGCCTTAAAAGGCCACGCCCTCTCCCTCACTCCCGTCACCTCCGTCTCCTTCCTCTTCTCCTTCCAGCCAGTGCGCGAGAGCGAGCACGAGGGTGCAGCGGCAGCGACAGCCGCGGTGAGCGTGGGAGGAGATGCTGCGCGTGGGAGAGTCGCTCGGCCATGAGGGCGAGCTCGCCGGGGCTGCTAGGGCAGGCCGGCGGGGGGCGCAGCGGGCGCGGAGCAACACGGGGGGGGACTGCTGCGGCTCGAGCAGCAGGCGCACGAGGCGCGGCGCAGCCGGGCGTCGCGAGCGGAGGGCGAGTCGCGCCTTGGTTCTGGAAACTTTTCCAGAATCAGACGTCTGGGCTTATGGCCAGACGGTGGGGGAGACGTCTGGAAGACTGTCCAGACGTCTGAAAGGTGAGTTTTTCCGTCTTTCTTCCTTCCTTTCGAGTGACCGTACTGAGAGAGAGAGAGATGGGTACGCGAAGGTTCGGTGATTCGCCATCCAACGCGAATCAGACGTCTGGCTGTAGTACCAGACGACGGGAGCGACATCCAGACGTCTGGGGTGACCATCGGACGTCTAGGAACTAGGCCAAACGCCCCCGCAAGCTTATGGATGTCTGAGAGCCCACGCAGAGCAAGGTAATTCCTGATCCACTTTTTAAGACGTCTGGAAGAAGTTCCAGACGTCTGATTTTGCACTGTTTCGTCGTTTTCGACCCGTTTAGGGCCCGTTCAGGTTCTGTTTTCCGCGTTTCGAGTTGCGTCCTTTTCGGAATTAAATCCTCTACCCGTCTACAGTAGCTATACACTGTTTTGAGACACTCCTTGTGTTTGATTCTTGTGATAGGACCCCGTTCCGTTGCAGTCCCGGGGGTTGCGGAGGCACGCGGGATTCCCGACCACGCCCCCAATTCGCCTGTTGTAACCGGTAGAGTGGCTTTTAAGTATAATCTGTTAAATTATGGAACCATAAATAGAACCTAGGACATTGCATGAATCCTAGGAATGAGAAATAGATTGAATGATAGATCCTAGGTGTTGCATGAATCCTAGGGCTGGAAAACTAGATTGTATGATAGATCCTAGGATACGGCATGAATCCTAGGACGGGAAAACTAGTGGAATATATGAATACTGCAGTCTTGAAAAAATGGAAAAGGACAAAAAGCTGCCTGTAATTTGAATTAACAGCTGCTTGTTATGAATAAATAAACGTGATTGAGAACATGGATTGTAAGAACGTGAAACTGGAAAGTGAAACCTAAATGTTTTGAGCTGGAACCTTACGGGGAATTAGGAGTGGAACTCCTGGAAAGAGAAAGGAATGGAACTGAGAAAGAAAGATGTAGTTGTGTGTTGTCTCTTGGGTACGTAGTACCAAGGGAAGTACCTGTACCTGTTTAGTGCAGAGTGGGGCCAGCCACCCCAGGGACCCGGGGTTAGGACTGGCCACTTTGTACCGACTTGCTGGCCCTTGTGTACGTAGTACTAAGGAGAGCTATTAGTGTAGGGAGGGCACTAGCTACCCCACGGGCCCCGAGGTTCTGCTAGCCTCCTACACCGACTTGTTAGGCCCACTGGGGTAAACCAGGGTAGTCAGGTGAGGGTACGCGGACTGTGGAGGGGTAAGGCCCCTGTTTGGTTACTGTGGAGGGGTCAGACCCCTGTTACTGAGAGGGCTCTGCCCTGGACTGGTTCCGTGCTGTGCTTTGGGCGCACCCGTTAACGGAAACGACTGACCGCGTGCTAGTGCGGGTTAGCTACCTGTGCGTTTATCGCGCATGCCGTAGTCACCGTTACGTCTGTCCGTGACCTTGGGGTGGTTGACTGAGAGTAGGATCACCGCAGGGGACTCTCCCTGCCAGGAGAGCACCACGTGCTACTTCTACTTCTTGGAAAAGACTACAATCAAGATCGTTCCCACGAGGAACATTCGAGATCAAGTAAAGGATCTGAGAAATAAATGAAATCGTGAAAAAATTGAAAGACGTAAATAAAGAAAGTAACAGAACATAACAGCTACTGTACACCCTACTATTTTCTTTAGTTTTAGTTGCCACTCTACTCAGCGTTTTGCTGACGTGTTACACTCGTTACCTTTCAGGACCAGGTGTGGAGAAGCCAGGGTCAGCGGCTGCAGAGGACGCTGGGCCGAGTAGGGTCCAGTAGAGTTACCACTGTTCTCTTTTACCTCTTTTTGTTCCACTGTAGTGTAACGAACGCGTGCCCTAGACGCCTTTTAAGACGTCTGGGAGGTGGCCCAGACGTCGGACCAGACGTCTGACCAGACGTCCGGGATCGTTTACAGACGTCTGGAGAACAGTTATGTTCGCACGGGAGATTCGTCTGCGCGCCTGTGCGCGCAGACCTGCTATTCCTCTCTCTCTCTCTGCGACTGCAGGCGCGCTGCGACCACCTTCTCTCTCCTCCTCGCGCGGCCTTAAAAGGGCGCGCCTCCCCTCCCGTCTCCACCGTCTCCTCCTTCTTCTCCTTCCTGCACGCGAGAGCGAGCGGACGCGAGGGCGGCAGCGGCAGCCGCAGTGAGCGCGGAGGAGGTGCGGCGTGCGAGGGCGGGGCTCTGCCGTGAGGGCGAGCTCGCCGGAGCGGCTTGGCCGACCGGCGGAGGGCGCAGGGGGCGCGGAGCGTCGCGGAGAGGGACCTACTGCGGTCGGAGCAGCGGACGCACGAGGTGCGACGCGGGCGGCGTCGCGAGCGGAGGCCGAGCAGGGTTCTGATTCTGGAAAATTTTCCAGAATCAGACGTCTGGGTTGATAGCCAGACGGCAAGGTCGACGTCTGTAAGATCATACAGACGTCTGAAAGGTGAGTTTCCGCCTTCTTCTTCCTTCTTGTCGACTGACCGTACTGAGGGAGGGGGGGTTGGCTGTGCGCAGGTTCGCTGATTCGCCATCCTTTGCGAATCAGACGTCTGTAAGTTGTACCAGACGGCAGGAGTGACCTCCAGACGTCCGGAGTGACCATCGGACGTCTGTGATCTAGGAAAGACGTCCCTGCAGACTTCTGGACGTCCGGGGAACCAAGCTGAACAGGTAATTCTCTGATCCACCGTTTAAGACGTCTGGAGGGAGTTTCAGACGTCTGATTTTGCACAGTATCATCTTTTTCGACCCGTTTACGGCCCGTTCGGGCTCCGTTTTCCGCGATTCGAGTTGCGTTCTTTTCAGAATTAATTCCTCTACTCGTCTACAGTAGCTATACACTGTTTTGAGACACTCCTTGTGTTTGATCCTTGTGATAGGACCTTGTTCGGTTGCAGTCTTGAGAGTCGCGGAGGCACGCGGGATTCCCGATCACGCCCCCATTACTCCCGTTGTACCTGGTAGAGTGGCTTAAGTTATTAATAAAATCTGTTAAAGTATGAAACCATAACTAGAATCTAGGACATTGCATAAATCCTAGGAATGAGAAATGTATGGAATGATAGCTCCTAGGTGATGCATGAATCCTAGGGCTGGAAAACTAGTTGTATGCTAGATCCTAGGATGTGGCATGAATCTTAGGATGGAAAAACTAGTGGAATGTATAATACTGCAGTCTTGGAAAAAATGGAAAGGAATATAAAGCTGCCTGTAATTTGAATTAACAGCTGCCTGTTATGAATAAAGAAACATGTTTGAGATCATGGATTTTGAGAACGTGAATCTGGAAAGTGAAACATATGATGTTCTGAGATAAAGAGCTGGAACCCTACGGGGAATTAGGAGTGGAACTCCTGGAAGGAAAAAGGAATGGAACTGAGATGTAGTTTGTACTGTCTCTTGGGTACGCAGTACCAAGGGAAGTACCTGTACCTGTTTAGTGCAGAGTGGGGCCAGCCGCCCCAGGGACCCGGGGTTAGGATTGGCCGCTCTGTACCGACTTGTTGGCCCTCGTGTACGTAGTACCGAGGAGAGCTAGTAGTGTTAGGAGAGTACTAGCTACCCCACGGGCCCCGGGGTTCTGCTAGCCTCCTTCACCGACTTGTTAGGCCCATTAGGGCAAACCAGCGTAGTCAGGCGAGGGTGCGCGGACTGTGGAGGGGCAAGGCCTTGGTTTGGTTACTGTGGAGGGGTTGGACCCCTGTTACTGAGAGGGCTCTGCCCTGGTTCCGTGCTGTGCTTTGGGCGCACCCGTTAACGGAAACGACTGACCGCGTGCCAGTGCAGGCTAGCTACCTGTGCGTTTATCGCGCGTGCCGTAGTCACCGTTACGTCTGTCAGTGACCTTGGGGTGGTTGACTGAGGGTAGGATCACCACGGGGGACTCTCCCGGCCAGGAGAGCACCACGTCTACTTCTACTTTTGGAAAAGACTGCAATCAAGATCGTTCCCACGAGGACATTCGAGATCAAGTAAAGGATCTGAGAAATAAATGAAATAGTGAGAAAAATTGAAAGATGTGAATAAAGGAAGTAATAGAACATAACAGCTACTGTACACTCTACTGTTGCCTTTAGTTAGTTTGCCACTCTACTCAGCGTTTTGCTGACGTGTTACACTCGTTACCTTTTTCAGGACCAGGTGTTGAGCAGCCAGGGTCGGCGGCTGCAGAGGACGCTGGGCCGAGTAGGGTCCAGTAGAGTTACCACAGCCTTTTGTACCCCTTTTTTTTTCTGTTCTAGTGAGTAGTTTTTGTTTCCGCTGTACCTTCTTTACCTGCAGTTCTTGTTATATGATAAATGTTGTTTTACTGTTGTGGTGGTACCTACTGTAGTAGTTTCTTTCCTTACTGCTGTACTTTCTTACTGTTAGTTATATTCATGCTGAATGTGGTTTATTTTACTGTCTTTTGGTTACTTCCTCGTTGGACGACTAGGTCTTGGGATTAGTCGAGTCGGTCCGGTTCTCGTGTCTCGTAGGGACTCGGGAACCGGGTCGTTACATGTAGTGAGTAGTTCTTGTTTCCGCTGTACCTTTCTTTACCTGCAGTTCATATTATGTTACGAATGTTGTTCTACTGTTGTGGTGGTATATACTATAGTGATTTCTTTTCTTAATGCTGTATTTTATTACTGTTAGTTATATTCATGCTGAATGTGGTTTATTTTACTGCTCTTTTGGTTACTTCCTCGTTGGACGACTAGGTCTTGGGATTAGTCGAGTCGGTCCGGTTCTCGTGTCTCGTAGGGACTCGAGAATCGGGTCGTTACACTGAGTAAAGTTGTAACCAAACTATCTAAAGCAGTAAAAGCTAACATGTAAATTTATCTTTTCCAATTATTTTATTTTACAAGTAATTTCTTTTCACCCATTGGTTTACTTTCATATTTCTTTCTTGTTCTCGAATGTTCCTCGTGGGAACGATCTTGATTGCAGTATTTTCCGAAGAGTAGAAGGCACACGTGGTGCCCTTCTTGCCAGGAGAGTCCCCCGTGGTAATCCTACACTCAGTCAACCACCCCAAGGTCACAGACAGACGTAGTGGTAACTACGGCACGCGTGATAAGGGCATGGGTAGCTACCCTGCACTGGCACGCGATCAGTCGTTTCCGCTAGCGAGTACAGCATGCAACAGTATAGGACCTAGCCCTCTCAGAAACAGGGGTTTAGCCCCTCAGAACCAAACAGGGGTCTCGCCCCTCCACAGTCTGCGCACCCTCGTCTGACTACCCCGGTTTGCCAATGGGCCTAACAAGTTGGTGTAGGGTGACTAGCTGAATCCCGAGCCCCGTGGGGTGGCTAGCTCCCTCCCTACACTAGTAGCTCTCCCCAGTACCGTGTATGCGAGGGCCAACAGAAGTGGGTGTAGAGTGGCCAATCCTAACCCCAGGTCCCGACCCAAGGGTAGCTAGCTCCGCTCTACACTAAAAAGGGGATAGTTGCTCTCCTTGGTACTACGTACTCAAGGGCCAACACACTTTCCACTCACATTTCCAGACCTTTCCATTTATCTACAGGAGCTCTACTCCTAAATCCCCGTAGGGTTCATGCTCATATTCACCATATTATTCCATACCAGGTTCCATCATTCACAATTCCATTCTCGTATTATACACATGCAGCCTGCATTTTCACAATTTTACATATGCAACAAGTGATATCATAGGCAGCTGTTTAATTATCTCAGGCGTTTCATTTTCTAATAGGTAGCTCGTATTTATTAACAGACAGTTGTTTACAATTCAGCTCATTCATTTATGACTGCAATCTCAATCACGCATACAAACAATGCAACTATTTCTTGTCCTAGGATTCATGCCACAACCTAGGTTTCTAGTTATCTAATTATCATGACTGCAATCATGTTTTATAAATAGAACAGGGGGAAACCACTCTACCAGACAATCCGGGAGTACTGGAGGCACGAACGGCAGACCCACGTGCCTCTGCAAGCCCAAGACACGCAACAAAGCGAAGTCCTATACAAAGGAACATATCACAATGGAATGTTTAAAATAGTATACAAGGATTTCTAACATGTAGAGGAATTCACAAGGAAATCACAAATATTTCATTTGTGTAAAACAGATCCCAATCGGATCCTAAACGGATCAAAAATAAGCCTGCATACTCAAATCAGACGTCTGGAACCAAGTCCATACGTCTTAAAAGTCACCAGAGTCTCACCTCACGTCCCTACGTCGACCTCAGACATCCAGAACTCCTACTTGACCGTCTGGACTCGATTCCAGATGTTCGACCTATCCTCCAGTCGTCTGGGAAAGCCTCTGGTCGTCTGGTAAGCTGTCCAGACATCCGAAAAGCGTGGGAGGGCGTGCCGCGTGCCTTCCTAAAGCTGCTCTTGCGCACGACAGAGCAGCACAACCCTCTTTAGCGAGACAAATCGTCTCTGTGGTGCGGCTTGCATGGCCGTAACCGCGAGAAGGGCGTACCTGCGCGAATACTCGCTTTCAGATGTCCGGTGTCATCACCAGACGTCCAGCCCGTTGTTTGGAAGGCACTCCGGACATCTAATACTGGTAAAACTCCAGTATCAGAACGAGCTCCCACTCCTCTCGCCGTGCTCCTTCGTGGCTCCTCCCTCTTGGCTACAGCTCCGGTTGCTGCAGGAAGTCGGGGACGATGCCCCGACGCTCTCCTCCTCCCGCACGCACTGCGGTGGCCATGCAACGCCCTGGCGAGCTTCCATGAGCTCACGACCTAGACCTCCTCCTCCTCCTCACGCCGCTCCTCCTCCTCCTCGCTCTTGCTCCCTCTCTCTCGCTCGCCTCTCTCACAGCAGTGGAGAGGAAGGAAGGTGGTGGTGGTGGAGTGGAGAGGAGGGGAAGGGGGAGAGGGCTCTTATAGGCAAGGGTTAGGGTTCGGTGAGGGGGGAGGAAAAGAAGAGAGAGAAGAAAAAGTAGCCTGCGTGCTGGCTACGAGCAAAACCAACTTCGCGTATAGATTTTTCAATTTCCAGACATCTGGGAAGGGGTCCAGATGTCTGGCCAGACGTCTTAAAAGGCTCAAAACAGAATGAGTCTTTACACTGTTTGAAGCTTATTTTGACTTTTTGATTTTTCTAAGTGTTTGTCTAAGAGTCCTAGTGAGGTGTAAGGTTTCTTAGGACTAAGGTAAGATACTTTGGGATCTTTACAACAATTCTAGAAAAAAAGAGCAAAGTACAAATGAATAATATATCTATCCTATTCTCCATCTCCTTCATTCTTCAAGCTCTCGCTCCAAGTAAAATTCCTTCTCCTCCATCAAACTTCTCCAATCCATCATGGATGCAAGTTTGAACTTCTTCACACTTACATCTATTTACATTATCTTGAAACTTATCAACTCAAATACAAATGTTAAATCACAAATATTTTATTATCATCAAAATTAACTATCATAATTTTTTTTACCAACAAAATTAACACACATCTTCTATGAAATAAAATTAACCGATCTAACTATCTAAACATCAAAATTTACTTATTACTCTTCCTTTATTACTCAACTTGCTCTACTAAGTTAACATGCATGCCAAAGAGAGGGCTTCGCTTAGCCAGAAAATTTTGGTCCTTTACAGGACCGAAGCTCTCACGCCCAATGGACCCCGTCACTCCTAACCCCTTCCCCGTTCGATCCAATTCTCCTCGACACCGCAAACCCCCAAACGTATACCCTTATCCCGGCCGCCGCCGCCGCCGCCGCCGCCGCATCCCCGCCTATTCTTCTCCTCTCGCGTCGGGCGATGGCGGAGGAGACGTTATTGGGGTTCCTCGGCGCGAACGATGCGATTGGGGACTCCCACGAGTTCGCGGCCTCCGTGGGAGTTGATCACACCGAGCTCGAGAACGTGATCAAGAGCCTCCACGGCTTCCAGCTGGTGGTCGCCAAGGACCTCAGGAAGGAGAGGTGGGCCCTTTCCGACGAGGGCCGCTCCTACGCCCTCCACGGCTCCCCCGAGTCCCGCCTCCTCGCACTCATCCCCCCCGACGGCATCCCCCGCTTCGAATTGCAGGTCCAATTGCGCTTCCCTCCCCACCTTTCCCCAATTGTGCGGATTGGATTTCGTTTTACTACGCTGTAATTGTGGTTGAGTATGGAGATAAATTCTGCGAAAAGAACGTGGGTCCGGAGATGAACCGCTTTTTCGGTTTGCGACATCGTAATTGTGGTTGAATAAGGGGATGAATCCTGCGAAGGAATGCGGGCCCGCAGACGGACCACATTTCGGCCTTGTAATTGTGCTTTAAATATGGAGCTAAATTTCTGCATCGGTTAATTTTCAGAAAGCGATGGGTGATGCGCTGTTCAAGATCGGGTCTTCCCAGGCCGTGAAGAACAAGTGGGTGGAGATCGGGAAGCAGTTGGTCACCAGGAAGGTAACCACTTAAACTCTTTGGGTTTTATCCATCGAGGGTCCTTCGTGCTTATTGTTGCCTGAGACCATTAGAAAATCTATATCCAACAAAATTTTAGGCTCCCTTGTGTAGACCATGTAGCTTAGAGTGTATGCTGATGAGAAAATGTTGTGCTTGTTTGTGGAGGCCAAGTAGCTTACAGTGGGATAGAAATTTTTATGTGAGCGAAATTTTACACCCAACGGAATTTTAAGCTCACTTATGTAGACTGAGTAGCTTGGTGGGCATATATGAAAAATGAGAAGCTCGTTTGTGTAGGCCAAGTGGCTAACGGTGGGCACATCACGTAGATTTTCTATCCAATGCAATTTTATGTCCAACAGAATTTTAAGCTCGTTTGTGGAGGCCAGTGTGAAAATGTTAAGCTCATTGTATAGACCGAGCAGCTTACGGTGGGAATATCCAGCAAACTTTGGGTGAAATGGACATATGATGATCCATCCTCTTGGAGTTCGCTTCCAACCTTTGATGTTTTGGACCTAGGCTTGTACTTGATCTGCTGTTGCTTAGAAGCATCTTCTAGCTGATTTTCTGGACTTGTTTAACTTGTTCTTAATGCCTTTTCTCTCTTATTGTAGGTTGAGAGTGTTGAAGATCGAGTTAAGGATCTACTTAACAGGATTGACCATGGGGAGGTATTATTCTATTAATACACGATTCTTGTCTATACTGTTCTGTCTGCTGAAAGTTAATCAGATGATTAACATCCGGTATATACCAACCTTTCTACACTCTGAACTTAGACACCATTGCTTTCTTTATTGCAATGCCATGCCAACATCTAGGTTATGCTGATTGTCAGTATTTGCATTGCTTGCTTGTTGTTGATGGCCCTTGATTCAAGTTGAATCATCTACACCTTTTACTTCCAGCTGATGTGCGATCCCATTTAAGAGAATTGACTTTCTTTCTTCTTCCCTAAGGGGAAAATTGAGATAATAAGATTCATGATTGTCTTGCATATACCTGGTAGCTATTTTCATCAAATTCTTTTACTATGACGGATAGCATACTCAAGAATTGGCAATCATCTTATCCTTCAGGTTTTGTTAATTTTAATAAGCATAGACTGTGCCTTTCTAAAAAAAAAAAAAGAAGCATAGACTGTGACTTTCAGTTCTTCCATTGGGTTTAGGTGTCCAATAAGTTTCTGACACAGTTTGGCTATGTAAGTTGCTGAAATTGTGCATTTATTTGTCTATGCAGCATAATATTTAGTGGGAATCAAACAAACAGAATTCTGAATTCTTTGTGATTTTTCATAATTCTTTAACTAAATTGATTTTCTGAACCCACTTATTTTTATTGGTAAATGATTTGTGTAATTGAATGCATCCTATATATTATCTGCTGTAAGATTTTTTGGCTTGAGGAATTTGCAGGTCATTGATGCAGCATATATCAATGATTTGAAGAAAAGAAAGCTAATTGTCTTACAGTAAGTTATCTATTTTTATCTTCCTTTTTAGATCCTCTAAACTCGCATATAGCTGAGGTTTTGAAAAATAATCTAAGCAAAATAAACCTGTGAAGCAAACATGAGAATTTGATTTTAAGTTTCTGTTTTGTGTTGGTTAAAGTGGATTTGATGTACCATGGAAGTATATTTCTGATTTAAGGTTCTTGTTGACAGTGCAGATGTGACATTGTTGAGAGTCCATTGCATCTGAACTCACTCTTTGAGAGGGTTAACTACACTACTTTTACCTCTCAGTGGAAAAAAAAGAAGCTGCACACTTTTAAAATTCCTCCCTCAATCCATAATTATAGTAATTGCTTCTTTTTAAGATTAACAACATTGTCAAAAAAGTTCATAGAGGTTAAATCCGTTCCAAAGGTTAGAGTGCAAATGCCCCTTGCGTTTCCTCTTTTTTTTGGTTTTACTTCCAAGTTCCAAATTTAAGATTTGGATCATGTAAATTTCCTATGGGATATTTTATTTACAATGCAATCTAGCTTTTGCTCTTGGAGTACATGTCAATGATTGCATGTGCCAAGGTTTCTTTTTGGCTTAAGTTCTTTTAATCTGGATGGCTATTTGAGTACCCAAACCAGTTTTTCTTCACTTGTTGAATGAACTGTAAATAGGGATTCATTGACCACATATCTGATGATACTTCTTGGAAGGGCTTTTGGTGGGAGGTTTCCATTGATTTGGTTCTTGTATTAAATGAAGTGGAGGACCTCTGATGGCATTTTTGTGGGAATTATATTCAAGAAGACTAGTGCGGTTTTACAAGGGAGAGTGTATGTAGATAATATTCTGCAGGTGCAAAATGTTTTACTAGGTCATGTGAAAATGGGTTGCAAGATGTGGGTTTCACTTGTGTAAATGCATATGTGTTCCTTCAGTTTAAATGAAAAGCAGGATGTCTAATCATCCAATCTCTCTTTGAAAACAAAAGTTTAAACAGTTTAAAGGGACTTTTCTTCATGAGTTGATTCTTGTAAACATGAAAGACCACCTCACAATCCAAAAGGTATAGATATCAATGACTACAAACTACAAAGCAAGATGTCAACTTGTTGAGGAGAAATATAGCTCAGCTACATGTAAAACACCACAATTATTTACATGGTAGATTCTACTAAAACTTTGCGCTGCTATGATATATTGAAAATGACAAGTTGAATTTACAAAGTTGGCATGGGCTGTTTTGTGTATATGATATCTGATTTTGGTCTTAGTCAGTTGCATCTTAATTTTAATTTGCCATGCTTATTGCTTTGATGTAAGGTTTTATTGTTTAATCTTTTGATTGAAATTGGTCAAAAAGCCATTTGGTTGACCACTCTCATAGTGGGAGAAGGCTTTGTTTGTTCATGAGTACTATTTTCTGGGCTCCTTTTTGGGTATGAGAAATGTGGATTTTGCCAAGTGAAAAGAGTTGTCATCTGTTATAAATAATTTCTTACTCTTTTTTTCTTGATTTGCATCAATTGTACCATGCAGAGTCTCAAAAGGTTACTCACTAACTAAAGGTCCCAAGTTCACTACAAAAAGAGTGAAGGCTGCAACAGATTTAACACGGGAACATCTCCAAAGGTAACACTATTTTCTCAATTAGGTTAAATGTTCTCTTTTCTGGTGGGCTTACATATTTTATATCAGCCGTCCAAATGTCTTCCAGTGCATACGCCAATATTTTGGATTGGTCATTACTCAATAAATAATGACACAGAAGGACCATCAAAACAAGCTTGCTTTCACCTTTCAAAAGAATCTTGCTTTCATGGTGGTTTCTGCTATTAAATAAGTGCCTTTATGCTTATTGGTTCTGTAACTGGCCTGAAAATAATAGTGTGTTTTTTCTCTCTCAAAAAAAAGTTTCTTTTTCTTTTAAAGTTCTAGCTGTAGATTGTTGCAACCAATATATCTGCAAACACTGGTGGTTGTGTGAAATTTGAGCATGTAAAATTCTCATAGGCTCATTTGATCATAGACAGAGTATGCTGTTGGTTATTGGACAGTTGTTCAGACATTTTGAGAAATTGTGATTGTTGAAGACTAAAATTTTTAAAAAAGTAAACAAAGAAACTAGAGGCCAAAATACAAAAATGTATGCGGCTTGGGACTCCCTCCAGGGACAAACTTCTCATTCTTTTCAAGGACATGCAGTAGTAAGGAGATCATTTGGAGGCTCACACCCTGACACAAAATAATAATAATATAGATGATTGGAATTTGTACTTTATCTATAGTTTATTTTAGTGGCGTTTGTTTTAATGGGGAAAAAATGGGAATGAAAGGAAAAATCTGATGAAAGAAACCATGAGAGAGAAAGGAAGTGAGGTGATAGAGGGAAAGAGAGTAAGAAAGAGAAAAATGGGGATGAGAGAAGGGTTGGCATACAATGTGGCTGTAGGGAATCCATGATAGAGAAATTGTGAGGAGAGAGAATAAGAGGTGAGAGATTTGGAGTGATTCTAATCTTGAAGTTCAAATTTTCTTCTACTTGTTGTACTAAATTCTTCTCTTACATCGAGGGATGAATTTACAAAGTTTTTGAAAGACTTAGTTCTACTCTCATACTTGCTGACAAAAAGAAGAAATAATTCAATCAAACAATAAATAATGTACTAACCTAATCAATTCTTCTAATCAAAATAAAAAAGAATTACATTATTGAAATTTGCGTTAAGCTGTCAATAAAAATGATAATGAAATTATGCTTAGACCCTCAAAACTTGTGTAACCAACCCATGCTGCATCGCATTTTGGACTGTTTGGGAAAATGAAACTAGGGCAAACTAAAAATAGCAAAATCAAAACCCAAAACAAATGGCATCTCCTTCTCAAAAAGAAAAAGACATCTGTGTGGGATGTACTCTTCTCATTGTTTTCAAGGAATGCAGAAGTTTGAAGGCTGTGTTAGAGGTTCTTATCGTTATTATGGACTTTCTTCTTCAGTGGGACTAAGCATACACCGAACACCAAGCAGTTATATATTGATCTAGAGATGAAGCCAATGCATAACGTAACTTCTAAGAACATGACTCTCAATGGTCAATGCCCTTTAAAGTAGCATGAGAAAATTAGCCTTGCAATGGGTCAATTGAGACAACCATAAACCTTCACTTGGTACATCCGTTTGGTAACATTGACAATTAAGTAGAAAGGCATGTATTTATGGCTCACTGAGCAGAAGTTGATGTTAATTGGCAAAATAGAAGATGACTAAGTAACCAGCACCAATGACTAACATTTACCGAAGATACTAACTTTGGAAGATAAAAATAGTCCTAGTACTAGTTGAGATAGATAGGAAGTGGGAACATAGCAACAATTTGTAACATGGAAAAGTTTTGCTTGCCTTTGGCTTCATTTGGAAGATCACGAGAGACACACACACGATAACAAAGGTAGGGTGAAGTTAGTAAACATTATGGTTGGCATTAGTTACACAGGGGCCAGAACTGTTATGTAGCTTGTAGACATGGCATCATGGCATATTAATTATGAACATAAGAAATGGTTGACAAATTAAATTGGTTGTGTGCCTGGGAGGTTGTTGATGGAGGAAAATATGCTGCTTAGGAGTGTAGTTATATGCCAATGTACTTAACTTAATCTTTTAAGATTAGTAATTTTTACATAAATTTCTCTTAAAACTTCAGAGTTATGCGTATGCCTCTACAACTGTCAGTTGCTTGTTTTTCTATTTAGAATTGTATGGTTTGATGAAACATTCAAGTTAAAATCTGTTCTGATGGCTGTTAAATTTACAAAAAAAGTTAGAAAAAAGACATTTTTCCTTGGACGTTTTTGAGGGACTCAGATTGTCTTCTGATCTAGAAGGCATGATGGGTGGTGCTCCAATAGTGCTTGTGATTAGAACCCAACTATGTGGTTCTGCATGCACAGAAGGATTTTTTGAGGGCAATGTACAAAAGGATTACATAAGGATACCTGTTAAGGGGATCTTCCTTTCATCAATTGTGGTTAGCGGTCAAAAATGGTCAACATGAATTGGTGGTTAATGTTTATAAATAGGATGCGAGGTTTGAATAGTTTGTTTAGGATGTTTATGATATTGGCAAACATCCAAACACTTCTCAAGAAATAAATTTGTCCTGTGAAGAGATGTACCGATAGCTAGACTGATCTTGGTGTCAATGTTAGTAAACTCACATTCTATAGAAGGTAAAAAGACTTCCAAAGAAAATTGAAGGTAACAAGTGATTTCTTATTAAATTCTAGAAATATAGGTATCTTATTTGAAACATTTTCACTACACTTTTTTGTAATAGTAGAATTGAACGAAAGAGTACTTGATATTGTTGGGAGAGATGGATGTTGTTGTTGGTTTTTTAGAGCCTATGAAGACCAAATATGTAATTTAGTTCCACGTCATGTAAGTAGGAATATGATAATTGTATAGTGGCCTATATAAAGGCTCATGAACCCTCAATTGGTCCATGAGAAGAAATAATGGAAGATTACGCCCATAGTGGCGCTTTGCTCATGGTTTTTCCCTTCTCCATATGAGAGGGTTTTCACATAAATCCAAGCTTTTTGTGGGATGCTCCTGATTCTTTGTTCATTTTATTTGTCTTTATTCCTTAATCATGGTATTAGATCAATTTCGAAAAAAATGGTAATGGAAACAAGTCATTTTTTGGGGTTTTCATGGGTTTAAGTTCATCGACATTTGCAATGGTTATTCTTCTGAAGATTTGATGCATCTTATTCATCCTTATTTGAAGTTTCTTGTGAAAATCTATATGGAGCAAGGTTTATTTGTAAGGGCATCGACATTCTAAGCATGTTAAAGCTTGTGCAGGCAACTTCTGTGCAAGGGTTGGCTGCTTATGATGCACAAGTTGAACAAGCTGTGTAAAGGCACAGTGGACGTTGATGCCAAGGTAATGACAAGGAAGAGTATAGGTGGGGGAGGCATTGGGATCTTCATGAGACCTTAACCATTGTTGAGTAAGAGGACGACATCCTACTAGACCATAGAAGCCTCTTCAAGTCATGGCCAGTGGTGAGGATGAAGAAGAGGAGGAAGTGGAACTGAAGTTAGAGGCCCCAACCTCTCCATGTCTTGACTGTAGAGCACTACGGATTGCCTCCATGCACCACTGCTATTGCTCATCACTGCCTTTGCCTTCCATTTCTTGAGGCATTGCTTGCAGTCTTAGAGGCCTTCCTCATTGGAGATGCCTTCCTCATTGGAGATCTCAAGAGTAGGCCTCTCCCGTGGAGAATTCAACAATGGACCTCTCCCACAAGGAAACTCAAAGCAGGGCCTCTCCTCTTATAGAGATGAGGATTAAGCTTGTCTCATGTAGCCTTTGCATATCAGATCAATTTGAAACAGAAAATGATGCTTTACAACAGCAACAGCTGCCGCTTCTGCTGCTACCACTACTACTACCAACTCTTTTCTCACATCAAGTGGGAGTGGCTACATGGATTTTTTGCTGCACTTAGATTTATCTTAGGCCATTTCTAAGCATACATCCGAGTAATCAAGACATGCTCAATGGTTTCCTTCCAACATTTTTTCACTTTTCCTCAACTGCTCTTGGTAGGCTTAAGGAACAACTTGTTACATCTACTGTTTGAGGCATCAGTTGGCTTTTCTGCAGATGTCCAAACCATTGGAAGCGATGCTTTTTTGTATAGAAAAGGGGAATTGTCATCTGTGATTAGAAGCTTGTTATCAATACTGATTCTGCTAACTTTTTATCTAAGAAAGTAAAGATAATGAAAGTTCTGCTACTTCTCAAAAAAGAAGACAGAGAAATTTCTTTTTCTTCTTGGGATGGGAGAAGAGGTGTTCCATCTAGTCGCATTAAAAATCTTGTTAGCAATACTTTTCGTGCTAACTTATTTTTTTCTAAATAATCAGACTTCTTTGCCATACTCACTTAAGTGCTACTGTGGTAGCAGTAGTGGAGCCTCCACCCAAAAAACAAAGGATCAAAGCTTCCTTTGCTCAAAAAAGGCTTGTTCTGCTTGAGTTCAGCCTCATTCCTTTTTATGTCTTCTGGTTTTCTGGGTGTTATTAGATCATTTCTCCTTTATTATAAATATATGGTACTCTGATGTAGAAAAATTTAAGCTAAACTTGTTACTTTTGATATGCACACTCACATTATTGCAGCAGGGATTTTTCTCCTAAAAGTCACTTTTGTCCTATTAAAATAGCTTAGTTGGATATTGCATCAGGATTAACCTTAAGGCAGTTGTAAACTACTCAAATAGGCAGTCACATCAAATTTTAAGAGCTCCAATGTAATAAATGTTAGGCATCATTGTAATGTAGTCTCTTCATTTCAATGGTTTCTAGGGGTGATTGGAAGGATCTAGAATTCAAGGAATATAACCTTACGGCTCGGGCACCACCTATTGAAACCGGCTGCTTCCATCCTCTTCTGAAGGTTGGTGCTTTTCCTAATCATTAGATGCTTTAGAATGATATCATTAGTGCTTATTTTTGCTGAAGGAAATTTTCCATTTATTCCTCATTGCTTAAAAATTTTTGTGCCTTGATTGCTATTTCATATTCGGAAAGTTGATAAAATGATAGCTTCTTACCATAAAAAAGAAGAGAAGATATCTTCTTTCCTTCTTTTGCCATTTTTGTTATTTCGATGTTCATCTTAATGAACTTTTGATTGCTGATCGACAAGCTAGACCAATTAGCCAAAAAGCCCTAATTGTGCCTCCAATCAATCGAGTGAGATCTTGAGAACACCTGTAGGAGGAGAAACCAGCTTCCAAGCTTCTTTGGATTGAGATGCTTTTGTCTTTTCCTGCATTACTTTCACATTTCCAGAATCTCACAATTATTGGTTTGATAATAATGCTCCTCAATCATATCAGAGTAATTAGCTCTTTTTTTTAAATGAAAGCAAGGGGTTTATAGCCCTCGTTAACTCTCCTCTTTTGAAAAAGAAATGTTGCCTGGTGATATTGAAGAAAACTCTTTCACTTATGAGCTTAAACTATCAACAGATGTAAAATGAATCAACATGTGTTAGAGTTGTCATATTATGTGTTAAATATTATAGAATTAGGAAATTAGAAAATTCTAGGTTTGTTAGAAAATTTATTTTTTTCTTATTCTAGAATATTATGTTAGGATTTGAAATAAGAGTGACCATCTCTATATAAAGGGACCAACTTTCATCATTTATTTTTTGAGATCCACAATAATATTTTTTAACATTATGTTCATTTTTTTTAGTCTTATGTTTTTTTAGTTTCTTTGTGGGCATGCACGTAATTTTGTATTTTTCCCTTCTCTTTATATAAGAGAGGCTAGAGTTGCTTTTCGAAATAAGAAGTTCCATTCTCTTGCACGGTATCGGAGTAGCGTTCCTAGGTCGGTGTTCGATACCTCAATGATTCCTATACCCTTTTTTTCTTCCACTAGAGAAAATAGGGATCTTGATATCTCCTCGTGTTGCCGCCACAGTCGCATAGGTAGCAGCACGTGGCACTGTGGCACCGCCTAATGGCGGTGCTATTGTGCACCCTGCGCCTCGTGCACTTGACTTGTGTGCATGACTTGATTGGGTTTGTGTGCATGTGCATGTGCATGTGAAGCCTCCTCATGTGACGCGTTTCTGTGATCTACCCCCAGAGATGATTTTGTGTTGCCTGTGACTTGTTTGTCTCTATTCAGTTGCTTCTCTAGTGGGCTATGGTTGATCTGATACCTCTTGACCATGGTGAACTGGATACTCATTTACTAATTAGGATTCTCTCCCAATTTTTGCTTGGGATCGTCTTCTACTATTGCTTGGGATCTTTTTCCACTATTATCAATGGATTTGCATGCTGCCTCCTTGGATGAGTCCCACTTAGATGGATTTATATTAGAGATACGTAGACTATGTATGATGGTGGTCTTTGTATGCTTATCACCCTCGCTGATATTGAAGGAGTCTAGGTGAATATGACATCCACTGTTGCTGGCAAGTGGGTGATTGACTCGGGTTCATTACTTATCTTACTAGTGATGCTGGTTCTCTATGTAAGACTCAATCAGCTAGAACGGTCACCTCTATGAAGTTGGTGAATGGTACTTATTCTCTTGTGACTACAGTTGGAGATGTTCAGTTTTCTTTCTGACTACAATTGTTAGACGTACATTGTGCACTTGAGTTTCCTACAAGTCTCTTATTTGTTAGCAAGCTGAGCAAGGATATGAAGTGTTGCGTTGTATTTGACGAACACCACTGCTACTTTTAGGATATGCAGACTAGTCAAATTATTGGTAGTGCATATGAGAGGGATGAACTATACTACCTTGATATCCCTACACATTTTGCTAGAGCTACCTCTATTGCTGCTGATCCCCTACTCTAGCATTGTCGACTTGGTCATCCTTTCTTTAGGAAGCTACACCAAATGTTACCTAATCTGCCTCTGTCTACCAAATTTGACTGTGAGGCTTGCCATCTAGGTAATCACTATCAATCTACTTTTTCCTCACGGATCGAGGAGCGAGCAGATCACCCTTCCATTTGATGCACTGTGATATTTGGGGTTGTCTCATGTAACCAATATTGTAGGGCACATATACTTTGCTGTGTTGTTGACAACTGCAACCGATCCACCTGGATATATCTTATGGACTAGCCGATATACTTCATGTGGTGAAGCGATTCTTTGCCGAAGTACATAATGTCTACTCTACACCTATCAAGATTTTTCGCAATGATAATGTCCGAGTGTAGATGCATAAGGAGCTGCATTTGTTGTTCATTACCAATGGCACTTTGCATTAAACATCCTGCGAGTACACTTCTCAGCAAAATGGCATTGCTGAGAGCTGAGACACATATTGGACGTAGCTTGGATTCTTCTCGTCTACATGAAGGTGTTGAATCAGTTACGGGGAGATGTACTCACTACGACCTATCTGGTTAATCAGACCTCTTCATTTATCCTGCAAGGGGAGTTTCCATTCCAGCTATTGCACCTTGATGTGGTTTGTCCCTTTGCTTTGCCACTTCTATTTTAATGTATGTGCTTTGTACATGCCTTTGGACAATGGGACAAATTGTCTCCTCATGCACTTAAAGTGTGCTTTTTTTAGTTACTCTTATACTCAGAAAGGATATTGTTGCTGTGATGATTTGAGCAATTGATGATACATTGTTAGGGCTGATATCACCTTCTATGAGGAGATTCCTTTCTTCTCTAAAGAAGGAATCGATATGGAGCTCATACCTTGCTAGCTGTAGACATATCATGGATAGGTCAAGGAGTCACCTCTTGTTCCATTGTCAGCTCCACTTAACGATAGTCCTCGCATTCCCTTGGAGACAGACTCAGAAGGGGATGGTAGCTTGATTATTCTAAGAAAGGTAGTTCACTCTTGCAGACTATAACCTGTCTCTTACTACATGTCCACTGCTCATTTGGATCCATCCTTACAGTAGTTTTCTATAGCTTTGTCTAGCACTATGGTTCCACATGATTACTTTGAAGCCTCTTAGGATCCTCTATCAAAGGCTACCATGGATGTTGAGATGGGGGCCCTTACCACTCGAGGCACATGTGAGCTTGTATCATATCCACTTGGGGTGAAGATCATTGACTGCAAATAGGTTTACATAGTGAAGTACCTTGCAGATGGTGGCATTGATAGATTCAAGGCGAGACTAGTGGCCAAGGGCTTCACACAGACATATGGCGTGGACTACTTTGAGACATTTTTTCTTGTGGATCAAGTTGCCTTCATACATGTTATCCTCTTGATTGTTGTCAAGAAGAACTTAGTTGTTTTAGTTTGACATCAAGAATACCTTCCTTTATGGTCATTTGACCTAGATGTATATGTGGCAACCTCTTGGTTATGAGATTGAGGGAACGTGTTTGCAGATTGAAGAAGGCCATATGTGGCCTTAAACAGTCTTCGTGCCTGGTTTAACAGATTGACCATGGAGGTGACGAGGATTGACTTTAGGCGATCCACATTTGACCGTTCTTTCTTTATCAGGAATGCTACCACTAGCACTGTAGTTTTCACTGTGTATGTTGATGGCATAGGTTTGCTAGGAGATGACAGTGTAGACATTCAGGAGGCGAAGACATTCTTATAGAAGGTCTTTGTCACAAAACACCTAGGAGAGCTACGATACTTCTTAGGGATAGAGGTGTTCAGAGAAGTGCATGGCCTGGCGCTATCTCAGCAGAAGTATGTTGAACTCCCTGGCACCAAACCCTTTGTTATTCCTGTTGAGTTGAAGTATGGGGGAGACATAAGATCCACACAGGTACATGTTCACTATGGGCAAGTTATTATACTTGACCTTTGCCTAGATTTCAGCTTTGCAATCCGCAGGGTGAGTCGGTATATGGACAAACCATGCTATAGTCATTGGCATTATGCTTTTTTCATCCTGAAGTATCTAAAGGGATCTCCAGGCAAAGGACTATATTGCAAGAACAATGGGCACCTAAATCGTGTTCCTATTCTGATGAAGATTATGTTGGGCCTATTGAATATAAGAAATCTACCATTGGTTATGCCATATTCCTTGGACTCAATCTTGTCTCACGACGGTTGTGACCCATTCCAATGCTGAGGTTGAGTATAGAGTGATGGCTCATTCTGTGTGTGAGGTGATGTGAATCACTTCCTTCTTGGTTAATCTTGGGATCCAAGTGAAGAGCTTTGTACCCGTGTTATGCAACAAGTCAGCTATGTATATCACTTCCAATCTTATCTTTCATGAGAGAACAACGCATATTACGGTTGATTGCTACTTCATATGGAATGTTGTGATGATGGGAAGATTTCTACTCATGTGTCCTTTGAGCTTAAGCTTGCCAATATTCTCACTGTAAGGATTTGTGGAAGCGAGATGGGCCTTGGAATGTGGCGCATGGAGGGCGATAGAGAGAGAGGGCACGTTTGGAGAGGAGAGGGGTTGTAGATAGATGAGAAATATTATTGCCCAACTTAAGGGAATAACCAAGACTTCCTTTCTATAAATAGAGGCTTTCCTACTACAATCAACTAAAAAAGGAAAAAAAAACTAATTAGCGTAAAATATGAACAACTCAATTACATCTCAAACAACTAATTTAAACTTGCAACAAATAACTTTTGACTTAGGAAACAAGCCAACACCAAAATAAAGGCCACTGGCCTTTTATTCTCGTGAACTGTGGGGCCACGTGGACTATCCACGTGGCAACTGTGCCAGATGGCAGTCCACATGGCTTCTTCATTCTTCACACTTATGTTGTTTGAGCTTCTTGCACTGGAGGAGGTCTATAGTTGTCTGAGTAGACTTGTGCCTTTACCGGACTGGAGGGAGGGAGCAAATTAGAGGGTGTGAGGCAGTGGGATTCCTAAAGGTCTGAGCGGAGTGCTATGAGAGCCATAGGGGACCTTACTGCCGTAGGGGCCCCTTCCACGAATGATCTTAGTAGCCCTTGGGGCACATAGGGTAAGGACCTTCTGCGGAAATGGTGCTCCTTAGGAGCGAGATGGAGCTTCAAAAAAAAAACAGAAAAAATCCTGCACCACGGTACATCATCTTTGTTGTGCTTTGTCAATACGTCCATTACTAAAGTGAGGAGAGAAGGACTCAAAGGTGAATTTAGTGTATATGGATGTTAATTCCAGATCAGCCTGTCAACCCAGTCAAGGTTGCCAAAAACAGTGCTTGGTATTCAATAGGGAAGGTCACAAATTGAGGAGTATATAATATTTGTGGGGAGCACTTGGGGATTACTTAGTTGAGTATTTTTTACTGTCTACGTCAAAAAAAAGCAACCATATGTACAAATGGATATTAATAAGTATGGATTGCATAATCTCCTAGTAGGCAACAAATTAATAGAATAGAAATTGAGAATCCAATAAGGTATCTCTCTAAAATAAGACAATTTTGTGTTTCATGCAAAATTCCGGCACCTAAGCAACAAAATATGGGTATTGAAGAGGCAAGAAATAAAGTTTGGAACTCCTATAATCATAACAAACTTCCCTTTTAGAAAAAAAAAGAAAAAACACAAGAGACATCGCAGGAGAATAACAAAAATCAGGCATCACCTCTCAGATAGGAGTAAGTTTGTTTTATATCTACAGCTGGGTGTACTTTTCAGAAAAACAAAAAAGAAAACCCTACAACTGGGTAGGTATGGGCTTGGATAGCAAAATAGGGCTTTTCCACTTGGTTGAGTACTTGACTGACTCAGTTGATTACTTGTTCACTTTGTTGGGCAGGTTGACTACAATAACAAGTATGGCTATAGGGATTGTTCAGGTGGCCAACCGAGTATGTAGCCAAGTACTCAGTGATTTTGCCGATCCAGGCAACTGTGAACTCAGTTCCATTCCTTACACAAGCTATAGTTTGAATCATACATATTGTTTATGTTATCAAGATATAAAACTAGCACCCTTCTCTTCTCCAAACTTTTCCACACTATTATCTCATGGAATATTCATAAGCTTTCCCTAGATGAATAAAAGCCACATCTGGGTCCTTCCTGGCTGTACATATTTCCATCCTTGTACTTTGTGGCTCTAAACTGTTAATTTATGGAACTTTCAGAGAGTTGGGTAGGATGCTTTGTTAAAATTCGGTTGATGCTTTATTTGTTGTTATTCGTGGTTCCAAGTTACATTTTTCAGCTTTCTTTTGAAGTTTTCTTTTCGGCTATATGAACTTGTTAGTTTTGTAAATATCTTTCTTCTTTCATCTTTCAAAGTTTCAACAAATTGCTTATTGGTTCTGAGCTTACATCGTTTTTATTACTTTACTGTGACCCTTGTCACCATTGCTTGAAAATGTAATTTCTTGCCTCAGGTGCGACAGCAAATGAAGTCTATCTTCCTTGAACTGGGGTAAGTGTTTACCTTATGGCCTTTTAATTGTTGCACCATGTCAAGCCTTTTCCTTACGATTGTCTTTGTCTAGGTTTGTTGAGATGCCTACGAATAAATTTGTAGAAAGCAGGTAGATGCTCTTATGGTCTTCCTCTACTCTAGTATCACTTGTATCAATTTATTTAAATTATGGTTAATTGTATGTCAACTGTACAATTATGCTAATTTGCTTGTATGTAATTCAATCTTATTTATGCTGTCATATTTCATCAATTATTCTTTTATCATATCTAGCCATAATTTTAATCCTTTGGTAAATGTTCAATTTTTGTTCCTTAAAGCATCCATGAATACTTTGAAGCATTACAGAAATATTGCATATCACATAAGGAAACATGCAAAAAGTTACCTTGTGTTCAATTATTTTTGGAAAACATATTGTTCCAACTATAGAGGTATTAAATTGATAAGTCATATAATGAAACTTTGGGAGAGAATAATAGAGAGAAGGGTGAGACAAGTCTCTGTGATAATTGAAAATCAGTTTGGCTTTATGCCAGGCTGATCTATTATTGAGGCAATATATCTCTTGAGACGCATGCAAAGTCAAGAAGAATGATTTACATATGATTTTTATTAATTTGGAGAAGGTCTATGATTCTGTCTCAAGAGATATCTTGTGGAGAATTTTGGAGAAGAGACAAGTGCCAGTTTTATATATCAACCTTATAAAGGATATGTACTATGGAGTAACAGCTTGTATAAAGATTAGGAATGATTTGACGGACTACTTTGATATCACCATTGGTTTGCATCAAGGATTGACTTTAAGCCCTTATCTTTTTGCCTTGGTCATGGATGAGTTGACGAAGCATATCCAAGCTGAGGTGCCATCGTGTATGCCTTTTGCTGATGACATTGTGTTGGTTGATGAGATAAGAGATAGAGTGAACAGAAAACTTGAGCTTTGGAGAAAAGCCCTGGAAGATAAAGGATTATGCATAAGTAGGACGAAGATTGAGTATATAGAATACAAATTTAGTAGTAAAGGGAACAATGAAGGGATTGATGTAAAAATTGGAGAAAAGTGCATTCTAATGAAGGATGTTTTTAAGTACTTGGGATCTATTTTCCAACAAGATGGTGGAATTGATGGAGATATTACATATAGAATTAATGCAAGGTGGTTGAAATGGAGGGGTGCATCTGGTGTTTTCTGTGATAAGAGGGTTCCTTTAAAAGTCAAAGGAAAATACTATCGAGCTGCGATAAGATCAACCATGTTGTACGGCTCTGAATGCTGGGCCATCAACTATAGGCATGTACAGAAGATATCTGTGGTAGAAATGAAAATGTTAAGATGGATGTGTAGTCATACAAGAAATGATCATATTTCAAATGAGATTATTAGAAAAAAGGTTAGGGTGGCATCGATAGAGGATAAAATGAGAGAAGTACGTCTAAGGTGGTTTGGACATTTACAAAGAAGGCCATTAGATGCTCCAGTTAGGAGATGCGAGAAGATGGAGGCTGAATCCGCTAAGAGGGGGTGAGGAAGACTAAACAAGTGTTGGAAGGAAACTATTAGGCATGTCCTCAATTACTTTAATTTAAGTTCTGAAATGGCTGAAAATCGATCTGTGTGGAGGCAAAGAATCCATATAGTCGACCCTACTTAGTGTGGGAAAAAGCTTAGTTGTTGTTGTATATTGTTTCATCTTAATAAGTCAGGTTCAACATTTGACACTAATTTGCTTCTCCCAGAACTCATAGTCAATAAAGATAATAAAATTTGGGCTTTTCAATTTTGCTATCTATGTAAAGTTATTCTAGTATGCGAGATGAGAAAGTACTCATCAGTGGAAAAATTGAGATATTAGCTACTAGGAAGAGTGATTTGGTTATTACCAAGGAGGACCAATTGGCATGTATCATTAGGATGTTGTACCCAATAGGACTTCCATATGAAAGAATAGTTATCTCTCCACAGAAGAGGAAGATACTTAAGTTGCCCTAGGTTTGATCAAGGTTTGAAATGTCGATTTTGATGCTATTATGATAAATTTCTAAGTGTGCATTTCGGAGGCATGCCAAGGGCACGTTATGGAAATGCCTGTATTTCGATGATTTCGATGTTTCGAAAATAGTTCATTTTGGAGTCACGTCGAGAGGTTGCTAATAAAAATGGCAGAAGTAATTAAAATGAAATAAAATTTAAGAAAATTACAAGCTTAAGCGAATTTATGTAAGAATAAGAGTGCTTATCATAATATTCATATGTAACATGTAGTCTACTTTACTACGTTCAAGTTCAATAATCAAATATCAAATAATTACTATAACCTACTAATTGTAGCCTACCGTCAACATGTAGTCTACTTAATAATTATGATTCAATTTCAATCATTCAATGAAGTGATGAACATGATTCTCGTTTTTCATCTCCTTTAGTCCTCTCCACTCCACCCACTATAACTCGCTAGCCTTAGCAGCAGCAGCAACAATGTGGATTTAGCAGCAGCCGTAGCGTAGGGTAGTAGTGCAGCAGTAGCATGGGGTCGTAGGGCGTGGCCTATAGCAGCAATGCGGGGCCGTGGGTTGTAGGCCAGCAGTTGCGTGCTAGTAGCAGCAACAACAACAGAGTGAGCCAGTAGTAGCAATGCAGTGCAGTATTGATCATGCTGGCGAAATGTTGTCGAAATCACTAGCATGCCGATGATACACCTGAGCTTTGACTTCGTTATCGTGTCGAAATGACCCTACTAGTTGGAACCCCATTTCGTTGGCATGTTGCAAAAATGTTCGAACTAGTTTTCAGGAATAGTTGTTGAGCTCTCTTCTTGAATGACACCTTTCATCTTTTTAAAGATATGGTAGCTTTCCACCGATCTTACCCCTATAGTTAAATACCAATAACTCCTAATTATGGGTTATGTTCCACTTAAAACCTTGTGACAACTCCCCTAAGAAAACTTATGCTATTTTAATTATCTTCTCTCACCGGGTCTGTTGGGGGATGTGCTAGGGGCATGTTATGGAAGGAGGTTGGACTGGGAGAGTTTGGTGGAACTGGGATGATGTGCTTCCTTCTTCTATAGGGGGTTGGCTCGGTGGCGTCGAAGGTTAAGGGTTTATTCTCGCCGTTGGTTGGCTTAGGAGACAGATTCAGATTCTGAACAGATGACTGGACTGAGGATGGCCCCATCACCTCCAGATTCTCGAGGCTATTTGTGCTAGCATTGGATAAGGAGGCTATAGTTGGGGCCTGTTGGGAGAGGATGTGGTGCCTTGCGATGCTAGGAAACTTGTCAGATCACAGGATAGAGGACTTCTTAGCTTTACTGTGGGAATTGGAGCACTTTGTGTTGGAAGAGGGGCAAGATTGTTAGGTTTGGGACGACAGTCACTTCTCTGTCAGGAAGGCATACGACAGGCTACAAGGTAGGGACTTGATGACTAGTGTGGACTTCATGACTGCAGGATTATATGGAAGGCTTAGTGCCCTCTGAAGGTCAGGATCTTTGCGTGGCTGGTAAAAAGGGGAAGGATGATAACTAGAGCTTGGAGGTCCAGGTGGGCTCAGGGAGCGGATGTTACGTGCCCCTTGTGTCACGAGGGTGAGGAGGATCTGAACCATCTCCTTTTCGCCTGCCCTTTTTCTTTTCAGGTGTGGAGATGCCTGAACCTAGGTTGGGTTGATTGCACCAACTAGGAGCTTTTTTAGGCGTCTCTTAGGAGAGGTAACTAGGACGTGGAGTAGTGCGTGTTCAGATTGAAGAGGGAGATAGTGAAGGTGCTGGTCGTGCTTTGGGGCATTTGGTTGGGGTGAAACAAGGTAGTTTTCAGGGGCCAAGCCCTCCATGTAGAGAATACTGTCTTGTCTATTTTGGCGATGGTGCTCTTTTGGGAGTCTAACTTGTAATGTAGTTGGTTATAATTTCCTCTGCCTTGCGGGCTCTTCTTTTTAATCAATGGGGAGTTATTGTAAGGATAACCACCCCCTTCCCGTTTCAAAAAATATGTCTTCTTTCTCGTCACCTGCAAGGCCTTGTTTCTATTTTCTTGCTTTTTGATACCTCCTTGTCAAGTTACCACCTAACCATTAGTAAAAAATTTCACATACTATTGGAGATGCTGGAGATCTTATGAATCTCCACTTGGGAGATCACGAGATCCCACGTGAATTAGAAGGTAAGGAAGTCCACCTTGCCAAGTTATCTTTATTTGAGAGAATAGAATCGTCTTATTCCTCAAAGAAATCCTACTCTTTATATATGGAAAGGCACTAAGTTTAGGGAAGTTTAACACTAAAATGAAAATAACATAACCTACAACAACCTCTAGCACTTCCCCTCAAGTTGGAGCATGTTAGAATAGAAAATCGAAATAAAATAGACACAAATATCAAAGCATCACGAGAATAAAGACTTGAGTTTACGTGAAAACCCCACTCATGAAGAGCGGGAAGAAAATCACAGGAGAAGCACCTTTATGGACGTTATGTTCCTCTATTCTTTCTAAAGATAAAAATGGGGGGATATAATAGTCTTTTATAGGCAATCCACTCACACATTGTCCACACACGATATGGGACTAAAATAGCCACTACAACAACACTTCATCTCTCAACACTCCCTTTAAACCTAGAGCACAAAGTACTCAGCTTGTACAAAACAATTCCTTACTCTAACAAGCATAATACAACACTTAAGACTTCAATTGTTGCTATCGGGTCACCGAATTTCTTGCATCCTCATTCTTGCTTGTAGGTGGGCGCTGGTCGAAGTTCAAGGATGCATTGCTGAAGTTGGCTTCGGTGCCTGTGCCTTATCCATTTTAAGAACTCTAAAGTGGGCCTCTCCCACATGGAAACTCAAAGAAAGGAGTCTTCTTTGGAGACCAAGACGATGGTCCTCTCGTTTAGGGATCAAAAAACAAAGTGAGTTTCTCTTATGTGGGGACCTTAAAGAAAAGAGTCGTATGGGGTACACAAAGAAGGCTACCACACTCCTTTCTCCCATACTCGAATTGGGAAAGAAATCACATAGAGAAGAAAAGAAATAACTAAAGAAGAGCTTCTCCCTTTCTTCTTTTTGAGTTCATTTTTTTTTTCTATTTTTTTGAACTCCAGCCTCCTCCTATCCTTCTCTTTTTTTTATTTTTTTTCTCTATTTTTTTTCCAATAGGTAAAAACAACATAAATGGAAAAAACAATGGGTAAAAAGGTAAAATTCCTATCACCTTCTTTGCTTAGAGTTCAAAAGTAACCTAAACATAGTTGTCATTGACCGCATTGCTCAACTCCTCCATCGTCCATCATTGAGAACGTAGGACCATGCTAAGGTTGTACCACCATCTCCATCGTTGATCTCTTCTTTTCGATCGCACCACGTTGCCCTAACTCATCATCTCCACTGTGGACCTCGTGTACACGTGAGGCGTCGCTAGGTACTAGACCTGGCCATGGGTCGCGTCAGGTGGACCATGGACTGAGTTAATTGGGCCGAACTTTCAAAAACCTTGGTCCAAGCCCTAGTCGGTTGACCCATGGGCATATAAGCTTGGCCCAAGCCTTATCTCTGAGGGTTAGATCCAACCTAGGCCGACCCATAAGTCAAATATAAAGTATTTTAAAGTTTTAACCACAAACATGGATAATGATACAATTCCAATGACCAAAAACATAAATAGTCTTAGTAAAAAAATACCATAAGTGAAAGGAACAATAAGAACCAAATCTACTTTAGTTAAAATGTCATAAAAGTTACAAAAGTTCATCATTCACATAAAAAATAAACTACCGTAATCCTCCATGAAAACACATTCTCGAAAATTTATAAATCACATTAAATTTAGGAAGAATATAGGTAATCCTATGTTATCATGCTAGCAGTTCAATCCCCAATCCCCATTAACACCTTCTAATCTATTACTTCGTACTATATTAACTATCAAGTATATTGCCCTATGTTTCCCCCTGATTGAATGTGCTTATATAGGTACACTAAAGGTCCTTGATTCATAATTAAAAGAAAAGAAAGATAAAGGAATAGATAGTGGAAGAGTTGGATGGTGGTTGTTGGTCCAATAGATGGTTCTCGTATCTCAGGTTAAATAGATGTTTCCTAGTTTTAGATGGTTCATAATTTTAGATGATGGCTATTGGACGTCTTATATGATACTTGGAGAGGGGTGGAAATTTTGGGGAAGCGAGACAATGGTTAAATAGATGGAAAATTTGGCATCCAATGGATGGGATTAGAATTGTTGGAGTTCTAAGACTCTTGGAGTTCTTGATTTTAAATATTAATGATTTGTAATCTTCCTTTTCCTTTCTCAAAAAAAAAAAAAGATTTGTGGGTCGAGCCGAGTCGGTTTGGGTTGTAACTTGAAGACCCAAGCCCACCCATTTAAAATTGGCAATGTTAGAGGGTTGGGCCATGGTAAAAAAATTGAACTCCAAGCTCACCCATTTTACAGATCGGTTAGGCTGAGTTGATAGGGCCCCTAGCCGGTGACCAGGTCTACCAAGTACATCCCAAAGCAGAGCGTTCGTGTGCCATCCTCGCCAAAATTGGCCCACGTGGTGGCCTTATCATCATCATCCTCACCAGGCGATGAGCGGGAGGCTAAGCTCTGCTCCTATGACTCCATTGCTGACCTCTTCCCCTCTAAGTTTGATCGCAAAAGTGCACCTCCCAGATCATAGGAGTACGTCAAGTGTAATTGCCCCCATCTGGATCGTTTCCCTTACTGTTGGTTCTTTCAAGTACCACTACCCTCGATGTCGATGTCGCTCACCTCCAAGATTTTATAAACACAAATAGCTTGAGGAACACGAAAATGATAATATAATCTCTTGAATGAGAGAAGATAATTCCCCAGAATTGACTGCAATAATACCATGTTAGAATACAAAATCAAAATAAAATAAACATGAATATCGAAGCATCACGAAAATAAAGACTTGAGTTTACATGGAAACCCCACTCACGAAGAGTGGGGAGAAAATCATGAGAGAAGTGAGTGCCCCTATGGGCGTGGTGTTACTCTATTCTTCTCAGAGATAAAAATGGAGAGATACAATAGCCTTTTATGGGCAACCCACTCACACACAAACTTGTCCACACATGATGTGAGACTAAAATAGCCACCACAACAATATTTCATCTCTCAACAAAGCATATATATCACACATGCCCAACTTGGTACATAAGAAATCATGGCGCTTCCATGGAAGTGTCTTGGTGAAGATGTCAGCAATCTGTTGCTCTGAAGTAGTAGGGGTGTAAAGCTTTCTTGTAGCAATCATGTCTTTAACAAAATGGCAGTTCACCTTAATGTGCTTGGTGCACTCGTGGAAGACAGGATTAGAGGCAATAAACGTGGTTGAATGATTACCACAAAACATCAACATTGGGAGTGAAGCCTAGATCCCTAGGAAATGGACTAAACCACATGGCTTCACATGTAGTGTAAGCCATGGCATGATGCTCTACCTCTACATTGGATTTGGCGATCATTGTCTATTTCTTACTCTGATAGGTGACAAGATTGCCACCAAGAAAGACGGCATGGCCTGTGGTTGACCTCCCATCTTTCACTGACCCTGCATAGTTTGCATCAGAGTAGGTGTGTAGATCCACATGCCCATCATTCTCCATGTAGAGTCTCTTTCCAGGATTCCCGTTAAGGTACATGAGAAAATGACATACAACTTGCCAATAGCTACAAGGAGGATTTTCCATGAATTGGCTTGTTTTGTTCATGACAAAGCTGATATTAGGTTGAGTAATTGTCACATAGAGATGAATCACCTTCATGCGTGACCACAATGCTTCTTTATCTCTTCTTGTCTTTAAACATAGGGTCATCTTCCTCACTTATTCGCCTCTATGGCTCCACTGGAATTAAGGAAGTCTTTGCTCTTAGTTGACTTGTCTCCTCAAGAAGTTCTAGGACATACTTCCTCTTTGAGAGTACCATCTCTCTTGACTTTTTGGCAACCTCAATGCCCAGAAAATACCTCAAAGTTCCCAAGTCCTTAGTAACCATACAAATAACCACCCTTCAAAAACAATGGTGGTTTGCAAAAAATCTTTAGCGTCGTGTATCCCAGGAACACCGTCACCTATAAGTATTATATCATTAATATAGACAACTAAAATCACCATTCCTGACCCTTTTGCCTTACAAATATAGAGTGACCAGAAGTGGATTTAAGAAAACTAATCTTCTAAAGTTCTGAACTGAGCCTCTCATAATATGCCCCTTGGGGTTTACCTCTAATTGCACAGAGGGTTCCTCGTTATCAAAAAATAATATGCTCTCAGGCTTTGTTTCAAATCATAAATAGCCTTCCGTGGCCTATTGGCCCCCTTAGTGGCAGAGTAGTGTTGCTAGGCTACTGCTGCTAGGCTGTTGTTGTTGTCTTGGTGGCACCCCCAAAGGACAATCAGGGAAGCGGCAACATTGGAGATTGACAAAGGTTACTGGTGGCGGCGATGAGAAGAGAAGAAAAGAAAGGAGGGAAGATTTCTCTCTCATAAGGTTTGGTGGTGGAATGATACTCAAGCACGGAGAGTTTAGAACTCACCCTGCTTTAATACCATGTTGAGAGAATAGAATTGTCTTACTCCTGAAAGAAACCGTAGCCCTCTTTATACTAGAGAGTGGTGCTAGCTAAAGTACAAGAAAGTCCAACACAAATAAAAATAGCATAACTTACTACTGAAACAATCTTGTTTCCTTATTTTGGTTTCTAGTTTTAGATATTAGAAATTTATTTTGATTACATATTTGTTTTTCCTTTCATTGGGATTAGAAAGTTGGATTGGTCTCTATTCATAAACGGACCAAATCTCATTATTTCCACTTGAGTTTTAATAATAATATACTTAACGTTTCTTCACAAATACAATGAACCGAATTTCTAGTAGAGATAGCCTATGTGCCTAGGTGTTCCATCTAGTTGGCTGTCAACATTGTTAGTGGAAGTTTCAAGCTTAGAAGTTCAAAGTTGTCAAAAAGTTTCACGTGGATGAGGATCTCAGATGTGACTTTTATGTCAACCCCATCATTACACCGTTTGTGGTTGCCTGCTGTCATAGTTCCTAGCTTCGGTAGATGTATGATTTAACAAATCCTAATTTGAAAACTTCTCATTCATTCCTTTAAGAAGGGGCAATTTTAGTTCATTACCAAGAAAATTGTATGTCACTAACGAAACAAACAACAGAGGCAGGGTCATGTGGGTTGTCTTGCTCATGGAGCTACAAAGAGGGTTCTGATCTCAAATATGTTAGTAGAAATCAATTTCTTGGACAGGTAGAATGTGGGCAAGAATTAACATGGGTAAAGATAGATCATTCTATGCTCCTTTTGCTTAGTAACTTTGTAACTGAATTGGTAGGAAAGGGGATGGGACGGAGAAGGGAGAAATGGTGGCCAGGTATGGGTCTTGTCGAGAAGGCGCTCTGCTGTGAGGTCTTTCCCTCGCGCTCGCGAGGTCATCTGTTTCAAGCATCGGATGAGAGGGCAATTTGCCACGGAGTGCTGTGATCCTATTGTGTGTCTCTTCTACAAGGGGTGTGATCATTGCAAAAGTGCTTGATCGAAGAGATTTGGTCAGTCATGTGTTGAAGTTGCCTCCTCCGCAATCGAAACCACCATGTTTGGAGGTGAATGCACCATGTGGTCACCACCGATGGCTCCCTCCCATTGATTTTGTGCTGCAATCTTCTTTATTATTATTTTTTTTAAAGAAGTGCTGCAATCTGTTTTCATGGGAGAAATTTGTCATGGAGTGTCTTTGGAGGAGGTCAGCGTGACCCTTTCGAAGATGAGGTTGGTATCGTGCAAGTCGAAGGTTGCTTCCTTCTTGCTTATGTGCTTGTTGTTTTTTGTTCTCGTGCCAATCGACCTTGCTTTTTTGCGCTTTGTGGAGATGGAGGTGCCCATTGGTGCATGAAGGAGTGAGGGATGAAAGGCACCTATTAAACCAGTGGTTAAGATTAAATTGTTTGGAGTTCCTTTGCGGTTGCATGCGGTGGAGGTGATTGAGGTTGTTTGGGCCTCCTTTGCAAGAATTAGGAGTTGTGGTGGTCTTGATTTCAGAGAGAGTGACCTCTCTGTTGCGGGACGGAAGCAGAACTTGTTGGTCGGGTTGTGCTGAAGAAGGCTGTTCTCAAGAGTGGTGGCTGTTTGTGGGTTCTATCTTTGGTGATGGAGCTTGGTGGTGATCATCGAGTTCGATCTTTTGCGAAGGTGGTTGCTGGTGGTGGTGGTGGCGTAGTTGTAGCTCCACCGGAGGTGGGGATTTGCCAAGTTTGGAGACCTGATCCATTTTCAAAAAAAAAAAAAAGTTTGGAGACCTGTTAATCATGGCATGGCAAGAATCTCAGAAATTTTGAATCGGCTGCATAGGATGTTGAGGTTGCTTCGTCAACTCAGCTCCCCTATTTGGCGGGATTGGGGCAGGTAGTTTTGGTGAGGACTAAATAGGAAGGTTGGGATTTTTCTGATTTGCACAAACCAGGCGGCGTACGAATCTGGTAACGGATCTGTAGTTGGTGAGTCCACTTCTGACCCAGCTCAGGCCTAAGATCTGATTGTCTTCTCTTATTTGCAGCCATGCTCATACCTCTATCTGTGACTTGCAGGGTCTTTCACTGAGACCCCTTGTCTTTGGATCGAATTTCTGCAGCCCTGGAGTGGACCACATGGTGTCACCGCGAGCTCTACCTTCGACTCTCAAGCTAGGAGGTGATGTCACTGGGATTGCTTAGACTCTATTCAATGGTGGCGATGGAGATGGAGGCGGTACTATTAGGAATGTTTTTCAATCCCAGCTTCCAAAGGATGATGCTGCAACTTCTGGTGATGTCTCCAACGAAGTGCATCCCTTTCCAACAAGCTGCAGTAAACTTGATTGTGCCGCAGAGGGTGCTGATCGACGAATTTTGAGAAGAACGAATCCCATTTAAACGAGACAAAAGATTGCTTTTCAACTCATGCTACAAGAGGAAGAATTTCAAGAAGAGGATGTTCGAGGTGCCAAACAACAAAAATGCTGTGTGGGAATTTGATTTGATAGACTTGAAGGTTGCTAAAGTGATTAATGTGAAGAAAGTTAAGCTTGCAGGAGTTTCGGGGAGGGGGGAGGGGGTGGGAGTGGTGGTTCAAATGGTTAAGATTATTTCATGGAATGTCAAGGGCCTTTGTAATTGATCTCTTTGGTCTATTTTTTGTTATCTGTCAAAGTGGATGGTTGATTTTGCTATCTTTCAGGAGAGTCATCTTGAGTTGTTGGATTCTCCAATCATGAGAAGCCTCTGTAGGGAGCATTTTACTGACGACTTGGCAATTAATTTTGTTGAGAGGTTTGGTGGGCTTATGTTATTGTGGAATTATGCTGCCTTTGGGTTAACTTCTTTGGTTGGAACTCGACTGATTACAGGGTCTTTCCCTAGATGGTTGGATGGTTCCATCTTGGTTATTTCGTTTGTCTACGGCTTGTGTGATGACATTGCTAGATTTATGTTATGGGAGGATCCTAAATTGGTGTGTACCTTTGTTGATGGGAGGCCTTGGGTAATTGGGGGTGATTTCAATGTTACCCTCTCATAGGAGAGGTTTGATGATAGAATTGATAGAGAGCATTAAATGATTTTGTGGGCTTGATAGAAGAGTTGGATCTTTTTTTATCTTCCTATTTTAGGTGTTATATATACTTGGAGGAATATTTCTTGGTGGACTTTTAAGATTGATAGATTTCTGTATAATGTGGCGTTTGCAAAGCATTTTCACTTAGCAAATGTTACTATTAGACAACAACCTTTCTTCGATCATACAGCTTTGATTTAGGATAGCAACAAAAGGACATTCTTTTCCTCTTATTTTAAATTTCAGAAGTTGTGGTTGATGGAATCGGGGTTTCAAGATTACATCAAAATTAAGTGGAGTGAGGTGCCCTCTTCTTCTTCGGTCACCCACACTCGCTAGCAGAATTCAGGCTATTAGATTTGCTTTGATTCTCTACAAGAAAAAGGTGAAGGGGAGGAGGGTGCATTCGAGGACAGAGGCCTTGGAGGCAATCTTTGCTCTTAATAGAAATGACGGTGGACCCTTGTAGGTGGTTGAGTGCAAGGAGAGAGGTCATTTGCAGAGTGTGGTTCAACGAGAAGACCGGAAGCGTGAGATGGATTGGAGGTAGAAGTTGAGATATTTGTGGTTGAAAGAAGGAGATTAATACCTATTTCTTTTATCGCTTGGTGAGCATTAGAAGGATATTAAATTTGATTAGCACTCTTCGGGTTGGCGATGTTGTCTTGGATTAGAGAGCATAGATATGCGATGCTTTGGCAACCCACTTCTATGATTTCACTAGACAGATGCTCCTAGGAGCTTGGAGACTGGGATCGCCTGACATGCCTTCCTTGGATGATGATATGAGGAGTGGCTTGGTTAGAGAGGTGTCTAAGGAGGAGGGTTTGATTGCTGTGTGTGGCCTGAAGCTGGAAGGTGCTCCTTGTTTGAATGATTTGCAGGTGTTGTTTTATAAGGAGTTGTGGGAGAAGGTTTCATGGCTATGATGTGTGAGTTCTTTAGGGAGAACAAGGGCTGTGAAAGATTGAATAAATTCTATTTTTTTTCTGTGAAAGATTGAATAAATGCTCTTTTTTCCTTACATCGAAAAGATCTAGGGCTAAATCTATTGACGACTACAGATTGATTGCTTTGTCAAATATCGTGTACCTTATCGTGGTGAAGGTGTTGGAAAACAGGTTATATATAATCCTATCCTAAATTATTTAGTCCTATCCTGTCTTCTTTCCTTAAAGGAAGGTCTCTCCAGGAGTCTTTCAACTTGGTTGAAGAAATGGTTGTTGTGTGGAAGAGATCTTGTGTGCCTTCTTTTTTATGGAAGATGGATTTTCGAAGGCCTATGATTCAATGGCCTGCTCTTACTCATAAAAGATCTTAAGGAGGGGATTTCCAAAATTTTTGGTGCAACTGATGAAGAGATGTGTCACCACTACTCTATTTTGGTAAACAGTGGGCTAGTTGGTTCTTGGACTCAACCTCAACGTGGTGCAGATAGGGGTGCCCATTGGCACCTTTATTATTTAATTTGTTGTGGATACTTTGGTAGATTTAGCCTTTAAGGCATGTAGTGGAGGTTTTTTTTCTGGTTTCAGGCTAAGGACATATGGCTCCCTTTTGATGTCCATTTTTCAATATGCTGATGAGGCAACTTTCTTTATTGAAGGTGATGCCTGTGAAGCTGAGCATATGGCATCTCTGGTAGAATTTTTGGTGAAATTTCTAGTTTGAAGATAAATAATAGGAAATCTGCCTTGGTACCTTTTAATTTCGAAGGCGATGATTTGATGGCTATGTCCAATTTCCTTGCAACATCTTTGGCGCAGTTGCCGATTATCTATTTGGGCCTATTGTTTTAAATGTCGTTGGCAAGGCCATTTTCGAGCAAGAGTCGTGCCGACACGGATAAAGTGTTGATTTACAGGGATATCGTCGGCATGTCCTCGACATGCCCTCAGCATGCTCATCGGCATGCCCATCGAAAAACGTGCATTTCCACGGTGTGCCCTCGGCATGCCTACGAAATGCACACTTAGAATTTCATCGACACGGCATCGAAATCGGCATTTCGAACCTTGTTTGGGCTTACATTTGAGGGGTAAGCATTTGACGGTTAGGGGTTAGGCTCCTTTGTTGGAGTGCATGGGTAAGAGGTTAAATTATTGGAATGGGAAGCTCCTCTCTAGAGGGGGTAGTCTTGTGCTTCTAAAAGTAATTTTGTCTGTTGCCCTGGTTTTCTACTTATTGGTCTTTAGAACCCCGAAGAAGGTTTTCCAAAAGATGGAAGTTATGCACAAGAGGTTCTTTTAGAAAGAGTTGGACCATGATGGAAGATTTCTTCAGGTGGTGCCATGGAATGATGTGTGCCAATCTAAGTATTAGGGTGGGTCTTGGTATTTGGTGGTGAAGTGGGTGGTCAAGCTGTTTAGCAATGGCAACAAGTTGTGGGACAAGTTGATGAGGGATTCTTACAGTGTAGTGTTCGACATTGAGGAGAGGGTTGTGCTCCACTGTGGTGATTTGGCTTTTTGGAGGTTGCTAGTTGCAGTTATGCAGAAGTGTAGCAATTTCTTTTCATCGGTCTTGGGTAGGAGTGCCTCTTTCAGATTTTGGAAAGATGATTGGACGGAAAATGGAAAGTTTTCTTCTTTATTTCCTTGTCTTTATTGTATGATAATTGACAAGGAAGTTTCTGTTGGTGATGTTTGGGATGTTTCCTTTCTCTTTAGGCTCTGATGTTGCAGGTGGGGCTTTCCTAAGCAAGATATCAGGATTTTCAAAACCTCATTGTTATGGTGTTTGACTTGCAATCGGGTCCTTTTAGGGCAAATTGTTTGGAGTGGTTGGAGGGAAGGGTTTTGGTCACCAAGGCTTATAAGTTTATGCGTGGCATCGTCAATATGGATAATGATCTTATGGGTGAGAGTGCTCTATTCATGAGACCGATGGTGCCTTTGAAGGTCAAGGTTTTTTGTGGCTTTTGAGGAGGGAGAAGATTGTCATGAAGGTGTTTAGGAAGACTTGGTGTGGTGATCCTGATGTTTCTGTGGAGGAAGAAAATAGTTTGTTCCGTCAAAAGAAACCTTAACCTCTCTTTTATAATAGAGAGGTTTGGGTAAATTACATAGTCATCCAAGAAATGTACAAAAATAACAAACATGTCCCTAGTCTCAACATTCCCCCCCAAGTTGGGGTGTAGATATCAACGAGACCCAACTTGTCGCACATAAAATCAAAACGCATCTTCTTTAAAGCCTTGGTGAATAAATTTGCCTGTTAAAGCTTAGAGGAGACATAGGGAGTACTAATCTTCCCTGCAAGGATCGTATCACGAATAAAATGGCAATCTATCTCGATATGCTTGGTTCTCTCATGAAAAATTGGGTTCGAGGCAATATATGTGGTTGATTTCTTGTCACATAGAAGTGAAACTGGCATAGTGGCCTGAACGCCTAAATCTTATAGAAAAGCAACATTCCATATAATCTGGAGACAAGGTTCCCACCAAGATAGACTGCAAAACTTGAAGAACGCCTGTCATCCACAGATCCAGCATAATCTATATTAAAGTAGGATAGAATGTCTAGACTGCCACTATCTCTGTAATAACCCTTCGTCTGGTGACCCTTTGAGGTACTTAAGAATGAGGCAGACCTCATGTCAATGACTGTAGTGTGGTACTTGCATATACTGGTTGGCTCTACTCACTGCAAAGCTAATATCATGCCTCGTGATAGTAAGATATAGTAGGTGTCCCACTGTGCTGCGGTATCGGGTGACATCTTCAAATGGTGGGTCATTCTCATCAGAAGAACTCGTAGATATAGGCTTAATAGATACAGCAAAAGGCTTGGTCCCAAGCAAACTAACCTCAAGAATCTACAGTGTATACTGTCTCTGTGACAAGGAAAGACATGTTCCTTGTCGGATGGCTTTAATCCACAATAAATATCTAAGATCACCCAAGTCCTTGGTGACAAAAGTAGACTGTAAGAAGGACTTGGTTTGAGCAATCTCTTCTTTGTCATCACATGTGAGAATCATATCATTTACATAAATAACTAAGATAACTACACGAATAGAATCACCATACCTAGTCTTCTTGATGAAGACAGAGTAGTCGGAAGTAAAGCGCTGGAACCTAATTTTCTCAACCTCAAAGCTAAGTCGCTTAAACCAAGCACGAGGATGCTGCTTTAGGCCATATATGGCCTTCCTCAGGCAACAAAGAAGCTCCCCTAGACTACTGTAACCTGGTGGCTGTCTCATGTACACCTCCTCAGATAAGTTATCATATAAGAATGCATTTTTAATATCAAGCTAAGATAAGGACCATCCTCTGACAATTGCCACAAATAGAAGAATCCTAATAGAAGTAATATGGGCTACAGGAGAAAAAGTCTCAAGATAGTCTATCCTGTAAGTTTAGGTGAAGCCTTTGGCCACTAACCTGACCTTGTATTTGTCCACAGTCCCATTAGCTCTATGCTTGATGGTGTAAACTCATGTACAATCAACCATTGTAGCATTTGGAGGACATGGTACAAGATCTCATGTCTTCCGTGACTATAAGGCCTGCATCTCCTCATCAATCGCTACACGTCACCTGGAGTCCTGAGAAGCCTGAGTAAAATCTCTGGGGATAACAACTATAGTAATAGTGGAGGCAAACTAATGAACACCATCCTCTAAATGGGCAACCCCTGTACTGTGTAATAAGGTGGAGAGTACACACTCCACTAGATCTCCTCGGAATTGGCTGCTCTGTATCTAAACTACTATCGTCTATCAGGATGGGACATGGCTCTACATTTAGTGAAGTCTATGATCTCCAGTGATAAACCTGTGTCTCCTCCAAGGTAGGCTGAATAGAAGTTCCTTTTTATGAAAAATAAGGGACTTTCTTAAAGAAGGTGATATCTATAGTAACAATATATCTCCTACGAATTGAGTTATAGCATCTGTATCCCTTCTGTGTCTTGGAATACCTAAGGAAGACACATTTGGCTGCCGCGAAGAAAACTTATCCTGATTGCTATATACCTAAACAAAAGAAGTGGACCCAAAAACCCCTCAGTGGAAGAGCAAATGGCCTATTACAATCTAGGTGGATGACCTGAAAGGGAATCTGTCCCCCAAAAGTAGATGAAGGCACTTAATTAATCAAATATGCTATAGTAAGTATGGCATCCCGCTAGAATTGCTTAGGAACTTTCATATGGATCATCAAGGTCCTAGCAATATCCAAGAGGTGTCGAAGCTTGTGCTCAACCGCGTCATTCTGTTGAGACGTGTGAGCACAGGAAGTCTGGTGAATAATGCCCCTGGAAGAGAAGAGACTCTGAACATCTCATTGCATAAATTCTAAGGCATTATCATTGCGAAAAACTCTGACTATATTGGAGTACTGAATCTAAACCTCTGACAAGAACTGCTGAATAACCTGAGGTATCTTTGAGCATGTCTTCATCAAGAAGACCCAAGTCAAGCGACTACGATCATCCACAACAACAGTATAGTACCAATGTTCTCCTTGGGTAAGAACTCTAGATGATCCCCAAACATCACAATGCATTAAGGAAAATGGAACAACACTCACTGCATCAACTCTCTGTGGGTAGGTGCTCCTGTGATGCTTCCTAAGCTGGCAATCCTTGCACTGCAAAGTCAAGGAATCTAGCAATCCAGGATACATCTATCGTATCTTCTTGAGTGACAGGTGTCCAAATCTCCTATGCCACAACCAAGAATCAGAGGCTATGGACACGGCCCCAGCAAATAGCATAGGTGTATCTAGGTAATAGAGACCATCTCTCTCTATACCCCCACCTATAATCTGTCCTATCTGTCGATCCTGAAAATAGCAATGATCTTCATCAAACACAACACGACATCTGGGGTCCTTGCAAATACGACTCACGGATAACAGGTTCATTGGAAACTCTAGAGCAAAATGAATCTCTTTAACCACCATATTTTAAGAAGTGCACACTTCCAACAGCTGTGATCGAAGATGTGGCTCCATTAGCCACTCTAACATCGGGAATCCTATGTGGATTAACGGGATTCTCCAATCTCTTCATATCCCCTGTGAGGTGTATGGAGGCACCGGTCAACAACCCAAACTCCTTCTTTGAACCTTCTAGGGCTGCACATGCACTCCTCTGTTGGACTGGAATAGCCTCTCCAATCAGTCCAAATACATCGGTCTTGTACGAGAGGACTCATCGTGCTTGAAACAAAAGACTCCATCAACCGTGGCGAGAGAAGACTCATCGCCATATGCACACTAGGTGTGAGAGAAGGCTCATCACGCTACTTAGAAGATCATCAACGGGAGAGGAGGCCGGTCTGTCAACCTGTTGGGTCGCCGGCAGACCAGCAGCGGTGATGTTGGGCCTGCTGGTGGCGTTGCCAGCGGCCCTGACAAGCCCTGCGTGGCAACCGACAGGAGCGGCGGCATTGCCAGAAGGTTCTCCCATGTTGCTGCTGCTGCCTCTTTGATCCGGTCTTGTTTCTTCCATGGAATCACCCTCTAGTTGGTGATTTAATCATGTTTTAGGGTGAGTATTTGGTGGGATATCAAAGCACCCGTCTAGGACCGCTACTCTAATACCACGTGGAGGAAGAAAATAGTTCGTTACGTCAAAAGAAACCTTAACCTCTTTTTTATATTAGAGAGGTTTGAGTAAATCAAATAGTCATACAAGAAAGGCACAAAAATAACAAATAAGTCCCTAGTCTCAACAGTTTCCTGCCCTCTCTGTGGTTTACAGGATGAGGATGTATCTAGTCTTTTTTGTTCTTGTGATTTCTTTGGTAAACTCTGGAGGTCTTTGCGAATTCAGGGTGTGGATTCATCATCTATTTAGAGATTTTGGAGCACTTTCAAAAGCACAGTCTAGGTGAATACAAAAGGGCGGACTAAAGTTGTTGCAGTTCTTTGGATCATTTGGTTGCGAAGGAATGCTGTTATTTTTAGGGGAGAATGTGTCTTGGTTGAAAATGTTGTGAGGGAGGTAGTGTTTTTGTTTGATTCTTGGCTTTGTTCCTTGTAAGTCTGTTCCTTTTGTTTAGTTATTAATGATATGAGGTGGATTATTATCGACCTCCGATAATCATCATTTTCCTTTTAAAAAAAAAAACATGGGTAAATATAACTTGGGCAAGGATCCAGATATCCTCTTTCCTACACTTGTAATGATTGGTGATAGAATCCCTGAATTATTTGGCCATTCGGAGTAGGATGAGAGATTTATCCAGCCACATTGTTTTATTTCTTGAGCATTATTATTCATGACACTAGTTTTGTGCCTCCTATATGTTAGGAAAGATGTTTATTTTTCAAGAGTTTCTGTATGCGAAGCGGCTATGTTACCTGAACATGTCTCCTTGATATTTCTATTGCATTCTCTTAAAAAAAAAAAACAGTGAGGTATCTCTATTGTGTTGTTTCTCCTCAAACTAAATGGCCAGCCAAGATCTTAGCCGCCAATAGCCAAGTTTTGATGTAGAGGATGAAGATAGCCAGGAACTGCTCGGTTGGGGGCTGGGAGATTATAAACACGAAACATAGACTCTTAGCCGCTGGTAGTTTAGTTGTTTAATCAGGGAATACTCTGATCGTGATAAATTCACATACTCTTCTCAGGTTCATATTTGTCATTAGAACTGATAGTTGATTTTCTTTTTCATGGCTAGGCATAAAGGTGAATTAAGTTTATTACTTATGGGCATTTTTTTGCTTCTTTGCACATGTTTGGGTCATCTTAAACATGTCTTTCTTATTTTATCCTCTATTAGTATCGCCCCACTTTTCCCCTGATAATTTCATTAGGAATCTAACCCTTCCTAGGATGGTTACAAATCTACCTGAACATCTTTATTTCTACTGCAAACATCTGTTACACGTGCCTACAAATTGAATCTTAACACACAGAACTATACCAATCAACAAAAAAAGTACACTTGAACTATACTGCATGTTAGGTCTTACAATTGTTCCATGCAGTGGTTCTTGGTGGGTGATGAAGGGAACAATTACCTTCTCTCCTGTGAAAAAATGGCAAGGCTCCAACCTTAGGTGCTTAGTCAATTAAATTTTCCAAAATGAAACCTGTGCCGTAGCTAGGGACTGCTTTTGCCTTTTCCCTTTTAACGATTAATGCAATTAGGCATGCCAATTTGGGTTCCCTATAGATGGTAGGTAACCAACTCAAGTATGGTGGACAAATCCCACCCTGTTAAATTTTGAGATGGGATTGTGTTTTACTTCACAAATCTGCTCAGGACTGGATCCGGAGTAGGGGTCCCTGATCCTGCAAACAACATATATAAATATAATTTACACAAACCTACCGGATGATCCTGCCCCCTTCCATGAAATAACCTCTATGTGTTGAGCAACCTTGCTGGCAGTCTGATGCCTGTGTTGCTTGTGCATGTTGGGTTCATTAGCTGCTACTGCAGTCTCTTTGCCTTCACTCAAAGCAGATGTACCATGCTTTCCATCCAATCCAAATTTAAACTTAGGGTTGACATGCCTTTACATATTTCTGTTGAGGCCTTTATTTTGATGAAATAAAATAATGTTTTATCTTGGACTAATTTTTAGGATCATGCTTGCAGAAAATTCAATCTTTTTATCATGAGTCAATATGAAGATCTTGTGGTTGAGTCCATTGTAACAATCTTACATTTCTTGAGTCTAGAATCAATGTAAAGAACCTCATAACTTAATTAACACTATTCTAAGTAGACAAAGTTTTTACGATACCGTCTAATCTTCAATTGATCGACCAAAATTAGAGGTTCGATTGGTCAAAAAAATTGATTGATCAAAATAGGTTGATTAATTGATCAATTATCTAAAATAAGAAATTTCTCAGTCGTGCAAATTAATTGACCCTTTAGCAGCTTTTTTACTACACTCAAAAGAATTTTCCAAGAGAAAAAGCACTTCCACTTCTATTCTCATGCTTTCACACTCATTCTTCTATGATCTTCAAAGCATGACGTTTTGCACTTCTGCAAAGAAACTTGGTTTACGTATTTATTTTTTCTGAGGTTCCATAGGTTTTTGATTGTAACCTTTATTTTGTGCTTTGATTGAGACCCAACATGTTGGGAATCTCGAGTTGTTACTGTTCTTATAGGTACAAGAAAAGTGTTTGTTATAAGAGGTTACGCCACCCTCATGTAAGTGGTGCAGATAGTGGATTGACTAGTTTCGCCTAGTCGGGAAAATCTTAAGTTGGGAAATTTAGATAGTGATTTTTACCCGCAAGAGTTTCCACCATAAATTTAGGCATACTTGTCTCATTTGTGGCTTAAATTTTCTTGAAGTTGACACACACACACACTATTTCTACATGTTGGTTATTGTAAGAGGTTATGCCACCCTCGTTTAAGTGGTGCAGATAGTAGATTAACTAGCTTCTCCTAATCAAGAAAATCCTAAGTTGGGAGACTTAGGTAGTGATTTTTATCTGTAAAGGTTTCCACCGTAAATTTAGGTGTACTTTCCTCATTTGTGGCTTAAACTTTCTTTCAGTTGACACACACACACTATTCACCCTCCCTCTACCAGATCCTATAGGTATTCTCAAGTTCTCATTAGGACATGACATTTGTTTTCCATGTTCCCCATCCTATACAGTAGATGGTCTGATCAATAATTTGTTATCTTATTCTGAAGTTATCCGATCCCAGTGGTTATTTTAGAGTTTAATTGTGTGCTAGGTATTCTGTTTTGTTCTTGCCTTAAATTCGTATTTATAGTTCTAAAAAAAACCCTGGAGATCTTTTTATATGATGATACTTGTTTCCTTTATTGTGTGTTTTTCATTTTCCTTTCATGTATGCAGCTTTTGGAACTTTGATGCACTTTTCCAACCACAGCAACACCCTGCTCGTGATTCGCATGATACATTTTTCCTGAAAGGTTTGTGAATTTTAACATTTAAAGCTGATGTGATTCTTTTTTGTTTATGTGTCTATTATTGTTTTTTTGCATGCCCCTGTAACAGCTCCATCAACCACAAGACAGTTGCCTGAGGATTATGTGGAAAAGGTGAAGCATGTACATGAATCTGGTGGTTATGGTTCAAAAGGGTATGTCCATTTGAATCTTCTTTTTTATATCTTATACAAATATCATATATTTCCTTTCTGCATACAGATACCGCTATAACTGGAAGAGAGAAGAAGCGGAGAAAAACCTACTTCGAACTCATACTACCGCTGTTTCATCAAGAATGCTTTACTTGCTTGCACAGGTATTAATACCCAATATTGCATTCATCGATTGTGTTTGTCTTGATTTTTGCTGTTAATGTATATTATAAGGGTTTAGTATGCTAAATAGATGCCTTAACAGAAACCTTTCTTGGCATTTTACCGTGTCATTATTTTTGTATGTTTCATGTGTTTGCACTGCCTTTTTGATTTAAAATGTCTTGGCATTGAGCCCATACGGTGCTAAAAAAAATGGTTGGAGATTGTTTTTCCCTTATCCAATTTTTCTTGATGTACCACTTTCCTTTCAAGAAGATTTTCAAGGAACCCCAAATATCTATTTAGCAAGGACTATGACAATTTCGCCTGGAAAATCGCATAAAAAGGTGAATTGTTCTTGGGCTGGTTCTCTGCAACTAAAATGGAATGGAAGTCACTACCCAATGGGAGATCATATGCTGTTGCTTAGGGAAGGAATTTTCTTTTGGCATGGCCTTTGGCCTCCTCTCTGACAGTAAGGTCTTTTTGTATCTCCTTCTCTTTTTCCCCCTTCCTTCCACTCCTCTCTCATGGGCGAAAGATGAGGGAGACAGGATGGTATGTTGATTCCCCTTGATCTAATTTAATGGAAAAGAGTTGGCATGGCATCCAATTCAGATAGTGAGCAGAGTGCAATCCCTGGGGTATTCCATGTGTAACTTAGGAAACAAGAGAGAAACTTGACATAGATGAGTGACCTATTGGTTCACCAAATTCCGACTCAACCCACACTGCCTCCCCCCCTTCTAGAATTGAATTGATTTTTCAGGGCCAATCCAATTAGTGGACTACCAATCATTGTTGAAGCAGTTAGTAGGCCCTCTTTGAGATCTTCAAAAAATATGTTTGCAGGGGCCAAAAAGACTCGGTCATAGAAGGGCGAGACTACCTGTGCATTAAGTTCTAAAATAGATGGCCCTCTTTGAGATCTTCAAAAAATATGTTCACAGGGGCCAAAAAGACTAGGTCCTAGAAGGGTGAGACTACCTGTGCATTAAGTTCTAAAATAGATTGCTGATAAAAGATTGAGAATTTTATTTTGAAAGAAATTTGGATCTACTTAGAAGAAAAAACCTGTCAAACTTGCAGAATGTGCTCTGCCAGCTATCCGAGTGGTAGATTGTAATTTTGAGTAGATTATTTGTACTTGCATTTGATTCGTTTACTTGTTGGTACTATCTTAAAATACCTGTTATTATGGCTGAAAATAAGATCATTCTTATTCCGTTATTAAGTAATGATTGTAAATATTCAATAGAAATATCTCATCAACTATCATTTTATCTTTCATACAGATTCAAGCTCTGCCTTTTTACATTGTATCATTTGGGAGCCAACAATAATGCCTTGTTGCTTTCCTAGTAATTGCTTTCTTTCATTTTTTTAAATTGTACTTTTTCAGAAACCTTTTAGTCCAATGAGGTACTTCTCAATTGACCGTGTTTTCCGGAATGAAGCAGTAGATAGAACACATCTAGCAGAGTTTCACCAGATAGAAGGTCCAAGCACCCACGTGAACGTTTTGTTTTGTTTTTTCCATTGGAAGGCTACTATTGGAAGAGTGTTCATGGGAATGACATCATCTGTAAATTCTTTCCACAGGTGCAGTGTGTGACCATGGTCTCACTCTTGGCGATCTGATTGGAGTATTGAGTGACTTCTTTGAACGTTTGGGTATGGTCAAAAGTTTTCCTCACCATCAAATGAGTCATTTTCTTTGCCTAATCTTCATCAATTTTGTGGTGATATTGCTAAGAAGATAACCAAGGCTGATGTGTCTCTTCAATTCAAGTAGAAAGAAGGGATGGATCACTTAAGTGATTACAATCAAAAGTTAAACCTCTGTAAGCTCCCATTAGAAAAAGAAACTTAAATTCACATGGATAGGCAAGCAAGATATGAAGCAAGGAATTTAATTGGAGATTGAGCTTTGAAGGGTGACACAACAATATGGGACTGATGGATCTATATGGTCAATCCCATCGAGACTAATAAATTGTTGTTGTTAAGATTGTTGCCAAGAAATTCATGTAAGATGTTTTTCCTTGTCATCTGGTGCTGCTGTTCTTAGGGGTGACTTGGCTTTCTAGATCCATCTGTCTCAAGCATTATATTCTTTTGAATTTGTCCAAATCTGCTTGTCAGAGCTTGCCTTATCATTTGTAGTATATTAGGGTTAATCATCACTGAAAATACTTAACAAAATTGGAAGCTCAAAAATGAATTCCCATTGGACGTGGTGCTCTCTGACAGTGCAGTAGCAAACTCTGGTGTAGCCATTCAGGATTGTTATGATGTGCATCAAATTCCCTCTGCAAATACATGACAATCACATCGTATATAAATACTTTCTGGGAGACTATCTGCTCGTTAAATGAAACATCAGTTATTTCAAGACTTTAAGCAGAAATTCTGGCTCTGTACATATTTTAAACAGCACAAGGTAAAACAAGGGCAGGTTCACCTGGTTGCAATAATGTTAAGACATAAATATTCCAGGTTACAACGAGAAGCTATATCCCATCTGTTTACGGTATGCATGCATTTATGCTTATTGACAGGCTTAGAAATGTAAGAAAAGATTTTGGAAGGGACGTGTGCAAACTCTTACATAATTAACCGTAGAGGCATATTTTGATATTTTGGAGGCACGTGTTCAACAAAAGGTGAGATGGTTGGAATCTCCCCTGACAGGGACAGGAATAGGAACATCCCTTTGGGCTTCTCTGTCACACATTGTTGAGGCCCTCCACTTTGGTGGTTCTTAACCAGAGAATAGCACATTTTGAGTTTCTGAGCTCTAATTCAGATTAGTGTTTTACACCTGTGTTCATCTGCAGGTATGAAGAAATTGCGATTTAAGCCAGCATACAATCCATATACTGAGCCAAGTATGGAGATCTTTAGGTCAGATAAGCTCTCTTTCAAAGAAGCTCCTGTAGCCTGTAATGGTTGACTCTTTTCTGTGATGATTTCATTTTCATCATAAATACATGTTTTGCTGATTATTACCACTTTATACAGCTATCATGATGGTTTGAAGAAATGGGTTGAGGTTGGTAACTCAGGAATGTTCAGGCCTGAGATGCTTCAGCCAATGGGTCTTCCTGAGGATGTTTCGGTAATTGCCTGGGGCCTTTCGCTTGAAAGGTAAGCAGGCTTATTTTTGTATTCTTTTGGCTTTTTATCCCAAGTCTACTCAGTCGGTGTTCAAATATTTGACAATCTTTTCCTGAGATCCAATGGCCAATTTGACACGTACCTGTTCTAGAGTCTGTATTCAACAGCATCACTGTTCCCACACATTTTTTATGTTTCATTTACCTGAAAGGGATACCATTGTTATTACATGTGATAGCATCCCCAAGCAAGTTAAATCATGTGATTGATATGTGCTGAAATTGGTTCTCAACGCACAAGTATTAGTGCCACATATCTCTGGGTTTTCATCATGGTTCCATCAAGAAACTTGAACATGCCGATGTGCCTCTGGTCATTTATTCTTTGAAAGATATGTGTTACTGATAACTAGAAATATTTTAGGAGTAATTGGCATTGTGATGAATTGGGTGGGGGGTGGTCCTCCTTTTTCTCCCTTTTGTTGACTATTGTTTCCTTATTATCAGGCCGACAATGATCCTTTATGGTATTGATAACATTCGCGACCTCTTTGGACCCAAGGTATGATAAAATTCCGGGATTTTGGACTGAAAATTACAACTTAGCTGGCTTCTGTGGAACTGTTGACCAACATTTTCTTTGATACAGGTGAGCTTCAACCTCATCAGGAGTAACCCGATTTGTCGCCTTGGATTCAACTAGTCATTTTGCCAGCATGTATTGTAGATTTATTGGGTGTTTTCACCCCCATCATTTTTGACGATTTATGTTTTCTTGATTCTTATTCTTAGGAAATCTCTATGCTTGTTATAGGGCCCCTTGTTTCCGTCTTTTTCGTCAAATCAGATATGGAGAATATGTACCGAATTACTGCAATGTTTAAGCATGTCATGTATTATTTAAAAGGTTGTATTTCTTTAAATCTTATTTTCTCCCTTCTTATGGTATTTGTGGTGTTATGGTATTTAAAAGTTTCAATTTCATATGGTTCTTGATGGATATAAAAAATATAAAATAGGTAACCTCTGCCTGAGTTTAAGAATGCTTACCTACGTACACGCTTGTATCCTTGTCTGCATGTGAGTTTAAGAATGCTTACCTACATTCATATCCTTGTATGTGCTTAACATTTTGAACTCAAACCTTGAAACTTAAGATTAAGATCAACTTGAAGGAGCAAGTCTTCCATTAAATTGCAAACTAATCCAGCACCCTTACCTTATGTCGCAAATGTGTCAATTTTCAATAATGTTAAAATATTCTAAGTTTTACCAAAAGTTGACCCTTGCAATGGAGGGATTGGAGGTATACAGTTTAAATAAAAATTGAAATGCTTATTGCTCTCTCCGAATGATTCCTTCCCTCAAAAGATTCATATCAAAATGTTACTTGTACGCGTTGTGTGCGTAGGTAATTTTGTTTGTACATGTGTAGGTTCTCAACCCTCTATAAATATCCGAAGGTTTTTTTTCTTGGTCAATGTTGTGCATCTTTACAGTCTCGAGACATTAGGACAATCAGCTATAATCTTAAAGGTAACGCATGGTAGGTGGAGTTTATTTGGAGGAATAAGAAGTTATAGGTTGAAGTAGACAAAAGTGAATGGGTGGATTACTTTGCCTTTATATTGACTTGAAGAAATAAAAGGTGTTAATTGAAGAAATGCACGTTGAGTTAGATTTATTTTTAGTGAAATAATGAAAATAGATATAATATTGTTAAGTGTAATTATATATAGGTAACTATAAGTAACAGTCATTTCAACCAAATTAATGTTACATGAGATTGAAAGGAAATAAGTCATAACACGAGTTGTATATTTTATTGATGGACAACAAGTTTACTAAGTGGTGCCTTCATGGGAACTTGCAATGGAAATGGTTTCATTTACAAGGACTCTATTTAAAACTGTTACAATAATCAATATCTATTAAATGTAATAATATCTAAATTAATGTTTAAAGTTGGTAATTACACATTGTAAATCCTAATCCAAGAAAACAACTAATTACATATCCCTTGACAATCATCTAAGCCATTTGCTCAATACCCAAACATGTCTTCTTTTGTTCAAGATAAGCTAGTGTGGATGAATTACCTGGCATGTAAGTATTGCCTAGTTGGTAGATAAAAGTAGAAGACTAATTTGCATGAGAAATGAACCGAAGAGATGATATTAACCTAAAGAACAATCCTCGTTGGTGTTGCCCTATCAGGTCTTTAACTCACACATAAGATCCTCTATCTCATCTCACAAATTCTCATTTATCTCTCTATGGTGAGATAGTTGTTCTTTCATCTCAATCAACTTTTTTTTAACCTCTTTCTACTTTGCGAGGTGTAAATGGTACTCACCTTTCTTTGATTGTATTGTGGGTTCTAAGCTCCTTGTATAGTCAAAGTAACTCCCATACGTCAATGGTAACTTGTATTTTTAACTAACCACCTGATTTCTCAAGAAAAAATTGCAAACTCCCCTCCAAAGAGGGGCGAGAAGGAGAGGGGGTTAGAGAGCACCTACCTCCTATGACAACCGCACGTTAGCTATTGGGGGCAAGGGGAATCTTTGGGCGAGTGCAAAAAGAAAAAGAAGACAATTCTACTTTTATAATTAACACAACTAGACTAGGAGAGTGGGGGCATATGATAATCGAAGAAATTACCCTCACAAAAATACACCCAAGAGGCCCATAAAGGCCCACTAATTACAAGCTCAAGTCTAAGTGACTTACAAATAAACCAACCCTATTGAGTGAAAAGTAATCAGCCTAAGTTGCCAAAACAGGCTAGTCTATTTGAACAACTTGATCTGGCTAGTCCACTTGATATGGCCAGTCTACCTGATCTACCAATTCACTTGATCTTCCTAAACAACCTAATCTAACTAGTTCAACCGCTGTGGCTAGTCCGCCTAATCTGGCCAGTTTGCTTTAATTAGCATGCTAGAGGTGATCGATACGACCGAAAAGATGAAGAGACACAAATTAAGGGAAGAGAACGATCACACCTCCCCAAAAAATAATTGCTTGTCATTATACCCATTTTTTACTCTATAAAATATCCCTTACTCTATGAAAGAACCCTCTACGTGGTGGTGGGGGTCAATTCAGAAAGAACTCAAATGGAGCAAGGGAGAGAGGGAAAGAGAGATAGAAACTTGTTGTACTCTCTTTCTATACTATTCTATATATAGTGGATATATTATTTTTTAGATTCAATCTTAGGTGCACACCTGTCATACGTAGAATTGAGTTACTAATTTTCTATTTTTTGAGTGTTTACTTTTTTTTTTTTTTTTATGGATCTTACACGTTTCCCACAATATACAAATTTTTCTATGGCCATTAGAGCCTTAACCGCAACCTTGGAGGCCTATCAAATATAATATATTTCATATGTATGATAATTTAGATCGTTAACCCTAGGTAATTATCTACCCAAGGTAACACTTCCCTCCTGGTCCATCATTACCCTCATTCCCTCTTTGTCTTCCTGATCATGCACAAATTCAACACGCTCCTTCACACCCATAGTGCAACACCATCGGCCTCCCTATCATCCCCACAGACACCCTGGCACCTCATGGCCATGGCTCAACGGCAATGCCGACAACAAGCTATCCGCCACACTCACACTCCTCTAAAGGTTTCTTAATATATTTGATTTTGTCATATTTACTTTTTCCTGTTATACATTGAACTAACATCGTTTCGTCCTAGATCATAATTATTCCATATTGTTTGAAGTGTAGTGCTATAAAAGTGGTCTTTTATTTTGAAAAACATAAGTTGAACATGATTGAAGCCGGTAACATACCAAAGTTTGAGCTGACTTGACCGAAGCCTAGACTGAAAAGCTTTGGCCAAACTTAAGCTTGGCCATGAAATAAATTTCTGAGGCTTAGCCCACCTTGACCCATGCACATATGCCTGGCGCAATGCCCCACCCTCCCAAGTGCTATTCTTATATTGATCAACTCTTGTTTGAACCCTTCACCCACATGTGTCTGTTCTTGTACTTAGAAGAGTTCTTAAAGAAATAAACAAAGTAAGAGAAGTGTTCCTGTGGAACAAACAGTATCAATGATTCGAATTAAATTCCATCTCTTGCCAAATGCAACGACTGATGCCTGGGACATATATCCTATGGGTCAATTGTCATTAGTCAAGCTCTACCTACTGAGGCTATATTAAGATATTGAAACTACATAAAAATGATACTCAATTGAGAAAAGAAAAGAACAGTTAGTTGTAAACACGAAATTAAAGACCAGAGAATGATCACCATCACTCCTTCCAAGAAAGAGGGATCAAAAACTCAAATGCTGAGATCGATGCATCTCTTCAATGCATTGCTGCTTTCTTCTACAAAATACATATGGCTTCCAAATGGAAACTAAGACCCGGGAGATCCGTCAATGGCACCATATATAACCAAAGCTGAACTCTTAAGTAACTATATATATGGGTTGCACTAAAGATAGCTGATTGTTAACGCACGAAGCATATGGAGGTTAACCCTCATTTACTAGGATTAACTCTCCAAATAAACTAAAAGTAAGAGCGTCATAGAAGTAGAGGAGGTACATTTGAGAATGTGTTTGTTTTGCCCGCCACGGCATTTAGTTGAACAACTAAAACTACCGATTTTGACTGGAGAAACTCAGGATTGAGTTGCCTCCTTGCAGTACAGGAGGTTCGTAGGAGTGTCAATTTTCCCCAAACTCCACTGTTGCAATCTCGGTTGTCATTAGATAGTGGTAGATACAAGAGTTACCGTAATAGAAGAAGAAAAAATTTGTTAGTTGTGAATCATTTGTGAGTTGGATTGTATTTTGACGTGTGCAGTTCACTTTACAATGCTGGTGATCTATGAGTTCTGTTGTCTTCTTTAATGCGATAATGGATCACATGAATTTAATTAGCTCTTGCTACATGATCTCTTGTTAATTGGAAATGGGGGAGATCAAGCTTCGGGTGCTTCACGTGAGAGTTTGAATTCAGTAGGAGTTTGGATAGGATGAGCTCAAAATAAACAAAATTGCAACTACCAACATTCAAGTTTATCCATCCCCAAAAATTACCATGCCATCCTCGGATTTGTAAGAAGCAAAAAGTCAAAAAGCAGAGAAACATGCATTGCAATGTATTTCCCGTGCAACAAAACACACCAGTGTGTTTTGGTTGTCTATTAAAACATACTTGTTGAAAATCAAAATACACTGGTTGAAAATAAATAGATCGATTAAAAATTAAAATATACCAGTATAATTTCATTTTGAATAGGTGGAAAATGAGCTTTCACTTAAAAGTGAAAAGCGATTTTCATTTATAAGTTTTGAATTTAGGATTTAGAGTTTATAATTTAGGATTTAACCAAAGTGCAGACATCCTCAAGTTGCTTCCCAGTAACGATCAATCTCAGTTGGTCCAGAGGAATTCTCTTTCTTTCACAAAAAAGAAGGTTTTATTCGAAAACCAAACCAAAATTTATTTAGGTACATCAAGAAAACCAAGGCGGATCACAACTCATGGCCTAATACGTAAAGAATAACAAATATAAGAATGTGTGTGACGCCTTCCTTGTCATGGATCTTCACCTTCACGTTGTCGATGGTATTCGACGAGAGTCTTTACGAAGATCTGCAGCCATTAAGGATGCATGCAATCGGGTGGAGAATGAACCTCTTATCATCTAGTGGATGTATTGGCCTGTAGGATTCTTACCAAAGAAGATTACCCTCTGTTGGTCTATTGGGATGCACCTTCCTCATCGGAGTACCCCACCTCCAAGGTGATGAATCTTCCTATGATGGTCTCCCTCCTCAATGCATGCGTCGAACTCTCTGCCCCTCCGTCATCGCTAACCTCTGCCTTGACTGCTGCCCCTACCAGCACTGTCATCACCCAGGCCTGAGACCCCCTTGAGGTCGACCACCAATCCACAAGGACCTGTAAGTCAATTAGATTAAGGATTAGTATTAGCTGTACATAGTATAATTGTTGTATGTGTATACTGTGTTTACAGAGCATACTGTGTGTTGGCAGTTGGTGGTTACTGTGGTGACTATAACAGAGTTTGCAAGGGTGGTCAACTTTAGGGTTTTGGGTATTGACCAAACCCTAGAGGAAAAGGAGAGAGATGGAAGGGCTCAGAACCTTGGTGTGGACATTGTCAACAGCGGAGGCCATAGGGGATTGGTGGGAAAGAAGTAGCGAAGATGGCATGGTGGGAGGAGAGGAGGGGAAGTGGGTGGAACGAAACCACATTGCTCTTTTCCACCCGTCTTTCCTCCGTTGTTACTTCAACAGTTGCACATTTTCCTTCTCTGCTTGGAGCTAGACTTGCTTCGCTTATCAGAGTATCACCTTCTCTCTTCTGATGCGACTCCTTTGTTAATTCACCTCGGTTATGTTTCTCTCCTCCTGCATCCAAGGAACCTTTAATTTCCATCAATGTGGCAACTTGATGACGATCTGAAAGGCTGAGGTGTCGTTCAAACTCACCTTCAGGGGAAGCATACGTAGCGGCATTGGTTATATTAATATGTTGCGAGTAAAAGCTGAAAATGCATGGCAAGTTATATAATACGTTAGAAATAAATATATATAGAAAATAAACAAATAAAGACACGCGCATTACAATGACTTTTCATATATAAAAATATTAAATCAAGTATATTAATCATGACTTTGCTAAGATTTAGAATAAAATAAAGAATAAAGAATATATAATAATATAAATAAATAAAAAGAAGAAATACTAAAATTTACTTTGATTGGAGTGCCTATTAAATATTTCTCTTAGAGAATGTATCGCTTCCTACGATATCGGTGCGTCGAGATCTGACGAACTTTTCTTAGGATATGACGATCCACCTCCAAGATTTGATGCACTATAATCTTGGATGTCCTTGAAAACCATCTCGGGATAACAAAATCGAGGCAATTTGGTTGATCAATCAAATTTCTAATTGATCTACCAATTTGATTGGTTGACCAATAAAAACTTTTCGTAAATCTCTCTCAACCTTTATGCAAGATCGAAAAAACTGATTAGAGATTTTTCTATCAATCTTACATTAAACTAACGCGCCAAGAAAAAGAGATAAGAACGAGAGGAGAGGGAGAGTAGAGAGAGCTTTTCTATTCTTGTTGTGTGTCAAATGAGAGTTCCCTCATGACCCTTATATACAACCCACGACCCGACGTTTATGCAAATTCTCGTTTTATGGAATGACAGTAATTTATCAATCAATTTAGTCTCATTAATCCATCAAATCAATTGACCGACCAAACTTAACTTTCAGGTCAACCAAACCAATTGATCAATCAAATTAAACACATTGATTGAACAAAATAATTGATCAACCAATTTTACCTTTTGATCGACTAATCTAGGTCAAAATATGAGATTAAAAAATCCATAGCATTGCATCTTGATTAATGCAATTAAGCTTCCAAAATCAACATTTCCCCACAAATTTATCATTGAAATCTAATGATAAATTCCTTAATTACCACACTAAACTTTCAATAAAGGTACATTCTGGTTTGAACCCTTACCTAAGTCATCCACCTTCACCACCATAGGAATAAAATGAAAGTAGTCTTAAACTTTGACCTCTGATGTAGGGTGTATAGTGATGACAACAGAATGAAATTATTGATGATAATCTTCAGGGTTGGTGCTCTTAAGTGCCATGCACCCTGTCTTGTTTCATGAGTGTAATCGGGAAAGACCCTATTCGCTTAACTGCGACTCGCGATGACACTCACATTGGTAGCATTCTCCAAGGATGCACTATTCACATCTTGTCATAAAAGCTTAAACCCATTCAGAGCCTTTACTCTTCTTAAATTTGCAGCTTAAGGCACTCACGCTTCCAACAATAAGTGCCAACCAATTCCTCATACAGCTTGTTACCACATTGAACCTACTTTGTAGGACCTTCACTTAGTTAGGTTGGGTTGTTATAGTGGGTGAACTTAATATGGGTCCCAGTCTCATCTCAAGCCTAGACTTAAGGACTAAAAATCTAACAAGTCCATTAGTAAATGGATCTGTTGTATTAGCTTTGGATCCTATAAATTCCACAACAATCATTCCTTGAGATACCAAATCCCTTAAAAACTTGAGTCTAATTTGGATATGTTTCCTCATTTTCTGATTGAACTTTGAATTCATCATCTTTGCCATAGCAGTCATGCTATCACAATGCAAAGATATTGTAGGAATTGGCTTATCCACTATACGGATTTCTAAAAGAAGTCACTTTAGCCATTAGGCCTAGATTTCAGTGGTGTCCAAAGCACATAGCTTAGCCTTAAAAGTAGACCGAGCTACAATGGTCTATTTTGTAAACCACCAGGAGACCGCACTACCTCCAAGGGTAAAGACATACCTTGTAACACCATTACTCCCGAAATTCTCTATTTGACTGATCTAGCTTGCATCACTGTATCTTTCCAAAATTGGATAATATTTTCCATAATGCAAACTAAGGGAAATAGTTCCCTTTAAGTACCTAAGTACTCATTCCAAGGCATCCCAATAAGTATGGTCAGGACAACTTGTATATCTACTCAAATTAGACACAAAGAAAGAAATATTCGGTCTAGTACAATTAACCAAATACATCAGATTTCCTATGATTCGTCAATATCTTAGTTGTGAAACGGGTGTTCCACTTTTGTTCTTATAGAGAGTTTTTGATAAATCAAAAGGAGTGCTCATAGCTTTATAATCCTGATAGCCAAATTTCTCAAGAACCCTTTCAATAATGAGATTGAGAAATAGCTATCTCCTTTGCTGATTGAATCGGTTTGAGGCCTGAGATCACATTTGCAACACTCATATTCTTTATCTCAAACTTAGTACTCAAGAACAACTTAGTTTCATTCACAATTTTTATGTCTGACCCAAATAATAATAAATGATTTACTTAGTATTTCTCTATTTAATGCTTTTTTATCTGTGGCTTTTTGGTTTTGCTTATTATCCTTTGCATGTTTGCATTTCTTTCTTTTTGTTACGACCCAATTCTCGAATCCCTACAGGACACGAGATCGGACCAACTCGACTGATCCCAAGACCCAGTCGTCCAACGAGGAAGTAACCAAAATGCAGTAAAATAAACTACATTCACCATGCAAGCAACTAACAGTAACAAAAATACAACAGTAAAGAAGTAAACTGCTACAGTACACACCACCATAACAGTAGAAAAATTTAAACAGGTACAGGAATATAAAATTTACAATAAACGAGTATAGAAGTGTAACAACTACTTACTACAACAGGAACGAAGTACAACAGAAAACTACCACTACTGGGCTCTACTGGACCCAGCACCCTCTGCAGCCGTAGGCTCTGGCTACACAACACCTGGACCTGAAAAATGTTATGAGTATAAAACGTCAGCGAACGCTGAGTAAAGTAGCAACCAGCTAACTAAACAGTAAAGGTGGACAAGTAGCTGTTGTTTTTCAAATTCTTTCTTTCTTTAACTAATTATTCTTTCTTTCATCACTTGGTTTATTTGTCAGGTCTCTTTCTTGATCTCAAATGTTCCTCGTGGGAACGATCTTGATTAAAGTCTTTTCCGAAGAGTAGAAGTAGCACGTGGTGCTCTCCTGACCGGGAGAGCCCCCCGTGGTGGTCCTACACTCAGTCAACCACCCCAAGGTCACTGACAAACGTAACGGTGACTACGACACGCACGATAAATGCACGGGTAACTACCCCGCACTGGCACGCTGTCAATCGTTTCCGTTAGCAGGTGTGCCCAAAGCACAGCACGGAACCAGTATAGGGCATAGCCCTCTCAATAATAGGGGTCTAGCCCCTAAGAACCAAACAGGGGTCTTGCCCCTCCACAGTCCGCGTACCCTCGCCTGACTATCCTGATTTGCCCAGTGGGCCTAACAAGTCGGTGTAGGGCGGCTAGCTGAACCCCAGGCCCTGTGGGGTGGCTAACTCTCTCCTTGCACTAGTAGCTCTCCCCGGTACTGTGTATGCGAGGGCCAAAAAGTCGGTACAAAGTGACCAATCCTAACCTCGGGTCCCAACACTAGGGCGGCTAGCTCCGCTCTGCACTAAGCAAGGGGACAGTCGCTCTCCTTGGTACTCCGTACTCAAGGGCCAGCTCACTTCCCCATTCACATTTCCAGTTACATTTCATTTATTTCCAAGAGCTCTACTCCTAATTCCTCATAGGGTCCATGCTCATGTTTCTCAGGCCAAGCCATACTAGATTTCATCGTTTATATTTCAATTTCTCAGGTTCTACACATGTAGCATGCAACTTTACTATTCACATTCCAGGTTTATTCGCAGGTAGCTTGTGTTTCCAACATTCAATCTTCCATTTCCAATTCATATACAGGCAGCTTGTATTTAATTGTAAACAACAGGAATTTACATGCAACAGTTGCTAACAACAGTACTTTACATTTCACAGGCAATTGTTATTATTCCATTTACTCATCCAAGACTGCAATTCATACATTCCATACAACTATTCCAATGTTTCTAGTCCATGAATTCATGCCATACCCTAGGATCTAACATTCATTCCAAATATGCATTCATGTTGGTAATTAAACTAGGGGAAGCCACTCTACCAGTAAACCCAGGAGTAATGGGGGCTTGATCGACAAGTCCACGTGCCTCAGCAAATCCCAAATCCACAACGGAACGAGGTCCTATCACAAGGATCAATTACAAGAAACCACTCAAAACAGGATAAAAAGTATTCCAACAAGTAGAGGAACTTATACAGAGAACAACAGAATCTTAATTGCGGAAATCGGACCTTAAACGGATCCTAAACGGGTCAAAATAGAAATTCTGATTCATATCAGACGTCTGGAACACCTTCCAGATGTCTTAAAAAAGTCCAGAATCATACCTCAACTCTGCGCTACTCCTCAGACGTCCAGGGACTCTGCTGAACCGTCTGGACCTAGTTCCAGACGTCCGACCACCTCTCTGGACGTCTGGAGACACTTCTCGCCGTCTGGTGCCTCGCCCAGACGTCTAAACTACGTGAGAGGGCATGTCCCGCGCCTTCCCGAAGCGAATCTTGCACGCGCGACGCAAATCTCCCCAATATGGCACAGAACAGTGCCTCGGCGAAACGGCCTGCATGGCCTTATCGGCAAATGGAGGTGTACGTCGCGGGATTTACCTCTCAGTCGTCTGGAGCCTCCTCCAGACGTCTACGTCATCTGGATGTAGATCCGGACGTCTGATCCTGGGAAAATCCTAGAACCAGGGACTACCTTCGCCTTCTCGCACCGCCCACGACCGCGTCGCGCCTACTCGACCGCTGCTTTGGCTGCAGCAGTGTCGGGGAGGACCTCCCCGATGCACCTCTCCGCCTTGCGCACGCCCGACCGGCCGTGAGCTCTCCAGCGAACTCCCTCATGAGCTCGCACCCTCTCCTCTCTTCCCCTCACTGCTCCTCTCCTCCCTTCCCCTCGCTGCTCCTCTCCTCCCACGCTACTCACGCTTGTTGCCTACTGCTCTCGCTAGAGGAAGGAGAAGGGTGGATAGAAGTGGGGTGGTGTGAGGGAGAGGAGGGGGGTTTATAAGGGTAAGGTTTTAGGGTTTTCGTTGGGAGCTGAAGAGAGAGAGAAGACAGATGAAAACGAGGGGTACTGTCTGCGCACAGCATGCACGCAGACACGAGTTCGTACCCAAGATTTTCGATTTTCAGACATCTGGGAATGAGTCCAGACGTCTTACAAGACATCTGATCCTCAGTCCAAACGTCTTACTAGACATCTGACCTAAAGCCCGGACGTCTTAAAAAGGCTTAACAGCACGGGTCTTAACACTTTTGATGATACAAACTGATGATAGTTTTCAATATGTACACATAGCACCCTCTTCTTAAAGAGATTCATCATATGAATTGTACTCTCGCAGCAAAATGTGGGCTAAAAATTAGTTGACATTATTATTTAGCAAGTGAATGCTGTGTTTAACGAAGAGGGTGCTACAATAACCATTGCTGGGGTCTTCCCATATCATTCTCATGACATCCTGAATGTTCTTGCAGATGAGATGCAATGAAGTTCTCAGGTGATTGCTCATGTGAAAAAAATAAAGACAATAAAAGAAAAGAAACTTTATTCGTACTTGTAAAGACCCATCCCACTTTTAGCCTTTTAAGACGTCTGGAGTGTTAGTCAGAAGTCTGTCCAGACGTCTTGACCATTTCCCGGATATCTGGAAATTAAAATTTGGTACGTTTTGCGTTCTGCGCGCGGGCAGCGCACATAACTCTCCTTCTTTCTCTCTTTTCTCCTTCTACCCCCCTGCCGAACCCTAACCCCCAGCTCTATAAAAGCCACCCTCCCCCCTCCTCTCCTCTCCACTCCACACACCATCATCTCCACCTTCAGAGCGCGGCGGAGGGGCAAGAGGAGGTGAGCGAGGGAGCACGTGAGAGTGAGGAGGAGAGTGCGTGAGAAGGAGGAGGCCGAGGTCGAAAGCTTCGTGGAAGCTCGTCAAAGCTCGCACGGCCACCGCAGCGTGTGCAGGAGGAGGAAGTCCGGAGCGGCGTCCTCGACCACCTGCAACAGCTGGAGCTGCAGTGGCGCGAGGAGCGCTGGGAGCATGTTCTGATACTAGAATTTTTCCAGTATCAGACGTCTTGAGCGCAGTTCGGACAACTAACTAAGTGTCTGGACGTCTGGAGTCAACACCAGATGTTTGAAAGCACCTTTATCTCGAAGGTACGTTCCTTTCGCGGTTACGACCATGCAGGCTGCACCGTAGAGAGAGTTATCGGCCTGATTTTAGGTGGTTGCTCTGTCGTACACAGGAGCAGCCTTGGGAAGGTGCATGGAACGCCCTCCCACACACTTTCGGACGTCTGATTAGCTTACCAGATGATCGAAGGTGCTTCCAAATGACCGGAGGATTGGTCAGACGTCTGGAACTGCTTTCAAATGGTCGCAGGGGAGTCCTGGACGTTTGAGGGTACCGCAGGAACTTGAGGTGAGATTCTATAACTTTTAAGACATTTGGACTTATTTCTAGATGTCTGATTTTGGTTTGTAGACACGTTTTTGACCTATTTGGGGTCCGATCAGGATCCGTTTTACGCAAACAAAGTATCTGTAGTTTCCTTGTGAGTTTCTCTACGTATTAGAAACCTTTATACACTGTTCTGAATCTTCCTTTATGATGTATTCCTTGGTATAGGACTTCAACCTACTGCGTGTCTGGGGCTCGTAGAGACGCCTGGGTCTGCGGTTCGAGCCCCCAGTACTCACGGATTGTCTAGTAGAGTGGTCCACCCCTATTAATCTTATTAAATAAGAATGTATCTGTGAAATTAGCCAACTGGAAACCTAGGTTGTGGCATGAACCCTAGGACAGAGAAATGAATAAACCAAATTGTTCTGCATGATTGTATTTGTATACATGAATAAGTTAAACTGCTAGCCATTGCCTGTAATAAAATATGAGCTGCTTGAGATAACTGAACAGTTACCTGTGAAATCATTAGTTGCATGTATTAAATTATGGAAATACGAGCTGCCTGTATATAAACGAGAACTGAATTGTGAATAATGGAATCTGGATCGGAATAATGTGGTGAACATGAGCATGAACCCTACGAGGAGTTAGGAGTAGAGCTCCTGTGGTTAGATGGAGAAATCTGGAATGTGGACGGAAAGTGTGTTGGCCCTTGAGTACGTGGTACTAAGGAGAGCGACTGTCCCCTTTTATGTAGAGCGAAGCTAGCCACCTTTAGGTTGGGACCTGGGGTTAGGATTGGCCACTCTACACCGACTTCTGTTAGCCCTCATGTACACGATACCAAGGCAAGCTAGTAGTGTAGGGAGGGAGCTAGCCACCCCACGGGGCCCGAGGTTCAGCTAGCCACCCTACACCGACTTGTTAGGCCCTCTTGGTAAATCGGGGTAGTCAGACGAGGGTGCGTGGACTGTGGAGGGGCGAGACCCCTATTTGGTTCTAAGGGGCTAGACCCCTGTTTCTGAGAGGGCTAGGTCCTATACTGTTCCGTGCTATATTTTGGACATACCTACTAGCGAAAATGATAGACCGCGTGTCAGTACGAGGTAGCTACCCGTGCGCTTATCGCGCGTGCTGTAGTCACCGCTACGTCTGACAATGACCTCGAGGTGATTGACTGGGTGTAGGACTACCCGGGAGACTCTCTCGGCCATGAGAGTACCACGTGTACCTTCTACTCTTCGGAAAAAAACTGCAATCAATATCGTTCCCAGGAGGAGCATGCAAGATCAAGAAAAATCTAAAAGTTGACGAAAAGGGGTGAAAATGAATTACATGTAAAATAAAATAATTAGAAATGAGAATTAAACCTATTACTTTTACTGCTTTAAATAGTATAGATACCACTCTACTCAACGTTCGCTGATTCTGTCTTTTTCATAACGCTGTTCAGGTCTAGGAGTCGAGTAGCCCGAGCTTCCAGCTGCAGAGGGTGCTGGGCCCAGTCAAGCCCAGCCATAACTTTCTACACTCTTTATTGTACCCTCTTTACTGTTGTAGTGAGTTTCGATCTTTTAGCTACTGTTCTTATTTCTATTGCTTTCGTTTCCGTTGTTCCTGATGTTGTGGTGGTATGTACTGGAATAGCAGCTTTTACTTTCCTTTACTGCTTGTACGTTTTTACTGCTTAGTTATATTGCATATGTGAATGTGGTTTATTTTCCTGCTTTTTTGTTATCTCTTGTTAGATGACTGGGTTTTGGGATTAATCGAGGTGAGCTGATCTCGGATCCTGTAGGAATTCAGAAACCAGGTCGTAACAGTACTATTGAATAATCAACAGATGATAATTAAAGTCAGCCACAATGAAATATTTCAAACTAATTAAAAATCAAATTATTTACTTAATTTAGTTCAATAACAATTCTTAGTTTTCAGATATACAAAAATTTTAATCCAAAAAATGTAAATAAAAATTAGATCGAATAAGATTTTGCATAGCTCTACGACTCTCCAAAGTTTGTAATAATTAAGAAAAAGATTGTGAAGGCCAAAAATTTATCTCATTATTGTAACTATGCTTCCATTCTATCTCTACGATCGTTTCTTGCATGCAAATGATTCCTATCACTAGGAGATGATGCCATTCTCACTTCAATGATTTTATTTTTTAATTAAACCAAAGCTCATGCGACATTTTTTTTATCTCAATTACTCCATTCCGCAAGCGATTCTGTTTTATGTAATTCTGTTGTTGTATACCAAACTATATGATTGTTAATTGGTCGAACTTATGATTTCGTAGTTTGAAAACAAAGGACCTAATTTCGAAAAAAATTAGGATTATAAAATTTGGCAAGTTGATTGAAGCTTACTGAAATGGATCTTATTTAGGTTTGAAATAGCAGTAGAACTGCTCAATCAAGCAAACAGACATAAGAGGTAGGAGGTTTGGTTATCCAATTCCACGTTAAGAGAGACTGTAGATAGAATTGGGAGAAACTTCCCATCACAGGGAAATATCTAGAGACCAAGGCTCGTGTGGTGGTGTTTTGGCCTCTTCCTCGTGTGTTGGTCTTCTAGCTCTACGCATGGTAGTCGACCACGTCCTCTTATTGGTGCTCCACATTGATGTTGGAGGGAGCCACCCTCCATGGTTGGCCTGAAGTTTCATCTCACCTCCATAACCTATAGCTATTTTGTTGTTATGGTTACTTGTGCTTTGTTTCTTATGTTAAGTTGTTGTCATTATGGTTTGGTGTGCTTGATTCAGACTTGTGTTCCATGGTTGGAGATGCACACATAGTGTGCTCTTCAGAGATGTCATTTGCCTTCTTTGGCCGAGATATCCAAGTACTATTCTCACCTATATTTGGTGATTCTACATTGGTGGATCTCTCTTGGGTACTTGATTCTTTCACGCACGACTTTGTCGAGAACATTTGAGTGGGCATGGCTTTGTATTGTTATTGCTATGTTCTCTCCTTTGTCGAGGTTATACTCGAATTGTTCATCTCCATTAATAAAGTTTAAGTTTTCAAAAGAGAAAAAATTATTTTTAATAAGGCTCTACTCATTGAAATCCTTCCCATATTAATAAATACTAAACCATATATTCTTATAAGGATCATGAGTATAAGATATTTCAAAGGTAGATCAATCCTAACTACCCTTACAACCAATCTACCCGACTCATGATTTTGTGCTACGCTAAAGTTCTTTTACCTCACAAGGTGTAACATCATTAGGTTGATTAAAAGAGCACCTATCTAACTATAAAAATAACATTAACAATCAACCCTCACTCTACACATCCTCCCAAACTCGTATTTGCTCTCTACAAATAAAAATATAATCATTCATCAAACAAATCAAACACCGACTGTCAGGAACAATTTGCTGAAATCTCTCATCAATCGAGTTGATTCTTCGCATTAGGATTGATGATGTAATCTAATGAAATTCAGGTGCATATTCATAAATTTTTTTTTTTATCTTTCACTTATATATTATATATACCTTTGTTAATTATTTGGGTTGTTGACGAGATATTTGTTTTATTTGTAACCTTTTATAAAATGAAAATAATTTTGGGTTGAAAACAATGAACAAAGGTTAGGTTTTTTTTTTTCCCTGTAAAAGCTATTATTATCTTTCTCATCGCAAACACGCCCCTCCTTTCTCTCTCCCTCTCATCCCTTCCCTCACCACCGTTCTCCTTCGCTCTCCCTTCACTTCACCACCCAAACCCACCGCTCCCATCTCCACCCCCAACGGGACCCATCTCACCACCGCTTCCTCCACCCCTCTCCGACCACCGTCCGCGCAGCCTCGCCAGACCTACCAGCAGCGGCCCCCACAGCGGCGACCCTTCTCCGCCCTTCTCATCCCCAACCGATCTCCTGCGCCTCCGCGACCGACTCCGCCCCAGCCTCTCGCCACCACCGACGCTTCCCCACCGTTCTACCTCTCCACTGCCGCGCAGCCGGGCCCGAACTGCCGGCCGTGACCACACACGCTGTGACCTACACCGACCTCTCTGTCACAGCCGCTCGCCGCATCGTTCCCGGTCCAGCGCCCTCGTGACGCTACGTAAGGGCGCCGCTGTTGCACCCGGCACCCACCGAAGCCGCGGTTCCAGAGTTCCTTCTTCTTCTTTTTACCTTTTTTTTCTTTGAGTAGGAAAGTAGGGCTCTGTTTTCCTTCTGCTGCAACTCCATTTGCAGAAGCTATCTTTTACATAGGCCCACGTTTGGGTTGAGAAAGTCCGGAAGAAAGTTATACCGGATTAGGTCCACTTACGCCGGCATAGCTTTATTCAGGGAGGCCCCTGGAATAACTGGATTCCGCTCCTTCCTTCCTCCAAACATGGAACACCTCTTTATTCCTTCTCATGACCCCAGACGTCAAAAGGGACTTATTCCTCCAGTTATTCCACAAATTGCTAATTTCACATGCAATTCCTCAAAATCTCATTCCTCGAACTAAACATGCCCTTAAGATTTTGGTTGACTTTTCCCTAAGTAGGATTGTAGTATGAAATTGATTAGGTTGGTGTTGTTGATAACTGGTTTTAAAAATGACTTCCCATATTTGACATTGTAAATTGGAAAACAATGTTACTGCCAAAAAAAGGTGAGGGTGGGTGTGTAGAAATGGTCAGGCTGGATTTGACCTGACTAAAACATGAGATTGATGCTTGGTTTTTCAAACAGTCATAAGTCTAAAGCAATTTTCCCTATACGGCCTTAGCCACTTGATGAATCCTTCCTTTTCCTGAAGGAACTTGAAAAATACTTTTATTTAAAAGGACTCAGAGAATACTTTTTATTGAAATGTTTGCACTACGTATTGTTGTTATGTTACGTAATCGTGTGAAAGGTTGCCGTGCTTTATCGTAGGTGCATTTTCAGCAATCATCTGAAGTTTTCGGTGGCCCATGGAGTTCCTAATATTTGATTTTTAACACATTTTTGACAGATGGCTAAGAAAAAAATCAAGAACAAGAAGTTGTCCTTAAACCCAGTGTGCCGAAAGATGACGCTTAGAGAGGAAAACATTGGCAGAAGCCATGTAAGTGTAAGCTCCATGTTAAAGATGGAACATCTGCAGAATATAGCAACATGGGCCAGTGGGGAACCCTCATTACCTGGTCTTGCAGCTTTATTTGGGAGACGGTTGGCTTCTAATGCTGAAGCTTCTGGGACTTCTCTTGATCAGTCACTTGTTTTTTGTCAAAGGTCAGCTACTTCTATTAACATATCCAAACCATTACAGCATGTTTTTATGGCATTGGTTTTGCTTGCTTATCGTTGTTAAAATCATTTATCTCCCTAGTGGCTTATTTTTATGTTCCCAGCCTCCTTGGCACTTTCAAACCTTCTAGTTTTACCTAGACTTCCTTGCATCAAATTACCGGTGGTATCTGTGGAATTACTAGGGGCCTATGGTACTGGCCTTTATTTTTTTCGTCATCAACCCTCTACTAGGTTGAATTCTTGGTTGCTTCTGTCATTTTGGACCTTTTTTTTTTGGGGGGGGGGGGGGGGGGGGGGGTGTTGTGGAATCAATATGCTGTTTTCGTCATTCTGAGGATGAAAGTGATTTTTTTTTTTGTCTGTGATCACCCAGAATATGTTAGCATTTGGAAGATCGTAATTAGAACTTGAAGGTTGTTCGACTTTTATAATAAATCTAGATCATTGAACTTGCTGCCCTTGGATTTACAGTGAAAAGGTTGTACTTTGATTGGTTTTCTCATACTTGATGTCATTTATCTAGTCACGTATAAAGGAGGGAGTGGATTTGAAACTGGATTTGAAGTAAGGACTAAATTGGGGTTTTGCCAAAAAAAGAAAAAATCTAAATTGGTGTTGGCTTATAGGAAACTACCTGTGGACATACTTGATATTTCTTTTTCCCGTTTTCATTTTTATACTTGAAACCGTGTTTTTACTCACATGATGCTATTTATTTTTGATAGTGCAACTATCTGTCTATTTTTTTTCTTTTAAAAAAAAATCATGAATCCAAGGAAATGGAATGCATGGTCTTGAGCATTAAATTGTTGCATATCAAACCACTTTGTGCCATTATTTTCTGAAAATTTCTTTGGTTTTCATTTTGCTGTGCCTTTACACTCTTAAGCAAACAGATGTAGGCATAAATATGATAGCTGATATTGTTTTGGCTGCTTATTTTTCTGTCACTTGTCAAATTGAAGTTTGTAACCTGGGATTTGCTTTGAATGGTTGAATGAAAGTGACTATTGGTTTGGCTTTTTAAAAAAAAAAATTATAATTTAAGTGTGAAAGGATGATAAAGGCTCTCTTTCCCACACAAGACAAGGTCTATGCCTTGTTATTTTGGATGGTTTGAAAGGATGTGTGAACAATTTCCTTGCCATCTATTTTTATAAAAAGAGCCCATATTAGTATGTGCAAACAAAGTTCCAATTATCAATATCTGTGAAACATACCTTGAGGTTGAGGTGTACGCTTGCCATGGTTGTATAGCTTAGGTCAATAGCAAAGCCTTGTACAAAATGCTTGCCATGCTTGCTTGACAGGTTGTATTTTTCATTTTTTTAGTTGACAGAAGATAAAATTTCGAGAAGCCATGGTCTCGCAAAGGCTATGGGAATGGGTTACACCTATAAGTTACATGCATATGCACATTGAGAAAGAGTGGGAGTCAAGGGAGAAAAAAGGTTTAAAGTTTCTTTTGTGAACACAGAAACTGCACCAATTTGCACGATGACCAATATAAACTGGGTGGTGATGCGCCTGAGGGCATCAACTGGGTTGATTTTGTTTCCAATGATGCTTTTTGGCTGTCCTTCAAACATGTACAGGCAAATAGGGGAGTTCTGTCTTCTTGGACAGGGCATGATTGGATTAGGGGGTTTTAGGTGTTGGTTTTCCTCCGGTTATCTAGTTGAGAAATGGGGTAATTTTTGGAGGGGCTAGCAGAATCTGGTCAAGAGTGCATTGTATCTAGCCTCCCCTTGGACTCGGCTGCCTTGATGACTGCATGTAGCTTTTATGGACCTTATTGATATATCGCAATGACTCATGTGAGTGCAATCTTTTGATTTCAAAAGAAAAAGAAAAAAGAGTTGTGAGTGAGTTTGAGGGGCTAATTCTACACAAAACAGGAAATCTGTGCATCACGTTATTGGTTATGGGCTCAAACTTCATCTGTAGATAATAAGCTTGAAATTAGTACTGGATTGACTAAAATCCTGGATTGATCTCAAGTCCAGAATTAGTGCCATGTAGTTATGTGTGGTTAATACCTGTTTGTTTTTGTCTGAAGATAATCCAATGTTCTGATCCATGGCTTTTATTGAATTGCTATTTGTGACTAATTTATTGAATGCTTATTTTTGTCCATAATGTTTCCCATGAAAATGAAAAAAGGCAATTGCAAGCTTTGTCACTTTTTTTGGAACAATGTGGATTGGAGCATTTCTAGTCTATTACATGATGTACTGGATCATAGTTGTTTGGTTGCAAGAGTATAATTGTTTTTCTTGATATCTCCAAGACATTCGTATTTAGAGTATCTAACTTGTTCTTCTAAGAAGTTTTAGAAGATAATTGGGGTAGGGCACTCTGTTTGGTTGGTGTCTATGTTGATACAGGAGACAAAAGGTTCTTTGCAAATGTCAAACAACCTATGATGTTACATTTTCTTCTTGGAACAACAACAAAACTCAGAATATATGTGATGCAATGAATCTGAAAAGTTAATTATGTAATTTTGTATAAAAATAGAATAACAGTTTGGTAGATACTTGCTGTTTTGTGTCTGTGAATAGGCCTATCAGAATTCACATGTAAAAGGAAGAAATATTCCTACAGAGGTGCTTATACACCTGAAGGAAAAAGTTAATTGGTCAATAAACACATTGAGGATATGATTATTGGTAATATCAGGGTAATTTCTCGGCATTATTTTACGTGCTCCTATGTCAAACCTCAACTTTGCATGTGTTTCATGGTCATTTTTGTTTCTTAACGTGCGGTTGTATCAGTTGGATTTCTACATGCTGTTTCAGTAGTCTATTGTAGGTCTTTTCAAGAAAAAAAGGTATTCTATTGTAGACTATTTGTACTAAGATGGACCTCATTTTAACCATATGCAGGTTGTTTGATGATTCCTTCAATTGCTAACTACTATCATCTTTATTTGATTTATTTTATTTTGAATAAGAACTAGCTTGATCTTTATGTACCTATTCTGTTATGAATTGTAATAAGAAGTTTGCATGTAAGGCTCTTCCTATTTCTCTTTGTTGAAAAAGATCAACTTGGTTATTATGTGTTTTGAAAGAAAGGCTTTAGCCCTCTTTATGCAGAGAGAGGGCTTAGGTATACAAGGAAACACAATAGCACTCAATAACTCACTTACCAAAAATAAAAAGATTAAAAATAGTATGGCACCTAAGCTGAACTAATTTATCTTTAAAATATCTAACTAATTTATTTTCTATCACTCTCCCCTAAGTTAGAGCATACAACATTCAATTTGTTACACAAGTAAGCTCTCCCCTAATATAGACATCTGAAGGAGCAGACAGTAGATTGAAGGAGCAAGAGTAGGCAATAGGTCAGAGGAGTAGAAGGCGACTGTAGAAGAAGTAGCAACTGCAGTAAAACGGGAGATCTCTAAAGTGGGTCTCTTTATAGAGATCAAGAGATTGGGCCTTTTTCACATGGAAACTCAAAGTGGGCCACTCCTTGAAGACCTAGAGACTGGCCTTGCCTATACATGAACTCAAAGTGGGCCTCTTCCATACGAAAATCTCTCTGTAGACTTTTCTTATTTAGGGACTGGGAAAGTGTTTCTTTGATATAGGGATCAAAAAGCAAAAAGTAAGTTTCACTCATGTCGGGACCTTAAAGAAAAGAATGAGTCTCATATTTTCTTCTTTCTTCTTCCCCCCCTTCTTCCTTTTTTTTTCTCTTTGTAATGTTAGCAAATAAGAAACATGAAAGCTGGTAAAAAAACCCATCATCACCTTCTCATTAGAGAGGGGTTGATGAACCCAAATAAATCATACCAAGGACGACCACAAGGTCAAGGTTGCGGAAGTCGACGGCGAGGTGTGGGGCAATGATGCGAAAAAGGTGGTCACCTGCAAGAGGCGATTCGAGTGAGGGAGATCCTGCTAGGCAACGAGAGGTGGCACTGTGAGTTGGAGAAAGCCTTGTACCTGATGCAGTAGGGAAGGAGGTGGCAATGTGTGGCCATCAGAGAGTTCCATAGGTTCAAACGCTACGTCAAGATGGGGTCGCCGGTGAGAGGCAGTGTTGGAACAACGCGAGGAGGATCCAACCTCTGTGGTGGTGTTGCAGATCAAAGATGACCTTGTAGGCAGCGCAACAGAGAGGGGCCTTAGTGTGTGGCTATCAAAGTGCCCCATAGGATCTACCAACGCAACCCGGGGGTTTGCAGGAACCTTAGCCTTCGAAGGTGGCGTCGATGGCCTTCTTTGGCCACCACCCAAAGCGTAGGAGAGAGCGAAAGAGGTCGATCTTGACCTCAATCGAGCGAGTAGGAAGAGGAGAGACATTGAAGGGGTCGCCTAGAAAGGAGGGCTACCAGAGGCTCATTAGTGACCACAAGGCCTCGTGGCGTTGCTAGTGGCCCTCTTTTAGGGCTTTCGATGGATTTCTCCCCCTCCTCTTTTTTCTTTTTTTGAATGAGATCAAACCCACTCTGATACCATATTGAAAAAGATTAACTTGGCTGTTGTGTGTTTTGATAAGAAAACTTTAGCTCTCTTTATAATATAGAGGACTTAGGTATACAAGGAAATGCAGTAACTCACTTATCAAAAATAAAAAGACTAAAAATAATATGACACTTAAGCTTAACTAATTTATCCCTAAAATATCCAATTAATTTATTTCCTAACACCCTTAATTGCCATCAATGGTGCTCTTATTTCTCAGATTATCTCTCATTCTAAACCAGTTATCCTATGAGAAAAATACTCATGATTTGGATTGTATGCTTAGCTCATGCTAAATCCATTATATATATAGAAGGAAAGAATGACTTACACCCATGTTGCATGATTAACCTCTTATGCATGGAATCTATCTGTTGTCTTGTGGTTATAAAGCTCAGATGGGAATAGGGCCTCGTCAAGCCTGAAGAAAGTAGGCTGTGGCTTGTGGAGTTTCCATCTATGCGAAGAAAAAGTGCATGTGGTTGATGTTGTCTAGGAAGCACCTTAGACAACTTTTTTCCTTTGAAATGGATTGTTGTTTGCTTTATGGACATGTGGTTTCTGTTAGATTTGTAAGTCTACTTTTGAGGGTATGCAACTTGCTGTCGGAGGGCTTGGAGCATTTTTGCTGTGTTATTTATGGATGCTAGTCTTTTAAAGTTGAGACTTGTGGATCCTGAAGGAGTCTTGGCCCCTGCAAAGCACCTCGTTACATTTCATTATTCATCTAGCCTTTTGGATTTGTTTGAAGCCGCCTCCTACAGATTTTTTGAATTAAAGAGATTAAGGATTATGCACACCTTGCATTCCTTTCTAACATTTTGGTAACTGCTCAAGTACTCAAAATCAGAGACTTTTGACTCGACCCTAGTTGACTTTCAATTGATTTGGATGAAATTTTAGCGGCTTTGATCTAGGCCTGTGGATTTCAGTGGTACAATATTCCTTAGAAAATTCTAACTATAGATAATTATTGCTACCTAGCTTTTGCAAAAGCTATCTTTATTTATATCTGCATTGATACCAAATACTCAATGTTTTGCAGATGTGAAACCCTTCTCCAACCTGGTGATAACTGCACCATTCGCATAGAGAAAAATGCAACGAAGGCAAGGCGCAATAAGAACAAAGCATCTCCCTCACAGAACAATGTTGTATATACATGCCATTTCTGTTCGCATAGCAATGTCCGCAGGGGCACATCTCAAGGCCACATGAAAGAGCTATTAGCCTCAAGAACAAGCACCATACGTGCAGCGCCTGAACATGCTGCAGAATCAGAATCTCCTGACCCCAAGGAAGAGTCAGCTGAGGAAACAGAGATCAATGTTCATGTGGATGGAAAGGGAAATATCTCAGTGACGTCAAGAGAGAGGACTGAGCCTAGAAGCGTCGGTATCGTCAAAAGAATGACAACAAGCAATGAAATTCCATCTACTGATAGTCCAATCACTCCAAGTGATGCCCTCTCAATAAAGAAAGGAGCAAAAGGAGGATTGGGAGCAACCAAACCAGCTGGTAGCAGACCGAGCTCAGCTGCAACAGACTCTACAAATTGCTCCGATGCTTCTAGCAAGCGCAAGAGAAAGGGGTGGTCCAGCTTGAAGGACATTGTAGAAAGTAACGAGCAAGTGAATAAGCGCAACATAAGTAGCTTGGTAATACCATTTAGGTTATAAATTTTAAGTTCTAGGTGGTTGGATCATAGCGTGGTCGTGGAAATTTTGATTTGTGGTGGTATGAAAAGATGTCTTCTTGTATTTCAGTTGGAGGAAATTCTTTGCTTATCCTCATGGTCTACCTGTCCAAGCGAGTTATTTTTTTATGAAAACGGGGAAAGAAGTGTTTTAATTGTTTAAGCGGGAGGCTGACTCTTGATAGCGCCACGCTTATGGTTCCTCGAATGAAGTCTATTGTATCAAGTGAGAAACCACACCTTAGGCTCACTAATTGGTATTCCAAGTCTAATCCTTTCTGAGTTTCGTGATATGGTAGTCCACAAATTTTCTTCCGCTCATAACTTGCTGCTCCAGGGGAACCACCCCTACGATGCTTTTCACTACTGGAAGTGCTCTCTGCAGATGACCGTTTCATCACAGGTGGAGTGAAGGGATTAGCCACCAGTGGCCTAACTCCTTCATTGACAAAAACATGGGGTTTGTGATAAACCCCCTGATGTGTAGGAACCAAATCCCACGTTCTACGTGTTTGGAATGGAGGACTGGTGGTAGAAGTCTCATGGGTTTCCCAAATGGTTGATTCCCACATTCAACGTGTGGGGATGCGGTGGGCCCTTATGATATGATGGTAGAGGGGCGAACAAAAATGACCTGGAAGTAGTTTGAGCTTGTGTGGGTTCTTGTCCTGTTTTCGTGGGCTCGTGTAAGCGCCTGGTCCTCTTCATCAATGTTGTTGACATTGGACGACATCACATGCTTGCCAGTGGCTACGTCAAGACCCACAATGATGTGGATATCGTTATACGATGGAAAAGGATGATTTCTCAACTTCTAAAGCTTTGAGGGTAACTATAACAAAAAACCAAGAGGCAAAATGGACATTAGGAGCCTATAGGGTAACCTACAAAGTAAATGTGACCACAGAAGGATAAAGGTATCTAAGAGGGTAAGGGTTATACCTCTCTTCAAACATTCGGAATCAAGGCGGCCGGTATGTTAGTAATGGGATCTAGTCCCCATTCGTTTTTGTTGAGTAGTACATAGTATAAATGAAAATTCATCTTCGATGTCTTTTAGCGATGGATGATCTTCTCATGATCGTAGCGTGTATGGTTGGTGAAGAATCCCTCTTTCCGATCGGCAATGGTCTAGCAAGACCTTATTCCAATTTCCATTTCTTTGCTCAAACCTTGGATGAGCTACCGTGATTTTGATTACCATTCATTTTATATAATATATAATTCAATGGCCTAAGTGGAAATATTACCAACATTACATTCAAACAAATCCACACTGTAAATTTAATGATCGGTGTAGTCCAACATCCAATGTAGAATTTTTTGCACACCATGAACTAAGAATTCAAACTAGTCGACCATGACATTTATCATGAACTGTTTACAGAAGTACATCATTTACTATGATTTTAAACATGCAAGTATTACGTTCAAGTGGCAAAAACTTTTGAACGTAGATCACAAATTGAGCAGACGTATTGGAATTGAGGGAAAAGTGACTAATCCCTAGAAAATGGATCAATGGTCATCAATTTTGATTAATTATGATTGGATCTCTATTTAAGACAATAATAATAGTGCAGACATATTGAACAAACAATGGGTTTCAAAAATTGACATGTCGGTGACGTTCATAAAAATATATCATAATTTGTAAAGCATGCGTAAAAGCCCGGACTGCATTACAAACTTGAGAGTGCAACAAGTCCATTTATGGTGTATGAAACATAATCCTTAAGACATGTACCTTCAGGACTGAAATTATCCTAAAATCAAGCAAGTGCAGTAATCAAAAAGCATGGAAAGAAAGTAGGATTTGAATATGATACAAATTTCCAAGTTGGGCCAAATTTTGCATGATGTCAACATGAACAAATCTCCACGAGGCCAGATTGCACAATAAACCAGAATGTATAAATCCCTACCTAGGCGGCTGACTTAATACTTGACTATTTGCTTTTTTTTCATTTTTATCAAGACAACCTCAAATAAATTACGGAAACAAAAACAAGTCTGCCATCCACATCGTTGGCGACGTTTACAAATCCAGGTGAGGAAAACAAGTAAAGAAGAGAGAAGGGAAACAAGAGAAAAAAAAAACACATGATAGAGAGAATTCGATTGTAGCTAGATTCCACTGCCAAGGGTGTTACATATTATAGAGGGATCTCCTTATCAAAAAGCGAATCAGGGAGGGATCCTGCCTAAAGCAAAGCATGGTGTCAAATGTACGTTACATGGTCACTTTTGATCAAGATATATAGAGTGTGTGTAACCAAGGACATGAATCATTTTTCTGAAGCAGAAATTGAGCAGAAAACCTAGTATTATACAAAAATTTTAACACCATTTATACAACCCGAAATGAATGGCTACTTGTCTAGATCTTATAAATCGAGAGGAAAGAACCAAAACAGTCCATGTTTGAATACCATGCTAAAATCCCTTCCTGAGAGTAAAACAAAACCTGACAGTACCAAACTCATGCATACATCATGGGCCAGCTAGTGATAGAAGAAGAACACGTAAAAATCAGTCAAGATGGACTTCATCCAATATGGTAAACAAAGTTAGCATAGTAATTAATTTGTAGATTCCATTAATAGATCAATATGTGAAAGAGATAAAAAAAAAATGCCAAAATGAGCCAACTTTAGATACATATGTCTTGGCTTTCGTTGCTTTCAAACGACCTAAATGACAGTTTTATAGCAGATAATCATCCATTATATTTCGGGGAAGAGGGTTACCTGCCAATGACAAGGGTTGTGAGCTCCTCAAATCAAGGTTCGAAATGTCGATTTCGACGTCGTACCGATAAAATTATAGGTATGTATTTCGTGGGCATGCCGAAGGCATGCTGTGGAAATGTCCATTTTTCGATGGCAGATTTCGATGATTTCGATGACCCGAAAAATGACATTTCGAGACATGTCGAGGGCATACCGGTGCATGTCGACAGAAATAATTAAGATTTAAAAGGCAACTAAATAAACGTGTTTACAAGTTTTTTTATATTAAAAACATATTTACAGGTTATTTTAGCTTGAATCTGTGTGTGTGACCGCCCTTCCCTCCAGACCGACCGCGCCCTTGCTTCCTCTTCCCTCCGGACCGCCCGTTCCCTTCCCTCCCAGACCGCCTGTTCCCACGTTCCCTGCGCCCTCATTCCCGGCGATTTCCAAAAGCTTCCCGCTCATCCTTTTCAAATTTCTCGCCGCTCCCACCGTCGGCATGCCGACGGTTTCCCTGCAAACCAACACTATATTTGTGTCGATATGCCCTCCCTTCAAAAATCCCCTTACCGACGACATGCAGTCGGCATTTAAATCACAACCTCAAACACTATCTTCACATGTTTTAGAAGCAACAGCTCCTCGATTGAACCTACATCACCTGCACAAGAAAGGAAAATAAGAATCAATAAGTTGAAACTTAATCACGCCACCTGCAACAGCAATAAACACTTTGAACAACACTACCATTACCCTCTTCCTCATCCAAGAATAATAGGAAGTGTTCGACCCGGAAAGACTCGAGTACAGGTGGGTATGGGAATCCGACCAGCCTACACCCAACGAGGCTCGGATACAAGCGAGTTCGGAGGACCAACCCGCCTAGGGACCTAGCATCGACCACTGACAGTGGCGCAGGCAAGCCTACGACCTGACAACAGATAGGCGCCCTAATAAGTGGTGCACCAAAGATTACGGGAAAGATCTTGCTAGTCAAGCTTCCCCCACACTATAAATAGTGAAGAGAGGTCCCCGAGCAAGCTCTCATGCAAGCTCGAAGAAAGAGAGAAAATCATGTAATCTCATGAGTTATAGCGTATAGTTGGGAGTAGTATACACCCCTTGCGGTGGAACTGGGTCACCAAATCCCCGATCTCCTTTGTGTTTGCTTGGTAATTGTCGAGACGAGCTTCCCCATTGCTTGGAAGGCTCGATCTTTCCCTCTTGAGCGACGGATGTCAATGGCTAAGTAGCGTTCTCTACTCGTATTAATCTTTTGATGGCTTTCCGAGGCCCATCAAGGACCATCTCAAGCTTATCTTCGATTGATTTTCCTCCTAGGGATCGTCATTGATGCATGCACATGAAGAGTAAGAGGAGCTAAAAGGCCTCATGGGTGTGCACAGGGAATCCATCATACATTTGAATGCTCAAGCAAAAATACAATGCAATAACTCTAAAGCCAAATCAATCATGTAATCTCAATGTAAGGAAAAGACAACCCCTGTAATAAAGTGGGCATAGGTAGGGCTCTGTAAGATCACTTTATTTAGTAGGCTAGATGAGATTCCTTGCATGATGTTATACAACATAGGGCATGGCAATGGCATGCTCGATACAAGGAAAGATAACCCAACCCTGATCGCCTTTCCAAAAGAATACAACTTATTAGCCCACTTGTTCAGACACCATGAAAACCTCCATTATTAGGTCAAATAAGAGCAAACGATGACTCAAAACATGAAGACCATGGCAACAATGCATGAAAAAATGAAGGAAATCAAATCATGATAGACACATCGACGCAAACAAAGGATGAGGTGATGATGATCAGGTGTCGGAGAAAGACAAATAAAATCGATGGTGATGTCAATGGTAATCAAACAACTCGCAGGGGTAGCAAGCAATGGAGAAGAATGGTGATGTCAAGAAGGAGTGAAATTAAGGTAGGGGTCGCATTGAATTAGCATTCTAACACAGAAAGACCCAACTAATTTTGTAGGTCAAAAGCAATCATAAACATCAACTTTTTGTTTTTGTTTTTCTTTCTTTTTTTTTATTTCTTTCTTAAATCGAAATACATCCCCAACCCTCTTCTTCTCAAGAATTTTCCTAAGTACGGTAATTAGGGAATAATATTCCTGAATTACCGTACATGGGAATTATATTCGCTAAGTACGGTGGCAAACTCGCCTCTTCAAGAAGCAAGTTTGCGGAACTAGTTCTTTATACGAAACTTGCCTTTTGAAAAGGTGAGTTTCCCCCTTCCAAACCCCCCACCCCTTTCGCTAGCCCGCGGTTGCTCTTTAAGAAACTTATCTCTTGAAGAGGCGAGTTTGGTTTACACATAACTCACCTCTTCAAGAGGCGAGTTTACCTGTTATATCCCTCAGTCACGCCCTTCCCCTTCTCCTCCGCTGCCATTTGCAAGGTTGCTGCTGCTGTTGCTACAACCTGCTCTGCCACCACTGCTACTCTGGTCATCTCCTCTGCCCCTGTTGTTGTTGCTGGTGTGAGTTGGACGACATCAGTTGCCTCCGCCGCTATGCCTCCTCCGGACTATTGGATTGATTAAGCAAGTAATTATCCTAATTATCTTGGCTTGCACAACTTAGGTCTGAGTATCATTGCTTGGTTTGGCAATGTAACCACCCAAAATCAGTTGATTGTGCTTAATTGCACTACATTATCAACTATAAGTAGAAATTATTCATTCATGTGGCTTCCTGGATATTATGATAATAAAGGTAAGAGACGAAGATACACTAGTTTGAAAGTTCAGATGACCTTATAATCCTTTCGATACAATTTTCATTATTTTCTTACCGGTTGTAAGTGCTTAAGTGTTACAAGTTGGGATCCCAAACAAAAACCTAGAGACATGACATCTAAACCACTATAAGCTGCCACATTCCTCTTGATGTTAATTGTCATTGTTCATTGAATATATGGTGGAGTAAAATTCTTAATAAAGAATTTTCTTATTTTTTTGAAAAGTCATCTAGGGAATCTATCAATCACATTATACACAATTCCATATCATGTGGTCATATACTTGGATTTATCTCATTAACTTCTCCCTTTGTTCAGGTTTATCTCATTAAATTCGTTAAATGTGATGGTATGAATTGTCATTGAATCCCTTTTATGGGTCGATTTGTTCAGGTTATTTCGAATGGCTAAATTTGTATTGGGTTTGGTCTATTATGGTGGTTCTATTATCCGCAATATGATAGGGATCCACATAAGAGGATAAAGATATATACGATTGGAGATTTGACGATTTACTGGATAAGATTTGCTCGACTTTGGGTATTGATCGAGGGAGTAATCAAGTGAAGATTAATCATCGCTTTCCCCGTTATAGAGGGACTAATTTTTGTTTAACCATTGTGGGCAATAATGATGATTTCCAATGTATGATTGATTGGGCAATTGAGGCCTAGAGAGGGAAGATATTTACTGAACTTTATATTGATGTCGAAGGTGAGAGTGTTTGTACACCTCAACCACCGAATGTGAAACAGTCACTTAACGACCTCCACAAGAATCACATGACGCACCTTATTGGAAAATGTCTATTCCAGAACTTCCCCTCGAAATGCTTGATGTTCAGAATGAAAGTCATATGGGTGGTGTACCCCTTAACAAACAAAATGTAGAACATACAGTTTATGAGAATAAATGCAAGGTAAGGCACATTTCTTAAGTTGTTAATGACCTTTGTGGCTCGCCTCATGAGAATAACACAGACGAAGAAGACAAATTAAATAAGGGAGAAAATGTCCAGATAAATGTACCATCTCATGTCCCAACCTGTAACAGGAGGGTGGGTCAATTTGGTTCTGGTAGCAGGTATAACAGCAATCAGTTACCAGAGGATCGAGGTGCATTGTTTTATGGCGATGCCACCTCCTCTTGAAAGAGATGACTCTAATGAATGCTCCCGTACTGGAATAAGTCATCCAAACACACAACTGGTCAAGGGTACGACATTTAAAACCAAGCAAGATTTGGTGTTTGCAATTAAGAAATTTCACATTGAGAGTCATGTGAATTTTGAAGTTGTTTGGTCATTGATATGTGCACGTAAATCTGAAGGTTGCATATGGAGATTGTGCGATCATTTAAAAACTTTTGATCAATAGTGTGTATTGAGCACTTTGCATGGTCAATACACTTGTGACCATATCTAAGACAATAAAGATCACCCTCAACTCGATTGTAATTTCATGGGGCGGTACCTAATGGGTAATGTAAAACAATCACCTTTAGTTAAGGTGAATTTCTTGCTTGAGGTAATTGATGACAAATTCAAATATACAATCACAAGGAAAAGGATTTGGGATGCAAAGCGAAAAGCCATTGAATTAATGTATGGTGAGTGGGACAAGTCATATGAAGACTTACCATATCTTCTACATGCCATTAGATATTCAAATCCCAGGACATTCATAGATTTAGAATCAGTTGATATCGATGACACAAATGAATCGGTCTTGATAAAAGTTTTTTGGGCATACGTACCATGTATTAAAGCATTTAACCATTGTTGGCCAATTATTTCTATTGATGGCACACATCTTTACGGTAAATATAGACATAAGCTGTTGACTGCATGTGGTGTGGATGTTGATCAACATATTGTGCCTCTTGCTTTCGCTATTATTTATGAGGAGTCCACAAACACATGGTCTTGGTTTCTTAAAAGAGTAAGATATTGTCTAATCTGTGATCGGAAAGATTCAATTTGTATTATTTCTTATCGCATGGGGGGATACTTGTTGCAGCTGCTAGTAATGATGTTAGGTTACGTTATGTACATTGGAGGTTTTGTGCACATCACGTTGCAAGAAATTTTAACTCATCGATAAAGAATGTGCATATAAAGAAGTTAGTAATGAGAGCTGCATTGCAATCTTCACCGCTAAAATGAGAAGTTTACATGAACACATTGAGAAACATTAGCAAAGATGCTTCTAAATAGTTCGACGAATGTGGCATTGATAAGTAACAATGGACGATGGCTTTTGATGGTGGATATAGATTTGGGAACATTATGATAAATTTGAGCGAGAGTTATAATGTGGTTCTCAAAGAAGCTAAGGCATTGCCCATATGTACCTTAGTTAGAAAAACATTCTACAATTGTGATGCGTATTTTAACAAACGCCGTGAAAAAGCACATACAACAATGGGCAGTAATGAGAGATTTACCACATATGCAAACGACACTATTAGAAAAATGGGATGTCCCATTGGTTATGTGCTATCGATTTTATAAATCAACGGAAAAAAATATTTTTACCGTCGCTTATTTAAATAAGAGATGATGAATGCGTATACTTCCCCTAACATCAATTAGAAAAAAGTGATGGGCGTGTGGTCGTCATTAATATTTACTGTCGGTTACTTAAGTGATGAAAAATATATTTTTGCCATCTATTAATAGAATAAGCGATAGTGAAAATTCGATTAAAATTAACGGCCAAAATTTACGTGCGTGGAGGGATTTAATTTATCATTTTACCGTCGATTTGTAATAGAACCGATGGCAAATGTCTGCTCATCTTCCTCACGCACAGAGTCCTCTCCTACCCCCACACCTCATAGAACCCTTGCCGCTCCTCCTCTCCTGATCCTCCCCGTCTGCGCCTTCCTCCTCCTCCATCGTCTGCACCACCTCTCCCCGTCCTTCGTCAGTCGTCGGTGGATCTCCTCGTCACCCCCCCCCCCCCCCTCCTCATCCTCTCCTCCTCCCCACCCTCCTCCAACCCACACTGCAGTCCCCCTCCTCCTCCTCTCCTCCTTGCCACCCTCCACCTTAACGGCCCCTGCCCTTCCTCCTCTGCCTGCCCTCCTCCTCCTACTACTTCCCCTTCACCTCCTCCTCATCCTCCTCCACTACCCATTCCCTTCCTCTTCCTCCTAACTGCCATTCCTCTCCTCCTCTTCCTCCTCCACTACCCCTTCCCTTCCTCCTCCTGTTACAACCCAGTTTCTAGATCCCTACAGTACCCGAGATCAGCTCGCCTCGACTACTCCCAAGACCTAGTCATCCAATGAGAAATAACCAAAAGCAGGAAATAAATCACATTTACACATGCAATATAACTAAGCAAAAGGAAAACGAGAGGTAAATGAACCATAGAGCAAAAAGTCTCAACAAAGTAATACATGTCATCACAACAACAACAGCGGAAAAGAAGATAGAAAGTAACAGGAACAGTAAAATAGATGTCTAGTACTCGCTACAACAGCAGAAAACTAAAGAGCTAGAAAGAAATGACCACGGTTGGGCTCGGCTGGGCCCAGCACCCTCTGCAGCCGGAAACTTGGGCTCCTTAACTCCTGGTCCTGAACATGGTTACAAAAAGACAGAGTCAGCGAACGCTGAGTAGAGTGGTGCCACGGGGGCGTACTTCTTCTTCACAAACAGTACAGGAGCTTCCCACAAACAGTATAGGAGCTCCCCACGGGGACGCACTGGACCTCACAAAGCCCTTCTCCAACAGGTCCTGTAGTTGTGACTTGAGCTCTCGCAGCTCAAGTGGTGCCATCCGGTATGGTGCAGTAGAAATGGGGCTGGTCCCCGGTACCAGTGAGATCTCGAACTCGATCTCACGCTCTGGAGGTAAACCTGGTAGCTCCTCCGGGAAGATGTCAGGGTACTCACAGACCACCGGGATACTCCGAAGGTCAGCCACGAGGCTAGGCTCTGCCACCACACAGGCCAAGAAGCCCTCACACCCCTGACTCAAAAGCCTCGCTGCTTGAAGCACGGAGATGCATATGAAACCTCCATCCACCGACTGACCGTGAAACTCAAAGGGAGGCAACTCTGGTATAGAGAAGACGATCTTCCTCCCGAAATAGTCCACCAGGACATGATAGGCGAACGGCCAGTCCATCCCTAAAATCACGCCGAAATCCTCCATCTGGATCACAATCAGGTCAGCGGGGAGGCTATGTCCCCCTATGCTGACCTCGCAGTCCGTGTAGACCTCCTCGGCTACAAACAACTGTCCATTTGGTCCTCTGATCATGAACAGAACCTCTAACAATACACTGCCCTGCCTCAAACTAACGACAAAACTAGTAGAGACGAAAGAGTGGGTGGCGCCAGAATCAAAAAGTACGTACACTAATCTGCCAGAAACAGTAACCATACCTGCCACCACAGAACCCGAAGCCCTGGCGTCTCTGTGTGTTAGGGTGTTGATACGCCCCTCAGCTCTCGGTGCAAACGAAGCAGCTACACTCTGGGTCGAGCGAGCAGCAGCTGGCCGGTACCCTCCTCGTGACTGTTGTCCTCCCCCACGCGCCTGGTGACCACGGTCGCCAGCTCGACCTCCAGCGCTCAGTGCGGGGAGCATCTACTGTGCTCCGGCCCTAGACGGCCAGTCCCTCCTGATGTGACCCGGCTGGCCACACTGGTAGCAGAGAGGCACGCGACCTCCTCTCTCAGTGGGTCCCTACTGGTGACTAGGCAGGGGCCCGGTGCTGGCAGCTGGCCCCTATCTGGGGCCCCCAAAGGCCACTGGTGGCCCCGCAAAAAGAGACGGCTCTCTTGCGGGCGTCACGTGCCTCCTCTCCCAACAACCTTGTGAGTACTCTGGCTGGTAGGGCCTCTAACTGCCCTCCACCACCTGTGTGTTGCGCTCTCTAGCTAGTACGTGGCAAAGGCCACACGGTACTTTGCAGGCGGGCAGAGGGTGTCAAATACCTTCTCTATCTGCTCCAGCCACTCCTTTGCCTCAGACGGGTTCTCATCCCCCTTGAAGGAGGGGGCTTCAACTTCCGGAACTGTCCGAAAAGCTCGTAGTGTAGCTGCAGTGGGGGAATGGGCACGCCTCCAGGCAAGGAGGGCTCGTGCTCGGAAGTGTCAGAGTGTGGTGGGGGTAGTGGAGGACCACTCCCTCCCCCTCCTGCTCGTCTGGCGCTGCAATGGTCTCTCTATCCCACAGAGCACTCCCCCTCCACGTCCTCAGGGAGTGGTGCCGGAGGAGGCTGCTGGAGCTCCTCCCGCACGATGTCTCTGATCAGCTGGGCGAGATCCTGGGCCTGAATGCTTAGGAGGAGAGGTGGGTCAACTGGTGCCTCAGGTCCGGCACGTGCGCCCTTTCGACCTCATCCACGGCAACGACCATGGTCGCCTCGAGAACTCCTCGACGAAGCATCTCCTACAAGGAGATACAAGAGAAAGAACAAGAGTTGTCAACGATACCAAATTACATAGAGAAAAAGACTCGGAAACGACTATCAAAGCGTTACGTTGTGATGGCTATCATAGTTATATGCGCGTGAATGGTTATTCTTGAACCAATTGGTTCATTTCTCAGGACGACCTTGCTTTGATACCATCTTGTTACGACCCGGTTTCCAGATCCCTACAGGATTCGAGACTGGCTCGCCTCAACTACTCTCAAGACCTAGTCATCTAACGAGAAATAACCAAAAGCAGGAAATAAACTACATTCACACATGCAATATAACTAAGCAGAAGAAAAAATGAGACGTAAAGGAACAACAGAGCTAAAAATCTTAACAAAGTAATACATGCCATCACAACAACAACAGTGGAAAAGAAAACAGAAAGTAACAGGAATAGTAAAATAGATGTCTAGTACTCACTACAACAACAGAAAACTAAAGAGCTGGAAAGAAACGACTACGGTTGGGCTTGGCTGGGCCCAGCATCATCTGCAGCCGGAAACTCGGGCTGCTCAACTCCTGGTCCTGAACAGGATTACGAAAAGACAGAGTTAGCGAATGCTGAGTAGAGTGGTGTTTACATTATTTATGTGCAAGTAAAGAAAAATAAGCAACCAAGTTTTATTCTCATTTCTATTTTTCTCATCTATGTATTTCTTATTCATTTATTTCACAAAAGATCCAAGTATTTCTTGATATTGCTTGTTCATCGTGGGAACGATCTTGATTACAATCTTTTCCGTGGAGTAGAAGGTACACGTGGTACTCTTCTGGCCGGGAGAGTCCTCCGCGGTAGTCTTACACCCAATCAACCACCCCGAAGTCACTATCGCGACGTAGCGGTGACTATGACACTCATGATAAGCGCACAGGTAACTACCCTGCACTGGCGCGCGGTCAATTGTTTCCGCTAGCGGGTACGCCTAAAGTACAGTACGGAACAGTATAGGGCCTTTCCCTCTTAGAACAGGAGTCTCACCCATGCACAGTTTGCATACCCTCGTCCGACTACCCCGGTTTGCCCAGAGGGCTTAAAAGTTGGTGTAGGTTGGCTAGTCGTAACCCCGGGCCCCGTGGGGCAGTTAGCTCCCTCCTTACACTAGTAGCTCACCTCGATACCACGTACGCGAGGGCCAACAGGAGTCGGTGTAGAGTGACCAGTCCTACCCTGGGTCTCAACCCAAGGGGTGGCTGTCTCCCCCTCTACACTAAAAGAGACAGTTACTCTACTTGGTACCATATACACAAGGGCCAGCTTACTTCCCATCTACAAGAGTTTTCCTCCTAATTACCCGTAGGGTTCTGTAATGACCCGATTTCCTGAATCCCTACGAGACACGAGAATCGGACAGACCCGACTAATTCCAAGACCTAGTCGTCCAACGAGAAAGTAACCAAAAGAGCAGTAAAATAAATCACATGCACCATGTATATGACTAGCAGTAATAAAATACAGCAGTAAAGATAGGAAATACTACAGTATACACCACCACAACAGAAGAGAAATAAACATGTACATAACATGAAGCTTACAATAAAGAGAGTACAGGGAGTAACAGAAAACTACTCACTACAGCGGAAAGAAAAGTACAGAAGGTACTACAGGTAACACTACTGGACTTTACTAGGCCCAGCACCCTCTGCAGCCGCTGACTCTGGCTGCTCAACACCTGGTCCTGAAATGGTAACAAGGGTGACACGTCAGCGAAACGCTAAGTAGAGTGGCAACTAAAAGCTAAAAGAAGCAATAGAGTGTACAGTAGTTGTTATATTGTTACTTTCTTTATTTATATTTTTCCATTTATTCACTATTGATTTATTTCTCAGATCCTTCTCTTGATCTTGAATGTTCCTCGTGGGAACGATCTTGATTGTAGTCTTTTCCGAAAAGTAGAAGTAACACGTGGTGCTCTCCTGGCCAGGAGAGTCTCCCGTGGTGGTCTTACCCTCAGTCAACCACCCCAAGTCGCTGACAGACGTAACGGTGACTACGGCACGCACGATAAATGCACGAGTAGCCACCCCGCACTGGCACGCGGTCAATCATTTCCGTTAACGGGTGCGCCCAAAGCACAGCACGTAACCAGTATAGGGCAGAGCCCTCTCAGTAACAGGGGTTCAACCCCTCCACAATAACCAAACAAGGGTCTTACCCCTCCACAGTCCGCGCACCCTCGCCTGACTACCCTAGTTTGCCCAGTGGGCCTAACAAGTCGGTGTAGGAGGGCTAGCAAAACCCCAGAGCCCGTGGGGTAGCTAGTGCTCTCCCTACACTAGTAGCTCTCCTCGGTACTGTGTACACGAGGGCCAAAAGTCGGTACAAAGTGGCCAGAACTAACCCCGGGTCCCTGGGGCGGCTAGCTCCGCACTGCACTAAACAGGGGGACAGTTACTCTCCTTGGTACTCCGTACTCAAGGGCCAGCTCACTTCCTCAATTCTATTCCATTCCCTTTCCAGGAGTTCTACTCCTAATTTCCCGTGGGGTTCATGCTCTTTTAACTCAACCAATTTAGGTTTCACCGTTTCAGCTTTATATTCATATAACCCAAATTCTCAATCGTATTTATTCATTCATAACAGACAACTGTTAACCAATTTACAGGAAGTTATCATTTCCTTTCCACTTTTCCAAGACTGCAATGTTTATATATTCAACTAGTTTTCCAGTCCTAGGATTCATGCCGTACCCTAGGATCTAGCATTCAATCTAGTTTTTCAATCCTAGGATTCATGCAATACCCTAGGATCTATCATTCAATCTAATTTCTCAGTCCTAGGGTTCATGCAATGCCCTAGACTCTATTAATTGTTTCATAATTATATAATTTTTGTTAAATAAATTAAAGGGCCACTCTACCCGCGAAATCGAGAGTACTGGGGGCGTGGTCGGCAATCCCGCGCGCCTCTGCAACCCCCAAAGCCGCAACGGAACACAAGGATCATCACAAGGAGTTTCCCAGAATAGTATACAATTACTGTAAATAGGTAGAGGAAATAAATCTGGAAAGAACGCAACTTGAAACATGGAAAACGGACTCCGAACGGACCCTAAACGGGTCAAAAACGACGAATCTGCCCAAAATCAGACATCTGGAACTTCTTCCAGACGTCTTAAAAGGTTGATCAGGTCATACCTTGGTCTGTGCAGTCCTTCAGACATCTAGAAGCCCGCTGGATCGTCTGGTCCTAGTTCCCAAACGTTCAATTGTCACCCCGAACATCTGGAGGTCCTCTCCGTCGTCTGGTACTGTGGCCAGACGTCTGATCCGTGTGTGATGGCGAGCCCTCGCGCCCTCCGGAATAGAACCTACGCACACACACACCCGCTCTCCTCACGAAGAGGCATAGAAGAACGCAGCGGACAGCTGCATAGCCGTGTGGATTCGCCCTACTAGGAGGGGGTGACGTAATAAATTGCGGAATATAATATAAACAATCACACAATGTACACAATAATTTTTAGGTGGAAACCCAAACCGAGTGAAAACCACCACCTAACCCTCTCGAGTTAGGATTTTCCGATCAACCAAGTTGATCAAATCCATTAAACGAATCACTTAAACGAGGGTGATTCAACCTCAATTACAACCACGCTACAAGTGCGAGGGTAGTGTTCCTCAACCCCTTCTCTTCACGAGAAGGATTTTGTCCCACGACGGAGACGGGAATTCGCAAAGCGAATACCCAACCAAATAACAAAGATAAAATAACAAATATAGTCCTATAGAGCCAACAAATATTTAAACCTAGCTTCTATAGGAATTAGGAAACTCCCCTTTCCAAGGAGTGCGCCGAATCGATGACGCGGGTGCGTGAGCCACGCGATGGCGCAACGTCGCTCTCGTGAACTACGGCAGGAGAGCGGATGCGCGAAGGCTTGATGCTCTCAAGATGTAAAACTTGAGCTTGGAGAGCAAGAGCTTCTTTAGGACACAAAAGAGTAGAAAATGTGTTGCTTGGGTGTGTCTTGTGTATCTAGGTGTGTCTAGATGTGTAAGAGGTTCCTCTCTATTCATAGAGGCCTTAGGAAAGCTTTGGAAGGCTTTGGAAAGCTTCCATAGCCGTTGGGTGCAAAGCCCAAGAGAATCAGGCCGAAATCAGGAACAATGATTGCACTGATAGGGTTATTAGACGTCTGATCCTAGCATCAGACGTCTGGAAGATCACTTTAAGACGTTTGGGAAAAATATCAGACGTCTGATTTTAGGCGGGTTTCTTCCTGACTTGGATCAGATCTAAACAGGGTTCTAGTGCAAGTCCATCAGACGACATACAGGACGTCTGGCACTATGTCTAGACGTCTGGAAACCTACTTTTCTGCGGGAATGGATTTCCAAGAGAGTGCAACGGCTAGAAAATCTCTGAGAAGAGATTTTCGGGTCAGCCGAGGTAAAACGGTCATTTATCAGACGTCTGGAAAGGCTTAAGGACGTCTAATAAGGCTCTAACGATCACATCCTTCAGTGTTTGTTAAGCCAGCCAACGGTCCACTAATTGAACATCTGGCAAAGTTATGAGATGTCTTATAAGACATCTGGACTAAGGTCTGAACGTCTGATTTCATCAGACAGAGCTAACTATGTCCAGCCTAAATGTTATCAGACGTCTGAATCAACAGTCAGACGTCTTAAAACACATTATCAGACGTCTGATTTTGGAATTAGACGTCTAGAACAGCTGTTTGAACCCTATATTGGTTTTCTAAGTTCTCCACAGAAAACCTAGGTGTCCTAGGGTTGTGCCGGTGTTCCTAGGGCTACTATTAGGGTACTGTGAGGCTCTTTAACATGATGTTCTAAGGAACAAAAAGAGCAAGAAACTAAAACAAAAGTACATGAAAGAAATAAACAGAATTCCATCCTATTCTTCTTGTCCTTCCATCTTCAATCTATCGCTCCTCGCGAATCTCCTCTGTTCTCCATCAAGCTCCTCCAATCCGTCCTGGATGCGAGCTCGAACTCCGTCTATCACGTCTCTATTTGCAATTGACCTGAAATCTGAGACTCCAAGTGCAAATGTTAAATGACACGTTGTAACGACCCGATTTCCGAATCCCTACGAGACACAAGAATCGGACCGACTCGACTACTCCCAAGACCTAGTCGTCCAACGAGGAAGTAACCAAAAGAGCAACAAAATAAACCACATTCAGCATGAATATAACTAGTAGTAACAAAATACAGCAGCAAAGATAGGAAATACTACAGTATACACCACCACAACAGAAGGGAAATAAACATGTACATAACATGAAGCTTACAATAAAGAGAGTACAGGGAGTAACAGAAAACTACTCACTACAGCGGAAAGAAAAGTACAGAAGGTACTACAGGTAACACTACTGGGCTCTACTAGGCCTAGCACCCTCTGCAGCCGCTGACTCTGGCTGCTCAACACCTGGTCCTGAAAAGGTAACAAGGGTGACACGTCAGCGAAACGCTAAGTAGAGTGGCAACTAAAAGCTAAAGAAGCAGAAGAGTGCACAGTAGCTATTATATTTTTACTTTCGTTATTTACGTCTTTCTATTAATTCACTATTGATTTATTTCTCAGATCCTTCTCTTGATCTCGAATGTTCCTCATGGGAACGATCTTGATTGCAGTATTTTTCGAAAAGTAGAAGTAACACGTGGTGCTCCCCTGGCCGGGAGAGTCCCCCGTGGTGATCTTACCCTCAGTCAACCACCCCAAGGTCGCTGACAGACGTAACGGCGACTACGGCACGCGCGATAAGCGCACGGGTAGCTACCTAGCACTGGTACGCGGTCAGTCGTTTTCGTTAACGGGTGAGCCCAAAGCACAGCACAGAACCAGTATAGGGCAGAGCCCTCTCAGTAACAGGGGTCCAACCCCTCCACAGTCCACGCACCCTCGCCTGACTACCCTGGTTTGCCCAGTGGGCCTAACAAGTCGATGTAGGAGGCTAGCAAAACCCTGGGGCCCGTGGGGTAGCTAGTGCTCTCCCTACTCTAGTAGCTCTCCTCGGTACTGTGTACGCGAGGGCCAGCAAGTCGGTGTACAGTGGTCAAACCCACCCCGGTCTTAACCTGAGGGCGACAAGCTCCCCTCTACACTAAGAGGTAACGTGTGCACTCTCTGGTACCACGTACCCAAGAAACAACACACTTTCACGTTTCACTTTCTCAGTTCCATTCTATTCTCTTTCCAGGAATTTTACTCTTGATTCCCCGTAGGGTTCATGTTCTTTTTTTCATTTGGACATTTTAGGTTTCACTGTTTCAGTTTTACGTTCATACCACCCATGTTCTTAATCATATTTATTCATTCATAACAGGCAGCTGTTAAATCAATTTACAGGCAGCTATTATTTCCTTTCCACTTTTCTAAGACTGCAATATTTATATATTCTACTAATTTTCCAGTCCTAGGATTCATGTCGTACCCTAGGATCTATCATTCAATCTAGTTTTCCAGTCCTATGATTCATGCAATACCCTAGGTTCTATCATTCAATCTAGTTTCTCAGTTCTAGGGTTCATGCAATGCCCTAGACTCTATTAATTGTTCCACAATTGTAACAAATTCTGTTAAGTAAATTAACAAAACCACTCTACCAGCGAAAATGGGAGTACGGGAGGCGTGGTCGGCAATCCTGCGCCTCTGCAACCCCCAAGACTGCAACGGAACGGGGTCCTAACACAAGGATCAATCACAAGGAGTTTCTCAGAATGGTATACAATTACTGTAAACGGGTAGAGGAATTTATTCTGTAAAGAACGCAACTCAAAACGCGGAAAACAGACTCCGAACGGGCCCTAAACGGGTCAAAAACGACGAAACTGTCCAAAATCAGACGTCTGGAACCACTTCCAGACGTCTTAAAAGGTGGGTCAGGTCGTACCTTAGTTCTGCGTAGTCCTTCAGATGTCCAGAAGCCCGCTGGGACGTTTGGCTTGGTTTCCAGACGTCCAATTGTCTCCCCGGACGTCTGGAGGTTCTCTCTGTCGTCTGGCACTGCGGCCAGATGTCTGATTTACGTGGGATGGCGAGCCCTCGCGCCCTCCCGAGCAGAACCTGCGCACACACACACCTGCTCTCAGCACGACGAAACGTAGACGAAGTCGCGGCGGACGGCTGCATGGCCGTACACGCGAAAAAGGAAGAAGATAGAAATATCTTACCTATTAGACGTCTGAACAGTCCTCCAGACATCTTCAGCGTCGTCTGGTCGTAAGTCCATACGTCTGATTCTGGAAAATTTCCAGAATCAGAGCCCGATTCGCTCTCCGCCTGCGATGCACGGCCGCGCCGTGCCCCGTCCGCCTGCTGCCCGAGCTGCAGCAGCCCCTCCGCGACACCCAACGCCTGCTGCTCCCCCGCTGGGCGGCTCTAACTGCCCCGGCAAGCTCGAACCCTCGCGATCGAGCTTCTTCCTTCCGCTCGCAACCCTCCTTCCCGCACGCTCGCCGAGGCCGCTGCTGCCGCCGCTCGCTCACACTCTCGCACTGGCAGGGAGAAGGAGAAGAGGAAGGCGGAGGAGATGAGGGTGAGGGAGAGGGCGAGGATGTCTTATAAGGCCGTGTGGGGAGAGAGAGAAGAGAGCGGCGTGCCTGCAGGAAGAGAGAGAGGAAAAGAGGAACGAAAGTGGCGGGTGTAGTCTGCGCGCGCACGCGCGCAGACACAACTCCGTACGCCGAAAAAATTTATTACCAGACGTCTGGGCTACTTCCCAGACGTCTTAAAAACCCGTCTGTTGCCACGTTCGTAACACGTGGTTTGTTATCATCAAAACAAACGATCGCGGTGCTCTAGCACCAACAGGCCGTACACGCGTAAAAAGGAGAAGATAGGAAAATATTGTACCCGTCAGACGTCTGGACCTTCCTCCAGGCGTCCTCTGCGTCGTCTGGACGTAAGTCCAGACGTCTGATTCTGGGAAAATTTCCCAGAATCAGGACCCTTTTCGCTCTCCACCTGCGACGCATGGCCGCGCTGCGCTGCGTCCGCCTGCTGCCCGAGCTGAAGCAGCTCCTCCGCGACACCCCACGCTCTCTGCTCTTCCGCCGGTCGGCTCTAGCTGCCCCAGCAAGCTCGCACCCTCGCGGTCGGGCTTTCTCTTCCTCTCACAACAACTCCTTCCCGCATGCTCGCTGCAGCCGCTACTGCCGCACTCGCTTGCTCTCTCGCAGGGAGAAGAAGATGAAGATGGTGGAGTGAGGGTGAGGGAGAGGGGAGCGCTATTTAAAGGTAGCTCGGGGAGAGAGAGAGAGAGAAGAAGCGACGGCGTCTGCAGGGAGGGAGAAAAAGGAGAAGACGAAGGCGGCGGGTTCATTCTGCACGCGCAGGCACGTAGACGCGAACCCGTACGCCGAAAAAATTTAATACCAGACGTCTGGAAAGACGTCTAGGACCCTTCCCAGACGTCTTAACTACGTCTGATGCCTATGTTCGTAACAGGTTCATGCTGGTATTCCTTTTGTTTCGTATTCCAAACTTTCATATCTCTCTATTTACATTTCTATTTCCATTCTTAAACAGGCAGCTCCGGATTTCCTAACTGATAAGGCATCATATTAAATAACCAGTACATTTGCTAGCATTTATAGTTTTACAGGCATCTCAAGTAGATAGCATAGCTCAAACATGCTCATTCGTTTCTACCCTAGGTTTCATTCTCATCCTAAGGTTCATTCGAGTTATTCTAAGCATGTAGTTCATTTATTTAATCATAATAATACTGCAAACCACTCTACCAGGTATCATGGGAGGAATGGGGGCCTGCACCGCAGATCTCGTCGTCGTTAGCGAGCCCCGAACACACCATTGGATGGTAACCTGTACTAGCGACTAATTCGTATCAGACGGGTCAAAACAGTGGATACTCTACACTAACACGTAGAGAAACTCAAGTGGAAAACAACAGTACTTCGTTTGCGAAAATCTGATTCCGTTTGGGCCCCGAATGGGCCAAAAACACCCATACTATCCAAAATCAGGCATCTGGGACTAGTCCCAGACGTCTTAAATGACATTAGATCTTACCTTGTGTCTCCTGCGGGTTCCTCAGACGTCCGGATCCCTCCACGACCGTCTGAAGGAAGTTTCATACGTCGGACTATGCCTCCGGTCATCTGAAAGTGCTATCGGACGTCTGGCGATGCGGTCAGACGTCCAAAAGTGCCTGGAAAGGCACACTGTGCACCTTTCCAACGCCCTTTACCTACGTACGAAAAATGTAGAACCAATTTTAGCCCAACATTCATACGCTACAGTCTGCATGGCGAAAAGTAGCGCAGAAAACACGTACCTCCGCATGATAATATGCTTTCAGACGTCCAGCTTCATCTCTGGACGTCCTAATGCCTCCCCAAACATCTGGTCGACCCTCCAGACATCTGATACTGGAAAATTTCAAGTACCAGAACTTCCTCCGTGATGGCGCTCCTCTCTCAGTGTCGCCCACAGCACGCCGTAGCCGCCTCAGCAGCTATAGAGGGCTGGGAGGTCGCCTCCCCGAGCCCCTCCTCCTCACTCGCATGCCCGCCGTCGCTCGCGCGAGCTCCTCCGATCTCCCGTACGAGCTCCGCTGAGCTCCTTTGGCCTCGACCCTCCCACGCTCTCGCGGAGCTCTCCTCCTCGTCCGCGTCCTGCCTCTCTCTCTCTCTCTTCTTCCTCTCCACTCACCTCACGGAAGGCTGGGAGGAAGGTGACAGCTGGTTGGAGGTGGTGGCTGGTGGGGAGGGTTTTAAATAGGAAAGGGGTTAGGGTTCAGGGTTAAGGAATGTGGAGGAGAGAGAGAAGCTCTGCGCGTCGCCCACGCGCAGAGCGAAAAGAACATACGATATTTTCCCACTTTCAGATGTCTGATCCTTCATCCAGACGTCTGGACAGACATTTGACGGTTAGTTCAGACGTCTTAAACACCCCAAACAGGCACCGGGTCATTTCACCTCCCAACTGCAATTTCCCTCCTCCTCATCCTCCTCTACTACCCCTTTCCTTCCTCCTCCGTCGCCTCCCCCTCCTCCTCCTTCCAACTGCCATCCCCCATCCTCCTCTCCTCCCTACTGCCACCCTCCTTATCCTCCTCCACCTGCCCCCTCTTCCTCATCTCCTTCTCCTACTACCACCCTCCTCCTCATCCCCTTCTCATCTTCCTTTCCTTATATCAAATTAATTACTTAAGTTATTAATAACATAGTAGTTTGTTATTTAATTTATTGTGCGCTATTGAATTTACATATTGTTGGTGATGATCACGCTCAGAGGTTGGAGTACATCGGAAGTATAATTTCATATTTTATAATTATTTTTGTGACATTTTAGGACTATATTAAATGTAGGGTGTGCCGACATATTATTATTTTTTTGAATGTATGGTGGGATGTGCCCTCTTTTACATGTTTTGAATGCATTGTTAGGATATATTACATGTGGATGTGCCCACATATTATCTTTTATTTTAATGAATGATGGGGTGTGCCACATATGTTTTCTTTTTATGCACTTTTATGTTTTTGTGTGATGCACTGTTATTGTGGAGTGTGCCCACTTTTATTATGTGTGTTATTTTGATCTACAGGTTTATGAAAAAAAATAAAATTTAAATGGGAAACTCTGTCAAAATTTTTAAAATTCTTTAATGTTCAATGTATTGGTTGGTTGGGGATTTAGGGTTAGGTTGGGCTTTGGTAGGGTTATGTTAGGATTTGGGTAGGATAATGATTAGGTTTGGTATGGAGTTGGGATGGTTAAGACTTACGGTTGGGGTTTGGGTTTGATGATGATTGATTTGCATCGAGTTGGGTTTGGGTTGGGTATAGGGTTAGGGTGGTTGGGTTGGGTTAGGATTTAGGGATTGAGTTGGGCTAGCACTACTAGAAAAAGTCAATTTTTAGCTAATGCTGATCAACCAGAAGCTACAATGAACCTTAGAGCTTCTTACCTCACTTCTGATGGACGTGAAATGATCCTTATGATGAAAGGAATTTATTAGAATAGATTATATAAAGTTCTGAAGTTACCTATGTCTATAAAGTTCGAAGCTCTATAGAGCTTAGTTGAATCATATTATGATAAAATAATATTTTTGTACATTTCTTTTTAACATTCAATGAAAATAATTTTATTTCTTATCAGAGTGCTTAATGTTGATTTCTTTGCAATTATGAGTATTATTTTAGATACACACACTTGCTAAAGAAGATATATGCACGCGAGGTCAAACATTAGGTATTCTGTTACAACCCGATCCCGGCTCCCTGAAGAACCCGAGATCGGCTCGCCTCAACTAAATCCCATGACCCAGTCGTCCAACGAGAAATAACCAAATGCAGAAAACATTTCACAACCACACATGTAAAGTAATTAAGCAAAATAGATAATAGGTAGCAATGAAACTAGAACAGAATATCTCAAAAATATTACATGCCACAAGCGGAAAAGTACTATTATAGACAAAGCCATCACAACTAGAACAGAGAGAAATATAACAGAAACAGGTAATACATGCTAAAAATACTCACTACTAACAAAAAGCCTCAGTAACGAAAAAGAGAAAAACACTATGGCTGGGCTCGGTGCGCCCAGCACCCTCTGCAGCCGGTGGCACTGGTTGCTCAACTCCCTGACCTGAACATGATTACATAAATATGTGGTTAACTAATGCTGAATAAAGTGGTGGTTAAGTCATGTACATGAAATTAAACATAAAGGAAACAAGCAGCTAATTAACTATCAAATTTCCAGTTATGTATTATTATTTGTTTCCATTTAAACATTCATGCGTTTCTAATTCAGTTTCTAGCAAGGGTCCACAACATTTTTCAAATCCACTTATTCCCTAAGGGAATGATCTTGATGCGGTTTTCCCCGCGATGCAAGATGTACATGTGGTATTCTCTTGGCCAAGAGAGCACCCCATGGTAGTCCTACACCTGGTCTACCCCCCGGGAGTTATGGCTGCGACATAGCTATGACTACGGCACGCACGATAAGCGCATGGGTATCTATCCCGCACTGGCACGCGGTCAATCGTTTTCGCTAACGAGTATGATAACTCTACATCCAATGATGATAATTCCATCAACTAGAGTTAGTTTTGAAAATATATGTGCGTTAATGACATACCATAATGGGCTTGGGAGCATTGCATGCATTACGAAGTAAGATTACTTATATTCAATTTTTAATGGTCATGTGTACAAGTGCATGTTGAAACAGGCATCAGATGAGCAATCGAACCGCACGGATGGATTCGAATCGACGAACGGAGTCCAACGGACTCAGAATCACCTCAATCCGACCTCTGTAGCTCACACATCAAGTCCAAGAGTTCCTAACCGTTGATCTGATGATCAACGGTCCTCGTCGCGCCACATGGCGCCCGCACCAGCCTCCATCGCGTGCCAACACACCCGCAGCTCCTCCAGCGTGAAATCCTGACCATTAGATTTCCATCCAACGACCAAGGTCGCCTGCACCCGGCCTCACCTCCACAACAACTTTTGAAGATGGCACAGTGGGTGAGCGCTCCACTCGCGAACAGCTGATATGCATTCAATCCCGCCGCACCGCCAAATTTGCTGCAGCATGTGCCCAAAGTGTGCAAGGCGCAATCCAAGCAGCTCTCAAGGCGCGATCTCAGCCGTCCGATCTTTGATCGGACGACTTATAGTGCGAGCACGCAGATCGCGAGGAAGAAGCATGCACGCATGCTAAGTCGACGCGGCACATCCTTAGTGATCTGCGCCTCTGATTGAACGGCTGAGGATGCGTGGGCGCGACTTGAGAAGAAGAATGGGTGCACTTTAGGACTGGTGGGCGTGGGGCTTCAGCGACACTTTTGGAAGGGATTTAGCGACATCTCGAATGTCGCTAAAGACCCTTACCTCTTTTGGAAGTCCTTTTCTACTATATAAACCCCCTCAACCACCCCATTCAAAGGTATTCAATTCTCATTCATTCTCTATGCAATACTAGCCCTCTCCTAGCTCCACCAAACACTACATATCCGCCCCCGGAGTTGTCGAGCTGTCGACGGAGACCCCCTCCACGCCGTGGCCGCCTCGCCTCCTCTTCGCACTCTCTTTTACTATAGTTTTACGTTGCACCATTTTAAGCTTTCATCTATTATTGTATTTGTAAACGATCTATAATTGCATGCTATATGTTGATGTTGCTTCTTATATGATAGTTCACATCTCCTCAAGTGATTGTCATGTTTTAAACACAAGCTCTAACCCTACTCTCTCTCTCTTTCGCTCTCATTTTCGCATTCAAACCACGCTACCATTTTGTGACACCTAAAGCGACTAAAACTAATCTAATTTCACGCCTCCCTAAGATCAACACTTGGACTCACAAATCCATATCTTAATTTAAAGCCGGCGACGCAAGCGCATGTTACAATGACATAATTAAACCAACGCATTCCGCATGCATCAGTGTTTGGCACCGTTGCCGGGGAGGCAACGGATTTCTTTTGTAGCTTTCATCCCGCATTAGTATTCACATCTTCTGCCTCATTTTTCTCTCCCTACTTGATTGGTTGCAGGAACTCGATGCCTTGGCAACGGAGCAGCGCGATCCAAGATAGTAGACAAGGAGTAAAGTGCTGCGAAGACTATTGTGAGTATTACTCCACCCATTGATTGTTTGCTTGCCTAAGAAAAATACAAAAAAATATATAAATTTAAAATTGGCGTGGTGAATGGCTACTTGACCCACATTCCAAACTCATCACCCAACCAGAAAAAAATTACGCTCTAACGTTCTTGAAGAAATGATCTTTCTGGAGTGTTCTTCTTTCTTTTGAGTGATGCTTGTGAAGCCACCATGATTTGACTTGGGCCGCACTACTCATCATAATTAAAATCAACTCACCCGGTAGAACTGCATGAACACTAGTGTGAATACATTAGGATTGTTTCTCTAGGGCCACATCATTATAAAGGAAATCAACTTTCGCTCGTTGTGTGTAAAACCTTGTGTGCCCACTTGAACATTGTTTGAAAACATTAAGGAATTTCAACCCTAAAAATCACTAAAGCAAGAATGAATCATTAAAAGTCATCACATCCTAAAAACCTTGCTTGAAAACCATGCTTTATTGAGTGCACGCATATGCTCAATTGGACTAACTAAGAGGCACAACCCCAAACAACGCCTCATCACATGTCTTAAGCACAAGCACTAACCTAGCCCTCATTAAAATGGAGTAGACGTGCCCTAGGCAGGACTAGTCTAAGTCTTTGAGGTGTGATTAGGTGTGCTAGGCACTTGGCCTTCATTCTCTTTGTAAAATCTGGAGTCTAGGCTGCGAGGAAGTATCAAACGACCGCGGTTGTGGGATCTACGAAACCAGCGGTGCAAGCCAAAGGAAGAACCTTCCCCTCAATCCCCTCGTAATCAACCTGGCTAGATTAACATCGGGAAGGGAGGTTAAGTGCTTGCAGATTTGATCATTCCCTTTGAGGCTTCTAGGTCACCTAAGGTATACACTATAAGGACTAGACTTGCTTGCTTGTTTGTGCGCACACTTCTCGCACTTGTCTCTCTCCACATCCCTCCCCGTTCTTCTCTAGTGTATGCACAAGAGACGATCACTTCATCCTGTGCTATTTGCTTTAGAAAGGGAAATCAGGAGGAGACTTGATTTTTCAAGGGAAATGGCTGACCCAAGAATTGATGAGATTGAGGACCAACCTCAACCTGATGCTATGGCCATCATTTAGGCCCAAATCTCTTACAACCATCAACTTCAACAACAACAAATCCAAACCATCATGCAAGCCATACATCGATTGCAAAATCAGCAAGGGAAACCCCCAGCTAACCCACCACAACCTCCCGAGGGCCAACCAAGGCCTCTCCGTGATTTTTACGATCCGTTTGCTATTCGGATCGAGCCACATCTTAAGGTCCCCGAAGGGGGAGATGATTTTGAGCTAAAACCAAATGTCGTGAGCTTAATTCAAAGCCACTTTCATGAGAGCTCAAATGAGGATCCCTTCCAACACCTAGAGGACCTAGACCAGATCGCCTGGACTATGAGACTAAGGAACATCAGCTTGGATATTGTTTTAATTAAGATGTTCTCTTTCTCCCTAAAAGACAAAGCATCTCACTTGCTTAGAACCTTAGGGAGACCCATCTCCACCTGGGAGGAACTGAGGCATGCATTCTTGAAGAAATTTTTCCCCAAGGTAAAACCAATGCCCTCAGAAGAGCCATTACCACATTCACACTATAAGGTGGGGAACAATTCCATGAGGCATGGGAAAGATTTAATGAATTGTTGAGGAAATGCCCACATTATGAGGTTCCAAGGTGGCAACTGGCCTAGATCTTCTACCATGGTCTGGACAGCAACCTTAAGAACTTTGTTGACACCTCATGTGGAGGCAACTTTTTGAACAAAGATGAGGAGAGCACGTTTAAACTCTTTGAATCTACAACAACAACAACCAAGCCTTTTCCCACACTAAGTGGGGTCGGCTATATGGATTCTTTGCCTCCACACAGATCAATTTTCAGCCATTTTAGGATTTAAATTAAAGTAATTGAGGTCATACTTAATAGTTTCCTTCTAACACTTGTTTGGTCTTCCTCGCCCCCTCCTAGCGGGTTCAGCCTCCAACTTCTCGCATCTCCTAACTGGAGCATCTAGTGGCCTTCTTTGTAAATATCCAAACCATCTTAGACGGGCCTCTCTCATTTTATCCTCTATCGGTGCCACCTTAACCCTGTTTCTAATAAACTCATTTGAAATACTATCCTTTCTTGTATGACCACACATCCATCTTAACATCTTCATTTCTGCCACAGACATCTTCTGTACATGCCTATAGTTTATAGCCCAGCATTCAGAACCGTACAACATGGCTGGTCTTACCACACCTCGATAGTATTTTCCTTTGACTTTTAAAGGAACCCTCTTATCACAGAGAACACCAGAAGCACCCCTCCATTTCAACCACCCTGCATTAATTCAATGTGTAACATCTCCATCAATTCCACCATCATGTTGGAAAATGGATCCCAAGTACTTAAAAATATCTTTCATTGGAATGCACTCTTCTCCAATTTTTACATCAATCCCTTCGTTGTTCCCTCTACTACTAAACTTACATTCCATATACTCAGTCTTCGTCCTCCTTATGCGTAATCCTTTATCTTCCAGGGCTTCTCTCCAAAGCTCAAGTTTTCTGTTCACTCCATCTCTTGTCTCATCAACCAACACAATGTCATCAGCAGAAAGCATACACCAAGGCACCTCAACTTGGATATGCTTCGTCAACTCATCCATGACCAAGGCAAAAAGATAAGGCATAAAGTCGAACCTTGATGCAGACCAATGGTGATATCAAAGTCGTCTGTCAAATCATCCTTAGTCTTTACACAAGCTACAGCTCCATAGTACATATCCTTTATGAGGTTGATATATATAATTGGCACTTGTCTCTTCTCCAAAATTCTCCACAAGATATCTCTTGGGACAGAATCATAGGCCTTCTCCAAATCAATAAAAGTCATATGTAAATCCTTTTTCTTCACTTTGTATGTCTCCATCATACGTCTCAAGAGATGTATTGCCTCAATAGTAAACCTGCCTGGCATAAAGCCAAATTGATTTTCAGTTACCATGGAGACTTGCCTCACCCTTCTTTCAATTATTCTTTCCTAAAGTTTCATCGTATGACTCATCAACTTAATACCTCGACAGTTGAAACAATCTTGTATATCACCCTTGTTCTTGTATAAAGGTACCACAAAACTTTTCCTCCATTCCTCTAGCATCTTCTTGCCTCTCCACACAGTATTAAATAAATTTGTGAGCCAAGTTATACCCCGTTGTCCCGTCATTCTCCAAACGTCTATAGGAATATCATCAGGCCCAGCAACCCTCCCGCTTTTTATCATCTTCACAGCCTCCTCTACTTCTTTCTTTTGTATCCTTCGATAACATGATCGATTCACATACTCTTCTGAGTTAACTAACTCCCCTAAGATGATATCATTCTTTTGTTTTTCATTAAATAACTTATAAAAATATCTTTTCCATCTTGTCTTTATATCCTCACTAGCTATAAGCACCCTTCCTTCATCCTTGATGCATCTTACATGCGTAAGGTTCTTTGCTTTCCGCTCTCTTGCTTTAACTAACTTGAAAATATCTTTTTCACCTTCTTTAAAATCAAGTTTCTTATAAAAATGCTCCCAAGCTTTTGCTTTTGCTTCACTAACTATTTTCTTTGCTTCTTTCTTTGCTCTTTTGTAGTTTTCCATATTTTCATCGGTCTTATCTCGACATAAGGCTTTAAAGCAGGCTCTTTTAATTTTAAGCTTCTCCTGCACTTCCTCACTCCACCACCAAGCCTCCTTTTGTCCTGGAACACCTCCCTTAGACACGCCTAACACCTCCTTTGCTACCTTCCTAATGCAGTTTGCCATATTTAACCACACTTCATCAGCACTACCATCAAGATCCCTAGCCTTTTGTTGCATCATCTTCTCTTTAAATCTCACTTGCGCTTTCTTAAGATTCCACCATTTAATTCTCAAATTCTTAGACACTAATTTTCTCTTCTTTGCCTTCTTCAAATGAACATCCAACACCAAAAGACGATGTTGAGTAGTTAAACTCTCCCCTGGAATAATCTTGCAATCTTTACAAGATAAACGATCCCTTCTTCTCAAAGAAAAGTAATCTATCTGCGTTCTTGTTAAGCCACTTTTATACGTAATCAAATGCTCTTCCCGTTTTTTGAAGAAAGTATTTGCTATGAAAAGATCATAAGCCATAGCAAAATCAAGCAATGTCTTCCCTTCTTCATTCCTAACACCAACAATGCCTCCATGACCCAATTTAATCAATCCAGTCAACCCCGTGGTGGGATCTATGAGGTGCAAGCCAATTCTAGAATGGTTGACATGGATATTATAGCTAAAAAGTTGGATCGAGTTGAGTTGGTGGACAAAAAGATTGATGAGTTGTTGAACCAAACCTGAAACCCACTACAGACCCTCTCCCTAGAAAAGGGAGCTCACAATGTAGATTTGGTGCAACCAATGAACCAAATGCACCTAGAACAACCCCTGACCATGTTCTACGGAGAGACCTTTGCTCCCTCAAACCCTGATTACTCTCTCCCTTCTCCCTTGGCACCTTCTATCTTTGAAGATGTCCAAGCCATCCAAGGTTACTCCAAACTTGACCCCTTCTCCAACACCTACAATGTCGGATGGCATAATCACCTAAATTTTGCCTGGACGAACAAAAAACTGAACCAATTCCAGAACCAACCTAGGCCAAACCCTCCCTCCTATTAGCAAGGTCCACCGGTTAGACTACCCTATAATCAGAATAGGGCGGCCCCTCCCCCACAAAACCAAGTGGGTACACTGATAAAAATGATGGCTGATATGAATCAGAAACATTAGGAGGAAATGGCATTAATGAAGGGGCAATTGAGCCAGTTGTTGGATAACAAACAACAGGGGTCCCTTCTCAGCCACAATCGAACCCGAGAAATGTGATCAACAGAGGCCCCAATCCTCAAGGGTTCCAAGCCAATTTCAGGCATACCCACATGATTCAGCAAGCCCCACAGACACCCCCTGGGTTTGGTGCTTCCAGTTCTTCTTCTCAAGGATCTACCCATGGTCCCAACGCCTCAGCCAACGCGGTTACCTTAAGAAGCAGGACTAAAACCCAAGACCCCAAATGGACGACTGTCAATCGCTCTGAATCATGTTTTAAAGTCAATGTATTGCAGTATAGTTGAATCAGTGCGAAAAACAAGTAAAATTTATAGCTCGAATATCAGAAATGAAGTCCGAGGTCGAACACAAGAAGCAATTGGCAAAAATGCTTCTCAAGATTGCAATTCAACACAAATATATAATCAATAGAATTCCAAGCAATAATAATATGAATGAAAAGAGTATGTCAAAGAGTGCAAAAAGAATGGGGTAAAATGGTTATTTAAATCACCAATTATCCCTCACAATTATATCAAATATTTCAACAGTACTAATCAATTAAATGCCACGTAGGATAAGTGCACAGTGGACTTCAAATGAAGCTCAGACATTTGTTTAGCTGGTCAGACGACTTATCTCGCTCAAGGTACTATTCTTCTTCTTCTTCTTTAGCTCAGGCTTCCTCTCCTTCTTCCTTCTTCCTTCTTCATGCGCAAGGGGGAGGTTCCTTAAACGGCCAACTGTCAACCGTTGGTCCTGAGAGCAAAACCCCCCCTTTCCCCTGGGCACTTTCATCTCCTTCTCTCTGTAGGATCCACTCTCTCAAGGCCTTGGGTTATCGGGTATTTGGGTAGAGCACACCCGGGACCAGGCTCACCGACGTGGGTGGTGAGCGAGGAGTGAATAGGTTAAGCTGGTTATCGGATCGGGCAGACCCGCGTGTAAGGTGTCGTAGGTGAGGCGTGTGAGGGGCACGTGCGGGGACCTCACCCCCTGTGCATGCTGAGGCAAACAACTCGTTAGCTTCCGAGGTTGGACTATCCCACCTCCCTTCCTCTGCGTGCAGCTGTAGCTGCAGCTTCTTGTGATTACGGTCAAAGACCTAGTCAAAGGACTAAATTAGTTCCTGGGACGTGATCCTAGAGACTTTCCGCTGTGCCTAGGACTTCGCCTGGGGCCTGCAGGTGTTGGAGAGAGCTTCAAGCTTCGCTCGAAGCTTCGTCAATAGTGGTGGAGGAGCAAAGACCTAAAATGAAGAACACGGCCTTGCGGCCTCGTCAGAAGGTTTAGCAAGCTTTGCCGTAGCACGGCGGATGTGGCGGTGTGTGCGGTGTGTCGTGAAGGTGACTGTGGTGGTCGGACAGTGTCAGAGTTGGTGAGCGAAGGTGGGTGTGTTCGGTAGAGGGTTTGGAGGTGTAATAGGGAGAAATAGGAGGGGGTTTGAAGAAGGTGCTGTGGCGAAGGTCGTGAGGTGGTTGGTGAGGCATTTGGAGTAGTGGAATGAGTGGGGAGCCTCACTGGAGGTCTGGTCGGAGCGGAGGAAGGTGAAGGTGTTTGGCAACGTCGAGGGTCAAAACAGGGATAAGAAGAGGGAAATCTAACCTAAAAGTGGAGAGGAATTAATCTAACCTAAGATAATCAGACGAAAGGAGAGGATTTTCCTCACCGAGAGTACGCCGGCTCTGGAGAATACGAAGGCTCCGGTGAGTGGGAGACGACGACGAAGACGTAGATTGGAGCGGTCACAGGTATTACGACACGTGGAGGAAGAAGAGGATGGTAGATCCATCGCCGGTATTGCGAACATATGAGGAATGGAGTTGGAGGAGGTCGTCGGACGTCGTAGAGCTTCTTGGCCAGAGAGGAGGGAGGAAGGAGGGGTATTCCAGGCCAAGAACGAGCGTGAGAGTTTGACCGAGCCCTAGGTGTGCGTATATAGGGATTAGGAAGTTAATTAGAGCTGGGAAGGCAAGCTTCCAAGCTAGGAATGTTCACTGGAATAGGAGACCCAACTCTCTCATGCATTCGCATGAGAAATTGGGAAAGAATTGAAGCTCAAGAATCAGTCTAATTGAAAGAGAATTTCAATAGGGATCTCCGGTTCAAATTTGAGGAAGTTTCATCAATCAATCAAGGATAAATCCTTGGTTGATTGTTGTCGAAGCTTTAGGATTATGATTTCTCTGCGGTGGGGGCCTTTTGTGAAGAAGACAAAGAAGTTGGGGGGATTTTTGCAAGAAGTTCAAAAGCTGAGGGCCTATTGGAGATAAAGAAAGTCAGACTTGGACCAAAGTGAAAAATAGGTCGAAACAATATTAGATTGGCCCCAAATTTTGGTAGAAATCTAATTTAGACCCAAGGAATCCAATGGTGAAGCTGGATTTTGGTTTTGACCTGGTTTGACTGGGTAATTTATGTAAAAACCTAAATTAGGGTAAATGTTAGTCTAAGACTCTGTTTGGGTCAAGATGGGTTCTAATTGTCAAATTGAAGGTACCAAATCTTATAGAATATTTTTATATCAATTTTAGAAGGTTTAAGTGAATTTTATCTTGACCAGAACCTCATTCAATTAAGCGGGTCTGTTTTTAGGATTTCAGATGTCATTTAATTTTCAAAACACACGCAAACCCATTTCTGACTTTCTAACCAACTTGTTGGATATTTAAGACCATTTCACCCTTAATTACCCCCTAGGAAAACCCATGATTGTTCTGCATTCAAGATATGATAGTAAAATTACAGTTTTAACCCTATTTTCTTGTCTTTCTCTCAGAATGATTATGCAATGAACTATGGTTCTCTGGCAGTTATGTAGGAGCATTTATTCCTTGATAATGACTAAATTAAGCTAGTTATAGCTCATGATGGTGCTCCCATCAACGATCCCTCCCGTGACCTCACTTCCTGAGATACCTGATTCTGAGGATGAGCGGAAGGAACCCAAGGACTAAGAGACTGAACCAATTCAAACCCAAACACCATACCCTGAGGCCTTGGAGAAAATAAAGAAAAAAAAATGTAGTTGAGAATGAGTTGTTAGAGATTTTCAAATAGGTTGATATTAATATTCCTCTCCTTGAAGCAATCAAGCATATCTCGGCTTACGCTAAGTTTTTGAAGGACGTCCATACGCCGAAGCGTAAGCCGAGAACCCAAGCACCTAGGAAGGTAGTGCTCTCAGAACAAGCTAGTTCAGTGATATTGAGTAGCCTACCTCCCAAACGAACTGACCCAGGAGCGCCCCTAATATCTTGTAACATCGTGGACATGACATTTGATAGAGTGCTCTTGGACTTAGGTGCCTCAATCAACCTAATCCTGACTATCCTTTATCACCAGTTTGGATTTGAGGAGTTGAAACCCACACCTGTGACTATCCAATTGGCTGATATATCTATTGAAACCCCAAGGGGGGTCGTTGAGGACATAATTGTTCAGGTCAATGACTTTTTGGTCCTCGACATGGAAGTCCTCGAATAGCTACAAAACACACCCATCATCCTGGGCAGACCCTTCTTAGCTACGACTAAGGTGAATAATGATTGTGACACGAGATGCATGGAAATCACCTTTGGAGACAAGAAGATGCAATTGGATATCTTCAGGGCGGCTAAGTCTTTTGATTGTGGTTGGTTGAGGAGCATGATCCCGTGGAGCCTCTGGTGGAAGAATGCCTCACTCTTAGCTCTTTAGCATACCATCTGACTCAACCAGTTGATGACTACCCTGACCCACCCCAGCCTGTGGAGGTTGACCTTTGTAGAGCTGATTACCTTCAGCAACCTCCATTTGAGGAAATTGATGTTGATTAACTCCCGCCTTTCCCTTACCCGTCAAATGTTGTCCCACCTATACCCGAACTAAAGCCTTTGCTTGATAATCTCAAGTATGTCTTCCTAGGATCTGACCAGACATTCTTTGTGATTATCAATGCCCATTTAACTAGGGATCAAGAACTTAGGTTGACTGCAACCCTCTCTGAACATCAGGCAGCCATTGGGTGGACAATTTCTGACTTAAGGGGAATTAGCTCTACCTATTGCACTCACAATCTATTTGGAAAATGGGGCTCAACCTTCTCACTAGATGCAGAGATGATTGAACCCGAATATGCGAGAGGTTGTTAAAAAAGAAATAATCAAGTGGCTTGACGCAGACATCATTTACCCAATTTCTTATAGTCCCTGGGTGAGCCCCACTCAAGTGGTACCCAAGAAATCCGGGCTCACCGTAGTCACCAATGACCAGGGTGAATCCATCCCCACCCACACCGCTACCGCATGGCGGGTGTGCATCGACTATAGAAAGCTTAATGAGGCCACCAAGAAAGATCATTTCCCTCTACAATTCATTGACCAAATTCTCGAGTGATTAGTAGGGCAAAAATATTTTTGCTTCCTGGATGGATATTCAGGATACAACCAAGTTGCTATTGCACCAGAGGATCAAGAGAAGACCACATTCATTTGCCCGTATGGCATGTTTGCATTCCGTTGTATGCCATTCGGGTTATGCAATGCACCTGCTACATTTCAGCATTGCATGCTAACCATCTTTTCAGAGATGGTGGGTGAATACCTGGAGGTCTTTATAGATGATTTCTCCATGTTCAGGAACTCATTCGACTATTGTCTTAGCAACTTGGAAAAGATCCTAAAGCGATGTATCAAGGTCAACCTAGTTTTAAGCTGGGAAAAGGGCCATTTCATGATTCAGAAAGGGATTGTCCTCGGTCACATTGTCTCGCATAGGGGCATCGAAGTTGATCGAGCTAAGGTTGATTTAATTTCCAAACTTCCAACCCTTAGCTTGGTCAAGCAAATCCGATCTATCCTATAACATGTTGGCTTCTATAGAAGATTCATTAAGGATTTTTCCAAACTTTCTAAGCCCTTGACTAACCTTCTAGCCAACGACGCCCTTTTTCACATGACACCTGATTGCATCAATGCCCACAACACCCTTAAGGAAACAGTCTCCACTGCACCTGTTTTACAACCTCTAGACTAGTCCCAAGACTTTGAGATAATGTGCGATGCATCAGATTTTGCTGTCGGTGCAGTCCTAGGACAAAGAAGAGAGAAGAAACTCGTGGTGATGTACTACGCGAGCAAAACATTGGATGAGGCTCAATGGAATTACACTGTCATAGAAAAAGAACTGCTCGCCGTAGTCTTTGGGTTAGAAAAGTTCAGATCATACCTTCTAGGATCCCACGTGACAGTTTACACCGACCACTCGGCTATCTGGCATTTGTTGGCCAAAAAGGACGCTAAACCCAGGCTTATCAAATGAATTGCAGGAATTTGACCTAAAAATATGCGACAAAGTCGGGTCCAAGAACGTTGTAGCCGACCATTTGTCCATACTTCACTCGGACCACATTGGACCCTCATTACCCTTATCTGACACCTTCCCTGATGAACAACTTCTAGTCGTGCAAGGAAGGAGGCTACTCTGGTATGCAGACTTAGTCAACTATCTGGTGGTAGGTCAGACTCCGCACGGCTGGTCCAGGCAGCAACAGGATAAGTTCTTGGCTGAAGCCAAGCACTATTTCTGGGATGATCCTATGTTGTTTAGACTCTATGCTGACCATATCAATAGGAGGTGTATTCCTGAAGAGGAAGTCCAAAGTGTGCTATCCTTCTGTCACAACCAAGCCTGTGGTGGCCACTTCTCCAGGAAGCAGACAGCTGCAAAAGTTTTGCAGTCCGGACTCTACTAGCCATCCTTATTCAAGGACGCACACAGCTTTGCGAAGACTTGCTCTCAGTGCCAGACATTATGGACTATGACCACAAAGGATATGATGCCCCTACAGCCTATTCTGATAGTCGAAATTTTCGATGTCTGCAGCATCGATTTTATGGGTCCCTTCCCACCATCTAACGGCTTCGAGTACATATTAGTCTTAGTGGATCAAAGCCGTAGCCACCTGAAGATGTGACCATAAGGCTGTCATGACTTTGTTAAGCAAAGCATCTTCTCTCGGTTTGGGATATCGAAAACCATGATCAGTGATGGTGGGAGTCACTTTATTCATACCCAATTCCGTGCCTTACTTAGAAAATATGGGGTTACTCACTGCATTGCCACCCTGTATCATCCGCAAACAAATGGGCAAACTAAGGTCTCTAATAGGCAAATCAAGAATATTCTACAAAAGATGTGAGACCTGATCGGAAGGATTGGTCCACACGATTGAATGATGTCCTTTGGGCATACAGGATTGCTTTTAAGACCATACAGGACCGCTTTTAAGACCCCGATAGGCATGTCGCCTTATCAATTGGTCTTTGGCAAGGCTTGCCACCTTCCGGTCGAGTTGGAACACCTGGCATACTGGGTAGTTAAGCAGTGCAATATGGATTCCCAGTTGGCCGTAGCACAAAGGACACTCCAACTCTCTGAGCACGAGGAAATCCGTCAGGACTTTTATGAGAACAGTCAACTTTACAAAGAGAAGATGAAAGCCGTCCACGACAGACACATTCATAGGAAAACCTTCGAGCCCAATCAGCAAGTCTGGCTTTTTGATGCAAGACTTAAACTTTTCCCCGAGAAGCTGAGATCAAAGTGGACAGGACCATATCAGGTGGTTGAACCTTATCCCAACAGGGCGGTTGAAAATGCAGATCCTAACATTAGCCAAACCTTCACAGTAAGCAGCCAGAGATTAAAACATTTTCTTGCCCAGGTGTCCCAAAGGAAGTAGACACCCTCATTGAGGGTTGACACGGAACTTCACCCAGCTAGAGGCAATAAACTCAGCGCTTCCTAGGAGACAACCCAGAAGATTCAAACCAATCAGGTACACGGCAGCACTCAGGTGATTTCTTTCTGTACCCCCTTGCATACATTTATTTACCAATGAGGACATTGTCCAACTTAATCATGGGGGGGTGGTGTTTCGCATTCTCTGAGTTTATATTTTCAGCCTGAATTTTATATTTATATATATATATAAAAGAGAAAATTAGGAAGGAAAACTTAGGCATTAGGAGCTTGTCAACTGTAGGACATAATACAAGAAGAACCTGAACACTTAGACTTTTCAGGCCTTCAGGCTTAATCAGCCCAGGTGTCCACTAAAATGTGGATTTAGCCTCAAATCCTCGCAACCTTAATTTACATTAATATGATCAATAAAGTAGGGTGATAAGTATACAACTTATTGTGATGACCTGATTCCCGAATCCCTACGAGACACGAGAATTGGACCGACTCGACTGATCCCAAGACCCAATCGTCCAACAAGAAAGTAACTAAAAGAACAGTAAAATAAACCACATTCAACATGCATGTAACTAACATTAACAAAAGTACCGCAGTAAAGAAAAGAACTACTACAATACATACCACCGCAACAGTAGAGAATTAAAACAGGTATAAAAATATGATGCTTACAATAAAAGAGTACAAGTGTAACAGAATATACTCACTACAACAGAAAAAAGGTGCAGTAAGTACAACACAAGTAGAACTACTGGGCTCTACTAGGCCCAGCACCCTCCGCAGCCACAGACTCTGGCTGCTCAACACCTGGAACTAAAAAGGTGACAAAGGTGACACGTCAGCGAAACACTGAGTAGAGTAGTAACCAGTTAGCTAAGAAAAATAGTAAAGGTAAACAAGTAGTTGTTGTTTAATTTCTTTCTTTATTTTACTCTTTCTTGTTTTATTTTTCAAGTCTTTCTCTTGATCTCGAATGTTCCTCGTGGGAACGATCTTGATTGCAGTCTTTTCCGAAAAGTAGAAGTAGCACGTGGTGCTCTCCTGGCCGGGAGAGTCCCCCGTGGTGGTCCTATCCTCATTCAACCACCCCAAGGTCGCTGACAGGCGTAATGGTGACTACGGCACGCGCGATAAACGCACGAGTAGCTACCCCGCACTGGCACGCGGTCAGTCATTTCCGTTAACGGGTGCGCCCAAAGCACAGCACGGAACCAGTATAGGGCAGAGCCCTCTCAGTAACAGGGGTCTAGCCCCTCCACAGTAACCATATAGGGGTCTTGCCCCTCCACAATCCGCACACCCTCTCCTGACTACCCTGGTTTTCCCAGTGGGCCTAACAAGTCGGTGTAGGACGGTTAGCAGAATCCCGGGGCCCGTGGGGTAGCTAGCACTCTCCCTACACTAGTAGCTCTCCCTAGTACTGTGTACGCGAGGGCCAAAAGTCGGTACAAAGTGGCCAGACCTAACCCGGGTCCCTGGGGCGATTAGTTTCGTTCTACACTAAACAGGGGGACAGTCGCTCTCCTTGGTACTCCGTACTCAAGGGCCAGCTCACTTCCCCAATTCCATTTTATTTACTTTTCAGGAGCTCTACTCCCAATTCCCCGTAGGGTTCATGCTTATATTTCTCTAGCTAAGCAATTTGAGGTTTCGTCATTTCAGTTTTATTCTCATATACCTGTGTTTCCAACATTTAATATCCATTCATATACAAGCAGTTGTTGTCCAATTACAGGCAGATATCATTATTCTATCTACTTTTCTAAGACTGCAATTCACGACATTCGTTTCAGTGTTTCTGCTCCTAGGATTCATGCCACACCCTAGGATTTATCATTCAATCTAGTTTTGCAGTCCTAGAATTCATGCCACACCCTAGGATCTATCATTCAATCTAGTTTTCCAGTCTTAGGATTCATGTCACACCCTAGAATCTATTATTTATCGCAAAGATGTATTAATGTTGGTAAATAATCAAGGGGAGCCACTCTGCCTGCAAAATCGGGAGTAATGGGGGCGTGATCGGTAGGTCTACGTGCCTCTGCAACCCCTAGAGCCGCAACGGAACGAGGTCCTAACACAATGATCAATCACAAGGAACTACTCAGAACAGGATAAAAAATATTTTAAACAAATAGAGGAACAAATTCTGAGAAGAACGGAATCTCAAACGCGGAAATCAGACTTCGAACGGACCTTAAACGGGTCAAAAACGACAACTTTGCCTCAAATCAGACGTCTGGAACACCTTCCAGACATCTTAAAAGGTGGTCCTGGTCATACCTTACTCTGAGCTGTTCTTCAGATGCCTAGGATCCCGCTGAACCGTCTGGACCTAGTTCCAGACATCCGTCTATCACTCCGAACGTCTGGAGACGCTCTCCGCCGTCTGGTAACTAGCCCAGACGTCTGATCTGTGTGGGAGGGCGTGTCCTTGCGCGTTCTCGAAATGAAACCTGCACGCGTACGCAAACACTCTCAACACGACACGTCTCAGAGCTTTCGACGGAACGGCCTGCATGGCCGCATCCTCAAAAAGGAGAAAGATGAGAAATATCGTACCTTTCAGACATCTGGATCTCTCTCCAGACGTCGCCCACGTCATCTGGACATAGGTCTAGATGTCTGATTCTGGGAAAGTTTCCTAGAATCAGAACCTCCTCGCCCTCTACTGGCTGCGCACGGCCGCATCGCGTTGCGTTCGCCCACCTGCTGCCTGAGCTACAGCAGTACTGAGGTAACTCCCCCAGCACCACACTCCTACTGCGCGCCCGTCGGTCGGCCTTGGCTGCTTCGACGAGCTCACTCTCTCTTCCTCACGTGCTCTGCCTCTTCTCCCTCTCGTTGCACCTCCTCCTCCTCGTGCGCACCTGGCAGCAGCTGCTGCCCTTGCTCTCTCACTCTCACGCTAACTCTGGAAGAAGAAGGAGGAGACGGTGGAGTGGTGGGTGAGGGAGAGGGAAGCGGGAGAGGGTATCTGAAGGCGTCGGGGAGAGAGAAAAGAAAAGAAAAACACCTGTAGGTTGGCGGGCGCAGTCTGCGTGCGCACCCACGCAGACTCGCAATTGTACGCCACAAAAATTTATTTCCAGACGTCTAGACCAACTCCCAGACGTCTTAAAAAGCGTTTGATGTCTTGGGACTTAACACTTATCAACCCACCCTCTGAATCGGAGGGACTTTTAGTCTAAGCATCTACACACATTTTTGCACCGACTCACTGCTCGAAGATTCTAACAGAAATTGGGTAGCTAATGAACCTTCTATGGTGGTATGGTTGGCAAGTTGTCGTGGGTAATAGCCCATTCTCCGGTTATCCAGAGCCATGCCACAGGACCATTCTCTTCTATTATTGCCTCTAGGTAAATCTTAGATAAGGGAAGCCACCTACTAAAACAACAAAAGAAAAAGAAAAGAAAAAGGGAGAAATAGAAAAATAGAAAAAGAAGAAGAAGAAAAAAGCATAAATAAGCCACACTTCACCGCATGAGTATGGCTGACAAGTGGTCGTGGGTAACAGTCCATTGGCCGGTTGTCCAAAACCCAGCTCACTAAATGCACGAAAAAGCCCAAAACACTTAAGGAAGAAGCAGGGAACTAGAGCAATCTGGGGAGATATACACTGGAAGCACTCTTGTGTTGACCCCACATAAAATAAAAGTAGGGAAAAAGCTACCGATCGGACAGATACATCTTTAGGCAAGCATTTTCTTTTACGGTCACCTAGGGGTGTAGAAACCCGAAGTCCGTTTTAATTATCGTTGAGTGAGTCTATTACAATCTTCACACCAAGATTCTTAGCACTTAGAGTCTTTTTCGAGTTATGGGTGGGTTGGGTAGCCATAAAAAGTTACCCACACACTCTCAATTCCAAAAATCCAAAAAAAAAAAAAAGAAAAGATGAAAAAGTAAAAAATATATATATCTGTATAGATGCTTTAAGCAAGGACTTGGGCGGTTTGCATTTTGGCAGACACACGGGCGCTGTTTAATCTCTGTGGATTAGGCTTTTAGTATATATTTTCTCCCGTTGACAAGCAACATATGTCTAAGTAATCAAATCCTAATTTCGACTAAAAATAAATGCTAGGATAAACCTTGCTAGGGACTATCAAGGGATTAACATAGGGGTATGATAACTCTACATCAAATGATGATAATTCCATCAACTAGAGTTAGTTTTGAAGATTTATGTGCATTAATGACATACCATAATTGGATTGGGAGCATTGCATGCATTACAAATTAAGATTGCTTATAATCAGTGTTTAATGGCCATGTGTACAAGTGCATGTTGAAATAAGCCTCAGATGAGAAATCGAATCGCACGGATGGATCTAGATCGATGAAAAGAGTCCAACGAACTTAGAATCACCTCAATCCAACCTCCGTAGCTCGCACATCAAGTCCAAGAGTTCATAACCGTTGATCTGATGATCAACGGTCCTTGTTGCGCCACGTGGCACCTACACCATCCTCCATCGCGCGCCAACACACCCGCAACTCCTCCAGCATGAAATCCTGACCGTTGGATTTCCATCCAACGACCAATGTCGCTTGCACCCGGCCTCACCTCTGCAACAACTTTTGAAGATGGCACAGCGAGTGAGCACTCCACTCGCGTACAGCTGACGTGCGTTTGATCCCACCGCACTACCAAATTCACTGCAGCACACGCCCAAAGTGCTCAAGGCGTGATCTCAGTCGTCCAATCTTTGATCGGAAGGCTTATGGTGCGAGCACGCGGAGGAAGAAGCACGCATGCACGCGTAAGTCGGCGCGGCGCATCCTCAGCCGTCCAATGGCAATCCGTGCCTCTGATCGAACGACTGAGGATGCATGGGTGTGGCTTGAGAAGAAGAAGAACGGGCGCGCCTAAGGATCGGTGGGCGTGGGGCTTCAGCAACACTTCTGGAAGGGTTTTAGTGATGTCCGGGACGTCGCTAAAGACCCTTACCTCTTTTTGAAGCATTTTTCTACCATATAAACCCCTTCAACCAGCCCATTCAAAAGCATTCAATTCTCATTCACTCTCCATACAATACTAACCCTCTCCTAGCTCCATCAAACACTCCATATTCGCCCCCGAAGTTGTCGACCCGCCGATGGAGACCCCCTCCATCGCCGTGGCCACCTCACCTCCTCCTCGCACTCTCTTTTACTTTAATTTTACGTTGCACCATTTTAAGATTTCATCTATTGTTGTATTTGTAAACGATCTCTAATTACATGTTATATGTTGATGTTGCTTCTTATATCATAGTTCACATCTCCTTAAGTGATTGTAATGTTTTAAACGCAAGCTCTAACCCTTCTCTCTCTCTTTCTCATTTTCACAAGCAAACCACGCTACCATTGTGTGACACCTAAAGCGACTAAAATTAATTTGATTTCACGCCTCCTTAAGATAGACATTTGGACTTACAAATCCATATCTTAATTTAAAACTGACGACGGAAGCGCATGCCACAATGACATAATTAAACCAACGTGTTCCGTGCGTGTCAGAGTACACCCAAATGTACAACACAGAACTGAACATAGGCCACACCCCTCAACAGCTTGCATACCCTTGCCCAGCTATCCCGGTTTGCCCAGTGGGCCTAACATAAGTCAGTGTAAGGAGCCATTCCTAACCCCGGGTCCCAACCCAAGGGGTGGCTAGCTCCCCCCTACACTGAAGTACAGTAGTTCTCCTTGGTATTGCGTATATGAGGGCCAGCTCACTTTTCACACCCAAGTCCATACAACCAACCAACCCGTAGGTAACATGTTTCCACACACATCAGATTTCTATATCACAGTATTTGATTCCTTTTCTAGTTCCCTGTAGAGTTCGTGCACCAGTATTCGTCATATTTCATGATACGTCTGATGTTTCCATTCACATTTCGATTCTCAATCGTATAATAAGCAGCTCGTGATTTAATAAATTAAGCAATCATCACATCACTTAACTATTTAGTTGCTAGCAGTAAAGACTTTAACATGCGTTTCAGACTCAAGTAATGTACATTCATTCTTTTCAGCCCTAGGGTTCATTTCATATCCTAGGATTCAATTAGATCATTTTAATATGGTATGCACTTTCATCATTTAAACTACAGTATTAAAGAAGACCACTCTACCAGGGTATTTGGGTGTAATGGGGGCTCGAACGATTGATCCCATCGTCTCTGCGGGTCCCGTATACACGATGGACTGGAGATCTATACCGTTGACCCATCATGTCAAATGAGTCCAAAATAGCATAGGTGAGACACTAACACGTAGAGAATTTCGAATGGAAACCAACGATACTTTGTTTGTGTAAAATCGACGTTTAGGCCCTGAACCGGCCAAAAATACGCGTACTGACCAAAGTCAGATGTCTGGGGCGAGTCCCAGATGTATTAAATGAACGCAGTAGCTCACCTTACTCTCCTGTGCCAGTATCCGTAGTCTGCTACCCTGCATAGCCGTCTAAAGGGGTCTCCAAATGTCTAACACTACTCCCGGTCATCTGGAAGAGCTGTTAGACGTCTGACATGGTCTCCAGACGTCTTAAAGTACCTCGAAGGGCACACCACGCGCCTTTCCAAAGCCTCGTACCTGCGCATGCACGCACAAGTTTAAACACGACACATAACAACCGACGTACATGCATGCAAGCTCGTGTATGGTACATACCTCGCACTCTGCGTGCTGTTAGACGTCCAGTGTCATCTTCAGACATCTTGCGGCTCCTTTAGACGTCTAGAGGGCGTCACAGACATCTGATACTGCGGAAAAATGACTCCGCAGAATGCCTCGAGAAGCTCCTCGCGAGCTCCAATTGCTGCAACTACAGTAGTGGCGTCCTCCTCGCACAGGTCTCCCCCCTGCGCGGCTTTTCCTCCCTCTCGAGCTCCTCTCCCCGTGCGCACCGTCCCTCCTGAGCTCCTCTTGCCCCTTCCCTCACCCACGCTCTCCCTCTCCCTTGCCCATGCTCTCCCTCTCTCCCTCTCCTCCATGCTCCTCCCCTCTCCTTCTCCCCCACTCACAGCTGCAAGGGGACAGGGGAGAAGGTGCTTGTCGGCGGCAAGGTGGTGGAGAAGTGGAGGTGGAGGTGGTGGTGTGAAAATGGAGAGGGTGAAGGGGGTGTGGGGGGTTATAAAGGGAAGGGTTAGAGTTTAGGTGGGTGCGTGCGTGCATGGGTTGTGGAAGAATGAGAGGGGAAATTGCGGGGTTGCCCCGACAAGGTTTTCTTCTTCCTTACATAGCCCACAACTAAAACCCAGGGCATTTATAATTGCGCTCACACCCCTACCCTTTCGGGAAATTCTCGAACGACTCTTAGGGAGGGTCATTTTATATTCTAACCCCTAGGGTAAAAGTCCTCTGAGTCAAATTGTGTCCAAATTACTTGCCCGTCGAGACTTATGATTATATTATACGGACAATGTAGGAAGTGTATGTATATCTCACTTACATGCATGATACATTTCTTTGTAGTATGCCATAAGACTGGATCGAATTTAGTTCAGTGACGTACCGAACTAAATAAGGTCCTTAAAGATTTGATCACAACTTAGTTTTGCTCGTTACATGTAACCTTGTGCGGTGAAATTTCAGTTGCTTCTTCTTGCTCTTCTCTAGTATACCAACTAATCTTATCTAATTTCCTGTGGTACCCTTAATTGGGCGTTAAAGGAAATCTAGCTAAGGTTAGTATTGGGGGGTATACTGGAAAAGTGCGAGGAGATGGCGCCAAAATTTCACCGCACTAAAGTTACATGTAACGAGCAAACCTACGAGGTGATCAAATCTTTGAGGATGAACTATAAAGTGAAAATCTTGATCAAGATACATATCATTCAGTCATTTCCCTTCCTAATAAGTGATTTGTTTACATTAAATTTTAAGTTATAATAGATAAATTTTGGATTAGATTGTGGGGTTCAGATTACACCAGATATAAGAATAGAGTAATTTCATTCTTGGATTGGATTTTTAATCACGATAGGAAAATATTTAGGCGAGAAGATTAACATGATAATATCTTCTGCCCATGTAGAAGATTTTTGAATGATTCCTTGCATGATCGTAATACTATGCTTGAGCACTTGATGTGTAATGGGTGGTGGTAGCATTACACTACTTGGGTAGCTCATGAAGAGGAGTTGATTGAGAAAGTCATAAATAATGATTATATTGTTGACGAAGAGATTGACGAGGAAATCATTGATAGTGGAGGTGAAGAAATACAAGAAATGTTGAACGAGATGGGAGCAGGAGAGGATATAAATACAGATAAGAAAGATCCATTCAGTTGTAATTCGTTTTATTATACTATTAAGGCGGTTAAGCATCTTATTGCTCCCGGTGTTACGAAAATGTCAAAGTTGTTTTTATTGAAGATATTTCAATTGAAGGTTATGAACAGAGCTAATATTAAATTCGTGTCAGAAATACTTCAGTTTATTACTGAGCTATTGAATAACCCTATTGGTTTTCTGGCTTCATGATACGATGTAAGGAAACAGATTTGCAAGCTTGGTTTAGACTGTCAGAAGATCGATGCATATCTAAATGACTGCATTCTTTTCAGAAATGAATTAGCAAAGTTGAGTTAATGTCTCGAATATGGACACGAGAGATATAAGGAAGGTAAAAATGAAAGTAAGAGGAAACAACCTCATAAGGTGTTGTAAATATGCAAGTCCTTGTGGTTTGTCTTTGGAATTTTTTTTAATATGGGGTGCGCCCACTTTCATTTTAATATGCAGGTTTATAGAGGAACCTCTAAATTTAAGGGGAAACTTTGCCGAAATTTTTAAATATTTTTTTAATGTTTGCCAAACTTTTTTCATTAATGATTTATATATTAATGATTTTCAATTATATTAATTATTGTATTTTTTCCTTGATGAAGTTTTTTAAGAAAAAACCCAAAAGAAAGGGTCCTCCTGAGACAGCCATCCACCCAGCCTGATTCATCTCCTTAGGCTTAGCCACCGCCCAACAGTAGGTTTAGCCACCCCCCATGCTCCCCCTGGTCACGTTTCGTACGACATGGGGAAATGACATGTTTACTACATGCGGAGGGGAAGGAAAAGGGGATGGAGATTGCGCATAACTTACTAGAGTGAGTAAAGGATGATCCAGCTTATGGAGCATCATATCAAGAGGGGAGGTAGTAGAGGATGAGTTGGTAGGGAGCACGTCCTTAGTTCATGTGGACCCCTTAGCAGCGGCCACAAGTTTTGGTAAGAACTCATATACCTTTAAGAAGTAAATTACTTATATATTTTAAAATTTCTTATAACTTCATAGATATATAATGAATATGATTAATGTTTACACAGGTAAAGTATGAGGAGGACGAAGGAAGACAAAGAATCTAAACCTCCAGCGTATCCTTGAGGGCCTAAGAATAATAATCAGTCTTAGAACCACAAGGAAGGTGGAGAATTACCCATGCTTCATCAGTCGAGTGGGTACAATGATTAAGTCCATAGTGTCCATTTGCTAATTCGGAGAAAGGTGCCCGCAGAGTTGAAGAGACAGCTCCTCCGATAGTTGGAGGTAATGTCATTTATCAAAATTATTTTTTTATAACTTTATCTTAAAATTATTATCAAGTAAATTTGACATATATTTTTCTAAAATTGTTGTAGGCAAATTACGATTGGAGTGACAACCCCAATGCCTCCCGATATATCCTTAAGCACGCCGCCAAAATCTATAGAGATTGAAGGATGGAAACCTAGAAATGTAATAATTTGTAAACATTTACATTTTTATTATGTACACAATTTTATATATTACTTCTAAAAATTTATATTTGGTATTTAATTTTTCTCGAACTGCAGTTCACCCGATGAGGCAGTGGAGAATTATCCTCCTGTCATGCTTGAAGATTGGAAGAAGGCATGTGAGCAGTGACTGGATCCCAAGACGGAGGTTAGTAAACGATTAAAAATGATTATATTAATTTCATATATCTTAAATTCATACAAAATATTATTGTGTATATCTACAGGAACAAGTAAGAAAAAATAAGGTCAATAGGGCCAAAGCTCCACCACAGATCCATTGTTTGGGTTGAAGGTGCATCGAGACGGTCAGGAGTTGTTACGTAAGCGTTGAAACTACTTTTCAATTGAATATTACTTAATTTTATATTTGCAATCCACTACACATGATGAGATGGAAATAAGTATGATGGATGTCTACGAGGTCACTTACAGAAAGGCTGCAGTTGAGGGTGCTCATAAGTGATTTCATGAGTCATACCAGGAGAAACACATAAGCTTTCTAAGCTCAAAAAAATTATAACTTTGTATATATATATTATAAATTTTTACTACATTTAGGAGCAAATGGCACACTTAGTACATCCTCCCTGTAACGACCCGGTTCCCGAGTCCCTACGAGACACGAGAACCGGACCGACTCGACTAATCCCAAGACCTAGTCGTCCAACGAGGAAGTAACCAAAAGACAGTAAAATAAACCACATTCAGCATGAATATAACTAACAGTAAGAAAGTACAGCAGTAAGGAAAGAAACTACTACAGTATGTACCACCACAACAGTAAAACAACATTTATCATATAACAAGAACTGCAGGTAAAGAAGTACAGCGGAAACGAAAAAAAAAACTACTCACTGAAACAGAAACAAAAGAGGTACAAGGACTGTGGTAAACTCTACTGGACCCTACTTGGCCCAGCGTCCTCTGCAGCCGCCGACCCTGGCTGCTCAACACCTGGTCCTGAAAAAGGTAACGAGTGTAACACGTCAGTAAAACGCTGAGTAGAGTGGCAAACTAACTAAAGGCAACAGTAGAGTGTACAGTAGCTGTTATGTTCTATTACTTCCTTTATTCACATCTTTCAATTTTTCTCACTATTTCATTTGTTTCTCAGATCCTTTACTTGATCTCGAATGTCCTCGTGGGAACGATCTTGATTGCAGTCTTTTCCAAAAGTAGAAGTAGCACGTGGTGCTCTCCTGGCCGGGAGAGTCCCCCGTGGTGATCCTACCCTCAGTCAACCACCCCAAGGTCACTGACAGACGTAACGGTGACTACGGCACGCGCGATAAACGCACAGGTAGCTAGCCCGCACTGGCACGCGGTCAGTCGTTTCCGTTAACGGGTGCGCCCAAAGCACAGCACGGAACCAGGGCAGAGCCCTCTCAGTAACAGGGGTCCAACCCCTCCACAGTAACCAAACCGGGGCCTTGCCCCTCCACAGTCCGCGCACCCTCGCCTGACTACCCTGGTTTGCCCTAGTGGGCCTAACAAGTCGGTGAAGGAGGCTAGCAGAACCCCGGGGCCCGTGGGGTAGCTAGTACTCTCCTAACACTACTAGCTCTCCTCGGTACTACGTACACGAGGGCCAACAAGTCGGTACAGAGTGGCCAGTCCTAACCCCCGGGTCCCTGGGGTGGCTAGCTCAGCTCTGCACTAAACGGAGGGACAGTCGCTCTCCTTAGTACTCCGTACTCAAGGGCCAGCTCACTTCCCCAATTCTATTCCATTCGCTTTCCAGGAGTTCTACTCCTACTTCACCGTAGGGTTCCAGAACATCTCATGTCTTACTTTCCAGTTTCACGTTCTTACAAACCATGATCCCAATCATGTTTCTTTATTCATAACAGGCAGCTGTGAATTCAATTTACAGGCAGCTTCATATATTCCTTTCCATTTTTTCCAAGACTGCAGTATTATACATTCCACTAGTTTTTCCATCCTAGGATTCATGCCATATCCTAGGGACTATCATACAATCTAGTTTTCCGGCCCTAGGATTCATGCAACACCTAGGAACTATCATTCCATATATTTCTCATTCCTAGGATTCATGCAATGTCCTAGGTTCTAGTTATGGTTCCATACTTTAACAAATTTTATTAATACTTAAAGCCACTCTACCAGGTACAACGGGAGTAATGGGGGCGTGATCGGGAATCCCGCGTGCCTCCGCGACTCTCAAGACTGCAACTGAACGAGGTCCTATCACAAGGATCAAACACAGGGAGTGTCTCAAAACAGTGTATAGCTACTGTAGACGAGTAGAGGAATTAATTCTGAAAAGAACGCAACTCGAATCGCGGAAAACGGAGCCCGAACGGGCCGTAAACGGGTCGAAAAAGATGATACTGTGCAAAATCAGACGTCTAGAACTCCCTCCAGACGTCTTAAACGGTGGATCAGAGAATTACCTGTTCAGCGTGGTTTCCCAGACGTCCAGAAGTCTGCGGGGACGTCTTTCCTAGATCCCAGACGTCCGATGGTCCCTCCGGACGTCTGGAGGTCACTCCCGCCGCCTGGTACAACTTCCAGACGTCTGATTCGCAAAGGATGGCGAATCAGCGAACCTGCGCACAGCCAACCCCCTCCCTCAGTACGGTCAGTCGACAAGAAGGAAGAAGAAGGCAGAAACTCACCTTTCAGACGTCTGTATGATCTTACAGACGTCGACCTTGCCGTCTGGCTATCAATCCAGACGTCTGATTCTGGAAATTTTTCCAGAATCAGGACCCTGCTCGACCTCCGCTTGCGACGCCGCCCGCGTCGCACCTCGCGCTCCTGCTGCTCAGACCGCAGCAGGTCCCTCTCCGCGTCGCTCCGCACCCCCCTGCGCCCTCCGCCGGCCGGCCAAGCCGCTCCGGCGAGCTCGCCCTCATGGCAGAGCTCCGCCCTCGCACGCCGCACCTCCGCGCTCACTGCGGCCGCCACTGCCGCCCTCGCGTCTGCTCGCTCTCGCGCACAGGAAGGAGAAGAAGGAGGAGACGGTGGAGGCGGGAGGGGAGGCGTGGCCCTTTTAAGGCCGCGCGAGGAGGAGAGAGAAGGTGGCAGGCCGCCTGCAGCCGTAGAGAGAAAAAGAGGGAATATGCGGTCTGCGCGCTCAGGCGCGCAGGCGACTCGCGTGTGTCGAAAATAACGGATTTCCAGATGTCTGGAAACGATCCCAGACGTCTTATCAGACGTATGGTTGTGATCCCAAACGTCTTGTCCGACGTCTGAGCCACCTCCCAGACGTCTTAAAATACGTCTGGGGCACACATTTGTTACAGTATAACAAACTGAAAGGAAGTTTCGTCCCCGAAACCTGCGCCAACTAGGGTGCGGGAAAAAGATGTCCAAATAACCATAACAAACTCAAAGAGGACCGAAGCCAGTCCGAAAAGACATACCCGCGAAAAGCTCCGGGTACCGCTCCCGCATTGCCGCCTCAGGCTCCCAGGTAGCCTCCTCGTACCGCTGGCTCCTCCACAAAACCTTTACCAGGGGTACTTGCTTTCGTCTCAACCTGCGGATGGCTCGGTCTAGGATCTGCACTGGCCGCTCGGGGTAGGTCAGGTCGTCGCTCACCTCGACGCTCTCGTGACTCAGTACGTGGCTGGGATCGGCTACGTACTTCCTGAGGTTGGACACGTGGAACACGTCGTGCACACCAGAAAGCTGCGGGGGAAGGGCAAGTCTGTAAGCAACGGGTCCAACCCGCTCCAGGACCTCAAAGGGCCCCACGAACCTCGGCGCGAGCTTCCCTCTCACCCCAAACCGCTGTAAGCCCTTCATGGGCGAAACACGAAGGAAGACGTGGTCCCCAACCTCGAACTGCACCTCTCTGCGTCTGCGATCTGCGTAGCTCTTCTGTCTGCTCCTGACAGTGCGAAGTCGTCTGTGGATCTGCTCAACTACCTCCTGACTCTGCCGGATCAACCTGGGGCCAACCTCCCACTTGGTCCCCACCTCAACCCAACTCAAGGGTGCCGTGCATTTCCGTCCGTACAGAGCCTCGTAGGGAGCCATGCCGATGCTCGAGTGATAACTGTTGTTGTATGCAAACTCCGCCAGGGGCAGGTGCTCCTCCCAAGAGCCCCTCCAGTCTAGTACACAGGCACGCAAAAGGTCCTCAAGTGTCTGTATCGTGCGTTCCGACTGTCCGTCCGTCTGGGGGTGGTAAGCCGTGCTAAACCTCAACCTCGTCCCCAAAGCCTGCTGAACTCAGCCCAAAATCGGGACGTAAAGCGGGTATCCCGGTCGGATACGATCTCCCGCGGAACTCCGTGTAGTCGCACCACATCACGGATATACCTCTCTGCCAACTGTGCGGGTCCCAAAGTGACTCGGATCAAGAAGAATCGTGCCGTCTTCGTCAATCTATCCACTATTACCCAGACTGCGTCGTGTCCTCGCTGGGTAACAGGTAAGCCCACCACCAAGTCCATGGTGATGCTCTCCCACTTCCACTCTGGTACTAGAAGCGGCTGAAGCGGCCCTGCAGGCCTCTAATGCTCGGCTTTCACCTGCTGGCACACTAAGCACTGCTGCACGAACTCACCCACATCCCGCTTCATCCCTCTCCACCAAAACTCGCATCTCAAGTCATGGTACATTTTCGTGTTTCCGGGATGTATGGTGAATCTGGAACCGTGTGCCTCAGTCAGGAGCTCTCTCAACAGCTCCTCGTCTCTGGGAACGCACAACCGTCCCCTCAAGCGTAGCACCTGGTCTATGAAAGAGAAGTCCCCTGGGTCCCCTGATAGTACTCTATCGCGCAAAGACTGCAAGTACGGATCGGCCATCTGTCCCGTGATGATGCGGTCTATCAACTCTGGCCTGGTCTGCCGTGTCACCGTCATTGCCCCACAGTACGCTCGTCACTCTAGAGGTCGCCAACTGCCCACCTCCTCCAAAAGGCTCCAACTCTGTAACTGTAGACTGGCCAAGCGTGCGGGCGCCTTACGGCTCAAGGCGTCAGCCACCACATTGGCCTTTCCCGGGTGGTAGGAGATGCTGCAGTCGTAGTCCTTCAGGAGCTCCAACCAACGTCTCTGTCTCATGTTGAGCTCCTTCTGGTCAAAAAGATATCTGAGGCTCTTGTGATCTGTAAAAATCTCGAAGGTCTCATCGTACAAGTAGTGCCTCCATGTCTTCAGCGCGAAGACAACAGCTGCCAACTCTAGATCGTGGGTAGGGTAGGTATGCTCATGGGGCTTCAGTTGCCGCGAAGCGTAAGCGACCACGTGACCCCTCTGCATGAGCACACCTCCTAACCCCTGCAAGGAAGCGTCCGTGTACACAACGAACCTGCCACTACTGTCAGGGATGATGAGCACGGGAGCCGAGGTCAACCTCTCCTTCAGCTCCAGAAAACACGCCTCACAGGCGTCTGTCCAAGCGAAAGGCACATCCTTTCGGGTCAACTGTGTCATAGGACGCGCAATCTGTGAAAATCCTCTGATGAACCGTCTGTAGTAACCTGCCAGTCCCAGGAAACTGTGAATCTCAGTGACTGAACGCGGTCTCTCCCACCTGAGCACTGCCTCGACCTTGGCGGGGTCCACCGCCAGGCCGTCTCCAGAGATCACATGACCCAAAAAGGTCACCTCCCTCAACCAGAACTCGCACTTGCTGTATTTGGTGTACAGCCTGCGTCGTCTTAGAGTGTCCAGAACCATCCGCAAGTGCTGTCCGTGCTGCGTCCGAGTTCTAGAATAGATGAGTACATCATCTATGAAAACCACCACAAACTGGTCCAAGTACGGTCTAAACACCCGGTTCATCAGGTCCATGAAAGCAGCGGGGGCATTGGTCAGCCCAAACGGCATGACCAAAAACTCGTAGTGTCCGTAGCGGGTGCTGAAAGCTGTCTTAGAGACGTCGGTCTCCCTGATCCTCAACTGGTGGTATCCAGACCTCAAGTCGATCTTGGAAAACACCGTGGCACCCCGCAACTGGTCAAACAAATCGTCGATCCTCGGCAGCGGATATCTGTTCTTGATGGTGACCCTATTCAGCTGTCGGTAGTCCACACAAAGGCGTAGGGTCCCATCCTTCTTCTTCACAAACAGTATTGGGGCTCCCCAGGGAGACGCACTGGGCCTCACGAAACCTTTCTCCAAAAGGTCCTGCAACTGGGACTTGAGCTCTCGCAGCTCAAGCGGTGCCATTCTGTATGGCGCGGTGGAGATGGGGCTGGTCCCTGGTACTAGTGAGATCTCAAACTCGATCTCACGCTCGGGCGGTAGTCCTGGTAACTCGTCTGGAAACACGTCGGGGTACTCTCTGACCACCGGGATGCTCTGGAAGTCTGCCACGGGGTTGTGCTCTGCCACCACACAAGCTAGGAAGCCCTCACACCCCTGGCTCAAAAGTCTCGCAGCCCGAAGTGCCGAAATGCACCTGAAACCTCCGTCCACTGGCTGCCCGTGAAACTCGAAAGCAGGCAACTCCGGAATGGAGAAGACAATCTTCCTCTCAAAACAGTCTACCAAGGCGTGGTAAGCGGACAGCCAATCCATCCCCAGAATCACTCCAAAGTCCTCCATCTGTATCATAATCAGGTCAGCTGGCAGGCTATGTCCCCCGATGCTGACCCCGCAACCCGTGTACACCTCCTCAGCTACAAACAGCTGACCACTCGGACCTCTGATTACGAACGGATTCTCTAACAGTGTATAATCCTGGTCCAAACTAACTGCGAAACTGGCTGCGACAAACGAGTGCGTAGCGCCGGAATCGAAAAGCGTGTAAACGAGTCTGCCAGAAACTGAAACCATACCTACTACCACGGATCCCGATGCTCTGGCGTCCCTGTGTGTTAGGGCGTTGATGCGCCCCTCAGCCCTAGGTGCGGACGAAGCAGCCACACTCTGCGTCGGACGGGTAGGTGCTGGCCGGTACCCTCCTCGCGACTGCTGTCCTCCTCCTCGCGCCTGAGAACCGCGGCCTCCTGCGCGCCCTCCAGTGCTCTGCGCGGGAAGTATCTGCTGACCTCCAGCTCTAGATGGGCAGTCCCTCCTGACGTGGCCCGGCTGGCCACACTGGTAGCAGAGGGGAACCCGACTCCCGCCCTCAGTGAGTCCCTGCTGTCGGCTAGGCGGGGGTCCGGTGCTGGAGACTGGCCCCTGTCGAGGGCCCCCAAAGGCCACTGATGGCCCTGCACAGCGTGACAGCTCTCCTGCGGATGTCACGTGTCTCCGTTGAGTTCTCCTAACACGCCTGGTGTGGCGGCGGAAATCTCGTTCCACCATTAACTCCCCTGTCGTACGCTCGGAAGGGGGAGGGGGTGGCGACGTGGGTGGAAGCTGAAATTCTTCTCGAACCACCTCTCGAATCAGTTGGACGAGGTCCCGAGACGGTATACTCAGGAGAAGAGGAGGGGTAGTATGTATTCCAAGCCCGACATATCTGTCCCCCGGGCCCTGACCTCGGCCGCGCCTGCGGCCCACCCTCCTAGCTCCACGACGCGGCATCTCCTACAATGGAGACGCGAAACAAAATGAAAATGTCAAAACAGACGGTACCTAATGAAACCTCTAAGAGCTCATGTCAAGAGGTATGTTGTGGTGGCTACTCTAGTTATAACATGTGAATTGGTTATTTTCCAGTCAGTTGATTCACTTCTCGGGACGACCTTGCTCTGATACCATCTTGTAACGACCCGGTTCCCGAGTCCCTACGAGACACGAGAACCGGACCGACTCGACTAATCCCAAGACCTAGTCGTCCAACGAGGAAGTGACCAAAAGACAATAAAATAAACCACATTCAGCATGAATATAACTAACAGTAAGAAAGTACAGCAGTAAGGAAAGAAACTACTACAGTAGGTACCACCACAACAGTAAAACAACATTTATCATATAACAAGAACTGCAGGTAAAGAAGTACAGCGGAAACGAAAAAAAAAACTACTCACTGAAACAGAAACAAAAGAGGTACAAGGACTGTGGTAAACTCTACTGGACCCTACTTAGCCCAGCGTCCTCTGCAGCCGCTGACCCTGGCTGCTCAACGCCTGGTCCTGAAAAAGGTAACGAGTGTAACACGTCAGCAAAACGCTGAGTAGAGTGGCAAACTAACTAAAGGCAACAGTAGAGTGTACAGTAGCTGTTATGTTCTATTACTTCCTTTATTCACATCTTTCAATTTTTCTCACTATTTCATTTGTTTCTCAGATCCTTTACTTGATCTCGAATGTCCTCGTGGGAACGATCTTGATTGCAGTCTTTTCCAAAAGTAGAAGTAGCACGTGGTGCTCTCCTGGCCGGGAGAGTCCCCCGTGGTGATCCTACCCTCAGTCAACCACCCCAAGGTCACTGACAGACGTAACGGTGACTACGGCACGCGCGATAAACGCACAGGTAGCTAGCCCGCACTGGCACGCGGTCAGTCGTTTCCGTTAACGGGTGCGCCCAAAGCACAGCACGGAACCAGGGCAGAGCCCTCTCAGTAACAGGGGTCCAACCCCTCCACAGTAACCAAACCGGGGCCTTGCCCCTCCACAGTCCGCGCACCCTCGCCTGACTACCCTGGTTTGCCCTAGTGGGCCTAACAAGTCGGTGAAGGAGGCTAGCAGAACCCCGGGGCCCGTGGGGTAGCTAGTACTCTCCTAACACTACTAGCTCTCCTCGGTACTACGTACACGAGGGCCAACAAGTCGGTACAGAGTGGCCAGTCCTAACCCCCGGGTCCCTGGGGTGGCTAGCTCAGCTCTGCACTAAACGGAGGGACAGTCGCTCTCCTTAGTACTCCGTACTCAAGGGCCAGCTCACTTCCCCAATTCTATTCCATTCGCTTTCCAGGAGTTCTACTCCTACTTCACCGTAGGGTTCCAGAACATCTCATGTCTTACTTTCCAGTTTCACGTTCTTACAAACCATGATCCCAATCATGTTTCTTTATTCATAACAGGCAGCTGTGAATTCAATTTACAGGCAGCTTCATATATTCCTTTCCATTTTTTCCAAGACTGCAGTATTATACATTCCACTAGTTTTTCCATCCTAGGATTCATGCCATATCCTAGGGACTATCATACAATCTAGTTTTCCGGCCCTAGGATTCATGCAACACCTAGGAACTATCATTCCATATATTTCTCATTCCTAGGATTCATGCAATGTCCTAGGTTCTAGTTATGGTTCCATACTTTAACAAATTTTATTAATACTTAAAGCCACTCTACCAGGTACAACGGGAGTAATGGGGGCGTGATCGGGAATCCCGCGTGCCTCCGCGACTCTCAAGACTGCAACTGAACGAGGTCCTATCACAAGGATCAAACACAGGGAGTGTCTCAAAACAGTGTATAGCTACTGTAGACGAGTAGAGGAATTAATTCTGAAAAGAACGCAACTCGAATCGCGGAAAACGGAGCCCGAACGGGCCGTAAACGGGTCGAAAAAGATGATACTGTGCAAAATCAGACGTCTAGAACTCCCTCCAGACGTCTTAAACGGTGGATCAGAGAATTACCTGTTCAGCGTGGTTTCCCAGACGTCCAGAAGTCTGCGGGGACGTCTTTCCTAGATCCCAGACGTCCGATGGTCCCTCCGGACGTCTGGAGGTCACTCCCGCCGCCTGGTACAACTTCCAGACGTCTGATTCGCAAAGGATGGCGAATCAGCGAACCTACGCACAGCCAACCCCCTCCCTCAGTACGGTCAGTCGACAAGAAGGAAGAAGAAGGCAGAAACTCACCTTTCAGACGTCTGTATGATCTTACAGACGTCGACCTTGCCGTCTGGCTATCAATCCAGACGTCTGATTCTGGAAATTTTTCCAGAATCAGGACCCTGCTCGACCTCCGCTCGCGACGCCGCCCGCGTCGCACCTCGCGCTCCTGCTGCTCAGACCGCAGCAGGTCCCTCTCCGCGTCTTTCCGCGCCCCCCTGCGCCCTCCGCCGGCCGGCCCAGCCGCTCCGGCGAGCTCGCCCTCACGGCAGAGCTCTGCCCTCGCACGCCGCACCTCCGCGCTCACTGCGGCCGCCACTGCCGCCCTCGCGTCCGCTCGCTCTCGCGCACAGGAAGGAGAAGAAGGAGGAGACGGTGGAGGCGGGAGGGGAGGCGTGGCCCTTTTAAGGCCGCGCGAGGAGGAGAGAGAAGGTGGCAGGCCGCCTGCAGCCGCAGAGAGAAAAAGAGGGAATATGCGGTCTGCGCGCTCAGGCGCGCAGGCGACTCGCGTGTGTTGAAAATAACGGATTTCCAGACGTCTGGAAACGATCCAAGACGTCTTATCAGACGTCTGGTTGTGATCCCAGACGTCTTGTCCGACGTCTGAGCCACCTCCCAGACGTCTTAAAATACGTCTGGGGCACACATTCGTTACACTCCCACTGACAAGACTTTTGACAGTGTTCACCAGCCTTTGGATCCAGAGGAGGCATTTGGGACAGTGATGCCACCGGACTACGGTGGTTTCATTTGTAGTGTGAGAGGACGCACACGTTATCCACCTGGTATGGGAGGACATGTGTCATCTCATCTAGTGTCGTCGATCAGCTGCATCAAAAAATCGACACACTACAGAGACGGGAGGAAGAAGCGAGAGGCAGAGAGGGAGAAGAGAGAGGTAGAGATGAATAATATGATGAATGACATGGATGATAAGCTTTAGACGCTTCTATCCATTCGTTTGAAGAAGGGACAATCAGAGCATCTGCCTTCATCAGATCCCAGCATCTACAGAAGAGACGACGACGATGACATGGGTGGTGCAGGTGGAGCTGATGGCATCGGGGTAACAACATTTTGATTTTTATCCATTTTCTTTTATTATGCTTTTCGTATTACCCTTGTTATGTAAATATTTCATTTTCAAACTTTTTATGTACTAGACTTTGTATTTATGAAATATAAACTTTTCTTCATTTTCATTAGTTGTTTTTGTATAAAAGCAAGTCTTATAAGTAGGTTTAGTAGGTAGTTCCCATCACTTTGAAAATAAAAAAATAAAAGCCCATACATTTACAGTTACTTATTTGAATAAGCGAAGACGTAAAGGTGACAGTAAAAATATTTTTATCGTCACTTATTGCAATAAGTGATGACATATAAGGTTCGAGAGAACTACAGCTCTTCTTTTATCTCGTCGCTTATTATGATAAGGGATGGCAAAAATATTTTTACCATCACCTCTATGCCGTCGCTTATTAGGCCAAGTAACCGCAAAAATATTTTTGTTGTCATCTTTATGCAATCATTTTTAAGGAAAAGGGACGACAGAAATATTTTTGCCGTCTCTTATCCTAATAAGCGACGACAAATTTATTTAAACGGCGACGAAACTTAAAAAATAGTATGTAAAGGCAGGAAAAATTGATATATAAATGTTATTGCTTATTTCATAAGCGATGGTAAATACAATTCCCATCGATTTTAAAACGACGTCGAAACATCTAATCCGTCTGGTGGTCGAATACTATTTTGATGTCGGATGTGCCCTCTAACCAACGAAAAAACAAAACAACGATGGTAATAACGGCATCACTTAATGGCGTCGGTTAGAGGGGCTTTGTCGTCGGTCTGTAATTGACAACAAAGGTAGAGTATGTTGTAGTGCGATATGCTCGAAAATTGGCTAAATATAATGAGAAGTCATAATGTCACTCGTTTTCATGGGATTCCGAATCCATACTATGAAGTTCTCACTAGTAGGCGTGAGACATCATACGGTTTGAAAGGTGGAAATTTTCACAAAGTAGACATAAGCAATGTGACTTGTACTTGCAACAAGTGGCAAACATATAGAATCACATGTTCACATGTTTGTGCAGTGTTGACATCTGTACAATTGTCGGCTATTGGTACACCTGGGAGTAACAAATGTTAATATATCAAGGGAAATTCGAGCCAATACCTGATTCTAAAGTTTGGCAGTCATACGTATTTCAAAAGTACATCCCTTAGTAGGAGAAAAAATGAAATAAAGGACAATCGAAGTCGGCTCGTATCCACAACGAGATGGATAGTCGAGAAAGCCAACAAACTAATAGTTGTTGTATGTGCATGCAAGAATGTTATACTAGAAAGTATTGCCCCTAGGTACAACACGGAAGCTCATCATCCACACAACAAATCACACAACCAAACACTAACAGCATGTAAAAAAAAAAAGAAACTCGCCTCTTCAAAATACGAGTTCAAACAAACTCGCCTCTTGAAAGGGTGAATTATGTACAAACTTACTAAATTCCACCAACAAAATCGAATGTCTAATGATAGACAATTAAAACATGGGATGCCTGATTTCCTATTATAAGACGTCTGGCCATAAAATTAGATGTTTAATAATAGGCGATTTTGTTCTTGCTTCCCTATTTTGAACTAAATCTAAACATGATTCTAGTGTGTAACAGTCAGACGAAAGAGAAGACGTCTAACATAATATATGGACATTTGGAGCGTATAAAGTTGAACTCGTCTCTTCAATGGCCTACTAAACATGACTATAGGCAAGATGAGAAGTAGGAAACTCATCTTTTCAAAAGACAAATTACATTTAAAGTCATAATCCGTAAAACTCACCCTTACTAAAGATAAATTTCCTAGGATAATTTCCTAATTATCTTCTCCGATATAATAATTAAAAAATATTATTTCTTAATTAACGTATTTAGAAAAATTCTTCCTCTTCTCCCTTCTCCACCTTCACTTCCCCAAAATAACTAATATAGCATCCATGGTGGGGTCCTCCCTAAACCCTGAACCCTTCTCATTTTGGCGGGCTAAAGAAAGCTCGCAACATCCCCTCGCACACGGTCACAAGCATTCCTTTCTCCAATGGCGCGCTCAACCTCGCAGACCGACAACGACGTCGACGAAATCCTAGAGAACCAAGACGACGACGGCGACGACCACGCCGGCTTCCCGAGGCCCATCGGCGGCCCCATCAAGCGGAGGGGCGGCACCATGCTTTACGGGGCCTTCGAGTACGAGGGCCACCCGTACGAGCTCGTAAGGATCCGTTTCCCTCAAAGCAACGGCGTCCATAGGGACCGATCGTCTGCTCCGACGTCATCTCTGCGTTGTTGTTGTTGTTGTGTGCGCAGGAGGACACCGTTCTCGTGTCGCCGGCGGTAGAGGAGAAGCCCTACGTCGCGATCGTCAAGGCAAGCAAGCGAGGTCTTGTTTTCTTTTTTTCTTTTTTTTTGTTTGACTTTCTTCTTGAGTGTGGGGATGGATCTGGAGAAGTGGTCTTGATGTTGGTTTCGAGCTTGGTGATTTATATGGTTCGATGTCTGGAATGGATGGATCTGGAGGTTTTGGTTCTTTCTTTTGTTTTTTTATTCCACACCCCCCCATCTCCTGGTTGTTGGGATGTCATGGTAAGCTCTAGAGCGAGAGGTAAGTAATTGAGAGGTTTTGGTAGCGTAGCTTGTGTGTTGGACGATTGCGTTTGATGCCGATGTAGGGAGATTGGAAGAAGTTATTAGAGTGCATGCACAGATTAGAAAGCTTAAAAAAAAAAAAAACTCGGATCACATCATCAGAAGTAAAAAAAAGTAGAATTTTTTGTTCCCTTTTTCTGTGGTTGGGAGGTTGAGAGACTAATAGTGAGTACCCTCTCTTGGAAAGTAGCGAAGGAATCCATGTTTGGAAGTTGACGAATTGTTGAGTTTCCAAAGCGAAAAGAGGATTTTTTTTCCCTCTCCCTTCCAATTTACTATCTTTGTAGTTACTTTTGATAGATTGCTACCGGTGGCTACCAATTCTTGGAACCTTGGGGGTTGCAATTTGCTTTGTTCGCATCATTCTGATCTCTCAATTTTGGAAACTTAGGCTTAGTGACGTGCCCACAGGTGTTATACATGGCTCTGCCACTGGTTGTGGAGTTTTAGTATTGATCATAATTGTTTACGTGTTATGGGATACTTTCTTTCAGGATAGGAAGATTTGTGGACAAACAAGGTCAACAAGAAATTGCTTAGATAGTGTGTTTTTCCTACCAAGGTATAGACATAGGGGCAACACTGGCCATGTGAGGCCTGGTAGAGTTTGTTATTCTTCAGTAGTTTTTTTTTTGGTTGAAAGGGAAATTCTTCAGTAGATTTTTGGTGTTTTTTTTTTTTTTCCTGAAAAATGATTTTTGGTGCTTGTTGACTATGCTTTCATTTACTTTAGAATTTGTTGGCATTTTCTTGGATACTTCTCAATCTATTTGGTTGAATAAAAAAAGAACCTTTTCTGGTTATGGGTTTTTGGGAGAGCTTGAATCTTATATTTTGGCTGAAATGTGCTGACAATGTGGATGTTGCGTATGCTCTCAGTTTAAGCTGCCTCATGCATATTTGGAAGCATGGGCACATATGGGATATTGGAAACAAATTCCCTAATGACCTGCAGAATTTTTCTTTTGACTTTTCAAGATACTGTGGCTTGAACTCACTCTATGTGTAATTGTATAGGTTAAGATTTTCCATCTTCCTGAAAACAAATGCCAAGGCTGCGACTTATGATCTTCGTTGTCAACTTTATTCTCTATCATTGATGAAGGATAAAAAACATCTTCAAACTTAAAACTTCGCACACAACTGACAAAAGGATCCAATTACCCGAAAGTGAGGCAAACTGGTGGGTCTGGCCCGATCGACCTATCTGCGCCCAAATGGGTTCAGACCTAGATAAGCCTGACCTCACCTGAGGGCCTGGTGCCAACAAAGTCAAAAAAGGATGGTATAGCACCCATAATGCCCATATCGACAATAATTATGGGATTACCAATGCAATTAATGCTCTGACAGCAGACGAGTCCTGACAACAGGCTTACCGAGGAGAATGAAAAGACTGTGGAGAAGATCTCATAAGATTTACTGGTTTGTAACAATACTCCCTGTAACTATAATAGAGAAGAGGGTCCTTACAAGGGCCTCATCATACAATCCGAGAGAGAGAGAGAGAGAGAGAGAGAGAGAGAGAGAGAGAGAGAGAGAGAGAGAAAGACTCCGAGAGATTGTAATACCACTACTTTTAGTGGATTTACAGGAGTCATGCCTTCCTCAAACGTACATCCCTTGCGGTGTAATTGAGTCACCAGTCTCCCTGTCTTTCTTGCGATTGTTTTCTTGTGTGATTATTGAGTTGGATCCTCTTTCTACCAAGGAATTTGATCAGTTGGTGTTGTCTGTGGGAAGTGATCATCCTTTGATATCCTTTTCGTATCAAAAATATTGGTGATGGTCCCAACAACTTGCAACTCCGCTCACGGCCACCCCGAGAAAGACCAGGTAGAGTTCAGCGTCTCCGTGTCCAAGAGGTACCATCAACACGCCGATCCCAATAAAGAGAGGTCGGTACAACCTGAACTGCTGCTTGAGGCCCCTGAGCGAGACCCCCTCATCGAGATGCAAGCGAGGGAGGAGTAAGAAGTTTGGTTGGTGGTCTTGAAGGTAGAGCATCAGTCTCTCGGCGCCAAATTCCTCGAGATCAAACAGATTGAGGAGTTGGGTAAGACCCAGTCGGAGGAACCCCAGAGTTTGAGCCCCAATGACGAACAACTGAAATGGTAGCGTATGGTGGAGGAAGAAAACGTCTTCCTGTGTGAACAACTCGAAAAGCTAACATGAGACTTTAGTAGCCAGCGAAGCGAAGCTCCCCGCAGCTTGCCAAATGCTCCACTTCTGCCCTTGCCGGGAGAGCAGTCGGGCGCTCAACTCTTATCCGGGAGAGCAGTCTGTCTGCCTGTTGTATTGATGGATGTTGTTGATTCTATTATATATTTTCTTGGGTAGTTATCACACTGGATAACTACCCTTACCTTTTTTTTTTAAAAAAACTCTTGTCCGATAGCGGCGGGGGCTCCATCTCGGAGATCGTCTGCTAAGTCACCTGAGCAATGAGGGGTATATGCCTACGCGTGTATGTCACCACTACCTATTCACAGAGGAGGTGATGACGGTCCCCTTGCTAGAAAAATTCAAGCAGCTAGTCATTGGCCTCGTACGACGGGACGACAGACCCCAACAGTTTCGTTAGGAGCTACCGCTAGATGATGCTAATGCATGACTGCCTCGACGGAGTACTCTGCTGAGTATTTTCATCATATCTGTCCGGCATGGCCAATGGATGGTTTGACGACTTGTTAGTCGGGCAGATTGCCTGCTTCCAGGACCTGACGGACAAGTTCTGCCAGTACTTTGCCGAGCAACAAAGTGTTAAAAACAACCCTGAGTGGATGTTGGAAATTAGACAGCGGAAGACTGAGTCTTTTCGATCCTACCTGGATCGGTTCAAGGCTCAGTACTTCAAGTGCAAAAGGCCCCAAGATGTGATAGCCGTCCAATACTTCAAGTCGGGTCTCCTGACTCAAAGGTTCGGGTCGATATTGACGATTTCTTACCTTGAGAAATGGTGGAGCTATGCGACACAGCCACGAGGTTCGCGGAGCAAGACGATTCCTTCCCCTCTTGCAGCCGACTGGCTGAAGGTTATAGTGATGATGCAGCCTCATGGAGGAAAAGAGGGCCTCAGGCGAACTTGCTCCAACGCCTGTCTATGGAAGTGGTAACTTCCACAAGCGAAAGGCTACCTTCCATGACCAAAGGAGTGACCGGCCCACCAAGAATTGCAAAGATGTATCCCGCCAGGCAAGGCGGGGGTCCTTTGAAGAATACACTCCCCTGGCCGTGAACTAGGCGGACACGTTGGTGGAAGTCTGATATACGGATAAGGACCTACTGCCCCCGCCAAAGCCCATGAAGAGGAAGGTTGACTCTGGGTCCTACTGTAAGTACCACAAGGCTCGGGGTCATGCCATCGAAAACTGTCCGGACCTGTGCGACCAGATTGGGTCCCAGATCTGGCGCGGGAACTTGGCTCACTTTGTCAGACGAAATGAGGGCCAAGACAGAGGCAAGAGGCCATGGAGGGCCCGAAAGATTACCATAAGGAGTAGCTCTAGCAGCTCCACGGAGTCAATATGATCTTCCTTACAGACCATGAGACAGACGGATCAACTGAGCCGACGGTGTCACCCTAGCTAACCCTGGTAGAATACCACCTCCAAATCCTAGCAGCAATCCTCGTGTTATCCTAGGATGCTCACCCCTTGTCGCCTGAACATATCGGCATAGAGGTCGAGGTAATCTTCGGGATTAATGCTGCACTCGACCAACAAGTAACTCCTTTCGAGTTGGCCCTTCCGAGCGCCTTCCCTACTTTTCAGAGGGGCAAGAGGGGTATAGTCAAGCAAGCGGCGTCTAGGCTATTCGCCTCCTTGCCCGATTTGGCAGAACACACGGATTTGCTTCTAGTGACACTTCTCCTGGTGGGGCAGTTGCATCCTAGGCTCTTGGTGGACGAAGGCAGTGCAGTAGACGTCTTGTTCACAAAGACGTTGCTCAAGTTGGGCTTCCAAGAGGAGCATCTCTCCCCCTTAGCCCATCTGGTTGTAGGCTTTGACAACCACAAAGTAATGCCAAAGGGAGAGATTAACCTTCCCTTATCCATCTGTGACGGGGACAGACACCTCAACCAGATGGCCACGTTCATAGTGGTCGGGTTGACAGCAGCATTTACGACATCATCAGTCGCTCGTCAATTCACGCCTTTCGCCTCATCGCCTCCTCATACTTCTAATTCATGCTTTTCCACTCCCCCCGAGGAGTAGGAATAGTACATGGGGATCAAACAGCTAGGCGCGAGCTCCTAAGGATCAAGCTGGAGCGATCTATGGAGCCAAGACCCCCCAAACCACAGAAATGGGGGAACAAGAAAAACTAAGTCCAGGCGATCCAGCAAGAGTGAAACCCAGTTGATCTGCCGGCGACTTCGGGATTGCAGCCAGGCTCTTCAGCCATGACTATACAACTTTTTCCTCACGACGCTACTAAGCTCATCGAGGTCGGAGCGAACCTTTATCCCTCCAAGTTCATGAGTTACTCCTGCTCAGGGCCAAACAGACGTTTTCGCTTGGTCCGCTAATGACCTGTCGGGAGTTGACCCATCCTTGATTCAGCACCACCTGAATATCCAGGCAGGCACCCACACGGTCAAATAGGCGTGTCGACACAAGTCAGTTGAATAATGTCAGGCGGTTGAGGTTGAAGTCCAAAAGCTCCTTGGAGTTGGGTTCATTGAAGAGTTCTTGTACCTAGCATGGCTCTCGAATGTAGTAATGGTGGAAAAAGTCAATGGCAAATGGCACATGTGCATAGACTTCACCAACCTCAACGAAGCCTACCCGAAGGATGAATTCCCCCTGCCGAGGGTAGATGCTCTGGTAGACTCCTGTAGCGGGCAATCTCACATGTCCTTCTTGGACGCCTACAACGGGTACCACCAGATTAGTCTTGCTCCAGCAGACAGATCTCACACATCCTTTATCATTGATAGGGGGTCTATTTTAGTATAGAATCATATCATTTGGCTTGAAAAATGCTGGAGTAACTTACCCGCACATTGTAAATATGATTTTCTAAAAAATAATAGGAAAATCATTTGAAGTATACATAGATGATATGCTTGTGAAGGGATCCAACTTCCCTCAACACTTAGAATATTTGGCCGAAGTGTTCAAGATTCTAAAGGACACCCGCCTTCGCCTGAACCCCGACAATTGTACCTTTGGGGTCTCGGTTGGCAAATGTTTAGGGTTCTTAGTCTCCAACTGAGGGATCGAAGCTAGCCCCAACAAGATCCAGGGGATCATGGACCTGCAACTGTCAGGCACTTCGAAAGAGCTGCAGTCGTTGGTTGGCAAGATCGTCTCGTTAGGTTGGTTCTTGTCCTGATCCTTCGACAAATGCCTTCCCTTCTTCGAATGCGTTGAGAAGGGCAAAGGCTATACCATTGTCCATTGGACTCTTTACTACCAAAAGGCTTTAGAGGAAGTCAAAGTAGCACTCCGAAGTTCTCTCGTCTTAACAGCTCTTGAGCCTGTTGAGGCCCTTTCCCTATACCTGGTGGCGTTCATGTCTACCGTCAGTGTCGTCCTAGTCTGTGAGCAGGAAGGAACACAGCGACCCGTATACTTCATTAGAAGCCCAACAAGCTGTATACTTCAGAAGCGGTTTATACTGGTGGCAGTTGATTACTTCAAATGGATCGAAGTTGAGGATATGGCTAGCCCAACAACTGATAGAGTTATCTCTTTCGTTTGCAACGGCATTATAGCTCACTATGGGATACCCCAATATATTATCACAGACAATGACACTCAATTCGCCTACAAAATTTTTTAAGAGTTTTGCTCTAGCTGGGGTATCCGCCTATGCTTTACATCCGTGGGACATCCCCAAGCAAATGGACAGGCGGAGGTGACCAACCGCACCATCATCTTAGCGCTAAAACGTTTGCTAGATTCAGCCAAAGGGAGATGGGCGGACGAGTTACCGGATGTTCTATGGGGCTATAGGACTTGCCAGAGGACTTTCATGGGTCATACACCATTTGGCCTGGTATACGGCATGGAAGCTCGGTTACCTATCAAAATAGCCCTCCCCACCTACAAGGCACAACTCTATGACCCTACCACCAATGATGATCAAGTTTATCTATCCTTAGACCTCATAGATGAACTAAGGGATAAGGCTTCAGAAGCATCGCTCAAGTATAAAGAAACGACTGCTACCGCCTACAACAAGCGGGTCTGCAAACGGGCATTCTCTCAAGGAGATTTAGTCCTGTGCAAGTGTGAAGTCTCCATGCCAAGCAAGTCAGGCGGGAAGCTAGATGCCCATTGGGAAGGGCCGTACAAGGTTTGCAAAGACAGTCTCGGAGACTTATACGAATTACAAACCCTAAGCGCAAAGACATCCCTCGCACTTGGCATGTGAGTAACTCACGTTTGTATCATGTATGAATACAGACAAGCAATAAAGATAGAAATTTTTCTTTCATTTGAAAAGAGTGTTCCTGGTACATTCCAAAAAAAAAAAACACAACACCAACAAGGAGCTCAGGGACTCCCCTCTCAAGTTCCAAAAATATCCGCCCAAAGCATTGACGAGAGGCGGAGCGGGGTAATCACCTCAGAAGGTGGCTCCACGGTCCCTGACGTAGTCGGTTGGTCTGCCTCCTCTTTAGGAGTCGGTTGGTGCTCGGGTCTTTGTCAGCTATAAGATAAGTAGCCTTCTGACGGTCGTACTCCAACAAAAACTGGCCCATAGACCAGTCACATAACTCCTTCATTGGAGTATGCTTCCCTGTAAGGAGGGACTGCACAACAACCATGGTATGCTTCTTGATTTCCTTCGAGAGATCCTCCCGGCTTGTCTCCATGGATGGATCTTTGGTGAAGAATGCCATCACCGCCTCTACATCTAGCTCCGACTGTGCAACGTGCTCCAACTTTGCCACTCGCTTGCCCCTCTCCTCCGCGAGCTGTTGGGCCTTGCTGAGGTTGGCTCTCAATTCCCCTGTGGCCGCCTCAGCCTTCTTGAGACTTTCTCTCACAGAAGCAAGTCTATCAATTGTGGTGCCTAGGTGGAGGCGCTCTTCTTCGAGAGCTCTCCTGTACCCCTCCACGGACGAGGTGTGTTCAGCCTTGAGCACTTGCACCTCCTCCTTCAAGGATAGGACATTGGTGCAGGCGGTCGTTAGGTGCTTGGATAAGCCCTCTAGAGCCACGACTTCAGTCTTGTGCGCTCTGATGAGGCTCTCTTCTAGTCCTTTGCCAATGTGCAGGGCCCTCCTTATATTAGGGTGGGCCTTTAGCTTATCTTCCAGCTGGGCCACATCGATGGCTGTCTGTTGCTGTGAGCGGAGCTTGCATACGGCCTCTTCTGTATTCTTCTTCGCCTTCTTCCAGGCAGCATTCGCCTCTGCCACCTGGCGGAGCAAATTCCTTTGGTCCACCTTAGCTGTCATGACCGATTTGGCAGTCATGTTCGTCTCATCAACGTTGCCGGCCGATCCAGAGAGGTTCAAAGGAGCGCCATCGCGCAGAATAAAGGCGGTCACAAATGTCTCAACATGCTGCCCACAAGCGCATAAAAAAAAAGTGAAAAAAGAAAGGCCAAAGAAACTTATTGCATAAAGGCATGATTGAAGTTCATACCCCCTAGGTCAGAAGTTGCCTAAAATATGGTATCATTCAGGTGCCTTAACACCTGCGTCATGGTTTAAAAAAACGAGCCTCGAGGCAGTCGAGGCATACCCCTCGAGGCGAGGTGGCTCAAAATAGGCTTGAGGCGGTAGCCTCGGTCTGTAGGCATGAGGCGTGCACCTTACTTAGTTGAGGTGCATTGAGGCGATGCGAGGCGGTGAGGCATTGCCTCAGGCTGTTTAAGTTGTCGTATGCTTGTCACATGACATCTTTTAGCGTTTAAAGACATCTAATTGTTTAATTATTATGTCTATTATCTTTTTTGAATTTGCTTGTTTCTATCCCTTATTTCTGATAGATGCCTCATTAGACAGTAATTTAACAATGTTAGGAAATTTCATAGAAGGCTTGAAGGTGGTAGCAAAATTGAAGAATTGACACTTGAAATGCAGAGATTTATATAAGATTGAGGTATTAGAGTTGATGGTGTCAGTTCATGGACCCTACATATTACATTTTTTTTCGTGGTCTTCAACAATCCATGTTTGTTTAGTTTTTCAAGAGTAGCTTTGTTAGAATTCAGAAACACGTCAAGTCATTTTATGTTTTAGGTAACATGATAGTACAAGAAGTAAGGTAGGCGATGGTTCTTTACTTGAGATGGAAATTAATGTCTATTTTTGAGGAGCTCTGTTACTAAGGATTTTCTCATCTCTAGAACTTTTCTGTTGTAGAAGTCTCTTCTAAGGTAGGACTTTATATCATGATACTAATCTTCATAGGTTATGTTTTCCTTGTAGAGAATTTAGTCAGGTAGTAACTAGTAAGCATTAAGACCATCTCTCAATTAAGTACAGAATCTAAGTTTATTCGTATATGACTTTGGCCAATACTTCATTTGAGCTGTCATGAGTTGAATCATAAATGAGTGATTTGGGTTTTCCTACCTATGCAGAATTTTTTAAGAATTCATATGAAGATACTTTTTTTAACAATATACATTAACAACCAATAACCAATGTTTCACTAGGTGACTAGAGTTGCACATTTATGGTGGACTACCATTTCATATAATACTTTGGATGGCTACTTTCAACTAGCCGTTCTCTTGTCCTTCAAAAAAGGGAAAAAAAATTGTACGAAACACAATCTTTGAAAGGAAGATTACTACACAACACACACACATCTCATTTGGACTTCAACTTTCTCTAATGCTTCTTGAATCATGCTGTCAAATACCATGTGACAAGTAAGCTTGATTCTAGCTTAAGAGAGGGGTTGGGGGGTTATATGCTATAGGGTGCTTACATAAATCATTTTCTAATTTATTTTGGGGGGGTTATAACTTGTGATAGAGAAAAAACGTTATGAAAGTATGTTATTTACATTATTATTTCCTTATTAGCACTTAACAAGTATATATCATATCATTTTTCTATGTTTTTTATGCAAATCCTGAGGCTTATGCCTCGCCTCAATGAAGGCAAATCACCTCGGTACTGCATCACATTTTTTAAAACCTTGCCTGCCGCTCTAGGGTAGGGGCACTGCTTGACATCCCCGGCCAAGCCGGCACCCCTCGGTTGGGTATGGGGCCACTACCAGCCCCCTCCAGTACGGATCTGGCGACATACCTGACCATCTGGCCGATCATCCTTGAGCCCCCCTGATCAAGGGGATCCACCAAGACTCCAAACATCATCGACCCCTGTTGCGAAAACTCCTCACGATGACCCCTCCTGAGGCGCTTTGAGGGGACTTTGGTTCCTCTGCAGCCTCCTCAAGGGCCTCCTCCTCCTGTTTCAGGCCCTTTTGATAAACGAGCTGACTCCCCTCGCCCCACTGTATCGACCTCCTCTCCTCATGCTCCATTGGCCTCTCCTCTCCGTGCTGCGACCCATGGCCAGCCGAACCATTGCCTCGACGCTTGGGCGTGTCTGGCCGAGCAAACCATTCGAAAGCTGCAACCAAAAACCAAGAAACCGGATTATTAAGTAGTTGGAGGAAGCGATATGCGATTCAAAAGCTATCGTTTCCCCCTTATTTACATGGCGTGAGCAATGAATCCGCCGCCTATGAAAAAGCCTCCCAGACGTTCTTTCGCTTGAGTTTCGACTAGGTAATTGGACCAAATTTAACTATTTTGTTCGCATCCGCCCGCGCAGACGGGTTAAGCTCGAATTGGGCTGGCTGGTCCCTTTTAGGCGGGCCTTGCCAGGTATAAGGGGCTCCGAGGTCTTTGATATTGGAAAGAAAAAAGAAATGGTGGTCTTACCCCTTCAAACTATCAGGGAGATTCACTATTTAGTATCTGGTCTGTCGGCTGTACAGGGTGTAAGTGCCTGATGGAAGACTGCCCCACTTCACCTTCAGGGGCATTAGCCTAAAAAGCAGGCGAAATAAAATGAAGCAGGGAATAATCCTCAAGTGGAAACAGATGGTGGTAAAGGCATTTAAAATCAGCCAGCAATTAGGGCTGAACTGTGAAGGGGCGAGGCGGTAAAAGGAAAGGAAGGAGGACAAAAAGAGTTTCAAGGGTATCCGTAGACCATGCTCTACGGCGTATTTACAAATTATAAACATGTCCTTTGTCTCTTTTGTACATAAACGGGTTTGGGACCCACAAGGATGGAATGACACTCCACTGAGTTCGTACTCCAAAAAATACTAAATCGCGGACTGGCTACAGAAGTCCGACGAAAAACTATACAAATCCCTCATCTCAGCAGAGACTCTGGAAGAGGAAGCAACAGACTTACCCTTGCTCGCAAGTCCCAACATGACGATGCTTCCTCTAAAAAGCTTGAGATGAAGGCACTTCGACAAAGGGCATTCTCTCATAGCACGCCGGCGAAGACGAGTACCAAGCACAGTGTTCTCTACGACAATTGAGGGTAGGTGGGGCATTAACTATTACCCACCACCCCTATATATAACCCCCCAGAGGGCGGTTCCCTTCTTGCGGGGTGCACGTTTCGAAAAAATCAAATCCTCGTATCCGATGCTGATTCCAAATATACCGCTAAGAGCAGATGATACCTCGACCATCATTGTGGGCATTAAATGCCCTCTGCGCGCGTATCCACTACCGCAGAGAAGGTAGCCCCATCAATGACTGGCACGACACTAGAGGCCTTCGCCTCATCATAACGACAATTAATGCCGGTCTTGTCGTGCCCAAGACAAGACTCAATTTCTGTAGTGACTGACCATCACTTGCGGAAGGTGGTGCTTACGTCACATTATTTCTTGGGTAGCCGCTTCTTAAGGCCGGCAGGGACCAGGCGTCGATATGCCTTTGCTCTTTTCACAAGCTGCCTCTCACAAGCCTACAAGAACTTAGGCGGATGCGCCTCACGTTCTCTCACTATGGCCGCCTTAAGAGGCTAGCGGGAAATCGGGCTCTTACATGCACGTCCCCTCAATATTGTCACCTCTTAAGGCCGATACATTGCCTCTTAAGATTGGTAGGAAATCGGACCCCTATGCCTACGTTCCCTCAGTATCATCGCCTCTTAAGGCCGTCGCTCCGCCTTTTAAGGTTGACGGGAAATTGGGCCCCTACGCTCATGTTCCCTCAATATCGCTGCCTCTTAAGGCCAGCACATCGCCTCTTAAGGCTGGCAGGAAATCGGGCCCCTACGCTCACATTCCCTCAAGGGTATCGCCACTAATGGCTTGCAAGACACCTCCATAGGCCGGTGAAACACCTCAAAACTTTCCACCTCATAACAAATGTTCGCTCTGCTTCTGATAAAGTTGGGATAACATTTGGGGGCATACTATACTGTGAAGTTTTAAGTACTATTACTCTCTCAGCAACATTCGCCTGTTAGAGAGTGGGGGCATATGATGAGGGGTAAAAAGCACCCTCAGACTTAAAACTTCACACACATCCCACAAAAGGATCCGATTACCTGGAAATGATGCAAATGGGCGAGTTTGGCCTGACTGACCCATCTGCGTCCAAACAGGCTCGGACCAGGATAAGCCCAGCTTCACTTGAGGGCCTGTTGCCAAGAAAGTAAAAAAAGGGCGGTAATAGCACCCATAATGGCCCTACTGGCAGTAATCATGGGATTACCAATACAATTAATGCTTCGACAATGGACTAGCCCTGATAACAAGCTTACCAAGGAGAATGACAAGACCACAGAGATCTCATAAGATTTACTGGTTTGTAACAACACTTCTTATAACGATAAATAGAGAAGAGGGCCCTTATAAGGACCTCTTCATGCAATCCGAGAGATTATAATACTGCTACTTTTAGTGGTTTACAGGAGCCTTGGCTTCTCCCCAGACGTACACCTCTTGCGGTGAAACTGGGTCGTCAATCTTCCTGTCTTTCTTGCGATTGTTTTTTTGTGTGATTGTTGAGTCGGATCCTCCCTCTATCGAGGAGCTCGATCAATCACCGATTTAAATTTCGATTGCATGCCGTCAAAATGGCTATTTTTATGAGAATATCATGTCAACAGCATGGTTTCGACGAAATTTTGGTGAAATTTGCCCATTTCATTGAAATGGCCGAAATGTGGCAAAATGCACTAAGCATTTCGATGGTTGTTACTGCAATTGCTTCCATTCTTCGTTGTTGCTGCTGCTTCAATTGCTGCTATGTTTTAAACCTCCTATTGCTGTCATTGAAAATTAGATTTTTTTTTTGTTTCTACCTCAAAAAAGATTATGCTAAAACTTCAACACACATCTAGTTGATGTCAACAACTCTAATAACTAGTGGAGAAATTAAGCATCATACTCGTCCTCTTCCCTTTACATACTTGATTGCCTTGTCCAAATTTTATCTTCTCGAGAAAGATTTTTCACTATTGTTGGCATGAGGCAATTACAACCGTTACTTTGTAGTCTGTTTTTCTTTTGAGGTTTGATTTCATTCCAAATCCACATCTATTCCTAATTATAAAGTAGATTTACACTAGATCTATTATTATTACCAACAAGTAGGTTTTATCACAATTTGAAATTGAGAAAATCATTGTTTAATTCTTAACAATAAAATCCTAAGTTTGTGTTAACATTAGCGTGTTTCTTCTTCTCGTATGGTTAATTTTAAAAATAGTTATCAATTTAAATAGGGAGTATAAGGTGTGGTTTAGAGTTTAGAGATTAAATGGAAATAGTTATTTTAAAATTTTAATTATTTTGATTGCTGTCATTTTTGTCTACATTTGTTAGCGTGCCTTCGGCATGTCCTCAATGTGCCTCCAAAATGGATCATTTTCGGAGTATTGAAATCGTTGAAATCCAACATCAAAACATGGGTGCTTCTACGGTATGTCGACGAAATATGCACTTAAAAATTTATTGAAATGACATCAAAATTGACATTTTAAATCTTATTCTCTATTATGATGTGATAGAAGATGATTTCTAATATTCTCCTAATTGAAGAAAATTTTTCTTTATTCCAAACATTATATATCTTATCTTATTTTAAAATAATCTATACGAGGTTTTCAAAATAAGATGGTGCCTGTATACTTATATTTAATCAAATCTCAAGATTTTTGGAAAGACATGGAAATGAAAATATGTAAACAAACATGATGGAAGAACAATGAAATTACTTCTATTGCATTATTAGTTTTCTTGTTAGTTATGATTATATTATCTATGGGACCCACTAATTGGATGGAAGTTCTCATTTTTACAATATCCACGAGGCCATTTTGCTCTATTTAAGCACAATGCAGAGTCAAGATTTGCATAAATTAAATTGAGACTATTTCGAAATATATAAACATGGAAAGATGGCACTTTAGTTTTCTCGAATGTGAGTGTTTACAAAGTTGATGGTCTTGTTCTCCATTCTCCATGGTAAGGTCAATCCCGATGATAATGGGGACCAATGTCGTGTGTGAACTGTCAGTGACACGACAATGGTACGAGATGGGTGGCAAGAAGAAAAATATGATAGTTGGAATATGGACTTTGTTGCACTTGTGTTTCGCTTTCCTAATCTTCTTTTATGCATTTACTCATTCACTTGTTCTTGGTGTTAGCCTCTATTCATTCCTAAAGTCAACAATAACAATACGCACACACAAAAATCAATCTTGCCGTAGTTCTTTTTTATAGAGATGCATTAGTATGATGACAGAAGCCATGTACTTGTGAGGCATTGTCCGTTCTTTTCCTACATATTTACATATAAATTCTTTTGAAAAACTTGTGTGTCTTGCTTGCAAAGTCTTTCCTTTCTTACCGTGAATGGAGAGGATATAGAGCAGCTAACACCTAAATTCCAGGGAAAGAGGCAATGCATTTTCTAAGTGATGACCTGCTGTAGAATATGCTTGCTTAATGGTAAATAAGGACTGTAAAGGGAAAAAGAGTTGCATTACTTTTAAAAGAAAATCCTAGCTCTCTTTTATATAAAAGAGAGTTTTGGTAAATTACATAAGTATTCCCTCAAATAACTAGAAAATACCAATAACTCCTTTACAACTCAACACTCCCTCTTAAGTTGGGATGTATATGTCAATGAGTCCTAAATTGTTGCTCAAAAAATCATGACGCTTCTCTTAAGGGCATTGGTAAAAATATCCGCTACCTGTATCTTAGAAGAAATATAAGGAGTACTTATCTTCCCTTCTAGAATAGCATCTTGTATAAAATGGCAGTCAACTTCAATGTGCTTCGTCCTTGCATGAAATACTTGGTTAGAGGCAATATATGCTGCTAACTTGTTATCATAATAAAGTGCGACAGGAATATCAACAACTACCCCCAGATCTTGCAAAAAATCAATTATCCACATAATCTCACATGCTACCTGGGCCATAGATCTGTACTCTGCCTCTGCACTAGAGCGAGCAACCACATTATATTTCTTACTTTACCAGGAAACAAGGTTTCCTCCTAAATCGATAGCAAAACCAGAAGTAGATCTCTTGTCTTGTACTGATCTTGCATAGTCAACGTTTGAGTATACAACAAGACCTAAAGTATCACCCATATTGTAATATAAGCCTCGTCCTAGTGTACCCTTTAAATATCTCAAAATAAAGTACACATCATGCCAGTGACTGTATCTAGGACTCTGCATAAACTAATTAGCCCGACTGACTGCAAAACTGATATCCGGACATGTAATAGTCAAATATAGCAAGCGACCAGTAGTACTTCGATATTTGGTAACATCCTTAAATAGAGGATCTATTTCATCTGAAGTATGACTGATGGAGGCCTCAACTGGTATCCCTGAAGATTTGGACCCAAGAAGTAAAGCCTCCTCGAGAATTTGTAATGTATTCTGCCTCTGGGATAAGGATAAGCCTTCCTCATGATGAATGGCTTCTATGCTCAGGAAGTAATGAAGATCACCTAAGTCCTTAGTAACAAAGTTGGAATTGAGAAAAGCTTTTGTCTTTGCTATGCCATCAATGCCATTACTAGTCAAGATCAAATCATCCACGTAAATTGCCAACACAACCACTCTCCAGGTCCCATTATATTCTGTCTATCTAATAAATATCGAATGATCAGTAGTAGATATCCGAAATCTCACCTTCTGAAGCTTAAGATTAAGCCTCTCAAATTAGGCTTGGGGGCTCTGCTTCAGACCGTAAATAACCTTCCGTAAGAGGCAAACTAGCTCCCCCTGATTATCATAACCTGGCCGCTGTCTCATGTATATCTCCTCAGCCAGATCACCATATAAGAAAGCATTCTTTATATCAAGTTGGTGTAGAGACCATTGTTGAATCACTGCAAGCGGCAAAATAATTCTGATGGATGTAATACGTGCCATTGGGGAGAAGGTTTCAAGATAATCTACCTCATAAGTTTGGGTAAACCCCTTAGCTACTAGTTGGACTTTATATGTCTCCACTGTCCCGTCTGATCTGTATTTGATGGTATACACCCATCGACAGCCTACGACCTTAGCTCCTTCAGGACATGGGACAAGATCCCATGTACCTCTGGTCTGAAGAGCCTCCATCTTATCATCCATGGCCACCTTCCATTCTAGGTCGTGAAGAGCCTGCAGAAAATTTCTAGGAACAACTACAAGGGTAATAGCAGAAGCAAACTGGCTAACCTCCCCTGCAGATGAGAAACAGTAGTATAGTGTGAAATGGGATGGAGAGTACTATCTGATCTCCTAAGTGCAATCTTCTCTTCTCTCTCTGGCTCATCTCTGTCTGATGATGTACCAAGTTGAGTGGAATCCTCACTAATACAATCCTGTAAATGAGACCTCCTGTGGTAGATTTGTGTCTCTTTTATGGTAGCCTCTATGGATGAACCTTCTTCTGAGAAGTAGGGAATCTTCTCAAAGAATGTCACATCAGCTGTAACAATGTACCTCATACGAGCTGGATCATAGCATTGATAATCCTTTTGAGTCCTGGAATAGCCAAGGAAAACACACTTTGTAGCATAAGGAGTAAACTTATCTTGGATGTCGTAGTTTTGAACAAAACATGCATCCGAACACCAGTAGTGGCACTGGGAAAACTCTGCTACAATAAAGATGCATCCGAACACCAGTAGTGGTCCTGGCAATGTCAAGTGTTGCAAATTGCACTCTGTAACTTCATTCTACTGAGAAGTATGAGCACAAGATGTTTGATGGATGATCCCCTTGGCCTGGAAAGCCTTTTGCAAATCATTATGCATGAATTCTAGTGCATTGTCACTGCAAAAAATTTGAACAGTGGTACCATACTACGTCTCCACCTTAGATAAAAAATGTTGAACAATAGTAGGAATCTCACTGTGGGCCTTCAATAGAAAAACCCATGTAAGTCTGCTACAGTCATCAACCATGACTACAAAGTATTTGTGTCCGCTTGCAGAAGTAACTCTGGCTGGCCCCTAAACATCACAATGCACTAAAGAGAAGAAGTTGAACTCACATCAGCATCCCGTTCAGGATAGGTACTTCGGTGATGCTTCCCTAGTTGACAATCTTCACAATCTAGAACCAAGGAGTCTGGAAAATTTGGATATCATAACTATTTGTGGATATTTGGTAGGATATTGGAGTAAGGGAAAAATAGTTGCATTACTTCTCAAAGAAAACCTTAGCTCTCTTTATATGAAAGAGAGTTTGGGTAAATTACATAAGTACTTCCTCAAATAACTATAAAATACCAATAACCCCTTTACAATTCAACAAAGACAAAGTTATGGGAAAAGGAAAAGAAAACGATACTTAATGTCCCTTTTTGGATATGTAAAGAACTCCTTTCATGCAAATTTTAACCTTAATCGTCAAAAGATTATTTCATTTTAAAAAATATCAGTATACCATTTATTTTTATGGTTGGGAAATCTAAGTGCTTGTGGCATTTTTGGTGCATAGCCAAGGATAGGTTTGAAACAAGATAAGGACTCCATGTATTTGCACCTGCCTAAGGTGGGAAAAAAGCATGATTTTGGATGAAAATATGGTAATCAAGAAATTACATTCTTATGAAAACAAAAATCATTTCCAATTTTCATCTTTTCCTTGCTTTTATTATCTTTAATCACTAGTGGAATACTGTTGAGTATTTTTTAATGCATCCCCATTACTCTCGTCTTTTCTTTTTTCTTTATTTGAATTTAGGGTGCATGGTATATGGGCATATGGATTTACCTTCCAAATGCATCCATATACATATATTTGCACATATAAGCATATGTGCATGCATGTGTGTAAACACACATAGATATGTAAATGTTCATGTATGCCATAAGTACTACCACATACGCTTGGAAGACATATTCAGCTTGGAAGGCATATTCACTTGTCCATGGATTTTTGTCTTTTACAACATCATTTTCTTTTGATAATGGATGGGCACGGCGTAATGTCTATGTAAGGCACTTTATTTGGCCTTACATGCTCCCTAGCCTAAACCTCAGTTAGTTTGTCAAGAGCATGCAACTTGAACATTGTTTGGTTCCATGGTGGGGTTATATGATGGCGTGCTGAGGAGAGAAAACATGATATACTTAAACTACTTAGGCATAAAACATCCAAAATATATAAGAAATGAGGTGATTACATAGACCATTCTCTTGCTCTGTGAAGTGGAAAGTGCACAAATGATTTTTGATGATGCTAAATAAGGGTTTGAACCTTATTTATAAGCAGTGACTCTAGTTGAATCATGCTAGTGCCACTGATGAAGTTATGGAGTTTTTGCTTGGTTTTGGAAAGTTACAAGGATGAACACCCGAGGCTAGTGATCATCCATATATGATTTAACTTCCTGAATAAAGTCAAACAATGCTATTAAAGTGGATCCCCATGACTCCCCTGCATAATTTGCGACAACCACAACTTTGTCGTTCATGTGGGATTGATGTCATAGCAGGCTTGTTATACGGGGTACCTACTTGACTTTGGCTCTTTGTAGAGCTGATTTGATGTGAAAGCTTGTCACACTTCTGTTGAAATGGACCTTTTTGTTAGCTACAAGATCGAGCTCCATCTCTATAAAAGGGTGCCTGGTCTTTGTATATGTCAATAGTAAATAGCCAATAACATTGGTGGTGATATATTGAATAAGCCCCGAAAGAAATAAGCAAAATAGCCCAATCACCTGTGTAATATCCTTTGGCCCATAACTTAGACTTTCCACTGCTTTATAAAAGGTACTCAACAAAGTTGGCTGTTGGATGTTATGGTCTTTTCCTTCCAATGACGAGAGATAAGTAATTTAAGCCTTTAGATTGGATGATTTGACCATTCTCTTGCTGGAAAGAGATATTTGTTGGTAGGGATTTTTTTTCTTAATGTAAATAAAGTAGTCAATGAATGGGCATTGGCTCTTTTTCTTTGCTGCAAAGGAATACCTAGTATGGCAGTAGATATTTTTGTTAATATAAATAAGGTACTCAGTTAGTGGGTATTTAATTGGATGTTTGTCTCAATATAGAACAGGTACTTGATATGGGTCAGCATGGAAGAATATATTCATTTTGGAGGCCAAATACATTGGCCTAGAATGTGGTTACACAAATCTAAGGGCTATAATAAATCGAAAAGATATCTCGGTCTTTCAAACTGTGCAAGATTTTGTCCAAGGCACACATTTCACATGTAAAGTCTACCTTAACCCTCAGGTAGTATGCAGCTTGAACAGTTTCTGACTGTATACACAGTGAATAATTCAGTTCCCTTCATGGTGGTTAGACGGATGTTAGGGATGTCAAGGAGAAAAAGGATATAATTTCTTTCAAACCACTTGGACAAAAAATAGTTATGTAAAATGAAATATAATGGGATATTAAACCACTTAGTAGTGCTGTTAAGGCACGTACCTAGGCATGCCTAGGTGCTTCTTTGAGGAAAAGCAAGACATCAATAATGTGCTTGGGCAAGGGAATTTAGTTTAGGCAATGCCTACATGAGTGCCTCAGGTTGAGGTACTGGGCGCTCTGGCAAGCACCTAAAACAAATGCTCTGCTATATAAAGAATGCCCTAATAAGCTCCTCCCCCTCCCCAACCTCCAAAGAAAAAAAATCTTTCACTATGCTTTATCTTGATTGCCCCCTCCCTACTATATAGAAGAATGTCCTAATTTAATCCCCCGCATCCTTGGCTATGCTTTATCTTGATTGCCCCTTCCCCCTTCCCAATCCACGTGCTCTCTTTTCCTCTCTCTTTATATGTATACATGCATGTAAATATATATGTACCCATACCTACATGTTTCATGTGCTTGTGTGTGTATCAAAATCTGTTGTACGCATGGTTAGATAGGTCCATGTGCCTTGGTCTTCGTTAGTGTTCCCTTTCCCTCTCTAAGATTTGAAAATCACTTTGTATTTATGGTGTGTTTTGATATTTCTTGACTTTGATACCTCTGTCATGGGGCTGTGATGTTGTGACCTTCTAAGAGAAGGGTTTGTTTTTTTATTGTTTGCAATACCTTATTTTGCTCCTTTAGTTACCAACACTTCAATATCTAATTCGTTAAGACCGCTTATCAATTGCTGCTGTCATTATAAATTATTTTGTTCTTGCAAAATGGTCTTCTTTATGCACTTATGCATTTTTTGTTAGTTTATTCATTATTTGTTTTCCTTCACTAAGTGCCATCATATGTTCCTGCCATTGTTTATTTGGTTGAACAGATTTTGCATATTAATTATGTATGTGAAAATGGATTTTATTATTGATATTTCATATATTTACATTTTAGCACCTTGCTTAGCTTAGGTGGGTGCTTGGTGGCTTAGGTGCTTTGGACCCCTCTTGCTTTTTAGTGCCTCTCGCGTTTGACAACATTGTTGCTTAGACAAAAAATGACCATGTGATTTTAAGGAAGAAAGAAAATATCCATGTGAGATGAAACTTTGGTGTTAGTGAAATAAAGGGAAAATTAAGCAATTTTGCTTTTTCCCTTTCAGAAAAAAGGGATTTTGCTCTTTGGGGTTTCTCTCATTCTACAATGAAATATAGAGAAATGTAGTATTTGCGGGAAGGTGTGTGAGTATGCCAATTTAAGTCTTAGGCAAGTGCCATTTGATTGATTTCTTGTAGAGAGAGAAGTAATCTCTACTTAAAATCATAAGTGCTTAGAATGTAATCTTTTGGTCCTGCGACTCCTGTCCATGCCTTGTTACATTAGATGCTCCTTAAGTTGCTTTACAGAACCAAATCATCCGGAAGCATGACCAAATGTTGCTTGTGAAATTATTATTATTATTAGCAGTCAAATGGTCCTTGCTATTAGACAAACTCTTCTAAGATACTGGCACTCTGAATTTGTTTTATTTGATTACAAATGAAGTACTGACATTGACATTTTTGGGGACATTGGCATTGACATGATACTTTGGCTTCTGTTTGAGCATGTTGTTGTAAGTTTTTATCACTTTAATACTGGTCTTTGCAGGATATAGTGGAGGATTTGGAAGGGCAACTGACAGTGCATGGGCAATGGTTTTATCGTCCTGAAGAAGTGGAGAAACGGGGGATTAAATTAGATGATGATTGGGATAATCGGGAGCTTTACTACAGTTTCCACTTTGATGAGATGCCTGCAGATTCTATCATGCACAAATGCGTGATCCATTATGTACCATTGGGAGATCAGCTGCCAGATCGTTTTGAGCAGCCAGGCATGTTTTTCCGACGATTCTTTGATCACGTCAATGACAAGTGTTTGGAGCTGACTGACAAGAGTATTAAGAATGAGGAACGGCATGAAATTCAGTTGCTTATCCAGAAAACACAACAATGCCTAAAAGGTCATCAAATTAATCTAGAGACCACAAGAATTCAAGTAGATAACCCTCTAAGAACAGGCGGGCAAATATCCAAAACAAATACACAAGACCATGTGAGAATAGAGAATAATAAAGTTGATGAGCATGAATGTGAAACTATTTTGGCCAAACGAAATGCATTGACCGGAGATAAGATGCGTGACGTGGGGTTGAAGAAGCTTCTTGAAGCAGTTTGGTGTTCATGCATCCTAAAGGAGAAAAGCTTGAGAAAGAACGTCATTGTCGAGAAATGTTTGGAGGAAGTTAATGAAATCCAAAATGCTGGCACTTCTAACTTGGTATGACCTTTTCTTTCAACAACACAATGGGTTTCATCTTATTGTGCTTGGTTTTGTGATTATCAAACATGAAACAAACCCTAGTTTGGTTAACTAAAAATTAACAAATATTTATGCTCAATAGCTAGATATAGGATTGAGTGAAATACTTTGCAATGTGAGAACTATACTGATTATGTTATGTACTTAGATTTTTCCCCTACAAGTGCTTGTATCATGCCACATAATGAATTTTCAGGGTCCTATTATACCCTGAATTGGGCCTCTTGTGCTCTTGACTTTCATCCCCATTGTTTTGCTTTTACCCTAATATTGTAAGGTTTGAGATTAAGGAGAGGGGTAATGCTAAGACCACATTGATGTGATAATGATAATGAGGTTTTAGGAAATTATGTCCTTAAAGGAGTATTTGGACTTTAGACCAAGTGGTGAAATGCATCTTTTAGACATATATCATTCTCCATATCCAACTTGACTTGGAGAAAGGCTATTTGGATTTCATAGGCAATAGGAGCAAAAATGGGTTGGCATGAATTGGAGGGAGTTGGGAAGAATCTGCTTGTCCAATGGAATGTTCAAGGCTTAAAAGACACCAAATAAGGGGGCTCCTAGGGCATTACTTGGTAGAGTAGGAGTTAAATCTTGTGATATTTTAGGAAACAAAGCTAGGCACTTGCCATCGGAGAATTTGACGGTGTAGTGGGAAGCAAAAGTTGGACCATAGGAAAAAAAATGGTCAACTTGCATGGTAGGTCATGAGGAATTCAAGGGATGGCCACCTTTTACAATTACAAGATGAATGGTTGAGCAGCAAGGCTTGAAATGCTGATTTCGATGTCGTTTCGATAAATTTTCAAGTGTCAATTTCGTCGGCACGTCAAGGGCATGCCGTGGCTGTGTTTCGATGTTGGATTTCGACAATTTTGATGTTTAAAAAATAGTCCATTTTGAGGCATGTCGGAGGCATGTTGACAAAAATGACAAAATTAGTCAAAATAAATGGAATTTTAAGAATAACTATTTAAATGGATAAATATTTTCATTTACGTCATAAATCTTCTCTTATACTTCTTATTTAAATGGATAATTATTTTTAAAATTAAGGACTATAAGAAGAAAAATGCTAATGCTAATGCTAATTCAAAAGGAGATATATTGGTGATATATCATTGATACTAGAAAATTTTGAGGAAATTACTCAAAAAGACTTAAAATAGGTAAACATGTTGCAATATGAAAAAACACCTAGGCTTTAGAAGACTAAAATCATGTTTTGAGGAGTTTCCTGCAGTACGGATTATCAATATCTTTCAAGTTGGCAATATGCGATGCATAACTCGTGCAACAGTAGCAGCATTGTATCACAGTTGCAGCAGCCAACAACAATTGTGTGTGGCATGCATCACACTTACGCGTGACTTAGTAGCAGGTAACAATGCAAATTGACATACCGTCCGCATATTGACAGTTTCAACGACATGCCAACAATTTCAATGGCATGCTGTCGGCATGCTGACGACATCTCTGCATTTTGATAACTACATCGTGTTGATATGGCATCTTGTTAAAAACCCTCATCCGATGGCATTTTGATCATTGTTGGGCAAACACTTGGTAAGAAGGGATGGCTTGTTGTTTGGGGTGATTGGCTCGATGGATGCAAACCTGTGTGGCGAGCTTTGTTTGGTTTTCAAATTAGTTGTGGATTTTTTTATCGGTTTATGGTTGGTGGAGATTTTAATGTCACTTTGTGAGCTAAGGATAGGCTTGATGGGATGGCGGACGTGATGCTGTCATAGCAAAGTTTATGGAAATTGTGTTTGAACAAGACCTTAGTGGTTAGTTACATGTAAACTTGGAGAAGCATAGCATTACCAACTTCTGAGTTGAATATCAACAGATTTCTTGTCTCTACAAACCTTGTTAAGGCCTTTCCTTTGTTGTGGAGGCGACACCGAGACCATTTTCGGACCACGTGCTGCTACTTTGGAAGTCCAATGAAGATCTGCGACCCACCTCATACTTTAAATCTGAGCAAGCTTGGCTGCTTGAAGAAGATTTCAAGGGAACAGTGAAGGACTGGTGGAAACAAGCTCCATCCTTTCACTCTGCCATGATTGCTATGGAGAGGAGGCTGCAGGAGCTGACAAAGCACTTAATAGTGTACATGAGACAGGTGAAGGAAGGATAGTAGGTAGACGAAGGCTATTGCATTGGAAAACATTGGTGAATTGGATTGGTTGGAATACTTGGGAGTGTTGTCGACAAGTTGGTAATAAAGGGGGTGAGACATGTTCCTGCTCAAGAAGATAGGAAGGAAGAGCTGGAATGGATGTGAAGATCGATATGATTTTGGTTGAAGGAGGGGGATACAAACGGTGTCTTTTTGGACATTAAACCTTCTTCCATATGATAGTGAATGGGAGAAGGAACTTGATTGAGACGATCCAAGTTGGTAGGATAGAATATACCAACATGGAGGACATTGGTAGATCATGGCATAATATCTTCAACCCTATTCAATAAGCAGGCAGAATACCTTGTACGACCCTTTACTGATGTAGAGGTGAAAGATTCAATGGTGAAGGCACATTGGATCCTGATGGCTTCCTAGTACTCTTCTTCAAGGAGTTCTTGATAGTGCTTGGATAGGACCTTTGGTAGGTCTTGATGGAGTTCTGTAAAGGTAATTGAGGCCTTTTGAGATTGAATAAGCATCACATTTTCTTGCCTCATAGAATGAGGCTATTGAAAGAAAGAAAGGATTGCAGGCCTATCTCACTTTCTAATGCAGTCAGAGCAGTCAGCTTGATTTTCACAAAGGCGTTGGCAAATAAAATATGAGATGTGGTTGGTGATTTTATTAACCTAGTATATACTGCCTTCATTAAAGCCTACCATCTCACAAAATCACTGAAAGAGAGTTGGGGGCAAGAGGTTTCTTGTGGGAAGTGGGCTTCATGAAGGCATATGATTTCTTGGATTGGGCTTTCTTTGGAATTCACTTCGTATGAGGGGTTTTTTTGAGGTATGGATTGCTTGGTTGAAGAGGTGCGTGGTGACGAATTCCTTTGAGGTGTTGGTTAATGGTAGGCTGGAAGGCGGTCGAATTCAGCTGCATCATGGTATTAGATAGGGACACCCTTTACTTCATTGCTTCTTGTTCTAGAAGTGGATGCCTTGGCTATATGTTTCTACAGCATGTGACATGGGATTATTGAGACGCTTCAACTTAGGGAGTGGCACAAATCTAGTGCCATTTTGTAGTACAAGGATGGCATGGTCTTTTTCATTGAGCGACAAAAGAGGCAACGGAGAATATCTCCATATTACTTGATAATTTTAGGAGATTCTCAAGTTTGAGAGTTAATGGGGAGAGGTCCTCCTTTGTAGCTCTTGGAATGGATGATGATGTGGCGGTGAGGTCTGTAGCCATGCTTCGGACTCCCAGAACCACTCTTCCTTGACAATACTTGGGCTTAGCACTGTTCCATAAATTGTTGCAGATTGCTGACTGGAATGCTATTTTACAATATATAGAGAGTAGATTGGAAGTTTAGAAATCAAGTCTACTTTCCAAGGATGGGAGATTAGTCTAGCTGAGATTGGTCCTCTTGCTATCCCCATCTTTTATTTGTCCATAAGATTGATGCTTTGAGATGCAGGTTCTTATGGAAACAAACATGTGAGGGAAGGGCATGCGTTTATGGTCTTAGGGTGAGGCTTATTTGCCCTTGTCAGATACTGGTCTTCAAGTTATGGACTTAGGGTTATGAATTGTGTACTTCTAGATAAATGGGTTGCTCGGATTATGGGACAGAGAGATGGCTTATTCTGTATTGTAATACAGCCATGTTGTGGCAGAAAATTGGGATGGGTAGATAGGATGCTTCCTTGGAAAGGAGACTTTAACTTCTGGAAGTGGTTGTTGATGATGCCACTGGTGATTCCTTTTTTCTACATTAAGTTAGGAGTCTAGAGGGGCTTCAGTTTTTGGATAGATGATAGGACTGGGCACGACCGCTTGGTAGGTAGGCATCCTTGTCGATCCTCCTTAATCTCAGATTTGCGTGCATCAGTGGTTGACTTTTGGGACTGCTCAATGCTATCAAGGCTATTGCCTTAGGCTATCGGGGCAGGTGAGAAGGCAAAGGTCGCCTTGCATCTATTCCAGACTAGGGGCTTCATCCAGGCTATCACTTGATCGCCTTCTTTGTTGCTTGGGTCACCTTGTACCTTGTTGCCCTACTTCTGATTCACTTCAATTAAGATCGTAAGACTCTTATTTAGTCTTAAGTTATGTAAATATTATATATATGTCAGTGTTATATTGTTGTATATACATATACATATACATATGTTCTTGACAGCTGATATAGTATATTATAACACATGTCAATACCTTGTTTTGATGGATATATCTAATATATGTTTTAGTTGTTTGTTTTGGCTTGTAATTATACGCGTAATATATATGTGTATACGTTGTATGATAATATAAATATATATATGTTATTGTTACTTACATGCGATAGGTTCATTATTTTTTCTTTCACTTAAATAGTGTTATCATATATTTCTAATAAAAGTTGATGCTACCATAGGCATATTCATTATTTTAAAAAATAGAAACACTTGTTGGCTTGATTCAATTGGGCATTTGCATTTTTGTTGTCTCTTGCCTTACTTGACTAAGGAGCCTGTCGCCTTACAGTCTCTTAACACCTTGACAGCTTTGGGACTGCTTGGCCCTCCGTTTTTGGGGTACTCTCTTGGAGCAAAGAGTGGAAGACTTTCTTAGGTTGCAAGCTGACCCTTTTGCTGTGCTGTGGGTGCTTTGGTTGGAAAGCAATAGTGTTGTTTTTTGGGGGTGGGGAGGGTGTGGGGAAGGATTATATTATAGACAATACGTAAGGTGGAGTTTCTTATGGGTTTTTAGGTTATTGTTTGTTACTTTGATGTTGTAACCCTTGTTTTATTAATGAAACAAATGATCACTCACTTCATGTGATCATCCTTTTCCCCTCAGGAAAAGAAAACATCCAACCTGATCTTGAATCTTATTGAGCCTCTCAAGTACATTTGCTTGTTTGTTCTTAAGTTGTCCTTATGTTTGACTATTCATTCTTAACTTGTCCTTAAACCTTTTCTTTGGAGAAACTTTAGTTGAGATTTTGCCTATTATTTTCATAACCCTTCCTTGATAACAATTTTGACTAAAGGCATGGCTCTGTGGTGGGTTAGACATTGTACGACACCTACTTTAGAAGCATGTACCAGCTATGACATTAATGAGAATATATCTGTTCTAGGTCATGTAATAGATCAGGACTGACTATAACCACCTTCATGGGGTCATCTCAGTCAATATTTGTGGTCACTCAACATGTACATATTGGTAGAAGTTTTTATTTGCAGCTTTGTATGTATACCTTATTTGCTTTCCTATTTCATATTTGTTTAGAAGCATGGAAGTCAGCCTTACCCCTAGCGATCCGGTGGTTGGTTGTGGATTGATTGTGACAAAAATACATACATATGTAAATAATGCCAAACAAGTAGATGATTACATTTTTAATTCTTATGCTAACTTTGACCACATTTAAATTAACCTAGATAATATAGGATATCTGAAATGAAACTTGTGCCTTCACATGGCTCACATTCATCAACATGTCACTGAAATTGGTGATGCCAATTGCAACACTATTCAGCAGCACTCTTGGTACATGGCAGTAACCTTAGCAGCTTTTACATGCCACTGCTTCTAGCACTCTCTTAAGAAATATCAGTGAATCACTATTTTATGTGTAGATTAGCACTCTTCTCATAGCATTGTTATGGAGCTCTTTTTATGAAAAAAGTGCTACTTGACACTTTAGTGGAAGTCCATTTATTACCCACACCCCTTGGTAGAAAGGAGCCTACCCCATTGTGTACACCATTGCCTTCTACTGTACAACATTGCCCAAGACTTTATACAGCTTCATTATTTGATTCTCTTATTCTCCAAGTGTGCAACATTATTCCATAGAACTGTTCTTGAGCACTATCTGGATCTATTTGCAAATTTATAGAACTTAAGTAAGTATAATGGGAAACCAATGCATTTTTTCCTGTCATCATTCCCAAATGCTACAATTTCTTTAATTGCAACTAGGGTTTCAAGAACCCAATGCTTCCCTTGCCCACCTCCATTACCACCCAGTTCCTTTTGCTTCTACATTCTGCCCTTGACATCACTTCCTGCCCTGCCTCCCCCTGCAAACTCCCTTGGTTGCTTGGCTCCTATTAGGACGGCAGGGAATAAAGCCATGGGGCAGTCAGCAGGCCACGTGAACTGTCCATGTGGCAGCTTTTAGAAGGCCCAACAAGGCCGGCAGTCAAGGGTCCAAGGGATCAATTTTGGAGTTTTTGCTTAGGCTATAAGTTTGGTTGTTTTTAGTTAATATATTTTTAGGAAAATATGTTGGTATTTGATTTCTTTATTAGAGATAAGATCTTTCCTTAAGAGATAAGATCTTTCCTTGTTAGAGATATGATTTGTTTCCAAGTGTGGGGATATGTTCTCTCTATATAGAGTCTTCCCTTGTATTTTCTCTTGAGCATTAATAATATTTCTTATTAACTCAAGGCTCCTCTCCTCTCTCTCTTCTCTTCACAAGGCACACTGGCCACCAAGAGCAACCGGCCAACCTAGTTGGCCACCCAAGGCAGCCGGTCCACCTTCAAGCAGCCACCGGCTGCTCTCCTCCTGTCTCCCTATTTCACACGTGGATACTCCCCACGTGGACTATTTTTTTACGCACACGGAGCCTTGACGCTTCGAACTGCGCTGATTCTTGACATGGTATCAGAGCCTTCGGTTTAGGCTCCTTGTGTGTGTGGGTTCTTTGACCATACGTTGGTGGTCCATGCATCCAGAAAATCCTCGATAAATTCGGCACCTTATGTGGAGAAGAAGACTAAATAAGATGGTGGAATCAACGACAGTTGGAGATGCCACGCTTGGTCTGGGAGAAAGCAAGGTAGTTGTCTCCGGGACAACCATCAAGCTTAGTGGCGCATCCAAGTATGTTTTGTGGGCTCGCGTCTTTAAGATATTTATTGGAGGCCAGGAAAAGCTTAGCATTCTCCTTGAGGAGCCACCAGAATTGAAGGGCGACAAGTAGGGGGAGACATGGGTGGTTTGCTAATTCGCCAAGTTTTTATCGGGATTGCATTCCTGTTATTGAGTCGCCCGAGTTCAAATCCTAGCTTTCGACGGGAAGATGGATCTTGATACCATCTTCTGTCGTCTCCTCAAGATGGAGATCCCTGAGGATGAAGACGTCGAAAGACGAGAACTTCACACTTACTGTTCTAGAAGTAGGTGTGGGGTGTGGACGTGGACGTGGACCTAGCTGCGTCTACCGAAAGTGCCAACACTGTGGATGCGATAATCATCTACAAGACAAGTGTTGGGAGAAGTTCAGGAAACCACCACGTGGGGCTACTAGCACCTCACGTGTGGACTCCCTAATCCATGAAGATCTTGAGAAGCTATAGACTCTACTTTGAGACGACAAGTCAATGGTGGCCGTCGCGACAACTTAGGTTACCACAGAAGCAACGACTCCGGAGGTCGCAAGAGATTCACCATTGACTTGCCAAAGGAGAAAATTGAGTGCTTGTCTCTCAAAGAAGATGAATGGTGGGATGTCTAACCTCATAAGTGGAAGACCAAGTTGTTGGCCTTTGACTTGAGGGGGAGTGTTAGGATGGTAGGGAATAAAGCCATGTGAACAACCACGTGGCAGTCAACAGGCCATGTGGACTGTCCACGTGGCAACTCTAGAAGGCCCAGCAAGGCCGGCGGTCAAGGGTCCAAGGGACCAATTTTGGAGTTTTTCTTAGGGTGCAAGTTTGGTTATTTTTAGTAAATGTGTTTTTAGGAAAATATGTTGGGATTTGATTTCTTTATTAGAGATAAGATTTTTACTTAAGAGATAAGATCTTTTCTTGTTAGAGATATGATTTGTTTTCAAATGTGTGGATGTGTTCTCTCTATATAAATAGTCTTCCCTTATATTTTCTCTTAAGCATTAATAATATTTTCAATCAACTCAAGGCTCCTCTCCTATCTCTTCTCTCCATAAGGCACGCCAACCACCAAGAGCAATCAACCAACCCAACCGACCACCCAAGGCAGTCGGTCCACCTTCAAGTAGCCACCGGCTGCTCTCCTCTTCTCTCCCTATTTCACACGTGGGCTATTTTCCCACACACACAGAGCCTCCATGCTCTGAACTACATTGATTCTTGACAGCTCCTTTGCTGCTGTTCCAGTGGTCAAGAGTAGTGCCATGTTGGATGTTAGTTAGGTGGTGTAGCCTTTTTGTACTTGCTATGTTAAGTGCACATGAAATGACTCATGAAATCACCAAAGCTCAACAAAAAGATTTTCCTACTTTAGACTCCCATACTACACATGATCTCCCCCTCTCCCTCTTATTCCATCTCACACTACCCTAGTAATTTCCCATTTTTCTTCCAAACAACCCCAACAGTCCTTGAGTGCCATTGCTTCAACAGCCTCCCTCCAAAAGTCATTGAGATCTTTTTTTAAATTATTATTAAGAGTAATTTTTTTTTTTTGAGAGGGAAGAAATGAAGATTACTGAAGGTTGGTAATCATCTAGTGAAATTCATTAATAAAAAAGGAATGAACTTATAGGTTAAGGAGACACATCTCAGAGAAAACACGTGTCTTCTTCATACATTCTCCACCCAAGCTCGCTCCGTCTTGAAAACTACCACATTACGTTGGAGCCAAAGATACCACAAAGCAATCATCCCCATGACCTAACTTGTTACATTTGCATGTAAAGTCCTCTTAAAGGAGGCCCAAAAATTGTTAAAAGAAGAGCAATCCATGCCTCGAATATGTAGGTCCCTCCACAATGACACTGATAAGTTGTAGGGAAAAATAAGTGGGTAATGTCTTCCACTCCTAAGTGCTAAAGCGAACATGACACGTCCAGATTATCCAACCATCTTGCCCTATACATTTTCTTGACTAGCTTCTCCCTCCTGAGCATCCACAAGATCTTAAGTGGCAACTAGAGCTTCCATATCAAGGAGCAATCAATCCAGAGATTTGAAAGGGATTCGTCTTCCCTCGTGAGTTTCTTATACATCTCCCCCACTATATAGCAACCATCCTTTGTACACAAATTTGTCAGGTTCTCCATCCTCAGATCCACACTCCTCCAGAATATTCATCAATCCTTGGAACTCAACCAACGTAGTCTCGGACAAGGCCAACGGGAGAATAGGGGCCCAAGAATTGGATTGTCCATCCTGCACTTGAGACACTCGAATCTCCTTATCGGCAACATGACCATATAGATGTGAGAACAAAGAAGCGAAGCCCTTACATCTCATCCCAAAAGTGAAACAACTCCCTTGACCTTAAAACTGGCCTGAAGAGATCTGGTTGTGGCCCCTGCTGAAGTATAGGAAAAATGCTAAAAGATGAAAAGCCTCTCTGGTTAAAGTGTCTCGGAATAACATCTATTGGTGAGCCATACGAGTCTTGCAATAGTCCACAAGGCTAAACTCCCCCATTTAAGAGTCAAGCAGCCCACTTCGTAAGAAGAGCATTACTAAACATGTTAATCAACCACAACCCTAAACCAACTCTGGACTTTGGCCTGCAGATCTCATTCCATGGAATCAACTGTAAGAATCGACCCTCATGATCAGGTCCTTTCCAAAAGAATCTCTTCCTAATCAACTCCAAATTTTTGAGTACTTTCTTCATTGGCTTGAATGAGGAAAGTTAAAATACGGGAATGGCAGACAAAATGGCCTTTACCAACACTAGCTGTCCACCGTTGGAAAGTAGTCTACTATTCCAACCCAAGGTTTTAAATATCGATATCGTATCAACAAGTCAAAAAAGGGATATATTACTGATATCGGTGAATTTTTGTAAAAGTGCTCAGAAAATCAAACAATGTAAGAAAATGTCACAAATTTTATGGAAATTAATATTTTAGTGACTAATACATCATAAAGTACCTAGAAGGCGTAATAGTGCGCGTGCATGTATGGGTGTGTGTGTGTGTCTGTGTTGTCCCATCTCAACTTTGTTTTTCAAGTTTTGTGTGTGTTTCAGTTTTCCACCCATCTCCAGTTTTTCAAGTTTCGTGTGTGTGTGTTTCCCACCCATTGCCTTGATATTTCGGGGATATCGGTGATATATATCGCCGATATCATGGAAACAAGGTACTACATGTGCTATCGATATATCCAAACCCAATGACATTGATATATTGGCAATATTATCAAACCTTGCTCCAACCGTCAAGTCTTCTATGGACCCTTTCCACCATAGGGTTCCAATCCATGGTTAAAAGACATTTCCCCTTTAATATTAAGAGTAATATTATTATTAATGAGTTTGCTCTACACCTATTTGGGCTAAGGCAAGGGTTAAGATTGCAATTTAGAGTAAGGATGTGGCTTAATATAAACATCGTTGTACTACAATTTCTCTTGAAATCAGCCCTCATGATCAGGTCATTTTCAAAAGAATCTCTTCCTAATCAACTCCAATTTTTTAAGTACTTTCTTCGTTGGCCTGAACAAGGAAAGGTAAAACATTGGAATGGCAAACAAAATGGCCTTTACCAACACTAGCCTTCCACCCCTAGAAAGTAGTCCACCACTTCAACTGGCAAGTCTTCCATGGACCCTTTCCACCACAAGGTTCCAATCCATGGTCAAAAAACGTTTCCCCGTTAGTATTAAGAGTAATATTATTATTAACGAGTTTGCTCTACACCTATTTGGACCAGGGCTAGGATTGAGATTGCAATTTAGAGTAAGGATGTGGCTTTATATAAACATAATTGTACTACAATTTCTGTTGAGAAGAATTGGTGTAATATAGGCCGCTTCTCCAATGGTTTTGAGTTTTCGATGTCAAGTCTGGTGATTATGTTGCTGCAATTCCATATGCTATTATTATCAACATGATATAGAATACTGTCAATGCATGAGATCATGTCTATGATTTCCGTATGACTGTGTTGTAACTGTTCTATGAAGTTATAGAAATCTTGAGCTTCTCTGTGTTACATGTCATGGTTACAGATATTGCTTCCAATTAACAGGGAGAGAATGCATTGTTGCTATCCTTAGCGGTGACAAAGCTTCAGCAGTCCAGTAGCCTTTGCATGTAGATCGCTGTGCCCCTGCTGCATGATCAGGCCTTAGGACCTCTGATTTCTTATCCCTGACTGAAGATTCCTGTGTGGTGGCACTGTCCGGGCTCTGCACATTGAACCCCTGCTGCTTGTGTCCCAGCAGCAGGAAGAAACTGAAAGCAGGCCCTGTTTTGTGTGATTATAGGCCTTGCTGTGTGATTAGGCCCTGGGTGCTTGATTAGTTAGATCTTGTGTGAATCCCTTGCTGCGCAAGCACAGCATGAGAAGTTTTGTGCTGTAGACCTTCTGCTGAAACCCTTGAATAACACTTTCATGTGATGTTTGAGAACCCTAGCAGGTGTTGTGAGGAATAACGTGTTCTTTGGTAATTTGCTTATCATGTCTATTTCTTTCAAAATTAATTCACATACTTTAAAAGACTCAATGTGTCCAGTTCTTTTCTCAAAATTCACAATCAGTCCTATAGTTTTCAGATGTTTCACAACTGGTAGACGTTACAATTATTGCCAAATCATTTGAAGATTTCATAATTTACTTTTCAGTCCATTGTTTTTTTGGTCATTCTCAATTCAACCCAGAAGTCTCAGTTTTTTGACAGGCTGGAGAAGGGAATGACGAGGTGGTGGGGAAGAGCTTTGTCTAAAGGTGGTCTCTTGGCCCTCATTAAATTTGTGCTATCTACTACACTGGTTTTCTACTTCTAGTTTTTAGGTTGCCAAAGAAAGTTCTTAACAACATTGACAATATTAGGAAGAGGTTTTTCTAGAAAGGACCTCTTCACAAGGGCGCTTCCATCTTGTTCCTTGGGATGAGTTATGTAGGCCGTTGAGCCAAGAAGGTCTTTGTGTTCTTCACTTGGAGGATTTTAACGATGCTCTTCTTACCAAATGGATAACAAAGTTGTTGTAGAATAAAGATTCCATGTGGCACAGGGTTTTGAAGGATTCATATTGTTCCATTTTGAATTGGGAAGTAGATTCATTGATCCCTATGGACGTTTAGCTTTTTGGAGGATTCTTTGTTCTATGGCTGCAAGGGTGTCTCCATTCTTCCTGTTGGTTCTTGTTGATAGGGCAACCTTCAGGCTTTGGTTGATGGCTAGATTGATGTAGGTATGTTGGTTGAGCTTGTTCCCCATCTATTTACATTGGGCATTAATGGAATGAGTTGAGTCCTTGATTCTTAAAAGGGGCCGATGGAGAGAGGTGGAGGTATTTGGCTTCCAAGTGTGTGATAATCTTGTAGGAAGTTCTAGCGGCATTGGACAGTTTTGATCCACTAGAGGGTTGCCTGACTTATGTGCATGGCCTAGAGGCTCTTTCTTAGTTAAAAAGACTTATGTCTTACTTAGGGGAGGTGAACTAAATGGTGATATTTGATAAGGGTCAGGGTTTGGTACATTACCCCTACTCGGTCTAGCAATCGATTTGAAGACAGATAGGGCATCCTTGATTTGTTGAGAAGGGTCTGGATGACATCTCCACATAAGGCACAAAATTTAGACTTCCTTTAGAGAATGTAGGGTTTGGGCAAAGATGGGTTTGGACACGTTGGTTCGGGCAGCAACGAGTCCAGACAGACTAGGTTTGAACGCCAAGAGTCCCCAACTTAATGTTAGCTTAGTAGATGGCGTAAAGAACGACAATGCCATAGTTAAAGGTACCCCATTCTAGGTGTGATGAGAGGGGTTACACCAACTGGCACAAAGACACCTAACAAGATGCCACCATAATGGCGTACCCATAATGGCACCCACAATGGCCAGTCTAACGAAGTCATCTTGAAGGACCAACCACCATCGTGACTTCCTAGCACCATCCTGTGTCGACTCCTCCCTTGTAGGTAGCTAGCAACTGGATATATAAGGGTTGATGAGCTCCCTAGAGTGGGAGGTGGAGATTTTTCTAGAATTCAATGCTATCCTCTTTAGCTTTAACTCATTGCACTTTACTTGATCCTGAGCATGCAATTTGATCAAGAGATCTTCCCCTTGTAATACACTACCCAAAATAGTAAACTGAGAGATTCGCATATCTCCGGAGATGTAACACCATTCATTCAAGGCGTGAACTCGGTAATCAATCTTCTTCGCATTGGTGTTTGATTGCCTTACTTAATCTAGAACCCTTACCAAATTGCTTTGGACTAGGGCTAAATCTCTCTTGGTGATGAGTTGAGTGGTAGTCCAAGTTGGCAGTCCATACCCAAGGTCCCATCATTTAGCGTCCACTGTGGGGCTAGTAATCTATGCATAGAATGGCTGGCACTTGATCAGGAGCGAAGTGGGGAGGCCAAGACAAGACCCAGGATACTACCATCTTCGTTTCTCGGGAGACCTTAGTCCCCTCCTAGATCCTTGGTGACCCCCTTTGAACTTGATTTTGGGGGTTAGGTTGGACTAGGTTGCTATCCTAGGAGCTTTGGCATAGCTTGACTACAAAGGCACTTCACAACATTGGTGGAAGCCCGTGTAGTTAGGGATACCATAACAACTCCTCTTGTATGTGGTTTAATCCCTTCTCCCAACCTCAAACAGAGAAAGGGAAGGCCAAACTCGCCACCTAGGATGCACCTTTCAATGAAGATGTTATATTCGACAGTGGTGGCTTGGGGTGAGATGTGGAGATAGCCAAGCTCTACTAGGAGATTGAGGAAATATGTAGGGAGCTCTTGCATGGGCCCATCAAACCTTGATCCCTATTAATATCTACTTGGAAACGAATGTTTTGGTAGTGTGGAAGCTGAATTCATGTTTTAATAACCAGACTAGATTGGTCGTTTGGATCAAGAATTGGAGGAAAAAGGAGTGAACTAGCCAATTTTTGCAACAGAGATTCAAAATCGTTGTGAATGAGTAAAATCCCGGTTGAGTGGTAAAATTGACTCATTGGTAGAATTGCATTAATATATATATATATATATATATATATATATATATATATATATATATATATATATATATATATATATATATATATATATATATATATATTAAAAAAAATCTAGCATGCCTCTCCTACTCTTCTCATTCCTAGTGCGTGACTTCCTCTCCTTCCTACACTTCTTAGCTCACGACTCCTTTCCAAACCCTACCCCCTTGTCAGCGTTGCCATTCCTCTACCCACCATTGATAGATTGTTGGACCGCTACTCTTCCCTTTCATTGGACCATCCACACCATTTTCTCTTGCTTGAGGTCAGGTCCCTTCCTCCTCCCCTTCCCTTTTTGCCATTCTCCACCAGCCATCCTCCCTATCTTCCTCCTCCTCCACTACTCTTGACCACCCTCTTCCTCCTCCCCCTTTGCCAACCCTCCACCTCCCCCTTTGTCTTACCCCTCCACCACCTTAACTAGCCTTTGACCCCTGACCACCCCCTGATCGTCGACCACTTGTGAGAAATGGGACTCTCTTTAGATAGAAAAGATCTTAGGTAGAGAATGCGATTCATGAGTATACGGAACCAATTGATGTAATGGTTGTGCGTTAATTAGTGAATTGGATTTCTACCGGTAGTTCTTAATTTTCTCGAAAAAAAGATCTTGCCATGTCATCAAACAAAACAATCCGCAAATAGTGCACTTAAGAAAAATATTATTGTAGTTATGACCACTAAAAAACTAGTAATCACCACCAACTTGCCTCTTCAAAATGAAAGAGTTCATTGTTCATGGTATTATTGATAGAACTTGTCTCACCAAAAGCTTAGTATACTTACGTTGAACTTTCCTTCAAAAAAGGCGAGCTTATAACAAGCTACGTGTGATGTTTGAAATTTTGGCTTAGGCTAACTTTAACTTTTCCAAAGGCCACTACAATGTAAATGTGGCAAACTCTCCTTCTCAAAGGGCATGTTAAAACTACAAACAATAAAAAAGGTGGGTTAACTCACCTATCCCTTTGGAAGTTTTCTTGTTGTTGCAGAGTCATGTTTTCTAAATGTAATATCTAGGAATATTTCCTGGAACTTCTCATAATTTACTTTCGAAGGCTGGCCAGCAAATTGAAATTCTTACATGCAAATCTGATCATACCAAATTCTGCTTCTTTGGAGATCTTAATTCAATTTTTTTTTTTGAAAGGGAGATCTTAATTCAATATCAACCAATAAAGCTTTAAACTTTTTACATCATTTTTTAATGTTTCTTATTGAGATTCATCATGTTTCTTCCAGGCTGTAGGAATGTTTTCATGGTTGGATAATGCTGTACAAGCAATTTCTAGTCTCGAAAAGCTTGTTTACAGGTCCTTTCAGGCACCTACTAAGTACAATCAGAAGATGCGGCAACTTGCATTTAACTTCAAGGTTCAATCATGAAGTTATAAACTAAAGTTAATTTTCCAAATTTTGAATAATAGAATGCACTGACTTTCGATTTTCTTAAATATTCTCTGCTATGTGCATGACGAATTTTATGGTAGTTACAGATGCTTAAATTCATTTATGTATATTGGAAAAGGTAAGTAAAATTGTATTTATAAAGTCATAAGGTATACCCTGTAAAAGCCATGCACAGAATAAACTATAGCTGAAAGAAAGTAATAAAGCTATGAACTTTGGCTCATTTCTTTGGGCCATAATCTTTGAGTGCAATATTTCACCAGCTTGCAAGGGGAGGTGTGTTGAAGATATGATAATATCACCTTCAAGCTTCTAAGAGACCTCTATCTTTGAGAGTCTGTGCTTCTCTTTAAGGTTTCTCATTATTTTTTCTGTTCTCCCTATCAAAACAAAAATTCATGCTCTTAATTGTAATCTCTCTGGACAATTCTCTTATGGTCATGGAGGAGATGCCTAAGGTACTTGGGCTCATGTATCCATCAAAATAAGCTTCCTTGACACCTCTACTTTTGAACCACCTATTTCAATTTCACCTTTATTGATGCCATGTCCATTAAGGGGCTCTACAGCCTCCTTTTAATCGCTTATTTCCCTTTATAGGGGAGCATCTTGTTGCGGGGTAATAGCTGTTTATGAGTTATATTTATTTTTTGTTCTTGTCTTTTTTATAATATTGGTCTGTTGTATGGGGTTCTCTTGTAATTCTCTCTTGAGTGTCTCTTTGTATAAAGACTCCTAGGGTTTTTTAATAAAGGCAGCTCTTTTCCATCTCAATATGGCATCAGAGCGATAGTCCTAGGTTGACGTTCCGATATCCCACCAAATACTACAAAAAAAAATTGATCTTCTTGTGTTTGATCTTTATCTAGAATATCTCCAGTGAGTACGCGCAAGCCTCTCCATCGCCGGACCATCACTGGGCTATGCAACCCCCAGGCTGCTTGGAGGAGCCCAGCGGTGGTTGTTGATCTCACTGCACAGATCTGGTGGTGTTAGAAGCAGTCTGGTCCAGGTCTGGTGGCGCAAACCAGATTCGATCAGGACTGCTTTTGTGGATTCAGATCTGATCCAGATCTAGATTCCATTGCCTGATCTGGTCTGGGCGTGTTCTACGGTGTTTCCGAACTGATCTAGACCTGCTTCTATCATTTGGATCTGTTCTCTGGTCTCCCTTTTTTGCTGCAGCATCAGATCTGATTTCTGGTCCTCTTTTGCTTGATTCTTTCATCCGATATGCAGAGGTGGTGGGCTCTTTATGAGTTCCTTGTTTGTTGGAGTGTGTGCGGTTGGTGGTTCTACAAATCGAGTCTGTATGGCTCAAAAGGATGTTTTTCGTGACTCATTGGGCAAACTATCTACCATGAGCACCACAAACCATATGTAAGGAACATTTATAAAATTGGATTGGACCAATTTTCTCCAATGGTCCACCTCTTTTGCCCGGTTTGTAGGATCTTACTGAAAAAAAGTATATACTTCCCAAGGATGAGCCTGCTGAAGCTAAGAAGACAAATGATTGGGATGCTAGCACTGATTGAGTTGCCACATGCACGTTGAACAGTCTGAAGGAGTCAATAGCCAAACATGTTATGCCCTATTCTTTTGCAAAAAGGATGTGGGAAGTCTTACATGAGATAATTCTCAAAAGAGTAATATTGTCTGTCATTGAGGACATTAACACATTAAAGAAGGGATCTATGTACTTGGCAGAGTGTTATGGCACTATGAAGAACCTATGGGATGAATAGGACACCTATCAGCCTCTCTTATCAAATTTGTCTATCATAGCCAAGCAGAGAGAGGCCATTCGGTCTATGTAGTTCTTAGCCATTCTTGGTTTGGAGTAGGAGGCATTAAAAGATCAATTGACGATGCTGCAACATATTCCTACTCCATAGATATATGTATACCTCTCCTGCCTTGAGATTTCTGATCTTGCTCCTCTTTTTGGCTCCTTTGCCATGGCATTTGTTGGTGGCCGTGGTCTAAGTGGCTTCTTTGGCAGGGTGGGAGCATGCCCTCCAAGGGTTAATGGTGGACATGGTGGTTTGTTTTGTGAACATTGCCTTCGCACCAATTATACAATTGATAGATATTGGATTAAACATGGCTACCCATAGGGACAACTTCCATGTGTCAATCAGGTATGCTCGGGTGTTGAAGATTCCACTTTCCAAGAGGATGACATGACTTCTCAGGTTACTATCTCTAGGGAGGAATATGGTAGGCTGCTAACCTCCCAGTCTACCTCTTTGATTGGAGCCTTAGTGATCAGAATGACAGGTACTCATGCTCTCTTAGTAAAATCTCATGACTCTGACTGGATTGTAGACTTAGGTGCCTCTTCTCACATTACTGGGAATACCTCTCTATTTAATTCTTTACAATCTCTCTTAAACCCTTTCAATGTGAGTAGTTGATGGTGCTTTATCTCCTGGTACTGGTCTTGGTGATATCTTTCTCACTGGGTCATTATCTCTTATTGATGTATTACCAAAGCTTTAAATTGTCAAACAGTGTTTTATGATCACTTCTTCCTGTGGGATTTCCAAACGATGAGGCAGATTGATGGAGGATTTGAGTGAGATGGGTTCTACTACCTTAGCCTACCTATCGGGAAGCTATCTACCTTTACTATGCTTGCCACTAGTGCTCTTCATTGGCATCTTCGATTGGGTCATTCGAGTATCCCTATTCTTTGCTGGCAGTTTCTTAACTTGGATTTTTCCGAGTCCTTTTAGTGTGATGCTTGTTAACTTGGCAAACATAATAGAGTGTCTTTCCCTTCTAGTTCAAATTAGAGATTTGGGTCTACTTTTGCTTTAGTTCATGCAAATTTGTAGGGCCTTGTTGGGTCGAGTCTTAGGGGTTTTTGATATTTTCTTGTGTTGGTTGATGATTATACTCGTGCTACTTAGGTTTATATGTTAAAAGAAAAATCTAAAACTCCTGTACTTATCAAATTTTTTTTTAGGGAAATAAAAACTCAATTTTCCATTGTTATACGTGTATTTTGAAGTGATAATGATCTTGAGTTTGTTAATTGTGCTTTGGCTGACTTCTTTACTTCTTTTGGGGATTATTCATTAAACCTCTTGTGTTTGTACCTCCCAACAGAATGGGGTGGTTGACTGCAAATTAACATTTGCTTAATGTTGCTCGAACTATGATGTTTCAGATGAATGCCCCTTCTCATTTTGGGCCAATGTTCTTACTGGTGTCTTCTTTTGTTCTAAGGGGAAAAATGCCTTGCTATGAGTTATTTCTTGGAAAGGAGTTCTTCTCTCTTCCTCTAGAATCAGCGGGTTAGATGTCCCATATTGATAGGTTTCTTTCCAATGTGAAAGTGGCGGAGGCTTTCCCGTTAGCAGATGTTTGAGCCCTAGAGAGGCCTTTTTTAGACCATACCCCATGATGTAGCAGTTGAATGAACAAAGACGTTTTGGAATGTACTTCAAATTTAAAAAATCTTGGCTTTTGGAGGATGGGTAAAGGAGGAAGGTGGGGGACTAATGGCAATCATCTCAGCCAAAGGAGTCAGCGGCAACAAGGATGGAAGCCAAGTTACTGGATTTGCAAACATTCTTGAAGATGTATAGGAAGCAGATTAAAGAAGAGTAGAGTAGGAGGAAGGATGAAGCATTGTTGGAGATTGTGAGACTGGATAGGGAGGAGGATGTGGGAAATTTGCCTGAGGCAAATCGAGAGACTACAGTCATGCATCTATGTATGGTTCAGATGGAGGATCGTAAGATAGAGGTGGAATGGAAGACTAGGTCTAGGCAGAAGTGCTTGAGAGAGGGAGACTTTAATACCGGGTACTTCCACATGGAAGCTTCAGGGAGACGAAGGAAGAATTGGATAAAAAAGTTTCAGGTGAACGGCACAGAGTTCCTTAGTAGGGTAGCTATAGGTGCTGCAACCGCAAAAGGATGGGTGGGAGCTGGAGGTGGTTAGGGACATAAGCATTGGGTATAACTATGGAGTAGGTTGATGGTCTCATTTCGTTGTTCAATGAGGATGAGGTCCGAAGGGCAGTTTGGGGGTTGAATGCAGATGGGTGTTCGAGTCTTAATGGGTTTCCAGTGCTCTTTTATAAGGAGTTCTGGACATTAATTAAGGAAGATGTCATGCAGGTTGGTTCTGAGTTTGTGGATGGCAATTAAGGTTTAACAGACTTAACAAGTTTTTTACGTTACTTCTTTCGAAGAAGGATGGGGCAGTGGTTTATTGAAGAGTTTAGATCCATTGCGTTATACAATGCTATCTATCTCATAGTTGCCAAGGTTCTTGCTAACAAGTTGAGGGAGGTCTTGGATGGCATTGTGTTGTCGACGCAAATGACTTTTATCCTGGGTTGCAATATCTTGGATGGGTTTGTTATTACTTCAGAGATTTTGGCCTTCTGGAGGAGGGAGAAGACGAAGGCGTTCGTATGGAAGGTGGATTTTAGCAAGGCTTATGACTTGGTCCTTTATTTAGGTATCACTTATGAAGGTGGGTTTTCCTGCTCGATGGATGGATTGGATGGAGAGGTGTGTGACGACGATGTCCTTTTCCATTCCTATCAATGGAAACCCGATAGGTGGATGGATATAACCGAGGAGGGGAGTTAGGCAAGATGTCTGCTAGCACCAATACTTTTTGTTTTGGAGGCAAATGCACTGGTGAGATTTGCTGGTAGGATCTGTGAAAGGAATCTAATTAAGGACTTCTTGATAGGAGAGGGAGTGCTGATATCAGTGCTTTAGTACGCAAACGATACTAGTTTCTTTGTGGAAGGATCTCTTTTTTTTAGAAGTGAAAGGGTGGTTATTCAATTGATAACCACCAAAATTTTCATTAATAAAGAGGCCCTAAGGCATGTTACATATGTTACACATTACAAAGCCCAACTTGAAATAAAAGAGCGAGCATCCTCTACGATATTTTCCATGTAAGGGCATTGCCCTCTAAAGACCACAGAGTTCCTCCTAAGCCATATGGACCACAGAACGGCAAATGGGTGCACCCTCTCCTTCTTGGACCGGAAAGAATTAGATCCAGCTTTCCGAGTGCCTCTACGAAAAGATCTCTTAAAGGCATCAAGAGAGCCATGCTCCCACCAAACCTCCCCAAAGTGGTCCCATACCCTCGCTGCCAAGGGGCATGCGAAAAATAAGTGGTCCACATCCTCCACCCCCCCATGACAAAGGAGGCAAACAGCATCCGGCCCTTGAACCCACCTTACTCTCCAAGCCCTCGTCATGATCCGGTCCCTCAAGAGCCAAGCAAAAACCTTCACCTTCAAAGGGCACTTGGCCTCCGAAAGCAACTGGCAATCTCTGACAAGGTCGAGGTCACCCACCATGATCTGGTCTCCCAATCTCTTGTAAGCTGCCTGAACCAAGAAGTCTCCCTCCTCCTACCCAAAGGTATCGACCGCCTCCTTCAGTTGGAAACCCTTGAGCACCTGCAACAGCTCCTACACCTCTCCCAACCTCTGGTCCGACAGATTCCCCGAAAAGGTGGGACACCAACACCCATCCTAAACTTTTCCACTATCACCTCTATCCACTGCCAACGCTGCAAATCTAGGGAAGCATTCACACAACCTTCCCTGCCCAATCCAATCATCCAGCCAAAACTTGAACTCCTTTCCAACTCCAATGACCGGTGTAAAGAAACTGTGGATTTTGGGCACCACCATGGACATACCTTTGACAAAATGGGAAGCTCCCTTAGGAGGAGAAGCCATAATAAGCCCCCAGGCACAAGGGATCGTATAGCAGGACCTCAAGACTCTGCCCACCAAACAGTCCTCCCTTCCAAGCAATTTCATGAACCACTTGATTAATAGACTATCGTTCATCCTCCCCACCTCCCTCACCCCTAGACCCCCCTCTTTGAGGGGCCTTTAGATCTCCTTCCAAGCCACCAGCCTCGCACCACTGCCACTTGCCCTATAGTTTGTCCATAAGTTCCTCATAAGAGTGAGAATCTTCTTCTCCGCTTGTCGTGGTATCTTCAATACTGCTGCAAAGGAGGAAGGGATCTTGCTAGCATGGCCTTAAGAAGCACCAGCTTGCCCCCTCTAGAAAGGAGCTTTGACGCTCAGCCCGCAATCCGCCTCTCTACCCTCTCCATTAAAGGAGACCAGTCATGCACAAAAATCCTGTCGTTTGTCAGGGGTAGGCCCAAGTAAGAAATAGGAAGGACTCCCCTCTCCGTACCGAGCGTAGCATCGCAAGCTATAGCCTCCTCATCCGACAACCCGAAAGGGATGAATGTGGACTTCCTATAGTTGATTTGTAGGCTCGATGTCTCACCAAACATCTCCAGCAACACCCCAGTCCTTCTCGCTTTTGCCACTGTCCCCTCTACAAAGAAGAGCGTGTCATCTGCATACTGAAGAACAGGCACCATGGTCTCCTGGTCCACGGTGAAACCCTTGAACAAACCCCTCTCGCATGCTCTGACAAAAGATCTCGCCAGGGCATCTGTAGCCAAAACAAAGAGCATAGTTGCTAGAGGGCAGCCCTGCCGCACTGCCCTCCTCAGCTGAATCCACCTACCTACCGGATTCCTATTAAGAAGCACCGAGAAAGAGGTTGTGGTGACACACTGTTTCATCCATCGTATCTAGACCGACAGAAAGCCCCTCTTTAGCAAAGAAGCCCACAGGAAGGCCCAATGGACCGAGTCATAGGCCTTCTTGAAATCCACCTACCAAAGTAAAGCATGCCTCCTCTCCCTTCTCCAAAACGATAGGATCTTTGTGGCAGCCACAAAGGCATCAAGTATATTCCTCCCCAGCATAAATGCAGTCTGCAACTTCGAGACCACTCCCTCAACAACACCCCCCCCCCCCCAACCATGGTTCGAGTCATAAGCCTTCTTGAAATCCACCTTCCAAAGGAAAGCATGCCTCCTCTCCCTTCTCCAAAACGATAGGATCTTCGTGGCAGCCACGAAGCCATCAAGTATATTCCTCCCCAGCAGAAATGCAGTCTGTAGCTTCGAGACCACTCCCTTAACCACCGCCCTCAACCTGTTTGCCAAAACCTTCGCCACTATCAGGTAGATCACATTGGACAAAGCGATGGGTCTAAACTCATCAATAGCCTCCGCACCATCCTTCTTGGGCAATAAGAACATAAAGAATTTGTTAAGTCTGTTGAAGCCTCTGTTCCCCTTCTCGAACTCCACCATCACCTCCAAAACATCCTGCTTGATCAAAGGCTAGAACTCTTTGTAGAAGAGCACTGGGAACCCATCTGGACCCGGGCAGCCATCCGCATTTAGCCCCCACACCGCCTTCCGCACCTCATTCTCTACAAAAGGTGCGACCAACTCTGCAGCCTGCTCCTCCCCGATGGACGGGACATCCAGCCCCTTCCATCTCTAGCCTCTAGTCCCCCTCCTACCGATAAACTCCCTGAAGTAATCCGTAGCTACCCTGCCAGCCTCATCTCTACCACGAAACATTATGCCATCCACTGCAAGATTGTCAATCCAATTCTCCTTCTCCTGCTACTAGCAACCATGTGGAAGTATTTAGTATTAGAATCCCCCTCCCTGATCCACTTCTGCCTAGACCTTGTCTTTCACTCAACCTTCGCCTTTCGATCCTTCGCCTAGACAACCTTCATATGCTTAGCTCTGGTCGTCCTCTCCTCCGCCGTCAACAAACCCAGATCTTCAATCCTATCCAACGTGCCAACCTCCCTCAGTGCCTCCTTCCTCCCAGACCTCTCTTCTTTCAGCTGTCTTCTAAACTTTTTCAGATAACCTTTGAGATCCTTAAGCTTTCCCTCTAGCCTCGTCGCAGCTAACCCTGGAGGGTGCATGGATCTCTACTTATCCTCCACCTTCGCCTTAAACTCGTACTCCAGCAACCAAGCCCTCTCAAACTTGAATAAGTACCACACCTAGCGCTTTCATTCGAGTCCCACAGGAGTGGAGTGTGATCGGAAAATAGCCTCTCCTTCGCCCGTGCCTCTGCCAACGGGTACACCTTCGCAAGCTCCATCGAAGAAAGGAACCTGTCCAATGTGGACATCAGCCCCTGAGAGCTTCTCTAGGTGAAAGCACAAGACGAAGGGGCGATGTCAAGCAACCCATGCGCGACAATGAACTCTGCAAACTCCTGTGAACCATGGTCTTGTCTTCCTCTGATGGCAAAAATGTGTGATTTGATAAAATTAGCGTTTTGAGTTGTTGCAACACATAATTTCACAATCGCTTTTAAATTTATAATATCTAGATAGTGGAGTATTTAGGGTTGCCTAAGGAGGCCAGTTTGTTAATCACATAAGTGGTTCTCTCTCTCGCCTCTCAAATCAACACATCTTTTTGTATTTTTGATTTTGTTATTTTTAGGGTTTTCAGACATAGTTGTCCAATGGATGCGAAGAAGAAAGTATGCTAACGATTACACCTATCACTAAACCTAAGTGACAAGAATGGAATCCTCTCTTTTAAGCTCACCGTAGGCAAGTGCGCCTAGGGTAATTAGAAGAGAAGGATGTGGTGCACTAAAGAAATAACAAGAAAAACACACTAACTAGAACATGAAAATTGGAAGGCAAAATAAAACTTGTATTACTAGCAGAGTAAAATGCAGGTTGAGGAATGCTTGTTACATGAAAACAAACAAAAACACTAGCTAACACAAGAAATTGGAAAGATAAAGAAGGGGGAATTCTCTGGTAGAAGATCCGGATGGCTCTTGCTCCAAGTGTGGTTGCTCCACACTTGAAAAGAGTTCTCTCTCTTCCTTTTTCAATTTGCCTTCCTTTAAGCTCTCCTCCAAGGTGGGCGTCAACCACCTTGTTGGCTCCTCCTTTGCCTGGCCATCCCATCTAGGTAAAGATGACCTCCTTGGCGTGGCTAAGGGAGAAGAAAGAGAGGAAGGGTAGGTTGCCCCCTTGATCTTCTTCTCACCTTCCTTGGCGTGGAGAATGGGTGGATTAATGGTGGACCTAACTAAGGGAGATCATGGGAATTATGTGGTGGTAGGGTAGGGTATTTATATGATAGGAAGGGGGTGGTTATGATTTTTTTTGGAAAGAAATGAAGGGGTGCTTGGATATTTTTGGAGGGAAAAATGAGAGGGAAATGAAGAGGTTCGTTGGTTTTCCCTCCAAAAATACCTTCTAGAAGGTTTGGATTTTGGAGGAAAAAATGGAGGGTGGAGATGGGTTGAAGGGGTAGGTGTAGGGTTGGATTTCAAGGGTTTTAGAGGGAAAAAGTTGGCACCATTTTAAAGTGCTTTTGGAGGGAATTTGGTGGTATCTTTTGGTGGTAGAGAGGAGTGAAGGGATGTATAGGGTTGGTGCCAAGATTGAGGTGGAGTGGTAGTAGCTTAGGTGGACTTAGGTAATGTTAGTTGGTGGAACTAGTTAGGTGGGTTTTAGGGTTAGGTTTTGGTGGCTAAGGAGGTGATTAGCTAAGTTAAGCTAGCTTAGCTAGTAGGGAGTAGGGTAGAGAGGTAGAGGGAGCTAGGGTTTTGGAGGTGTTGAGCTGGAAGTAGTTGGAAGGAGCTGTACTGGAGCTAGTGGTTGTTGAAGAGAACTGCAAGGAGATACCTTAGCTGGCTTAGCTTGCTAGTTCTTTGCTAGCTGCTAAGCCAAGCTAAGATGAGTTGGCTTCTGCTAATATGAGCTGAGGTGAGCTGGGTCTGATCTTCCCGCAGAATACCTAGCTAGCTGGAGTAGCTAGCTTAGGTTAAGTAGCTCAGTTCAACCAAGTTGAGCTGAGTTAGGACTCCGGGAGCTGGAGTTGAGCTGACTTAAGCTGGTTAAGGTCATCTTCAGCTGACCAAGTCTAGCTAGTTGATGGCATCGTTTTAAATGTCGTCAGCAAGGCCATTTTCAAGTAGGGGCCGTGCCAACACGGATAAAGTGTCGATTTATAGGGATATCGTGGGCATGCTGTCGGCATGCTGGCGAAATAGGTGCCCATGCTGAGGTTGCTGCTGATTTTTTTGACTTCTGTTATTTTTGTCGGTATGCATTGGCATGACCTCGGTATGCCCATGGCGTGCCCTTAGCATGCCCATCAAAAAAAGGGCATTTCCATGGCGTGCCCTCGGCATGCCCACGAAATGCACACTTAGAATTTCATTGGCACGTCATCGAAATCGGCATTTCGAACCTTGGTTGATGGTAGTAGCTAGTCCTAGTCAGGTTGAGCTTTCAGTGAATTGTTCTGAGCTGAAGGAGTTGGAATGGAGCTAGGATCAATTGACTTGAGCTAGTTTGAGCTACCATCCAGCTGAGGTGAGATGAATGGAGCTGAGGTGAATTAGTTAGAGCTACCATTCAGCTAAGATGAGCTGAATGGAGCTAGGGATGAGTTGATCCAGCTAGAATGAGTTAGGATCCAACTGGGATGAGCTGGATCTAGCTGGGATCTGGCTCATAGGAGCTTCTTCATCTTCTGCCTTCCTGAGTGCCAAGGTATGTGGGATCTAACTTTATATCTATCCCTGACACTCAAATAGATGCATTAAAAATACGATAAAATGCAATGCATGCTTAACCTAGGTGAATGCCTAAATGCAACTTGAAAACCTGTTTGCGGAGTTAAAACCAAAGAACTAGATTTGTTTTAGGGCATAAGACTGATGATAAACTGGCGCTTATCAGCCTCTCCCTTTCGGTCTATCGTCAGTTGATAGTGTGACATTGAAGTCACCCTCAACCATCCATGGACATCCCCAGAAAGCACCTGCAACCTGGTCCAAATCCTCCCACAGGACATGCCTGTCGGAATCATCAACTGACCCATACACCGCAGAGATGGCAACAACAAAATCATCATGTCGTCTCTTAAATCGAACTGAGACAACACACCTCCCAACGATCGAGTCCTCCATAGAAAAGACATCCCCTTTCCATGCCACCACAACACCTCCAGAGTGCCTCGGTGAGTCCAGAGCCACAAACTCTTTGTATGCACCCCCCCAATCTCCCTCTAAATCTGGGGATCACTCTGTTGCAACTTCGACTCCTGGAGTAGCACATTTGGCTCCCATCTCTGCAGATACTCCCTCAACGCTACCCTCCTGGTTGTGTCGTTAAGACCTCTAACATTCCACATTAGGACCTTCATTAATGGGAAGATATGCAAACCCCTCCTCCGGCTTTGCCAAAGCTCGCAGCCGCCACCACTTTGTCAACCACAACCTCCTCAAAATCCGCAGCCTATGGGCGACCATCCACCTCTTGTGCGTTCATCCCAATGTCGTGCGGGCCCCCCTCCGCATTAGTTCCATCTCGGACACCTTCAGCTACCGGTGGGCTAACCTCTATCTCAGCACCACCCAAATCGACCTCTAGGCTGCTTCGACTTCCTTAGTTAGCTCTGTCGTTGAGCGCAGAGCCCTTCCCCCCCTTTAGCCCTCCACCACTGCCACCATCTTCCCTGCCAACTTTGAAGCTCCCTCTATTGCGAGAGGAGGCACGGCGGTGGAGGAGCCCTCCGCCGCCACCTACCTCTCCTCCAGCGAGGGCCATCATATCCCCCGCCAAACGCACCGCTCCTCCCTTCGCTGTTGAAGACGCCGCAGAGGAGCTCCCCATTGCTGCCCGCATCCGCTCCATCCGAGGCTGGTGGAAGCACTCAGCCCCCCCAGCCCCTCAAGCAAAGGGGGCCCATCCACAAAGGGGGCTCTTCGCATCAACTTTGTTGCCCCAGGAGTGCACTCCTCTCCCGCTCGCAGCAAACCCTCCACCATCTAGACCTCTCAGTCATTAGGGAAGAATTTGGATTTTACATGTAATGGCATTGGGTCGTTAGCCGGATTGGGATCCCCCACCATGCCTGACTGCCCTAACCCGCTCACTCGGTCATTAGGGCAGGGTCCGGATGGTTTTCGAATCGGTATCGGATCCATAGGCGGGGTCTGGTTCCTCGTTCAAAATCGGCTCCTTTATCCTGCCCGACTGCCCCAACTTGCTCACTCGGCCATTAAGGCAGGGTCCGGATGGTTTTCGAATCGGTATCGGATCCACAGGAGGGTCTGGTTCCTCATTCGAAATCGGCTCCTTTATCCCGCCTGCCTACCCCCCACTAGAATTGGCCTTGTTGGCCCCTTCCCAATACGAGGATCTTCTTGAAGGAGCAAAAGATCTCCCATACGATCCGCCTCCTCCAACGCTATCCTCGGATGTGTCGACCGAGGTCGTAGAAACTATGCCCCCATCAATGCCTCTTCTCTTCATCTTCCAAACATGCCTGACGACCGTTTGCCTCCCCATGCGGTTGCCTCCCCCACCATGGTTTGCACCAGCAGTCGCCGCTAGTCCCCCGACTCTGGCTCCTCGTGGCTGAGGCAGTGCCCTGATGAGAGCCTCTTTGAAGGATTTGGGTCCACCAGCAGCGGTCATGACCTTGATGACCCACGCGGAGCAACCAAGCTTCAGCACCACCTTCGATGGGATGTCCACCCCCGACGTCATTCGCATCACCACCTTCACATGTTGTGCTGCCCTTTGTCACCCCCAAGGGGTTACACCCCTTGAGCGTGGCGAACGATGAGACCACCGCCTCCCTCGTTCGGAGCCAGATAGGGATCCCCTCGATGGCTAGCGTAACCTTTGCCTTCATCAGTGGTCTCTCAGCCAAAGCCCCATCGTGCCTGGATGGCCACCTCCATCGAACATGCGCTCCATTGACCGTGTCGAAAGTTGCCCCACCAGCCACCTCTAGGCCAAGGCAAAAAATGAGGCATCTTGAGGGAAATAACAGAGCTACCTTCCCCCCCAGAGTAGCTACATCATTCTTCACTCAAGGCCAAAGCAAGACCCCCTGAACCACCTCTCTCACTAGCGCACTCGCTAGCTCTTGTTCGATGGCACGTACCTCCGGAGACTAAGGGACATTTGCCTCCACCACAAAAGCACCATCCGACGGCTTAGGGAGGACCTCCGTCGCCCCTCATCCAACCTCCGTGTCCCCACGCGTGGAGCACCCTGCCCTTCTGTGGCCAAGCCCCCTACACCTGAGGCATTGGATGGGGTCCTTGCATTCCGCAGCGATGTAACCCCTCCCAAGGCACTTGAAGCAAAGCATCGAGGGGTCACCCTTCTTCCTCTTGGTCCTCTCCACCGTCCTTCGCCCTCCCCCGTTGCCCCCACTACTCTCTCTCTCACTTAGTCTATCTATCACTCGCCTCCTACCAATTTTTTAAATTACAAGTTGTGTTTTGTAAAATAGGTTTGGTTTCGGAAGGATTAGACGTTGAAGCATGGAGAATGCGAATCCTTTTAGAGCTGTTTAGTGAAGCTTCTGGCTTATAAATTAATTTTTCTAAATCTACTTTTGTCCTGTTCCAGATGTTGCCTGAGGAGGCTTGCAGGTGCAACATGGAGTTGTGTACGATTGAGGGTTGCTTGCCCATTTCTTACCTTGGGCTCCCTTTGTCTGATAGGAGGATCGCAGTGTAGGAGTGGGTCCCTTTGATTAATAGATTGGAGAGGAGGTTGGCAGGATGGGCCTCCAAGGTCTTTTCGAGGGAAGGCTAGTGCTTCTGAAGGCGGTCCGAGCTTCTATGCCATCCTATTTTACTTTAGTTTTGAAGATGCCGCAGAACGTTAGAAGGAAGATCTCCAGCTTGATGAGAGATTTCTTCTAGACAAACTATGGTTTGGTTGGAAAGGGAGTGAGAATGGTGGCTTGGGAGGAGCTCTTAGACCAGTGAAGGAAGGAGGTTTGGGGGTGAGGGAGTTGGGAAGAATGAATGACAATCTTTTATTTAAGTGGTTTGATAGATTCTTTGAGTGTAGGGGAGATTTTCTGGGAAGATTCATGCATGCTTGCTATGGAAATGCCTTGATTTGGGATGTTTTGATATCTCGTCAGAGTGGCTATTCTCATTTCTGCAAGGGCTTATCGATGGTGTTACTGAAGGTGTAGTCTTTCTTTGTCCCATTTATTGGTGTGGGTGATGCTTTTCATTTTTGGCTGGATGATTGGATGGATCAAGGTAGGTTGAAAGATTGCTTCCTAAGATTATTCGCGTTGGCTACCTTTAAGGAGGTCAAAGTTATTGATTGTTGGGAGGAGTCATGGTGCCCTTACTTTGTGAGAAACCTGTCCAATTAGAGGATTGGTGAGCTACGGTTACTATTGCTAGAGTTGGAGGGCTTCAGACTTGAAGATGGTAATGATGCCTTTAGGTGGGAAGAAGGCGAGTTCTTTGTGAGGGAGGCCTACAGAAAGTTGGGCGGTGGCGAGGCAGTGACAGTCTTAGATTTCATTAAGGACTGTAAACAGATTTGGTTAGCTTCTTGCCCATTGAAGGTCAAAATTTTTTCTTGGCTTCTCAAGAGAGGTAAATTCATGATGAGAGTTTGGAGGGCTAGATGGGTCTTGGAGGTTGACAAGTTCTGCCTGCTTTTCCTTGCAGCAGATGAAGATGTCAATCATTTATTTTTTGGATGCTCTTTTGCAGCACAGGTCTGGAATCGATTCTTCTTTGGGTGGTTGTCTCATGCTAATTTTGCTGATTTTTGAAGGTCATTCGTATGGGAACCAGAATAGTTGGCAGAATGTGTATAGGACAAAGGAGAAGTCTAAGGTGTTGGTTGTAGTTTAGGGCATCTGGCTTGGGAGAAACGCTGCTATCTTTAAGGGCCAAGCTCCTTTCGGTGAGAAATTTGTTGCTTGTATGTCTTCTTTGATCAATTTTTGGACATCCAACTTGTAATTTGGCTGTTTTTGGCCTTTATATAATATAATTCTTGGTTAACCGGATAATCACCATTTCCATTTTCAAAAACCAAAAAAGGTAATCAGATGATGCCCGATCCATTTCATCACAAAATCCTAAGATCCTCCAAGTTCCACAGCTCTAAACCATCCCCATTCTTTGTCCTATATGCATTCTTGTGATACCATGCACGTTATAGTCCCGAAGGAATTAAACACAGGGAGTGTGGATCTTTCCACCAGTTGGAAAGAGAGTACCGGCAAGCTGATAACATTTGATACCCTATGCCATTGATTTGATGAGCTGCAAATGTGCTGTAATGGATGATACCCTTGCTTTCCTACCACAAGGGAAAGTCCAGACTCTTATCAACTATGGGGCTTGAGATCTCTTGACCGGGCTTGATGCAGAGAGAGAGAGAAAGAGAGAGAGAGAGAAGGCTAAGGTATCTAGTAGGAAGGTCACCCTCCTTGAATGCCTTCTTTGGTGGTAAGATACCTAGTTGCCTGCATCTTGAGAAGTACAAATGACTCTTTCTAGTATTAACAATAAGGCTCAATAATATGTTGCGTTGCATGAGTGGATGACTTCCTATGATCATTTTGATCCTCCAATAAAGAAGATTAAATCATTAGGGTAGATGCAACACTGCCGTGCCTTCCTAAAGTATCTACCACAGTGGAGAGAACTTCTATCACCAGAGTAAACAAATTTGAGCTCCAGGTGTCTCCTTTCTAAGTCCTAAACACCCTCCAAGGAGACCATCAAGAGAGCCATTGAGACTGACCCTATGCATTCAGCAATCGAGCTAAACTACTTGCAAAATCAGCATGCCTCCTATCTTTGAATGAGGAAGGGATGGTTGCCTTTCATAAATCCTCCTTAAAGCACAACTTGATTTCATTGTTCCTACAGAGGAAACTAGAAATTAGACTACAATCTGGAATTCAGTATCTCATAATGAATGCTGTTTGGTTTGGTCAAATCAGGTCATTAAGCACCATCTTTAGTATGGATGATAGAATCTTGGAGAAGACCTTGTACATCAAAATTACAGTACGATGTATTTGGCTTCTTGGGACACACAGACTTAGCCAGAAGAGTGATGAAGGTGTGGTTAATATCTCTAAGCATTACTCCTCCTGAACAGAGACATTAAATAGCAGCAAAGAAGCTCTTCTTTGACAAGATTCCAATGGTGGATAAAGAAGCCAAAACCAAACCCTTCTGGACCTTGGCATGATTCGGGTTGATGCTCTTTCATGCATTCTCAATTTTCAGACACTAGATGGGGGCATCTCAGCCTTTCCCTAGCCAAAACGGTGTAGGAATATGGGAGAATGGGAAAGGTCTTTGGAAGTGGACAACCACCTTCTATGAAGTCTATCTCCGAGATGAGCAAGCCATCCTCCTAGATGAGCATACCATATGATCCTTTTACCCCTGTCTAAATGGCCCCATTGAAAGATTTTGTAGAATGATCTCCCAACTTCAGCTAGATTCCCTACTTTGTCTCCACATACATTCTTCCTAATTATGAAGGTGAGAAGTGGCAGCTTTACATTTTGGCTCTTGCATACCCAACAAAGGGTCCAGGATGTTGTTTGCAATGCAAATATGAATGGCAGCAAGGTCTTCTTTCAATGCCTCTGGTTTCCTGCTGCCAATCAGTTCTGGAGGATGCCTGGCATGTAAGTGCTGCTTCACACTCACAACCTTCCACTTCTGTTGCACCACAAAGAACACATTCCCCACAACCTGCACGCTCCAACTTGCTTCAACAGTCTCCATGCTTTTTTTTTTTCTTCAACAGCCTCCATGTTATCATGTCCATCCTGCCAGAAGGTATTCATTTGCATTCTTCCTCTCCTCTTCCTCCTCTCTGTTGGCATATCCATTTTGATGCAGCATTCCAAATTTGTTCTAAAATTGATTCTTCCTTTCCATGGTCTATAGCTGGAAGAATGACATGTCTTACTACAAATGGTATTCTTCCTCTCCTCTTCCTCCTCTCCGTTGGCATATCCATTTTGACGTGGAATTCGTAATTTGTTCCGAAATTAATTCTTCTTTTCCACAATCTATAGCTGGAAAGATGACACGCCTTACCATAAATGATTTTATGACAACAATAGCATGGCTGGATAACGAGAACCATTATGTCATATTATTTGCAGATATTTCTGTAGCTTGGTAACTCAACCACAAAAAAACTGGTGAATCTTTGGCAGAAATCAGCTTGAGGCTTGGTTTTCATCATTTTCAATATGGAGAAATATGGTAATCAAGTACAAAATTGGAGAATCATGATGATGGTTTTCGACACCTTTGTCCACAAATTTCGTACTTGAGGAAAAGTTCCAAGCAACTCAGACAGTCCAAAATCTGAAGTATTGTTTTAGATTGGAAAGGGGGGCTGAATGTTGGAGTTCACAACTTCTATTCAAGGGAGGAAGATTGATTTTGAAGTCTGTATTATGTATGAGCCCTACCAATTCCTTGTTGGTTTTCTGCATGCCACCAAAAGTTGAGGATTGATTCCATTTGCTAACTTGTCTTATTGAAGGAAGCTGAGGCAGCGGTTGGTCTATTCCCTTGGTTGCTTTGGTTGCCAACTTCAGATCTGTCGAAGAGGAAGGATTGGGTATGCTGCACTTGTGTACTATTAATAGTGCTCTTCCAATGAAGTGGATTGCTAAGGCTATTGGAGGTAGAAGAGATCTACAGAGTGACGTTTTTATGGCCTGCCATGTATAGGATTTCAATTGAATTTTTGTCCCAACTTGGGTGATGGAATGATTTTTTGTTTTTGGCGGGACAATTGATCCTGGAGGTGAAGCCTGTCTAAAGGGATCCCACATCTCTCTGTTTGGACCTCAAATTCTATTGTTTCCATGGTGGAATCTTGGCCCGATATGATGATCAAATACCAGGTTTCATTTGCATGCTGGTGTTCCATAATTTGCTTCTTGATCCATGAGTAGAACCTTTTCTCTTAATTACTGTGCTTTGTGCTACAAGCTGTGCAGACTGCCTTTGGTGGTTGGGAGTGGAGGACCAAAGATTACCCTGTACATAGAGCCGAAGGTGGCACCTAGAGGATGGTAGAGAAGCCCTATACATGATTGCAGACTTTTTTTTGAAGGGGCAGACCAGTTTCAGGTTCTGTATATTATCTGGTCATTTGTAAGGAGGCTGGTTACAAAAATATATAGATGAACGTGTGACACTGGGATGAAATGAATTGCACATTATGCGGTCAGTACCCTGGTGATCTGAATAAGTTGTTTTTGGGGTTTTAGTTTGCTATAGCACTTTGGACTCTGGAGTGCCCTTTGCTTTGATTGGGTAGATGTTTCTTCCTTTGGGCGATTCTCACACTGTTTGGTTGAGAGATGCATAATTCTGGGAGCTATCCTTTCCATTCTGGCATAGAGTGCTCTAGGGTACACCATTCTGTGGGCTACCTGGTTGCAGAGAAATGCTACCGTTTTCATGTACAAACAGCCTTATGTTGAGTCTTGTTGGGAATGCACAACATTTTTCTCTTTTTTTTTTTTTTTCTTGGTTGGTTATGTTTTACCAATGGTGCTGATTGACTACCAATCTTTGAGTGGTAACCCATGTTTCTTTCTTTTTATAATTAAAAATCTAAATTAAATGCTGCTGTTGAGATCTGTTTATGAACATTTTTAACAGTCATCATAGTTCAAAAGAGTAACGATTGTTTTTTTTACTTTTCTCCATCAAAGTTATTTGTTTTCTTATGAATGTATTAGACCTTTAGTAGCCTTCTCAATGTAGTCTGCTCTTACCTCTTCTCTATGATTTAGTTTTCTTGTATGAAGCTCTTGGAGCCATTTCATGATACTTTTGGATACTGAAAATTATGACAGAAAAATGAATTACTTGCTGAGCGCTTTCTGAATAAAGAGCTGGAAGCGGCAGTTATCTTGAATATGACACCGGAAGAATTGAAGGTGGCTTCTAATTCTTCTATCCAATGATTGATTTTACATTTTTCGTCCCAAGAAGTTCTTACCATAATTTTTCTCTTGCCTCATGGATGTAGTAGTTTGCAATCAAATGTAATCCTGAAATATGTTTGAAGTAGATGATTACAGTTTTTCTTTTCAACCACCCTTTCTTCGTTACATGCAGGGGCAAAACTGCTCTGGATCCGAATGTGGACACCCGTTTGGGTGGTGCGGGCCTGGGTCCGGTAAGAAACGAAGAGGAGGCGTCTCCAGCAAGGCCCTCCCCGAAGACGGTTGCGGAGACCTTTGCTGCGGCATCATCGGGCACCACTGATGGAAGAGAGGATGGTTGCCGGAGGAGGGCCGACGAAGGGAGGATGAAGGGGAGGTTCCGGAGTGATGTGGGTGACCCACGCTAGGTGGAGGAAGAGGAGGTAGATTTGGGGGAGGGGGTGCTGCTGGGAGCATCGCCTGGAGCAGATGGCAAAGAGGCACCACTGCGAGAGCACGCAGTCGGAGTACCTCTGACAGAGTGGAGGCCAAGGTTGGTGGAAGGGGGTCGGGACGGTGCCCTCAGGTATAGGCGGAAGTGGAGTTATCGTGGGTCTGATTGGAGGAGAGTGGTGGTGGATGCTCGTGGCGTCAGCGCACGAGCCTCAGAAGAGGCACCTTTGGACATCAAGGATGACGAGGTCATCATCACAGCGGAAGCCTGTGGCTTTTGCCTGAAGACGGGGGAGCCATCCACCGTTCCCTCATGAATGGAGTTCTCACATAGAATGTGCGGGGTCTTAACGACCTGTCGAGGAGGCGGATCCTAGGGTAGTACATCAGGCAGTGGAAGGTGGACGTGGTGCTTTTGCAAGAATCGAAGCTAGCCGATTGTGACGCTAGAATGTGGAGGGATATTGGTGGCTCGTGGATGGAGGGTTTCTGTTGTGTTGGAGTGTCTGGCAGATCTGGGAGTCAGATCTTGGGGTGGCGGGAAGATGGTTTTGCCTTGGAGGATTTCTTTGAAGGCGAACGTGTTATCTCAGCGAAGCTATTGCGGAGGATGGGCGAGACCAGGGTGGTGATCACAAAGGGTCTATGAACCGACAGACACTCAGGCCAGAGGGGTGATGTGGGAGGAGCTCACTTTGATATCAGCGGGTTGCCAAGGATGTCCTTGGCTGATTGGGGGAGACTTCAATGTGGCTTTGCAGTTGGAAGACATGCTTGGGGGGTGAGGGAGGCAGGACCTTATCTCAGATGAGTTTGTTGACTTTGTGGCCACCCTTGGCCTTATTGATTTGTGCCCGTCCGCATGTGCTTACACATGGAGGAACAACAGTGGACAGATGTCCAGGATTGATAGATTCCTGGCCAATGTGGAGATGGTGGAGACTTTCTCGGCGGCGGAAGTGGTCCCAATGGAAAGGCCATTTTCAGATCATACCCCCCTGGTATGGCGGCCAAATGAGGGATCTCATTTTGGCACGTATTTCAAATTTGATAGATCGTGGCTGCTCGAGGAAGGGTTTCAAGGAATGGTGGAGGAGAGATGGAGGTCCTTTGGGGTGGAAGGTTCGGCTACAGTTCGATTAGTGAGAAAGTTGTCTTTGTTACGGGATCACCTCAGGATATACAGAAAAGAGATCAGAGCATCCAGGAGGGAAAGAAAGGAGGAGGCATTGCAAACAATCACCGGGATAGACAAACTAGAAGATAAGGCACCTGTTTCAGCCGAGGATAGCGAGACGAGGATGAAGATGTCACGGGTGGTGCAGGAAGAGGACAAGAAAGCTGAGATAGAATGGAAGACGAGATCGTGCCAGAAGTGGCTCAGGGAAGGGGACTCAAGCATCAGATTCTTCCACCAAATGGCTTCGGCCAGGAGGAGGAATTGGATAGAGAGACTGGTGATTCACGGGGAGGAGTTTGCAAGTAGGGAGGAGGTGGGGGAGGGCTACGGTGGATTTCTTTAGAGATTTCATAGGCAGGCGCAGCAGAAGTGGTTAGAGCTGGAGAAGGGAGGATACCCATTAGGTCTCAAAGACCTAGGCAAAAGGACTCATAGCCAGGTTCTTGGCAGACGAGGTGAGGAGGGCGATGTGGGGGCTGAATGCTGATGGATGTCTTGGGTCGGACGGCTTCCCGATTCTCTTTTTTAGGGAGTTCTGGTTGCTGGTAGAGATAGATGTGATGGAGATGATGGAGTTCTCAGAGGGGAATAGGGGCTTTGACAGGCTGAATAAGTTATACATGTTCCTGTTTCCTAAGAAGGATGGAGCAGAGGAGATCCAAGATTTTCGCTCGATTACACTCTCGAACGCTGCCTATCTTATAGTGGCCAAGGTGTTGGCAAATAGGCTTAGAGATGTTATTGGGGACCTGATATCACTTGTGCAGACGGCTTTCATACCAGGCAGGGGCATTCTGGATGGCTTTGTTTGTGCTATGGAGGTGCTGGCGGCTTGGAAGAGGGTGAAGAAACAGGCGTTTCTGTGGAAAGTAGACTTCAGCAAGGTGTATGACAGTGCAATGTGACTTCCTTTGGGTATCCCTGCTGAGAAGAGGCTTTCCCTCGAGATGGATTGAGTGGATGAAGAGATGCGTGACGATCACTTCCTTCTCGATCTTGATTAATGGAAACCTAGCGAGAGGTTGGGTGCAGCCTAGGAGAGGTGTCAGGCAGGGGTACCCTTTGGCTCCCATGTTTGTGCTGGCAGCGGACGCATTGGTGAGGGCGACACACAGAGCGTGCAATAGAGGTTTGATAGATGGGTTTCAGGCTAGAGAGAGTGATCAGATTGCGATTCTGCAATATGCAGATGATACCCTTTTTCTGGTTGAAGGAGGGAGGATGGAGGCTAGGAGGATGAGGATCATGCTGGAGCTTTTTGGGGCGGCGTCTGGCCTGCAGATTAATTATCAGGAATCAACTTTTGTCCCGATGAACATGGAGGATGAGGAGGTGGAGATGGTGCTTGAGGCACTTGCGACAGAGGTGGGATCCTTGCCGTTGGTCTATCTGGGCCTTCCTCTGTCAGACAGAAGGCTTAGGCTTAGTGAGTGGCTTCCTCTGTTGGAGAGGATGGAGAAGAGGTTAGCAGGCTGGTCAGCGAGGTTGTTATCTAGGGGGGGAGGCTTGTCCTCATGAAGGCGATTTTGGCGTCCATTCCCTCCTATCTCCTGTCAGTGTTTAGAATGCCGAAGCAAATAGAGAAGAAGATTACTGGGTTGATGCGTGATTTTTTCTGGTCCAATATGGGAGCGACGGGGAGAGGGGCGAGGTTGGTGGCTTGGGAGGAGGTATGTAGGCCCGTGCAGGAGGGGGGATTGGGGGTCAGAGATGTGGGGATGGTGAATGTCAGCCTCCTTGCGAAGTAGATCGCTAGACTCGTGGGCCAAGAGTGTAGCATGTTTAGGGAGGTTATGAGAAGTTGTTATGGTTCCTTTGTGTCTTGGGAGCCCTTGGAGGTTCCGCCCTCAAGAGCTTCCTTCTTCCTCAGGGGGTTGGCAGCTGTGACGAGCAAGGTGCGCCTTTTCTTCACAGTTGTTTTAGGTGAGGGTGATGCTTTCAGATTCTGGATAGATGATTGGCAAGGAGTTGGAAGGCCCATCAAGGACAGGTTCCCTTGTCTCTTCGGATGTGTGGCGACCCCGACGGCCCTTGCGAGAGACTGTTGGTCTGGGGCCTAGTGTCCTACCTTTTGGGGGGGACTATCTGATTAGAGATGCAGAGACTTTTAGATGCTGTTGCAGGAGCTGGAAGGCTGGGAGCCAGAGGTGTGGGGACGTCTATAGTTGGGATGAAGGCGATTTTTCTGTGGCAAAGGTCTTCCGTAGGTTGAGTGGTGGCGGGGTGGACATGGACGTAGACCTTTGGAGGAACTGCAGACTTATTTGGGAATTGGATTGTCCACTGAAGGTGAAGATCTTTGCGTGGCTGGTGAGGTGGGGTAGGATTGTGACGAAGAAATGGAGAGCGAGGTGGACTCATATGGAGGACGTGAGTTGTCCTCTTTGTGGTGGAGAGGACATTCAGTACCTTTTCTTTAGGTGTCCGTTGGTGGTGCAAGGGTGGCAGAAGATGGGGATCGAGTGGGTTGTTCATCGGGATGAGATTGCATTCTGGTTGTCCTTCCGGAGGGGGTGTGCTCATGTGGGTCAATATGTTTTCAGATTCAAATGTGATCGAGAGAGAGTCCTGGCGGTGTTGTGGGGTGTGTGGCTGGGCAAGAATGGAGTGCTTTTTAAGGGAGAGAGATCCTATGTGGAGAATATTTTTTATTCCGTTATGTCCTAGGTGGAGTTTTGGAGGTCTAGAGTATGACCTTGTTGTAATATGTTCTTTTGATTTTTAGAATGAAATGAAATTATTTATGGGTGGTTATCATGAGGATAACCACCCTTCATCTTTTCAAAAAAAAAGTTGCTAACTCAAAATTTCATATGTGGTGAAAAAAACTTGATGATATTGAGTTGAAGTGGTTATTTTTTACACCAATTTGGTATTCTGAATGTTGATAAGCATTACTTTGGTGCCGATGGAACTTGTTTCAAGAATAGGCATCTCTAATGGTGTGAAGCAAGTACGGAGGTGGAATTTAAAAGGGTAAACCTTCCATAGGATGCTAGGAAAGAATGGGTGAAATTGGTACAAAATGTAACTTTGCATTGGGAGGGGGGAGGGGGGGACGTAGGATGGGGAGATGCTTTAGATCAGATTGCAAAATCAAGCATCTTTTAATACCAAGTCTGAATAAAGCATTTTTTAATAGTCTTGTTTTGGTAATGTCTCAATACCCGAGTAAATCTGTTTTATGACATGTTTCTTGCCATTAAACAAGTTAAAGATATGGCCTGATAATGCTGCTCTTAACTTCTACACCATGTTTTGGGTGTGCACTTCCTCCTAAACATGCTTAACCACCTCGCTCCAAGCATCTTTTATTTAAGACAGGAACAAGGTTTGTAAAACATGATGCCTTGCTCCAAGCATCTTTTGTTTAAGACAGAAACAAGGTTTGTAGAACATGACATACATTTTCCAGGGACACGAAAATGGGAAAGCTCTCGGCTGATTCAGTGATTGGAGGGGCCATCCTATGAAAGTACAGCTCTATGAAGAGCTTCGCTGTAGATAATTATACATTTTGTTTTCTTAATGAAGCATGACTTACTATTTTGTAATTTTAAAAAATGAATTTCTATTCACGTTTTATCTACATATCCCTGTGTATTTAATGTACGATGGTGCAGGCATGATACATGGAAAGCCCTGTTTTGTATTGTTTGTGATCGGTAAATACCTCCTGAAATTCTCAACCACTCCTTGGTAAGAACGTTTTAATGTGTTTAGATGCTTCCTTTTGTTTTCTTTTGCCTTAGTGAGGTCATGAGAATGGAGGATGGAGGCTTGAGCTGCAGACTGAGACTTTGTTCCACATTTTCCTTGATGGCGAACTTTGGGTCCAAGTTACTTGCCTTCAAATATCATCTAGAGGCATTTTTCGTGTTTACTGCCTCGAGGCATTGAGATGTATATCAAGTCATTTTAATGATAGGACAGATTGTAGTTGTTAACAATCAATGTTCCATTCTGTTGAGGAAACCAACTTTCTGTCTACAGTATGTTCAGTGAATATAGTGGTTAATTTGTACAGAATACCGTCTTGTGGAAACTTTGCATTCTGGATATTTTATTTCAAAGAATGTCTTGTGTTTTTAAGAGCACATTTGCGCAGTCTTAATAAGATGAATCTGGATAATAACTGGCTTAATGTCTCTAGGCATTTATTACTTCCTTTTAAAGAGGAAACAAGAGTCAAAGTTTTGTGTAAAAGTAATGAAGCCACACAAACATTTTGCAATGGCATTTTACATTTTTTTTCAATATGAGAATGCCCTTTTACCCTTGTTCTATTTCACTCTTGAAGATCTGTTATGGTGTTAGCTGAAGAGGGTACAACCTACGGCAACAAAATGAGCCCTCTCTTCCATCATAGGGGAGCAACAGCCAATAGCGAAGTTGCTCTTTTCAAAGGAGCTCGACACATAATTCTACAGGTGTGGCTTTGACCTTCCGGAGGGAGAAATAGTAGTGGATGGTAGTCATAAGAGAACCTGAGGCTAGATTGGTTGAGAATTGGTGCCCTGTGTCATACCAAAGCCTCCTCTTTTCTGCTTTTCATGAGAATGAATGACTGACAAAATCTGGTGCTAGGAGACTCCTGATGAAATGCTTCTGAGACTGGCCTTACCAATAATTGGAAGCTCAACTTTTTTATAGGTGGAATTATCCTTGGCTTGCAGTCACTTAGCAGATGGCTGATACTTTTAGTAGGCTTAGAATGATTCTAAACTCCAACTCCTCAAGGTCCAGTGTTTCCTTTTATTCTCCTACTACCTTTGGGTAAAGGTTAGAGGAAGCAATGCTCACTTGTCACTTAGAGCTTCTTTTGAAATATACTGGCTAGCAAGGAGATGGTGAAAATGCTGGAAGAGTAGTTTCTTGCTTTCTTCTCAAAGCAAGAAAAGGTGCCCCATAAGCTTCCTCTCTCCCAATAAGCCCTAGCCCACAAGTTGCTGAGAAGAGGCTAGGCTGCTTCCATTTCTTGATCCAACTTCCACTACAGTAAGATGGAATGTTTCCCACATCTCTATGCTAGAGGCAGCAAAAAGTACAAGGTTCATCTTCATAAAAGAACTACATGGAGCTCGGAAGGTCTTGAATGTATTGGATTCTATTCCAAATGCATAGGCTTTCAAAATTTATCACATTTGAGAGCCACCTTATACACTCCTTTTCTTGGAGTCTGACTGTCATGTTATGTGACTCTATCCTCTATTATACTTATTTTCATTCTCAATTTTTATGACGATGTTTATTGCTTTTTTAAGTTTATAGGGTTTGTGATGGTTATTTTCCATTCTTATCTCTATTTATGAGAGATTAAGTTTTCTCAATAGATCTAGATAGGAACATTTTCTTTAACATTGGCCCTACACTTTATACATGCCAAGCTTAATACACGTTTTTCTCGCCCTACTGTGTCATCGACTCCCTTGAAATATACATGAGCTAGGAGAACATGGAGGAGGATCATCAGACACGTTACGAATGCCATCTTGGTGTTCCTTTGCAGGCAGAGTAGTGGTCATAGGCTAACATTGGTTCCCACCTTGATCCTCTCTTTTTTTCTCTACCGAATAGATTTTCCCCTACTTCAGATGCTCTCATTCATTAAGATCTGTAAGCGGCTACGATGCATTGGAAGCAAGCAATAGCATGAGCCATTAGTGTAGCAACCTATGGTGGCATTGTAGGTGTCATCATTGGTGGCAGCGGTGCAGGTACACATTCAGGTGCAGGCACTACCTGTAGCAGTGATGTGGAGCTAAGCTTGCACTATGGTAGGTGCTTGCCTTACATCCATAGATTCAGGTGAAACCACTATTACGCCTGCGGGCTTGGGGTTTCAATGCAAAATGAGGGTCTTGTGCATGTATTGTAAATGCATTTGCCTTTACATATGTCTTTGGTACAGATGTTCTGACTGCAAAAGTTTGTGTAGGCTAGGTGTTCATGCAAGTAAAACACCATCATTAGGATGCTGGGTATTGTGAGTTGCTTGCTTGCTCAATTGGTGCAACAATGCGCATCCCCAAGGATGTTGGGTTTCACAAGAAATGTAGGAACCAATGAAGCCAAGGTATTTTTAGAAGGTATATCTTGTGAATGATCTTGAGAAATTGTGCTATTTTCTTGGTATTGAAGTGGATAAAAATCTAATTAAAAAAAAGTGGCTAAGAATCCGAAGGACCTTCTACGATCTCCATGAAAGTATGTTATGAAGATTCTATGGACACCAGTGCTATTTTCTTGGTATCGAGGTGGCTAAAAATCCAAAGGGCCTTGTACTATCTCCATGGGAGTAATGAAGATTCTGTGGAAACTGGCCTTCAAAATATTCATCTTATCGGTGGATTGAAAGATGAACTTTTGACTTGATAATCATCCAGAATTTAATGAGTCCTAGGCAATTATGAGAGCATTATGAGAGAGCTATTGATCCAACTGTGACCCAGGTACGTGTCAGTTTTCTTGTTACTCGTGTAGTGATTGACATGTTGTACAACTTATATTTTCTGAAAGGGTGTTGTATATGCTATTTGTTGATATTTGAAGGACATTATTTAGGAAGGTCTTTGTTTAAAAGGCAGGATCATGTGGACTTGTGTGCTTATTCAGATGTAGATTATGTTAACTCATCTAAGAGTAGAAGATCCACGGGTGGCTATAGTACCTATCTTGGAGGTGATCTAGTTACATGGAGAAATAGGAATAGACAGTTGTGTATTGAACCAGTGCAGAAGCTGAGTGTAGGACTGTGGCATACAGAACATGTGAATTATTGTGGATTCCCTATTTCCTAGCTGACTTGGGATTTATTGCAACAGTTGTTATATATAGCAACAATGGAGCTCCTAGCTTCATTGTATTAAATCCAATATTTCATGAGAGAAGCAAGCATGTTAATGTAAATTTCCGTTTCATTTGCAATGTTATTTCTATATTGAAGATTATTATGCATTTTTTTTTTGGACTTCAGACTGCTGATATTTTTTCTTACTGACGCTCTTCTTGGGATCATGTGGCATCTTATGTGACGAGTTGGGAATAACTGATTTGTATGCTTCATTTTGAGGGGGAGTATTAGAGTTATTTTCAGTTCTGTCTATGATGTTTATAAAAATTGACATGTAATTTTGCTCTTTAATCTCCATGTAAGAGAGATTAAGGTTTCTCAATGAATCAGATCAAAGCATTCCAGACACTAGTAACAATTGTCATATTGCTGTATTTGTATTTTCTTATCTGATGTGTTGTCCGAAATCCTTAGCGAACTAGTTATGGAACTATCAATGATGACCAGAACCATGTTAGGTCTATTTTTATTCTTCGACCATGTATCATATTGTGGTACAATGGCCTAAGTTTGATATGGTAACACCTGCTGGTTACAGGATGGTCAGGTTACACAGGAGAAACCTGAGGAGCCTGCTCGGTCAAAACATATGCAGGTCAGATAACGCTTTTATGATTCCTTTGGGTTGTCATCTATATACCTTTTGTGTCTAGAACTGAGCCTTTTTGTCTTTTGCTTTTCTTGTTATGTAATAGATGACTGATGCTCACTGCTCCAGATGCTCAAAGAAGAATGTAGGTGTTTCAGATGTGATCCGTGGAGGATCAAAAGAGCGATATCTGGTATTATCCCATTAATGGATCATACCTGTTGATTTATTTTTTCCTTAAATTTTTGGGAAGGAATGGATATACCTGTCAACATTTGCAATGATGCTAAAAGGATCATTTTGCTCTTTTGATATATATATATATATATATATATATATATATATATATATATATATATATATAAGTTTGCTTTTTTTTGATATTCGTATCTCAAACCCATGTCCAGCCTTTCTCAAACTTATTGGGGTTACATGCATACATTAGCTGCCATTGTGATGATGAGGTTCGATGCATGGATTATTGGCTTTCCATCATGATCTATATTCGGTTGTGCATGGATTTGCTAATTTGGATAGAACAGGGGAAACCAAAAACCTTAAAAACATGGATATAAAGTTTCAATGATGATTCTAGGACAAAGTTGATTGCAAAGTGTATACTTCAAGAATTTATGAAATATGGCCGTCACACAAATGAAACTTGGTGGCCACACAAGCAACAAAGAAAGGAGGATGATAAATAAAAAAATACATGCCAAAACCATGTGGGTTGAGAAAGAAAGGAGATTAGAAGGCATAAGATATTTCAGGAAAGAAGATAAACTAAGAAACTCAAATTTTACTAATTCCAATTCTTGTCCAAAAAAAAAGAAGGAAAACCAAGTAAGATCACCGAGATATGCTCTCATCTACAAGCAGCAGGACATGAGAAGTTAATCTGAAAGGACAGAATCATCTGATGAGATTCCACAATCCAAGCATGCAAAGAAATAGCTGAAAGATCAAGAAGCTAAAAGTTCATAATCGAAGGCTAAGAAGATTGTGAATACTTTATATGTTTTGCAATACAAGAAATCAGGTTTGTGTTAATTGTTATCATGGTTTAGCGAAGCCTGATAAGATTAATGATGTGCAATTCCATTGATTATTTATTGGAAAGGAAAGCCCTAACAATGCTTTTCTCAATAGGCCACGTTTCTTCTTTCTACCCTACCATAATGTCCTAAATAAAGATCTTTCAAGTGTCAAAGATGCCCTTTCTTACAAGTGGTCTCTTGAAGCACATAAGACTTCTTGGCCAATTCCAAACCCAATCTCATCCACTCTGGGTCAAAGTTTCCAGTCCCAGCTCTCAGCTACCAGAAGTCCCCTAACAAAAAAGTTGTGACGTGTAATAGACAGCTGGATGGGCTTGTCAGACCTTGGCTCCCCTGATCCATGTCTACTAAATTCATCATGAATAACAAGTGGCAGGTCCTTTTTGCTCCACTATATATTTCAACAGTGAGAAAGAGGTATTTCTGACAAGCTTAACATCAATATAGCAAGAGTTGATGCAGACTTTATAATTGAGTCATTTTGGGGTATTTTGATGTCATCCTTTGTTGGATTCTTACTTGCTATACGTACACTGGGTATCACATGTTTTCATTCGCTTGATGGCATTCATGATAGGGTGCTCATCAGTTGTAAAGTATACTGTGCTTGTGGTCTAGGCACTTCTGTTTACTGGCCTGTCCATTCTTTACACATGGAATCTTGTGGTGTTTAACATTCTTGCCACCCTACTAGCAAGATACCCAATGTGTACTTGAATAACATTTAGTTTTAACTGATTCCTCCATTAAATCAACCAAAAATTTTCAAGTATTTTCAGATCTTTTTCCTTTTTTCCCCCCTGCATCTGATCCCTATATTGCCATGCATATTGAAAATTAGTCTCTAAGGGTTAGTTTACTTGGCTGGTTAGGGAGCTGATGTTAAGCTGTAGTGTTAATCCTTGTGATGTTTATTTAACACCAGTTTCTAAGAAGTAAGGCTTGAGTGTGAAGAAGTTACGAAGTTGACACTTGTTTTGCTAACACCTCTCAGAACTGGTGTTAACAAAACCAGTGTTAAGAATCCTTAACCTGGATTTTCACCATATGGATTAAGCTTTCAAGTGAATGGGGCTTAATACGTCTTTTAGAGGGTTAACTTGCCAGGTAACTAGCCCTAATAAGCCATGGAGTCTTCATCTTAGTCAACTTTCTTCCATCTGCTATAATTCAGTCTTCACCCTGCCACAGGTTTCCTCTTTGAGGTATTTTATTTATTTTCCCCCTCTAATAAATAGTAGAAGCACCTACTAGGGTATGGTCGAAAGCTAGGATTCTTGACTTTGGCAAGAGAGACCAGACCCAAGTTCGAGTCTCCATCCCTGCATTACCTGAAGGATTGGTGTGTGGGGGATGGCCAATTCGTCCCCAGTTTGTCTAAATGGGTTTTGGGTCATGAGAAAAAAGAAAGTAGAAGCTATATTTTTTAAACAAGAATGCGGATAATATTTTCTTCTGCACTTTCCTTCCAGCTAAATGGGTGGTGTTTGTCTGTGGCAATGCAGATGGAGTGCCTTTCTTGTGGTAACACATGGTATGCATCTCCTGGTGCCCATTGTTAAATATGCAGTGACCCTGCTGGCGAGGAAATGACCCTACGAGTGAGGGTTAACGACAAGGACAAGGACAAGAAGACCCCGTGAGAATGGAAGGCGGAATCTGAGCTCTTCAACAGATGCCTTAATGATTGAGATGGTGAACTGAAAGGATCTCCAGGTAACAAAAAATGGGGATGACAATGGTATAGCTTTCAGGTGCTCTTAGACATTGATCATGGAGTTAGTGTTTGAATTAGGATGTTTTTTTGCACATAGCTTAATGGTGGGCATAGTTAACCTTTTGTAAAAGATGCCATGCTGATCAACATTAAAATCTGGATCTCTTGTTTATAGCCTATAAAGAACATCACATTGCCATAGCATCCCTGATCTGAATGATGCCAAATAGATCTCTAGTCTTGGATTCTAGACATGGCTGACTTGTATGGGCAAAGCACTAGTTATGACGTTCGTTTCCCTTGTGTAAAGCAGATGACACCTGGACTAGGCAAAATGTTTCGAAAGAAGAAAAAGGAAGTAATAAGATCTGCAACTGTGATATGTGGTTGACAAAAGACACAACTAAGACAAGGGTTCCTTGGAAATTTACCTCGAGGTGCTTAAGGATATCCAAACTTCTAATGGCAGAATTATGTATTTCATCTCATTCCATTTTAAGGACAACCATGGTCCACAAGCATAACATGTGGGTTCGTATGCAGTTACCTGACGATCTCTATCCGCAGGCTCGTATCTCTTCAAAGTATTTTTTGTAATCAGATCAAATCTATGTCTGAGTGTAGATTGAAATTTGTACTTGGTGATTAGAATCTTTAGAGATGTATGATATGATGCTCTTTAACTTGATATCGTTAACAATTTCCAAGAGGAATATCCTGATAAAAAGGAGGAGAACAACGTTGACTCTTCTTAAGAGTAAATTGACTATTCAGAAACTCGAATTTCTGTTCTTGCATGAAAGGCATGAAAGACCTTTCCTCAAATGTAGGCAATACGATTAACGGTAATTTCTCATCCTCTGGGTTTTGGTTACAGATGGTCAAAGTTGCACGAGATGCAATGACGACGAGAAATTCTCCGGCCTACTCATCCCAAAATTTCAGCATAAGCGCAAAGCTGATGATCTTCAACTAAAGAGTACCTTTCTTTGTTCTTAAATGAATAACAAGCACAACAATATGTCTTCCAATATAGATACATGGAACGCCGACAACTTCAATACATAGCAAATCATTACAAGCCAAAGGACTTCCAAAGAGATTGAAGCAGGAAGAAATCTAGAAAGCAGGGAAATTAAGAAAAGAAAACAATGAAATTCAAGAACATACAACATAAGACCCGGAAAGGAGCCTCACACCCATTAATAGTTTTGCACAAACCATGGACATATTTACCATCCTTGCATGTACTCAAATTGGGCCACTGTTTGGCCTTAGCTTTCCTCTTCCTCAGCTTCGAAGTCGACCTCCTCGTCACCGATGGTGGCATCCTGATACTGTTGGTACTCTGCAACCAGGTCGTTCATGTTACTCTCGGCCTCGGTGAATTCCATCTCATCCATACCCTGCCCAAGGGTCATACCCAAATCGTCACATATCGATTCCAAAATTAAACCTATGATACCATTCGATCCTTCATTCAGCCCATCTTTGCTCCCACATGATATCGCGGAGAAATCATGCAACAACATAACGCGGACACAAAGATGAGGTTGCTGATATGCCAAATTAACTAACTTTAGGGAGAAGGGTATCCATGCAAATATTTCAAATAAGAGTTGGGATCCGAAGAGTGGAAAAGGGAAGTTTTCCCGCGCTCACCTCGCCGGTGTACCAATGCAGGAAGGCCTTGCGGCGGAACATGGCGGTGAACTGCTCGGAGACGCGGCGGAACATCTCCTGGATGGAGGTGGAGTTGCCCATGAAGGTGGAGGACATGGAGAGGCCCTTGGGGGGAATGTCGCAGACGCTGGACTTGACGTTGTTGGGGATCCACTCGACGAAGTAGGACGAGTTCTTGTTCTGGACGTTGATCATCTGCTCGTCCACCTCCTTGGTGCTCATCTTCCCGCGGAACATCGCGGAGGCCGTGAGGTAGCGCCCGTGACGGGGGTCCGCCGCGCACATCATGTTCTTGGCGTCCCACATCTGCTGGGTGAGCTCGGGGATGGTGAGGGCACGGTAGTGCTGCGAGCCGCGGGACGTGAGCGGGGCGAAGCCCACCATGAAGAAGTGGAGCCGAGGGAAGGGGATGAGGTTGACGGCGAGCTTGCGGAGGTCGGAGTTGAGCTGCCCGGGGAAGCGCAGGCAGCATGTCACCCCGCTCATGGTCGTCGAGATCAGGTGGTTCAGGTCCCCAACTGCATGCATCCACCGTTAATTTCACACACACACACACACGCACACACAAATATGAACAAATGGATATTATAGTTAATTTTTCTACTCTCTCTTTTTTTTAATAGAAATCAAACTAGGAGATAAGATTATAATCACGGCATCTCGTTTCCATTCACAAATTGGGACTTCTTTGAATATTGAACTTCCACTTAAACTTATGCTTAATTGAACTCAAGCGTCTAGCTAATTAGTTATGTGGATTCATGACCTATTCTTTTAATTTCTCTCGTTAGGGATGGAAGAAGTTTTTATGTACGTGATTCACTCAACCCATGAAGATGATCGAATGAAGAAATTTAACTGTTTAACTTCTCTAAGTTCATCTACACATGCACGTTCCAACACACAGCTATGCAGGTATGTACGTAAGCATTTGAGAAAGAAAGAAAGAATGATGTTACATACAGCTAGGGTTGGTGAGCTTGAGGGTGCGGAAGCAGATATCATAGAGGGCCTCGTTGTCGAGGACCATGCACTCGTCGGCATTCTCGACGAGCTGGTGAACGGAGAGAGTGGCGTTGTAGGGCTCCACGACGGTGTCCGACACCTTCGGCGACGGGAACACCGAGAACGTCAGCATCATCCGATCCGGATACTCCTCCCGTATCTTCGATATCAGCAGCGTCCCCATACCCGACCCCGTCCCGCCTCCCAACGAGTGGCATATCTGGAACCCTAATTGATATTTCACTCTTGTTATATATATATATATATATATAGTTAATACTACTCAACATACTCTAATCTATCAGCATTGTTTGTTAATCTTCAAGTACGCAATTCATTCATTAATTACTTGTTGGTAATCAAATTTGAAAAAAAAAAAATCTAGATATATATGATATTGTCGTTGTGAGAGGAATTAATTTTGAAAATGGAAATGATGTTTATATTTATGTAGAGAAATTAATTGTTCATGGAAACCCTACGTATCAGATTGACATATATTTATATATATATACATATATGCTAGCAAGTATGTATAGATAGTTGACAGTGTAGGTTAGTTAATCTGAGTTATTTAAGTTATAATAGAGGTTAACTTTTATTTTTGTTTACTTTCAAATGCAAATGAGAGTTAACATGTGATATAAAAGGATGATATTTACCTGGATTTAGAGGTTAGAATGGAGGATAAGTTGGTAAAAAGATTTTTTGTCTTTAAGATGGTTGGTAAGTTAGTAGGAGTTATTTTTTTTTTCTAGTTTACATTAATTTACATTGGAAAAGAGATAATTTTGGAAAAGGTCACAAGAGAAGACACGAGTCGTCAAAGTTGTAAATGAGTGTTAGAAAGCATGTTATATCAACTCTTCTTCTAACACATTTTAGAATAATTCGGTATAAGAAAGTTAAGAAGAGTTAGATTACCTCTCAAGGTAAATAGAGGGATTATTCCCCCCCCACTCCATAAACTACCCATCAAGGGGGGCAAAAGAAAATCTTAACTTTCTCACCTCTCAAATTGATAACTTATTGCAAGAGGCAGCTAATTAAAGAAGGGGCATAGTATGGCTAAAGAAAAAATTGTGGGGGGAAAAATTATACTCTTATAACATAGGGAGAATACGTAAGTCATCCCAATAATTGAGAGCTGTCTTTATTCAAAAAAATAAAACAAACAAAAAAAAACAGAGAGAGAGAGAGAGAGAGAGCTGTCCAATTCGGCTTGGATGCTTATGAGCATGCATGTTAGTGTGACCCTCCTCTGGCAATCGTTGTCTTGAAACAAAAAAAAAAAAGAAATCTATTCCAAGATTCAGATCTGAAATAAGCTTTATCAATTTTATTCCCACCTGTGAACAGCTGGTACTTCAGTATGACAGCGTACTGACCAATTTGTGGTCAGAGGCTTTTCGCTCTATGCCCACGGTTCGATTGATTTTTTTTTTTATGACCCTGATTTCACTTTCGTGACCTATGGAAGGGTTCCTGTCAATTCGAGTGATTGTCATGTCAAGGACATCAATAGGAGTCTAATTAAGATGTTTGGGATTGATAGAAGTGTTATACGTACTGAGGGCAAGTTATTGCAAGGAGCTTTCAAGCTATTTATATGGCCAAAATTGAATTAAATATTAAAACATAAATCAGAAAAAAAAAAGGTGAACATAATAGAATAATTAAGGAAAACACTACTGTTGATAGGTGAATTCTCAAATTTGATCACATTTTGGACTTTTCTTTGCATTTTAGGATCCAGTTACGTGACGTGTAACAAATTTAAATCATGTAATCCTCCTTTTGCATGCAATAATAGCTATTTTGAACCCAGACCCACCCCTAATGTGTTTTCACTATTTCTTTGTGAGAGTTGTGACGATTAGAGTTATTTATCTGGAGGTTAGGAAATTATCATTAAGAAATGTATAATTCATATTAATTTTTATTTTTATTTATTTATATAGTAATGTTAATATCAATTTTTATTTATTTAAATTGATGCTAATTTGTAATATTAATTCTTGATGTATTTATTTGAATTGATGCAAATATCAATTTTTGAGGAGTAGAGTTCAGTTGTGGCGGAATTACAAAGTTAAAGTTTATTTCCCTAACATCCTTCGAAATTATTGTTAGCAAAGCCAATATTAAAGACTTTTAACTCAAGTTTTCATCATACGGATTAACTTCTCAAGTAAACAAGAGTTAACCCCTTCTTTCAAAGGATTGTAAAGGCTCGGAGAGACTATGGTTAAAATAATGGATACTCTGATAATGCATGAGATTAGATATTATGTGGTCTTCCAAGTAGGGACTTAACATAATTTGGATTATAGAAATAATGTGGAAGAGGGAAGGATGGCAATTTAGGATAAGTTGCTAGAAATTTTATTATAGACTAACTTGTGGATCCGCCTTTACAATCTAACCCAACAAGATTTTTCAAGGGATACTTACATCAATGTCATTATAATTATATCTAATTATATCTATATCCTTAAAAACTTTATATACATATATGTCCCCACAAACTTACGTTGCTTATCACATATGTCCTTCCATTGATATTCAACGGTATAATACACTTAACCATGATTGAGATCTAACCATATACCAAAATTACCTTAAAAAAAAACACTCCCTACCCACTCCTCCACAGTCCCCTCCTCCTCCGCACCCACCACCACTTCCTCCACTCACCTCCCGCGCAGTCACCACCACCTTGTCCATGCTCTTCCCCACAGCCATCACCTGCACACTCCTCCCTCGACTCCTCTCCTGCCCACACCACCTCCTCCACCCTCCTCCTTGTTCACACTCCTCCCTCAACCCCTCTTCCCCTGCACCCACCACTATCCCCTCTTGCACTCTTGTCCCGTAGCCATCTCCCCGCAACCACCACCAAGGATAAGGCT